>CM077667.1:312117092-313317092 GCA_039707655.1 Elymus sibiricus | reverse complement strand
ACATTTCAAAGGACCGGGACGAAACTAGAAGGCATGAGACAAATTGAAGCATCAGAAGAGGCAATGCAATCTCGGCGTGGGTGCGTGTGCGCTCTAATACGGCGTCCTGCAGCCTCCCGTTTGAGCGGCAATATCGTGTGCTACTACTTTGGTTATAGTACCCCATAGTATTACTTAACATGTATATGATGCACATTTTCTTTACAATATTTTCTCTAATGGACCTTTTAATAAAGGGATAAATGCATTTCCCCCCTTAGTCGGAACCACCCCACGCGTTTTGCCCTCAGTTTTCGGCTCGCTCAGAGTTGCCCTTAGATTTGTCTGTGAGGTCATTCAAGTGCCCTTTGACTGTTTGACCAATAATTTGAAAATTCATAACAAATTCATATGAACCCATAAAATGAATATAAGATATCAAAATGTTCAGAAAGACATTACCTTTATGTGCATGCCATTCTCATTAAGGAAAAAAGTAATTTTTAAACTACCCGAGGTTATTAATGTTATTAACATTATTAAAAATAAGAAGGTATAGACAATACTTTTTTCATGAATAAAATTTACATGCAAATGCTGGTGATGTTTTTTGAACATCCTGATATCTAATTATTTGCCTTTTTCTGAGTTCCTATAGCCTTGTTATGTATTTTTAAACGACTTTGATCAGTACTTTGAAACTTCATAACAAGTTGATATGAACTCACAAAAATGCAAATAAGATATCAGAATATTCAGAAAATGTCACCTATATTTGCCTGTAATTTGTAATCCTGAAAAAATATTGTTTATAACTTTTTATTTTTAATAATGTTAATAAAATTAATAACCTAAGGTTGTTTAAACAATACTTTTTCCTTAATGCATATGACATGCAGATAAAGGTTTTGTTTTCCTGAACATTTTGATATCTTATTAGCATTTTTATGGGTTCATATGAATTTTTTATGAATTTTAAAAGTATTGGTCAAATGGTCAAAGGGCATTCAGACGACTTCAGGGACAAATCTAAGGGCAAAACTAAGCAGAGCCGAAAAGTAAGGACAAAACCCACTAGCTGGCACAACTAAGGGCAAAAGTGTAATTGTCCCTTTAATGAACTCATAAAAACTAAGAATTTTAATCACACATGTATCACAAATAATAAATTGTGTTCACCAAAGTATATACCTCTCATTTCTCTTGGCCCCTCATCATCTTCAAGAAGTGACCTATCACATCTTTACAAGGAATTGAGATGAGATTTTTGTGTTACACTGTAATGTTATTACCTTCCTAATCGGCAAGACAACCAGAGTTAATTAGGATTCATATTGTGGTACTTCAAGAAAATAGTAATATATTTTTTATGTTGGTATAATTATACTACTTGCTTGCATTGTGGTGTGTCTTAGGTGGGGGGGGGGGGTGATATGAAGTTTATATTAACCCTAATCAGAATTCTGTAATCCATATGATTGCCGATCTAAACCTTTGGTGAGCCTAAAAACATAAACATCTAAAAACCTAAGATAACAATAAGAGATTTATGATCTCGAATATACCGCTCCTTTAGAGCAATTAGATGGATGGATCAGCTGTGATGCTTCATAAAGATAGGACCTGTAGCGGAATCATCAATTTTGCAAAGGAGGCAAGTGTCGAGGAATGATACTTTTTGGAGGAATCATCAATTGTGATAATTGCTCTTCCTCCTTGCAAGACCTGCATGAACATGTATTTTGGCAAAACCAGCCAGCGGAGCTGCCATGCGTGCTCGGCCTTCTGTTCTGATCTACTAGATGGTGTGTGATGAAGTGCTATAGCAATTTTTTAGACACATGGTTTTTTTTGGAGAAATCTCGCCCCACTTATTACGACTCAGAAATGTTCATGGGTACAAGATTTTGATCGTGAGGCGTCCCCAACAACAAATGACGGCCTACTCCTAAATTACAAGAGTACTTAGCTAGATTGTGCAATTCAAAATTGAAATATCTATGTTCATGAATAAAATTACATGAAAGCAAATGTCTCGAGTGGCTGATGATCTCCTTGATAATTGCTCCATGATGTCCACCGGTGCGCTGATGGATATCGTTTATCACTCCAAGGCAGTCCGAAGCGACATGAAGATGTTGGATGCCCAAATCCTCAACGAGGGCGAGAGGTTCCCTCATTGCAAATGCTTCCAAAGTTATTGGGTCATTCACATGAGATACTACCGCCGAGGACCCCAAGTAGACTCCTTCCTGGCTCACGCAAACAACCGCTGAAGCGGTCGGTTGCCATGGTTTGCTACCGCTCCGTCAACGTTAAATTTGGCAGTACCGATAGGTGGTGCGAGCCAACGTTCAGTTCTATCTGCTGGTTGCCCTGATGCCTCTTTCCTACCAGTGGCCGGCTCCATGGCCTCCTTTAGATCAGGCAAGTATGTGTTTATGAATTCATCTGTCTGTCTAGGCCCCTGGAAAATAGATTCATAAACAACTTTTCTTGGTGCATACCAAATTAACCAAAGTTTGATGACCAGCCTCGTAAACTGCTCATGAGGCTTGTCTGCATGGGACATTCACAACCATTCAGTTTTGTTTTCCACTTGTGCAACAATATTCCAGCTTCTTTCCTGTCTGCATGAACGTGTAACATGGGTCTATGGGATTTTCCTAGGAATTACTGGAGATAACAAATGGGCTAAAGCCCAATAATTTCAACATGTACTATATTCCATGTATTTCTGATAAACGACATTTTTTATGAACTCACAATTCGTAAAGGAGAATCTAAACATCGTGAGTGCACACACAACCTCATGCATGATTACAATGCACATGGTCAACACTAAAGCACTGATACGTCTCCAACGTATCTATAATTTTTGATTGTTCCATGCTATTATATTATCTGTTTTGGATGTTTTATATGCATTAATATGCTATTTTATATTATTTTTGGGACTAACCTATTAATCTAGAGCCTAGTGTCAATTTCTGTTTTTTTCCTTGTTTTTGAGTATTGCAGATAAGGAATATTAAACGGAGTCCAAACGGAATAAAATCTTCGGAATGATTTTTCTTGGACCAGAAGAAACCCAGCAGACTTGGAGATGAAGGCAGGAGACCTGCCGTGGCGTCACAAGCCACCAGGGCGCGCCCTAGGGGGGGCGCCCCCTGGCTTGTGGCCCCACGGCAGCCCTCCTAACCCTATTCTTTGGCCTATAAATTCCCAAATATTCCCTGGATACCAAAAGGAGCCAGGAAAATACTTTTCCGCCGCCGGAAGCCTCTGTTCCCGTGAGATCCAA
This sequence comes from Elymus sibiricus, assembly GCA_039707655.1. Taxonomy (NCBI): domain Eukaryota; kingdom Viridiplantae; phylum Streptophyta; class Magnoliopsida; order Poales; family Poaceae; genus Elymus; species Elymus sibiricus. Next base: position 313,313,809 of record CM077667.1, on the reverse strand, counting down.
TCTTGGAGCCTTTTCCGGTAATCTGCCGGAGGGGGAGTCGATCACGGAGGGCATCTACATCAACTCCATTGCCCCTCCGATGATGCGTGAGTAGTTCACCTCAGACCTTCGGGTCCATAGCTAGTAGCTAGATGGCTTCTTCTCTCTCTATGTTCTTCAATACCATGTTCTTCATGATCTTCATGGAGATCTATCCGATGTAATACTCTTTTGCGGTGTGTTTGTCGTGATCCGATGAATTGTGGGTTTATGATCAGCTTATCTATGAATATTATTTGAATCTTCTCTGAATTCTTATATGCATGATTTCATATCTTTGCAAGTCTCTTTGAGTTATTGGTTTGGTTTGGCCAACTAGATTGGTAATTCTTGCAATGGGAGAAGTGCTTAGTTTTGGGTTCAATCTTGCGGTGTCCTCACCCAGTGACAAAGTAGGGGTAGCGAGGCACGTATTTGTATTGTTGCCATCGAGGATAAAAAGATGGGGTTTTCATCATATTGCTTGAGTTTATCCCTCTACATCATGTCATCTTACCTAATGCGTTACTCTGTTCTTCATGAACTTAATACTCTAGATGCAGGCAGGAGTCGGTCGATGTGTGGAGTAATAGTAGTAGATGCAGAATCGTTTCGGTCTACTTGACACGGACGTGATGCCTATATGCATAATCATTGCCTTGGATATCTTCATAATTATTCGCCTTTCTATCAATTGCTCGACAGTAATTTGTTCACCCACCGTATTATTTTCCTTCATGAGAGAAGCCTCTAGTGAAACCTATGGCCCCCGGGTCTATTTTCCATATTATATTTTCAGATCTATAAACCAAAAATACCAAAAATACTTAGCTGCAATCTTTTTACTTTTATTTTACTTTTCGTTTTAGCAATCCTATCTATCTATCTCTATCAGATCTCATCCTTGCAAGTAACCGTGAAGGGATTGACAACCCCTTTATAGCGTTGGGTGCAAGTGTTTGATTATTTGTGTACGTACATCTATTGGGGACTTGCCTGTATCTCCTACTAGATTGATACCTTGGTTCTCAACAACTGAGGGAAATACTTATCTACTTTGCTGCATCACCCTTTCCTCTTCAAGGGAAAACCAACGCATGCTCAAGAAGTAGCAAGAAGGATTTCTGGCGCCGTTGCCGGGGAGATCTACATCAAGCCTACCAAGTACCCATCACAAACTCATCTCTTGCATTTACATTATTTGCCATTTGCCTCTCGTTTTCCTCTCCCCCACTTCTAAAATGATTTTCAGAAAAACCAAAAAGATTTGCCTTTTTATTCGCCCTTCTTCCGTTCGTCTTTTCGTCTGCTTCTTCTTTGCTTGTGTGCTGGATTGCTTGCTTTGTCACGACGACTCAAGAGAATACCAAGTTGTGTGACTTCTCCAATACTAATAATAATGATTTTATTAGTACTCCGATTGCTCCCGCCACTAGTGCGGAATCTTATGAAATTAATGCCGTTTTGCTTAATCTTGTTATGAAAGAACAATTTTCCGGCCTTCCTAGTGAAGATGCCGCATCCCATCTAAGTACTTTTGTTGAGTTATGTGATATGCAAAAGAAGAAAGATGTGGATAATGATATTGTTAAATTAAAGCTATTTCCGTTCTCACTACGAGATCGTGCTAAAACTTGGTTTTCATCTTTGCCTAAAAATAGTATTGATTCATGGAATAAGTGTAAAGATGCTTTTATTTCCAAGTACTTTCCGCCCGCTAAGATCATCTCCCTTAGGAACGATATAATGAATTTTAAGCAACTTGATCATGAGCATGTTACACAAACTTGGGAGAGGATGAAACTAATGATTAGAAATTGCCTCGCGCATGGTTTGAGTTTATGGATGATTATACAAATTTTCTAAGCGGGATTGAATTTTGCTTCTAGAAATCTTTTAGATTCCGCCGCGGGTGGTACTTTTATGGAAATCACATTAGGATAAGCTACTAAACTCCTAGATAATATTATGGCAAATTACTCTCAATGGCATACCGAAAGATCTCCTACTAGTAAAAAAGTGCATGTTATTGAAGAAATAAATACTTTGAGTGAAAAGATGGATGAATTGATGAAATTGTTTGCTAGCAAGAGTGCTCCTATTGATCCTAATGATATGCCTTTTTCTTCTTTCATTGGAAATAATAATGAATCTATGGATGTGAATTTTGTTGGTAGGACCAATTTTGGTAATAACGCGTATAGAGGTAATTTCAATCCTAGGCCGTTTCCTAGTAATTCCTCTAATAATTATGGTAATTCCTACAAAAATTCTTATGGAAATTACAATAAGATGCCCTCTGATCTTGAGAATAATATTAAAGAATTTATTAGTTCGCAAAAGGGTTTCAATGCTATGATTGAAGAAAAATTGCTCAAGATTGATGATTTGGCTAGGAACGTTGATAGAATTTCCCTTGAGATTGATTCTTTGAAAATTAGATCTATTCCACCCAAGCATGATATTAATGAGTCTTTAAAGGCTATGATAATTTCTATTGATGAGTGCAAGGAAAGAACCGCTAGAATACGTGCTAAGCGTGAATGGCTTGAAAAAGTGTGTTCTCGTGATAATAATGATGAAGATCTTAAAGTGATTGATGTGAATCCTATTGAATCTTGGTTTTCTAATATAAATCTTGATAAAGATGGGACTGGAGATAAGTCAACTTTAGTTAAAAGGCGTCCCAATGAGTCGGAGTTTATAGATCTTGATGCTAAGATTGATAAAAGTGGGATTGAAGAGGTCAAAACTTTAGATAGCAATGAACCCACTCTTTTGGATTTCAAGGACTTTAATTATGATAGTTGTTCTTTGATTGATTGTGTTTCCTTGTTTCAATCCATGTTGAATTCTCCGCATGCTTATAATCAAAATAAAGCTTTTACTAAACATATCGTGGATGCTATGATGAAATCTTTTGAAGAAAAACTTGAGTTGGAAGTTTCTATACCTAGGAAGCTTTATGATGAGTGGGAACCTACTATTAAGATTAAAATTAAAGATTATGAGTGCCATGCTTTGTGTGATTTGGGTGCTAGCGTTTCCACGATTCCAAAAACTTTATGTGATGTGCTAGGTTTCCGTGAATTTGATGATTGCTCTTTAAATTTGCATCTTGCGGATTCCACTATAAAGAAACCTATGGGAAGGATTAATGATGTTATTATTGTTGCAAATAGGAATTATGTGCCCGTAGATTTCATTGTTCTTGATATAGATTGCAATCCTACATGTCCTATTATTCTTGGTAGACCTTTCCTTAGAACGATTGGTGCAATTATTGATATGAAGGAAGGAAATATTAGATTCCAATTTCCATTAAGGAAAGGCATGGAGCACTTTCATAGAAATAAAATAAAATTACCTTATGAATCTATTATGAGAGCTACTTATGGATTGCATACCAAAGATGACAATACCTAGATCTATTGTGTTATGCCTAGCTAGGGGCGTTAAACAATAGCGCTTGTTGGGAGGCAACCCAATTTTATTTTTATGCTTTTGTTTTTGCTTCTGTTTTTGAGTGTTTTACACATTATTACCTCTGTATTAATTGTGTTTTCTTCTTTAAATTAGTGTTTGAGCCAAGTAAGACCTTTGGGATGGTCTACGGTGTTTGTGATTTGATTTTGCTGAAAAACAGAAACTTTTTCTCTCAGTCCAGGAATTTTGTAAATTCACTGGAACGTGCTTTTGATCTGAAATTTTTACACAAGATTTATATACAAATTTCCCTGATTGTCCTAATTTTTAAGAATTTTTGGAGTTACATAAGTATTCGAAGTCTATGGATTGCTACAGACTGTTCTGTTTTAGACAGATTTTGTTTTCTTTGTGGTGTTTGCTTATTTTGATGTATCTATGGGTTGTATCGGGGGGTATGAACCATGGAGAAGTTGGAATACAGTAGATATTACACCAATATAAATAAAGAATGAGTTCACAACAGTACCTAAAGTGGTGATTTATTTTTCTTATACTAACGGATCTCATGAGTTTTCTGTTGAGTTTTGTGTTGTGAAGTTTTCAAGTTTTGGGTAAAGATTTGATGGACTATGGAATAAGGAGTGGCAAGAGCCTAAGCTTGGGGATGCCCAAGTCACCCCAAGCCATATTCAAGGCTACCAAAAAACCTAAGCTTGGGGATGCCCCGGAAGGCATCCCCTCTTTCGTCTTCAATCCATCGGTAAATTTACTTGAGGCTATATTTTTATTCACCACATGATATGTGTTTTGCTTGGAGCGTCTTGTATGATATGAGTCTTTGCTTTTTAGTTTGCCACAATCATCCTTGCTGCACACATATTTTGAGGGGGACACGCATTTAATCGTGAATTTATTAGAATACTCTATGTGCTTCACTTATATCTTTTGAGCTAGGCAATGTTGCTCTAGTACTTCACTTATATCTTTTTAGAGCACGGTGGTGTTTTATTTTATAGAAATTATTGAACTCTCGTACCTCACTTATATTATTTTGAGAGTCTTTAAAACAGCATGGTAATTGGTTTAGGTTATGAATTTAGTCCTAATATAATGGGCATCCAAGAGGGATATAATAAAAACTTTCATATTAAGTGCATTGAATACTATGAGAAGTTTGATTCCTTGCATATAGTGTTGAGATATGAAGATGGTAATATGAGAGTCATGCTAGTGAGTAGTTGTGAATTGGAAGAAATACTTGTGTTAAAGTTTGTGATTCCCGTAGCATGCACGTATGGTGAACCGTTATGTAACGAAGTCGGAGCATGATTTGTTTAATGATTGTCAACCTTTGTGTGAGGGTCGGGAGCACGCGATGGTTAACTCCTACCAACCTCTCCCCTAGGAGCATGCGTCTAATGCTTTGCTTCGATAACTAATAGACTTTTGCAATAAGTATGTGAGTTCTTTATGACTAATGTTGAGTACATGGATTATACGCACTCTCACCCTTCCACCTTTGCTAGCCTTTCTAGTACCGCGCAACTTTCGCCGGTGCATTAAACCCACCTTCCTCAAAACAGCCACCATATACTTTCCTCAAAACAGCCACCATACCTACCTTTTATGGCATTTCCATAGCCATTTCGAGATATATTGCCATGCAACTTCCACCGTTCCATTTTTCATGACACGCACCATCACTTTCATATTGCATATAGAGTCATATTTTGTTCTAGGTATCGAGTTGTAATTTTTGAGTTATAAGTAAATAAAAGTGTGATGATTTTCATTATTAGAGCATTTGTCCCGTGAGAGAAAAGGATGATGGAAGCTATGAATCCCTCACAAGTTGGGATGAGTCTCCGGACTTTAGAAATAATAAAAGAGGCCAGCGAAGCCCAAATAAAAAAAAAAGAGGCCAAAGATGCCCACCAAAAAAAAGAAAAAAAAATGAGAGAAAGAGAGAAGGGACAATGCTACTACCTTTTTCCACACTTGCGCTTCAAAGTAGCACCATGATCTTCATGATAGAGAGTCTCCTATTTTGTCACTTTCATATAACTAGTGGAATTTTTCATCTTATGCACAACCACTTAGTTTTGTTTTTGAGCTTTCATACACTTATAGCTCTAGTGCATTTGTTGCATGGCAATCCTTACTCACTCACATTGATATCTATTGATGGGCATCTCCATAGCCCGTTGATACGCCTAGTTGATGTGAGACTATCTTCTCCTTTTTCCTCACAACCTCCACCATATTCTATTCCACCTATAGTGCTATATCCATGGCTCACGCTCATGTATTGCGTGAGAGTTGAAAAGGTTTGAGAACATAAAAGGTGTGAAACAATTGCTTGACTTGTCATCGGGGTTGTGCATGATTTAGATACTTTGTGTGGGGAAGATGGAGCATAGCCAGACCATATGATTTTGTAGGGATAACTTTCTAAGGCCATGTTATTTCAAAAGGACACAATTGCCTTGTTGGTATGCTTGAAGTATTACTGTTTTTATGTCAATATTAGACTTTTGTTTTGAATCTTATGGATCTGAATATTCATGCCACAATAAAGAATATTACATGGATAAATATGTTAGGTAGCATTCCACATCAAAAATTCTGTTTTTATCATTTACCTACTCGAGGACGAGCTGGAATTAAGCTTGGGGATGCTTGATATGTCTCCAACGTATCTATAATTTTTGATTGTTCCATGCTATTATATTATCTATTTTGGATGTTTTATATGCATTAATATGCTATTTTATATTATTTTTGGGACTAACCTATTAATCTAGAGCCTAGTGCCAGTTTCTGTTTTTTCCTTGTTTTTGAGTATTGCAGATAAGGAATATTAAACGGAGTCCAAACGGAATAAAATCTTCGGAATGGTTTTTCTTGGACCAGAAGAAACCCAGCAGACTTGGAGATGAAGGCAGGAGACCTGCCGTGGCGTCACAAGCCACCAGGGCGCGCCCTAGGGGGGGCGCCCCCAGGCTTGTGGCCCCACGGCAGCCCTCCTAACCCTATTCTTTGGCCTATAAATTCCCAAATATTCCCTGGATACCAAAAGGAGCCAGGAAAATACTTTTCCGCCGCCGGAAGCCTCTGTTCCCGTGAGATCCAATCTTGGAGCCTTTTCCGGTAATCTGCCGGAGGGGGATTCGATCACGGAGGGCATCTACATCAACTCCATTGCCCCTCCGATGATGCGTGAGTAGTTCACCTCAGACCTTCGGGTCCATAGCTAGTAGCTAGATGGCTTCTTCTCTCTCTATGTTCTTCAATACCATGTTCTTCATGATCTTCATGGAGATCTATCCGATGTAATACTCTTTTGCGGTGTGTTTGTCGAGATCCGATGAATTGTGGGTTTATGATCAGCTTATCTATGAATATTATTTGAATCTTCTCTGAATTCTTATATGCATGATTTCATATCTTTGCAAGTCTCTTCGAGTTATTGGTTTGGTTTGGCCAACTAGATTGGTAATTCTTGCAATGGGAGAAGTGCTTAGTTTTGGGTTCAATCTTGCGGTGTCCTCACCCAGTGACAAAGTAGGGGTAGCGAGGCACGTATTTGTATTGTTGCCATCGAGGATAAAAAGATGGGGTTTTCATCATATTGCTTGAGTTTATCCCTCTACATCATGTCATCTTACCTAATGCGTTACTCTGTTCTTCATGAACTTAATACTCTAGATGCAGGCAGGAGTCGGTCGATGTGTGGAGTAATAGTAGTAGATGCAGAATCGTTTCGGTCTACTTGACACGGACGTGATGCCTATATGCATAATCATTGCCTTGGATATCTTCATAATTATTCGCTTTTCTATCAATTGCTCGACAGTAATTTGTTCACCCACCGTATTATTTTCCTTCATGAGAGAAGCCTCTAGTGAAACCTATGGCCCCCGGGTCTATTTTCCATATTATATTTTCAGATCTATAAACCAAAAATACCAAAAATACTTAGCTGCAATCTTTTTACTTTTATTTTACTTTTTGTTTTAGCAATCCTATCTATCTATCTCTATCAGATCTCATCCTTGCAAGTAACCGTGAAGGGATTGACAACACCTTTATAGCGTTGGGTGCAAGTGTTTGATTATTTGTGTACGTACATCTATTGGGGACTTGCCTGTATCTCCTACTGGATTGATACCTTGGTTCTCAACAACTGAGGTAAATACTTATCTACTTTGCTGCATCAGCCTTTCCTCTTCAAGGGAAAACCAACGCATGCTCAAGAAGTAGCAAGCACACGCAGAAGATAGAATAAAACACGACCTCCAAAACTGTTGAATTGAACTATAACATGCAACATGAAGTATCAACAAACTGTGAGAAATGCATTTCGAGTAACGACGCCTCGAAAAAGTGAATGATGTGATGTGTTTGGACCCACCATGAGAAATACATTTCAAACAATGACATTTCAAGGGCCCGGGGCGAAACTAGAAGGCAGGAGACTAATTGAAGCATGTGAGGAGGCAAATGCAATCTCGGCGTGGGTGCGTGTGCGCTCTAATGTGGTGTCCCACCGCTTCCCGCTTGAGCGGCAATATTGTGTGTTACTACTTTGGTTATACTATCTCATAGTATGACTTAACATGTATATGATGCACATTTTCTTTACAATATTATCTCTAATGCACCTTTTAATAAACTCATAAAAACTAAGAATTGTAACCACTAATGTATCACAAATAATAAATTAGTTTCACCAAAGTATATACGTCTCATTTTTCTTGTCCCCTCATCATCTTCAGGAAGTGACCCATCACATCTTTACAAGGACCTGAGATGAGATTTTTTGCTATATTGTACTGTTATTACCTTCATAATCAGCAAGACAAAAAGAGTTAATTAGGATTTAGACTCTGGTACTTCTTTTGAGAAAATAGTAATAGAAAATATTATGCTGGTATAATTATACTACTTGTTTGCATTGTGATGTGTCTTAGTCGGAGGGCGGGGGTGATATGAAGTTTATGTTTACCCTAATCACAATTCTGTAATCCATATGATTGCCGATCTAAACCTTTGGTGAACCTAAAAAGAGAAACATCTGAAAACCCTAAGATAATAATAATAGATTTATGATATTGAATATACCACTCCTTTAGAGCAATTAGATGGATGGATCAACTATGATGCTTCATAAAGATAGGACCAGTAGCTGAATCATCAATTTTACAGAGGAGGCAAGTGTTGAAGAATGATACATTTTGGAGGAATCATCAGTTGTGCTAATCGCTTTGCCTCCTAGTCCAGACATTGCAAGACCTGCATCCACGTGCATTTTCGCAAAACCAGCCAACGAAGCTACCATGCGTGCTCGGCCATCTGTCCTGGTCCACTGGATGGTGCGTGATGAAGTGCTATAACATTTTGTGAGACACATGAAGTGATATAGCAGGTGTGTGTGAGCTATTACATGGGCCGGACCCGGTTGTGTGAGTGGTATGCACAGAGGGGCACCCCTATGTCTCGCTTCAAGCGAGACAGAGCGTCCGCTCGCTGAAGGGACGTGGGAATGGGCCAGCCCACTTGCACTATTCATGCGTTTTGGATTTAAGTTGTTTGTTTCCTTATTAGTCTGTTCCTCGATTTTGTTTTTCCTCTCACTTTTTTCTTTTTTATATATTTTTAAAAAAATGTAAAAAAAATATATATTAAAAATAGATTAATTTGAAAATATGTTTGTGCGGTGTTAAAAAAATGTTGCTGCAACTTAATAAAATGTTGGTAGCATTGGAAAAAAATGATTCAAGACATATTTGATAAACAAGTTAAAACACATTCGAAATACAAATGTTCAAAAAAATGTGTTAGAAAATATGTTAACCATGCATTTTAAAAAATTAAACATGTATAAAAAATGTTGTATGAAAAATGCACAACGTGTATGAAAAATTGTCGACATCATAACATACATATGAAAAAAAATGTTAATCATGTACTTACAAAATGCTAAATGTGTACTTAAACAGGAGATGTTCTACATGTATACGAAAAACGTAGAACATGAATGGAACATAAAATATATATTTTATAAAAATGTTGATCATCTATAAAAAGATGTTAATCATTAAAGTGTAAAATATGTATAAACATATTCCAGATATAAACAAAAAAAATTGAGCATGTATTAAAAATAAAAAATAAAAACATAAATTTTATAAAATGTTGATCATGTATTTACAAAATACTAAATGTGTATAGACAATGTTCGAGATGTGTACAAAAATATTGAACATGTATTAAAAAATTGAACATACAAACATAACTTCTATAAAAATGTTGATCTTATATAACAATAATACTCATATATTTCAAAAATGTTAAACATGTACTAAAAAAGATCCTAATATATACCAAAAGTATTCATCAAAGATATTTTTTTTGAAAAATGTTAAATATATATACTAAAAGTGTCTGTGACGTACACGAGAAATATACAAATATGTATGAAAAGAAACTTAGACAGTGTTGAAGAAGAAAAAAGAGAAAATGTACAAAAAAGACGGTGAAAACCGAAGAAACAAAAGAAAGAAAGAAAGGAAAACAAAAAAACCAATGAAAACCAGAAGGAAACAAATAAAGAAAGAAAAGCAAACAGTCAAAATCCAAAAAGAAATAACAAAAAAAGAAAATGGAAACAAAGAAAAAGTTCAGTGAAAACCATACAAACAAAAAACTCGATAAAAACAAAGAAAAATAGAAAACGAAAGAAAACCAATTAAGAAACCTAGAAAAGAGGATAAACAAAGAACCAAAAGAAAAAAATTGATAAAACAAAGAAAAACCACAGCAAACGCGCGCAAAACAAATGAGCCGGCCCAGTACGCACAAGGAAAGTCCTCAGTGAGACGGAACGTAGCCTCATCATAAGCACAACAAGATTGAACCTACTACTATGCACCACTTACTCTGAAGAACTACTCACTAATTATGGCTAGAGAAGACAATTAGATCGGAAAGCATACATAGCTAATGAATTATACAACAAAGAAACTTTAAAAGATTCGATAATATTCAATGAACAATTTGATCATAAACTCACAATTCATCATCTCCCAATAACACACCATATAATTACATCGGAGTGATCCCAATCACACAAGGAAGAAGGGGAGTATGGTATTGAAGATCCAAAAAGAGAGAGAGAGAACCATCTAACTATTACTATGGATCCGTAGGTCCTGAAGGAACTACACACGCACATGCTTATGGAGTCAGCAAGATTCGTAAAAAAGCCTCCGACAAAGTCTTCCCCCTCCGGCAAGGCTCCGGACAAGGCTCAAGATGGGATCTCTTCGAAACAGAGGCTTGCAGCGATAAAATTCTTTTTGAGGTACAACATATGGTTTCGGTATTTATAGAGAACTATCGCCGTAGAATTGGACTAAGGCGGTAATCGAGGGCCCCACAAACTCAGGGGTCGACACCACCCCCTGGTCGCGCCACTTGGCCTTGTGACCCCCTCAGGGCTCGCCTCGATCTCTCTCGAAGCTTTATGTGTTTCTTGTCGCCCAAAAACAAGGAGAAAAAGGAATGGTATTGGGCACTAAATTAATAGATTAGTCTATGAAAATAATATAAATTGCTATAGAATTATAAAAATGATGACATAATAGCATTAAACAATCAAAAATATAGATACATTTAAGACGTATTAGCATCCCCAAGCAAAATCCCTGCTCGTCCTTGAATAGGTAAATGATAAACAAAGGTAATTTTTGATGTTGAATGCTACCTAGTATGATCTTGATCAAATGATGTAACAATGGTGTGAATTGAGGATAAAGGCGATTCAAAGCAATAATCTTATAATTGATAACAAGCAAGTAACATCAAATGTGTAAACTAGATTACTCTTGGTTTTCATGGATTAATGCTTTCACGTACACCACTGCAGGAAGGTCCAAAGACGACACTTGTATCAGAGAAACTTCGACCAAACTGTGTGCGATGTACGAATCATAAACGGTATAGTTCTAGCTACGCCGCCAATAACGCGAACTGTGTGCGATGGCGGGTCCATCAACCACGATTCAGATAAGAGGTGTTGGTGCGATACGTGGCATACATTTGACTTTTACGAACTGTTTTTGATGAGGCGAAATGACAAACGGTTAAGCAAACAGAGATGTGTGCGTTGTACGACATATAGTTCAAAATTTAGAACTGTTTGTGAAGACAGAATATAACACAAACGGTTACGCAAATCCGGATGTGTGTTGTTGAAGGCATACAAGTCACTGAGATGAACTGTTTGCGATGATATGGAAGAACACAAACGGTTTGGTGTAACAAGGTGTGTGTGATACGCTGCAAACAGTCCAGTGATCAGAATTGTGTGCTATAGTTCTCGACAACACATGCGATTTGTTGTTCTTAATTGTGTGTTCGACAGGGCACACATTTCAAGAAACCAACTGTGTGCGATATTGTGAATGATCACTGTTGAATCTGTATTCTTAACCGTTTGAGATGAGATCGACAGGGTAGACAGAGTTAAGGAATAAATATGAGCAAACGACAACAAGGTTAGGGAGTATAGTCTATTTTACTTCTTCTTGTTGTTGTTGGATGACCCCGCGCCATCGTCTTGACGTGGACGCTTCTTGCCGCTGACCGCTGACTTTCCATCGCCTGTCACAGCCCTAGTTTTAGCTTTGCTTGTCATTGCATATTCATGCATGCATTTTAAATTCAAATGAATTTGAAATGAGGAATGATCAAGCCTCATAGAGATTTTTTGTCAAAAGAGCAATATAAAAATTGCCTCAAAGAAGTCCAAGAAAATGTCCCTCGTATTCTAAGAAAATATTGGCATGAGGTAAAATGCAAACCAATATTTTTGGAATCACAGAAACATTTTACATTGGGCATTTGAGTTAATCCAATAATTATTTGACTTGGATATATATTTATTATATACTAAGTATATATCCAATAATTGTGAAGATTGTTGTGTGGCCCTGGTTAAACCCATTTAGCTCACATGCCAAATTCCAGGATATATTAAAGTGGTTTGATATTTCTTCAAACTAGCACACATGTTAGAAAAATAGAAAATAGGAAAATAAATAGGAAAGGGAAGGGAATTACCTGGCTTACCTGGCCCAGCTGCAGCCCAGCCTACCGGGGGTGAAGCGGTCGTCTTCAACCTCTACCAGAAGGCAGAGGCGTGTCGACGCGCGCACACCCGAGGCCGCCACCTCCTGCTAGCCACGTCGACGACGAGGATAGACTCCCCGATGTCGTTCGGGGTCCTCTCGTCTCCATTCTCTCTCCCTCGCCTCCCTTTTGCTGTCCTCTCCATGGCCGAGAGCAGCCATCGCCGTCGCTTGTCGCCTGCATGTCCAACGACGTCGAGACGTCGCATCGCCTAGTCCAGCAGCTTTGCCATGCCGCGCTTGCTCTCCAAGCCGACAGAAGCGTCCAATGGATCACCGAGACGAGAAGATCGACCTCGACTCCGCCGCCTCTGCCCGAGCGCCTCCACCGTTGATTCGCTGCGTCTAGCGCATTTGCGAGCTCCTTCTCTGCACCAGCAAAACCGCCGTGAGCCACTGGCCATTTCCCCCCTTTCCCCTTGCTCGTTCCCGCGCTGTAGCCGCTGTCCCCATGAGCCCGACCTCCGCCGTCTACCATGGTCGGTGAGCTCCGAGCTCCCGAGCTCCTCAGCTCGAGCTGTGAGCGTCGCACCCTCCTACTGATCCCAGGGTGCCCCTGAGCCACTGATACGTCTCCAACGTATCTACTTTTCCAAACACTTTTGCTCTGGTTTTGACCTCTAACTTACATGATTTGAATGGAACTAACCTGGACTGACGTTGTTTTCAGCAGAACTACCTTGGAGTTATTTTTGTGCAGAAATTAAAGTTCTTGGAATTGGACGAAACTTTTTGTGGATTTTTTCTGGGAATTATAATGAATTATGGAACGAAGACCCGCCAGAGGGAGGCCACCTGTGGGGCACAAGCCAACAGGGCGCGACCCCCCTAGGCCACGCCCTGATGGCTTGTGGGGCCCACGAGGCTCCTCCGACCCTAATTCCAGTCCTATAAAATCACATTTTCGGAGAAAAAAACAGAGATAAGTTTTCAGCGTTTCACGAGACGGAGCCGCTGCCACCTCCTGTTCTTCCTCGGGAGGGCTGATCTGGAGTCCGTTTGGGGCTCCGGAGAGGGGAAATCGTCGACGTCGTCATCACCAACCCTTCTCCATCAACGCCGCCATGATGCTCACCACCGGGAGTGAGTAATTCCTTTGTAGGCTTGCTGGACGGTGGTTGTATTGGATGAGATTGATCATGTAATCGAGTTAAGTTTGATAGGGCTTGATCCCTAGTATCCACTATGTTCTAAGATTGATGTTGCTATGACTTTGCTATGCTTAATGCTTGTCACTAGGGACCGAGTGCCATGATTTCATATCTGAACATATTATATTACCTCTAAATATAAGATTGATTTGGATCCTATCTTGCAAGTTGTATGCACCTATTACTTGTCTTGATCCGCATACCCCAAGGTGACAATAATTGGAATTCTTTCCGGTGATTGTCGTAGTTTGAGGAGTTCATGTATTCACCATGTGTTATTGCTTTGTTCCGGTTCTCTATTAATAGCAGGCCTTAATATCCCTTAGTTTCCAATAAGACCCCGCTGCCACGGGAGGGTAGCACAAAAGATGTCATGCAAGTTCTTATTGCAAGCACGTATGACTATATACGGAATACATGCCTACATTATATTGATGAATTGGAGCTAGTTCTATGTCGCCCTAGTGTGTAACTGTTACATGATTGATGTAATCTAAATCATTATCCATCACCGATCCACGTGCCTACGCTTTACATATACTAAATCTTGCTAAGTTACTATTGCTACTGCTACTGTCACAACTGCTACACAATTGCTGCTGTCACTACTACTGTTACTTTTGCTACTACTATTTGCCTTGCTACTAAACCTTTGCTGCAGAGAGATATCCCAGGTGCGGTTGAATTGGCAACTCAACTGTCAAGGCCAATAAATATTCTTTGGCTCCTCTTGTGTCGAACCAATAAATTAGGGTGAAATACTACCCGTGAAGACTGTCGCGATCCCCTATACTTGTGGATTATCAAGACCTTTTTCTGGCGCCTTTGACGGGGAGCATAGCTCTATTTATTGTGTTAACTTGAGGATATCCAATTTCCACTATGAAGAATCCGAAAGATAATTGAACTAAGATGGTCCCCTCTCGCACGAGAGGATGTAAGGAACTGCCATCTAGCCCTGCTTTTGATTCACCTACTGTTTTGAATCAGCTTGTTACACCACCACTTGTTTATCGTCGTGATATGTCACATGAACTTGATGATGCTACCTCTGAAATTAATGATGATACTATTGCTACACATGTTGAAACTGAAACTGTGCCATTGATTGCGCTACTTGATGCTCATATTGCTAAAGCTAGGGAACTTGAAATTGCTGAAACTGGTGAGGACTTTGAATCACCTGTTACACCTCGCTCTCCTAATAGATATGAATTGCCTCATGTACCTGAAGGTTATGTTATGGATAAGGAAACAGCTAGTGATTTCTTTTCTTGTGAAAATAGAGATGACTTGAAGAAACTGCTTTGCAAACTGAAAGAAAAATCTATGATGGAGAAAATGAAATATGATCCTAAATTTGCTACTTCTCCTATATTTGTTATTGATAAGGATTATGAGTTCTATGTGGATCCTGATTTAATTCCTATAGTAGAGTCTGATCCTTTCCACGGTTATGAAAATGAAACTGTTGTCGAACACCTTATGAAACTAAATGATATTGCTGCTCTGTTTACCAATGATGAAAAGATACGCTACTATTATATCCTTAAGCTCTTTCCTTTCTCGCTAAAAGGCGAGGCCAAGGAATGGTTCCTTTCTCTTGCTCCTGGTTGTATGCGTAGTCCCCCGGATATGCTCCACTATTTTTCTAAACAATATTTTCCTGCTCATAAGAAACAAGCTACCTTATAGGAAATATTTAACTTTGCGCGAATTGAAGAAGAGAATCTCCCTCAAGCTTGGGGGAGGCTTCTCCGGTTACTTAGAGCTTTGCCAGATTGTCCTCTTAAGACGAACGCAATTCTTGATATCTTTTATAATGGACTAACTGATACTTCTAGGGACTTCCTAGATAGTTGTGCTGGTTGTGTTTTCAGAGAAAGAACTGTCAGTCAAGCTGAAGAATTATTGAATAACATATTGCAAAATGCCGATGATTGGACACTTCCTGAACCACCTCCGGAACCTATTCAAAATAAGAGAGGTATTCTATTCCTCAACCCTGAAGATATGCAAGAAGCAAAAAGATCTATGAAGGAGAAAGGTATTAAAATTGAGGATATCAAGAAACTACCACCTATTGAAGAAATACATGGACTTGATACCCCGACACAGGTAGTAGAGGTAAACTCTCTCTGTTCCTTTAGTGAAAATGATATACCTTACACTAAGACTCCTGAACAATGCATGGATGAATATGATAATTACGTTGTTAAGCAAGAACACTTCAATAATTACGTTGAGGATCACTTGAGACGTAATGCCATGATGATAGAACGCGTAAGTGACTTGATGTTTAGAATTGCTAATGATGTAAAAGGACTAGGTAAACATGCTTTTATGGTTCACACTCAACTAGACCAAGTTCCTAAGTTACAAAATGATTTGCTTGCTGAAGTAAATAATAATATGAATGATCATGTTGTTAGAGTAATGACTAGGGGAGGTCGTATGACCCAAGAACCTCTTTACCCAGAAGGCCATCCTAAAAGAATAGAACATGATTCTCAGAAAATTAATGTTGATGCACCTAGTTCCTCTAATAAGAAAAAGAATAAGAAAAATGATAGGAATTTGGTTGCTCCTAGTGAACGTGTTATAGAAACACCTACTGAGAAACATAATGATGTTTCTACACAATCTGGTAGTAAACATGCACCTAGTCATAATGAAAAGGAAGATGAAAATAATATTGTGCATGTAGATGCTCCACCAGATAGTAATAAAGAACATGATAACGATGTAGAGATAGAACCTACGGAGGATCTTGATAACCCACCTCCTAAAAATAAACGTTATGATAAGAGAGACTTTGTCGCTAGAAAACATGGAAAGGAAAGAGAGCCATGGGTTCAAAAACCCATGCCATTCCCTCGTAAGGCTTCTAAAAGTAAGGACGATGAGGATTTTGAACGCTTCGCTGGAATGATTAGGCCCGTCCTTTTGCATACTCGCTTGACCGATACATTGAAAATGCCTCCGTATGCTAAGTACATGAAGGATATTATTACCAACAAAAGAAAAATATCTGAAACTGAAATTGCTACTATGCTTGCCAATTATTCTTTTGATGGAGGAATACTTAAGAAGCTAGGAGATCCTGACATACCCACAATACATTTCTCTATTAAAAGAAATTATGTCAAAACTCATGTATGTGATTTAGGGGCCGGTGTTAGTGTTAAGCCTTTCTCCCTTTATAAAATACTTGATTTGAGTAAGCTTACACCTACTAAGATATCTTTGCAAATGGCTGATAAATCATTGCTCTACCTATTGGAATTTGCGAGGATGTTCCTGTTGTGGTTGCAAATGTTACTATCTTGACAGACTTTGTTATTCTTGGTATGCCCGAGGATGACAATATGTCGATCATCCTTGGTAGACCCTTTTTAAATACTGTAGGGGTTGTTATTGATTGCAATAAAAGCAAGGTTACCTTTCACGTCAATGGCAAGCAACGCACCGTGCACTTTCTGAAGAAGCAAACTTTGGTTAATAATATTAATGTCATTGAGCCTACTCCCACAGTTATCAGTGGAAGTTTTGCAATTCCACTACCTACTGTCAAGAAGAAATATTATAATCTTATTTTTGGGGAGATGCAAATCCCCATTGAGGTAACCTAGTGATATAGTACAAAATTCTTCGGTTGCATGTTAATCGAAAACAATTGTTAATAAGACTTGATCAACCTTATTAATGGATCCTTTTCGGAAGGCATGTGATTGATGAATTTAGTACTGACAACTCTGTATCAAAAGTTTATCCTCTGTTATTTTTAGTTTATTTAAAATAAATTAGCATCATTTTCCATTTTTCTGGTTTTCCCGTGCATAGAAAAATGCTACTCCCTCCATTCTTAGCATATAGATATTTTAAAAAGTCAAACTTCACCAACTTTGACCAAGTTTGTGGAAAAAAACAATTACATCTAGAATGTCTAACATATATCATTGGATTCATCATAAGACGTAGATTCATATTATATATAAATAATTTTGTCTATAAACTTGGTCAAAGTTGGCAAAGTTTGACTTTTCAAGAAATCTATATGCACTACATTATGGAACGGAGGGAGTAGAAAATAAAAATCTTAGATTGCCACAAAATTTTAACATGATTTTTTCTGGAATAAATAAGAATTTTTGGTATAAAAATTACAGCAGGGGACTGCACCTGTGGGGCACAAGCCAACAGGCCGCGCCCTGATGGCTTGTGGGGCCCACAGGGGCCCCTTGCCTTATCCCTTCAGCCCAAACTTTCTCCTACCTCCAGCAAAAATTTCCTATCCATCTCTCTCCCGTGTTCTCCACCTAGAAACTGAAATTTTCGATCTCTTTGCTCGGAACTCCATTTCCGAATCTGTTTTGAGGAATTGTTCCTTGGTATGTGACTCCTCCACTCCTCCAATTAGTTTTTGTTTTAGTGGTTTATATTTTGCAAAATGTGTTGCACTTGGTGCTACAGAAAATGAGCTTGCATGTTTAATTCTTTGAGTTCCAAGTAGTATGAATGCTTGATATGGCCTCTAGGCATCCATATGAGTAGTTGCTATCAATCTTGCAAAGTTTTATTGACATGAATTTGTGGCTCAAATATTTCAGAAATTTGTGCTTGGGAAGATGAGTTTCTTTAGGAGGAGCTCCTCACGGAGACTCACCACGGGTGAGTCATCTAGTGGGAACTCAGTACGACAAGCTTACATTGAACCTCGAGACAACCAAATAGTTATGGCTGACGCCAAATCATGTCGATGGCCAAGTGAAGATTTCATGATAGGTGCAGGCATTAAGGATGAATTTGACTAATTCATTGATAATACCGGCCTCACCGATTTCCTCGCAGATAAGTGTGTCCAACACTATGACCTTACCCGTACATTCACGCAAGGATTTCGCTATCAATCGCATGCTTCTAGAGTGTTATTTAAACTTTATGATAAATCCTTTAGCATGACTCTAGAAGATTTTTCTGTTGCTTGCAAACTTCCACTTTGGGGTTCGACCGAGTAACCTTCAAAAACTGATTATAATATGTTTCTAGAGAGTCTCTGCGTTGGAGAAGATAGGGGGATAACACAGGCAAGAATTAAAAGCATACAATTTCCCTCTATTCGTTACTTTGCACTGTTTAATGGGAAATGCGTAGTAGGGAAACAAGATTGTAGTGCCTTATGTGCCCCTGATTTAAGACTTATTCACACTGCTGTAACTGGTGAACAACACTATAGCCTTGGTGCAATTGTAGCCCGAAGGCTGAATTCTAACTCTAGCAATTGATTTGTATGGAGGAATTTATGCCTCCCGTGTAGGTGCAAAACTGAGAGTGTCGTCTCAACCCAATGATCCTAGCTTGCCTGATATATATTTAGATTTCGAAGCTATGCGTTCTCATGAGTATATTCTAAACCGTGCTACGGGTTATGAGTATAATTTAATATTTGGGAAATATACGGCTGTGTCTGTCACTTTGCCTGCACCTGCCCTCTTTGATTTTCAGGCTCGACAGCGTTACTATGTTCTTGAGGAAGAGGTGCGGGAATACAAAGCTGCAGTGGAGGCTACTCGGTTAGCAGAGGAGGCGGCCAGGAACGCCTCCACAAGCTATCATTTTAACCATTTTCCAGACTACCGGTGGTGATCACCAAGCTAGGCAAACGCCTAAGCTTGGGGGAGTACGTATTTCTCACCGACATTACATCCATGCTCACACACTTCATATAAATTGTCGGTGTTCATCCCCTTTCATTGTATATCCATATTAGTTTTATTTTTCTGCTTTCTTCTTATGTGTTTGAAAAACTTTGGAAAACCCAAAAATATTTCTCGCTTCTTTTTAGTTTTCTTTCCCCGCTTAATCATCTTTAGTACTAAAAAGAAAACCCAAAAATATTTCCTTTGCATGTTGGGAGCTTTCCCGTGTAAATAGTTTTTCTCGTTCTTGTTTTCCCCTTAGTTTATTTGCTTGCTTGAGAAAAACAAAAACTCCAAAAAAAATCAGTGCGTTTCTCTGAATTTCTTTTCTTTTTGTTGAGTCTTTGAAAGGAGAAGACCACGATGAAAATGTTGAGTGGCTCTTATATGCTTTATTGTTGATCTAACCGAGAGCCAATATTACCTTTGTCGAAAACTGCCCTGCAGATTCCAGCTTAGTCCACAGTATTCTTGCACTATTATTATTATCACATCATTCAGTCATGCAAGTGAATGGCAATAATGATGATATTTGACGAAGTGATCGTGGCAAAGAAAGCTGGTATGAACTCTTCTTGTTTTCCGTTTTTGTAAATATGTTTAGCCCGTTCGATCTTGATTCAGTATATTATGAGTGAACGTGTTTATGATGACAATTAGAGATTATAGCTTCTCATGCCATGCTTAAATAGCTAGTAGTGAATAAGGATTTATCTTATAGGCCAACATGCATTAAAATGGTTATGATGTGGTATGGTAGTATGGTATTTCCCTCTGAGAAATTCAAGCGGCTTGACTTGGCCCATGTGTGAACATGTAGTTGATTCAAAACCAATGCAGCCTTCATGATGTTTAAATTCAGAGTGTTCATATCCTACTCATGCTATGTCCAATGTTAATTATTCATAATGCATGCCTATGACCGTTTTCGCTCTCCCAACCTATTGCTAGCCTTCACCTGTACTAAGCGGGAATGCTGCTTATGCATCCAAAACCTTTAAACCAAGTTATCCCACATGAGTCCATGATACGTCTCCAACGTATCTATAATTTTTGCTTGTTCCATGTTGTTATATTATCATTCTTGGATGTTTTACAATCATTTTATTACAACTTTATATCATTTTTTGGGACTAACCTGTTGACATAGTGCCAAAGTGCCAGTTGTTGTTTTTGCTTGTTTTTTACTTCGCAGTAAATCAGTACCAAACAGAGATGAAATGCTGCGGGGATTTTTGTGGATTTTTTACGGACCAGAAGAAACCATATGGGCCAAAGAACACCAGAAGAGGGGGCCCAGGGTGGCCAGCACCCACCAGGGCATGCCAGAGGCCCCCTGGCCCGGCCTGATGGGTGTTGGGCACCTCGGGCACCCCCTCAACTGACTATCGTGCCTATAAATTCCCTGGAAATCCAAAAACCCTAGGGGAGTCAACGAAACACAATTCCAGCCGCCGCAAGTTCCAGAACCGCGAGATCCAATCTTAACACCATCACGGAGGGGTTCATCTTCCTCATAGGTGCCTCTCCGATGATGCGTGAGTAGTCCACCATAGACCTACGGGTCCGTAGGCAGTAGCTAGATGGCTTCTTCTCTCTCTCTTATGATTCTCAATACAATGGTCTCTTGGAGATCTATTTGATGTAAACTTTTGCAGTGTGTTTGTTGGGATCCGATGAATTTTGAGTTCATGATCAGTTTCTATCCATGAATATTATTTGAGTCTTCTTTGATCTCTTATATGCATGATTACTTATAGCCTCGTATTTCTTCTTCGAATCTTTGGTTTAGTTAGGCCGACTAGATCGATTTTTCTTGCCATGGGAAGAGGTGCTTTGTGATGGGTTCGATGTTGCAGTGTTCTTTCCCGGTGACAGAAGGGGCATCAAGACACGCATGTATCGTTGCTATTAAGGATAACAAGATGGGGTATATTCCTACATGAATAGATCTTGTCTACATCATGTCATCGTTCTTATTGTATTACTCCGTTTTTCCATGAACTTAATACACTAGATGCATGCTGGATAGCGGTCGATGTGTGGAGTAATAGGGGTAGATGCAGGGAGGAGTCGGTCTATCTATCTTGGACGTGATGCCTATATAATGATCATCGCCTTGGATATCGTCATGACTATTCGATTTTCTATCAATTGCCCAACAGTAATTTGTTCACCCACCGTGCGCTATACTCATGAGAGAAGCCACTAGTGAACCCTATGTCCCCCGGGTCTAGTTTTCCTATCATATTGCTTTCCGATCTTGTAGGATCGAAAGTATGTCTAGAGGGGGGGGGTGATTAGACTACTTGACCAAATAAAAATTCTACCTTTTCCCAATTTTAAGTGTTGGCAGATTTTAGCAATGATAGCAAGTCAAGTACACCCTAGACATGCATGTCTAAGAGTATAGCAGCGGAAAGTAACAATAAGCATATGTAGTAGAGGGTAGGAAGGAAGATCAAACGCAATTTGTAGACACGAAGATTTTTCCCGTGGTTCCGATAGGTGGTGCTATCGTACGTCCACGTTTATGGAGTCTTCAACCCACGGAGGGTAATGGTCACGAGAGTCCACGGAGGGCTCCACCCATAAGGGTCCACGAAGTAGCAACCTTGACTATTCCATAATGGCTTCCGTCCACGAAGGACTAGCCTCACTATGGGTAGATCTTCACGAAGTAGGCGATCTCCTTGCCCGTACAAACTTCTTGGTTCAACTCCACAACACGAAGTAGGAGGCTCCCAAGCGACACTTAACCAATCTAGGAGGCACCACCCTCCAAAAGGTAATAGGGTCAGCAATGTCGATGAACTCCTTGCTCTTGTGCTTCAAGATGATAGATTCCTCAACACACAATCACTCTCTCACAGATTTGGCTATGGTGGAAGAGATTGAATTGGTGGAAAGCAACTTGGGGAGGCTAGAGATCAAGATTCATATGGTAGGAATGGAATAGCTTGATCTCAACACATGAGTAGGTGGCTCTCTCTCAGAAAATAGGATGGGGCAAGTATGGAATAGTTCCGAGTGCTTCTCTTTCGAGTGGGTGGTGGTGAAGGGGTATATATAGGCATCCCCAAAAATCCAACCGTTACACCTAAAGTGACCAACTCGGTGACACCGTAGTATAAAACTCGGTGGTACCGAAGTGACCAAAAGGCAGTAACTTTTGAATCTCGGTGAGACCGATACATAATTCTCGGTGGTACCGATTAGGTGACCAACGGTCAGATTGCACAACTCGGTGACGCCGATTCTCAAATCTCAGTGGTACCAATTCTTGACAATGGCTAACCAGAGAGTTGGCCCAAAAACTCGGTGAGACCGATTCACAAAACTCGGTGTTACCGATTCTTGTGAATAGCCAACCAGGAAGTTGGTCCAAGTCTCGGTGAGACCGACTGGAAAAACTCGGTGGTACCGATGCTTGAAAATAGCTAAACAGAAAGTTGGCAACTGAACTCGGTGGCACCGATGCAGAATCGGTTGCACCGAATGGCTAGGGTTTGGCATGGGTGTGTCTGAGTTTGGGAATCGGTGGGACCGAGTGGGAATTGTTGGTTGCACCGATTTTCATGAATGGCTTGGACATACTTTTGTGGAAGAGTTTGTGGGTGTTTTTGGTGACTATCACTTGTGCACGTGGAGCATCTTGTTCAGCAACAGTACCTTACCCCCTTTTAATAGTATTGGCTTTCCTATGGACTCAAAGTGATTTCTCACAAAGTAAAATGTAGAGTCCTCTTGCTTGAAGCTTTGCCAATCCATTTCCTTGCATCTTGGGGTTTCTCCACAATCCTTTTGCCATCCCTATCATTGAACTCTTCCTGAAATATGCTTAGTGGAAACATTAGTTCAATGACATATATGTTGTTATTAATTACCAAAACCAACAAGGGAGCAAATGTGCTTTCAATCTCCCCCTTTTTGGTAATTGATGACAACATATAGATCAAAGCTTCGACATATGATATAATCAATGAATGTAATCGTCGCTTTGAGAAGTATGTGATAAGCAAGAGCTCCCCCTAAATTTGTGCATTATTTTGAATTTGCGTTTGAATGCAAATGCACAATCGATTAGATACATGGGGCACTCTTTCATGTCACATACAACTTGGTGGTGTGCGAGAATAATAAGAATGAACATCATAGCACAACACAATCAAGTAAAGGTGAATGACCATCTCATAAGCATCATAATGATAGGAAATAGTAGCAATACACATCAAGTGTATGATCAAACACCAACAAAGTTTAACACACGCAAACCAAAAGATATCAAATGTTTTTGAAAAGCGATAAAAACCAATGCTCTCTCTCTCGAAGCCTAAAGATCTATATACATCTTCTCCCCCTTTGGCAACAAGTTACCAAAAAGATCAAAGGTATATAGATAATCGTTCTTCTGGGGCTGATCTCCTCCGGTGGTCGATGAAGGAGTCCAGAGAACGGCATCAGCGAAGATGTCGGCAAACGTCATGGACAGAGTCGGTGTAGCAACTGGAGGAACTGGAGGAGCTGATGGAGCTGAAGAAGCTGTAGCAGGTGCTGATGAAGAAGGTCGCAACTCTGGAGCTGGCACTATAGCTGATCTAGCCTGAGTAGTGAACTGAGTGCTAGGCCTGAGAGGTGCACGATCCTCATCATCATGATCATTTGTAGAATGAGGGCTAGGCACTGCGTCAACTTCCTTCTTGAGAACATCAACTGTCTTAGTCAGCCCATCCACCTTGTTGTTGAGAGTGTGAAACTTGTTGTCAACAATCCTCGAGAGGCTCGCCTGGTTCTTCAATATCTCGCTGATGTCGTTCTGCATGCTGAGCACAGAGCTAAGTAGGAGATCCATCTGCTCACTCCTGGACCTGGGCACCTGAGAACTAGAGTCTTTGGCTGCCTCTGCATGTGCTGTAGCTGATGTGGGATGATCTGGGTCCATCACCACAACGTTGTCTTCTAGATCTGGTAGTAGTGGCAAATGTGGTCTGTCTAGTGCAAAGATGTGCTTCTCCAGCTTGGAGTTAATAAGCATCTGGATGTAGGGTGCATAGCAGCATGAACGCTTCTGATCAGCAGCAACCCTCTTCAGAGTCTCCACTATCAAATCCATCACTCTGAATCTTGTGTGTTGATCTAGGCGGAACAGCATGTTGATGGAATAGCCTCGAATCATCTTCTCATCTCCAGACTTAGGCATCAAGGTATGCCTCAAGATGGTGTTGATAGTGCGTAGGCCAGCCTGGAGGAAGTAAATGGATCCTAGCTTGTGAGACTTCAGATGTGCAGCAGGGATCTCATTGTGCATGTTCTTCATGGCATTGTGGCTAGCCTTGGGCTCATTGTAGACATTGATGTCACCATCTTCCACCTGTGGGACTCCTAAGATGGTATCCCACTCCTCACCAGTTGATTCATATCTTGCTCCTTCAGTCATCCACACAATTCTACCATCTCCAGAAAAATGAGCAGTGGAGTAGAATTGCATGATCATTTCATCGTTCCAAGCAGTGAATTCCTTGCCAACAAACTCATCCAGACCAATATAGTGAAAGTTGGCTTGCACACTTGGGAAGTAGTCCTCATTCTCCTTGATGTACTTCCAATCCACATATCTCATGTCACTCACAGCAGGGCTCTTATCAAGCAAGATTGTTTCATAGAAGTCTTGTTGTTCCTTGGTATAGAACCTGTAGTCCACAGCAGTTTTCTTCCTTTGTGAATATGGATCAACGGCTCTCCATTCTCTCAAACCAGAGTCCTTCCTCTTCTTCATGTCCTCAGCAACCAATTGGCTGGCATTGTGCTCTGGAAGGTGTGGTCTCAGCTTCATCAAAGCTGACATAGCATCATCCTCAGCTTCCCTGAAAGTGGAGGTCTTGTTCTTGGAAGAAGCTGGGATCTTTCTGGAGAACCTCTTGGGTTTGTCTGCAGCAGCCTTCTTGGGGGCAGTCTTGGTGCCCTTGGATGTGGTAGTCTTAGGCATAGCATCTGCCATGAGCTTCTTCTTCTTCTTAGGAGGAGCCTTTGCAACTGGCTCTTCCTCCTCTTCTTCCTCATCTAGATACTCTGGAGTAGATGGAAGAACTTTAGCTTTAACAAATCTTGTCCTTTCTCTCTTCTTCTCCCCTGCCTTCTTAGGCATAGATTTCTTGGAGGGCTCAATAGTCATTGTTGCCCTAGCACTCTCTGGTGCTCTTGCTGTCCCTGAGCTAGCATACTCTTTCCTTATTGCCTTCTTCTTTTTGGATGAAGAGGCAGCAGTAGTGGTGTTCTTTGTAGTATCATCTTTCTTGGACAGCTCCTCAGGTATGAAATCTTCATCCTCCTCATCTGAGTTGAGCTTCCTTCTTGCCCTAGTTGCAGCCTTGGGCAGATCAGGAGAGCTAGGAATATCATCATAGCTCCCCTCAGGACTAGTGCCTGAGCTCATGTCAACACTTTGCTCTCTGAGATCATTCTGACTATCTTCAGCATCTGACATCTCTGACCCTATGAAATACAGCATAGAAGAGTGGAAGGGATTGCGTCATCACAAAATGCAGATGTTTTTCAAAGGTTTGAACAGAGAAATTCTTAGATATAGTCTTTAGCAAAAAGGGATTTCGGTGTCACTTAGTCAAACATTTCGGTACCACCGAGACACACAGAACTCTTTACAGAAACTTGGCAGCAAATTCGGTCGCACCGAAAATTACCACTCGGTTTCACCGAGACTGTCCTCAGCGGCCCAAAACAAAATCGGTAGAGCCAATTTTTCTGACTCGGTATAACCGAGATTCGATTTTGCGGACGACTAGACCTAAAAAATTTCGGTTCGCTAAGCTAATGAGATCTCTATAGGATTTGGAGGATTGCAATCGGTGGATTATCGATAAAAGTAACTCCAATGCGCTGAATCGGACGGGGAGCGCAAAGAGGGCCGGATCCATACCCTAACTTGGTGAAGGATCCGCTAAGGCGATGATGGCGATGAAGATTCCGTCGGCGACAGCGATTCCCAACGGCGGAGACGCGCGGGGAGGCAAGGGCGACGACCAGGAGGTCCGGAGCGGCAGCTTAGGGTTGGAGGAAAACGGACTTTTGCGGTTGAATTTCAAAAGTCGGGTGACGGTGTCCTGGACTACGGGGTACTCACCACGTCGTCTCCCGACCAGTGGGTCGGGCCGAGGACCCCCAGGGCGGTTCATTAATGGGCCAGTTCGGACAGCCCATGATGCATACGAGGAAGATTCCACAAGACTTGGTGATCAAGAAAAGGACTCCTCTCCACCGACGTAGCCGACTAGGACTCTTGTTATCCTAGGCCTCTGGTGTGTTATATAAGCCGAGGCGAGGCTAGTCATTAGGGACAATCAGATCACCATAGATCATATCATCATACGAGCATAGCTCTTAGGGTTTAGACCACTACATACGATCTCGTGGTAGATCAACTCTGTACTCGATACACCATCATCAATACAAACAAAGCAGGACATAGGGTTTTACTTCCATAGGAGGGCCCGAACTTGGGTAAACACCGTCTCCCTTGTCTCCTGTTACCCATCGATCCAAGACCCACAGCTCGGGACCCCCTACCCGAGATCCGCCGGTTTTGACACCGACATTGGTGCTTTCATTGAGAGTTCCACTGTGGGATCGCTAGAAGGATCGATGGCTCGTCTACATATTGCAGTTTTTTCTGGATAGCGAATTTGTGTTCGTCATCCCCGTTTCCTCGAGCGTCGTTTTGACGATTGCGTCAATGGAATTGTGCGGAATTGTATCTACAACAACCCTGCAAAATTTCGTCGCGTTCCGATGGAGGAATCTCCGGCAACCTCCAATATACCGGAGCCCTATCGAATCTGGACGGGAATCTGGATGAGTTTAGGACGAGGTGTCCAGTATCTAGCTCGGATATCCACTGGAAAATCCCACCATTCATCGGCTGCGGAATTCCTATATCGATCACCCCTCAAAATTTCAACTCGATCCGACCGTCCAAACTCCGAGAAACGTCCGAGGAGTACAACGAATTTTGGATCTATTTTCTGCGCGAAAACTAATCCGACCCGAGTTCATCTTTTTCATGAACAGGTTGTGAGGCGTCCTTTTTGAAGGAAATTTTCTCATCACCTCGGTCAACCGACCAAGTGTTTGGCATCACGAGGGTCGAATAATCATCAAGAAAACCTCGTCATCTGCGGGTTGTACAGGTCGGGCACTCCGTTGCTTCATCAAGCCAGCACTGACCTCGTCACAAATTCCGACCTGCGTCGGCATCGCCGTGCCGTTTCTTTTTCAAGCTGACGTCCACCACGCCGACCTGCTTTTACATGTCGGCTGGCATGGGGCTCTAGCGTCACCTTACCGATCTGCTCCGTCACTTCGGCTATACCGGGGGCTTCGTCATCTCCTCATCAACCCGCTCCGAGGACTTCGGCTTCACCAGCCGACTAGCTTCAACACCTCGGCTGGCATGAGAA
This sequence comes from Elymus sibiricus, assembly GCA_039707655.1. NCBI lineage: Eukaryota > Viridiplantae > Streptophyta > Magnoliopsida > Poales > Poaceae > Elymus > Elymus sibiricus. The sequence goes on along the minus strand of CM077667.1, from coordinate 313,285,847 downwards.
TTCGGCATCACCAGCCAACCAGCTTCGACACCTCGGCTGGCGTAAGACTTCGGCGTCACCAGTCAACCTGCTTCGACACCTCGGCTGGCATGAGACTTTGGCGCCACCAGCCGACCTGCTCCATCACCTCGGCTAGACCGGGGGCTTTGGCATCTCTTCATCAACCTGCTCCAGGGACTTCGGCGTCACCAGCCGACCACCTTCGTCATGTTAACTGGACCAGGGACTTCGCCTCTCCACATCGACCGTGCAGCGTTGCCACTTCATCAAGCCGAACTCTTCGGTCAGGCACCTCGGCGCCCAGGCCATATTCCTTTACTTATTTGCTTCACTTAAATTAACTAAGTAGAAGATTTTTTTTAAATATATTATTACCTTTATTTGTTATTACTCTTGGTTTGCACTATATTGTGTGCACAGGTAATCGACTTCGGCTGTGTCATGCGGTCACCTTGGCGTGCCTACATCGTCGTCCCGCCTCCATCAACAAAATTGTGTCGTCGACATGGTCGACGGACCTGGGGGCTTCGCCTCGCCACAGCAACCATGTTGCGTTGCCACTTCTCGACCCGAGCTCTTCGCTCGATTACCTAGGGCTTGGGGTGGGACCTCTGCCAGGCCGAGGACTACGTCTTCGTCACGCGACAACCCCGAACTGCACCGAGCACATTAACCAGCTAAGTCGTTTTCGTGCTCAGCTCTCTTTGAAATTTTATTTTTTTGGTGCAACCAAACATTATATTTTTTTGTTAAACAAAAAAACTTTGTTTGTTAAAAATTTATTTACCTGATTTAACTGGGGGTCTTAAATTTGTATGAGCCGTTTTATAATAACTGTGTTTTCTTCTTAGTCGTTGCAAAGTCTTTTTCTACTACTCCTTTTTCCGACACTAGCGTGTGGTCAATAGTTGGATAGCCTGGTTTCTTTCTAAAGCCGCTCGAGTTTAGTTCGCTAAACAGGCCTCAGAGAAACACTCCGCCGTCGGGATATGGAGGTTGAAGCCAAAGGCTGACCCGCTTGGAGTCCGGAGATTGGATGTATCAGGTTAAAACACGATCGAAGCACAAATTAAATTTTAGACCAATTTTGGATTGGCACAATTTTCTTTTATCTAAACATAAAGTTTTTTGCATAAGTTTTTTGGTATTTCCGAGCATAACTCTTGCAGTACAATGCTAGATGCATTTCACGCATCGGCAGTATTAAAGGGGGTCTGCGGTTAACACCGAACCCACCAAACACCGAGGTACTCCATGCAGTCCTCGGCAAAATGTCCTCGGTATTTCGCATTTATATGCATTGATTTCGAGTTGTGTCTTTGGTCTATAGCTGGATTGCCCAGCTCCTGTGCTTACCCCTTACGTTTCCGCTTTGTTCGGCTAAGGGGTAAAGGGAGAACCACTGCGATTGTCACTTCCAGTTTAACTGGTTAAGTGCCTCAGTTGGAGAAAGCCGAAAGCTGACTGTCATAACAAGCGTAAATCGGTCAGCGAACCGCAGGCGGTGTTCAACCAAATAGAGCCGATCGAGGTTATCCGAGTAAAACGAAGGGCCTTTCTTTCTTGAAAAGGCCAAGTTGTGGGTGGTTCGACCTCGAATAATCCGAGGAGTCGACGTATACCGGGGGTTATTAAGTTGCCCCCAAACATATGCTCATATGACTAAGTGGAAGTTATAAAGCCTAAATATCTGATTGCCTCGTTTCCACTAACACAACCGCCTCCGGGCACCGAGACGTCGACTAAGGGTTGTCTTGTTTGTACGGAAACACCCTACGTAGCATCTACAAAGGGGTGGAAGCCGACGATAGGCCACTTTCAGATTATAAACAGTCGTGACAGAGTCAAAATAAACCATACCGAGGGTTCCTTGTGGCACCTCGGCATAGATACATTGGGATTCCTGGAGAGCCCAACATATCATCAGCATTTGTATTTAATATACGAACGCTGCCTTTCATAGTGATCATTATAACGCCATAGATATGCATCAGTTTGACTTAAGATTTTGGCCAAGCTGGGTTGCCTGGCTCCTGTGCTTATCTCCTACGTTCCCTATTGTTCGGCTAGGGGGTAAAGGGAGCACCTCTGCGATTGTTACTTCCGGGTCATCCGTGTTAGTACCTCGGACTGGGTGAAGCCGAAAGCTAGCCATCTTAAGAATATAATTGGTCGGCAACGACAGAAGTGAAAATTTAGGTTCACTAAGGACCACAGAGTTCGGAAACTTTCCCCGAACTAAATCCTCAATATTTTCCTCCCAAATTGATCGGAGTTGAGGTTTCATGATCATGGTCAACATGATATCCTGGGAAAAGGAACTTATAAATGAACTATTTTTCCCAGAAGATGTTTCTTATAACATATCTCCCCCCGTACCTTTTTTTATAAAACCGCATGGCCGGATTGCCTTGTTTGCCGTAAATCTTTGCCCTTATAAAGGCTTTATAAAGTAGGACAAACACTCCTTGGCTACTGGCCGAGGAGGTTGAAGCCGATGGTCGGTCAACAAAGTCTTATACAATGCGGATCCGAGCATTAATGATCTAAAGTACTTGGATACCTAGAATCATTATACATAAATTGTGTCGAACGTAACAACGTTTGTGTCAAACAAATGTCGATCCTTAATTCGACCACCCGTGCCCAAATTAAGGCTCGGGGGCTACTGCATTGCATATTCAATGCAGCAAATTCAAAGTGCAATATGGTTTCTGAGGAGATTCGATCCTTAGGTTGGTCGGCCGCACCCAACCCGAGTCTCGGAAACTACTGCATACCACGTTTACATCCCTAACGAATGTCACTGAGCAAGAACTTGATCCTTAGGCCGATTTTGCAAATCGACCTAAGTCTCAGGGGCTACTGGGATTAGTGGTTTTATTTTGATTATTATTCTTTCCTTCAGGGGCATCTCAGGTTTTAGACCGACACGCAGCTTGAGGGCTACTGGCTATATATCTCGGCAGAGAATAAATGGCACCAATCAAAAATATCCACAAAAAATTAGCCCGTGGTCGGGGTGGTGCACCACCTCGAAAACAGTCCGGCATAAAGCTCGGGCGCAAGTAGCTGGCTCCATAGAGGGCATTTTCGGCATTAAGCTCAGCTGAATTCGTTCAATCTTTTAAAGACCGAGGTAGTTTATGACACCTCGGACGCTGATCATCGTTGGAGCTCGGATGCGGTCTAGCGTTGGAGCCCGGAAGCATTCCGGCATAAAGCTCAAGATCGAAGACACTTCGAAAGCAGTCCGGCATAAAGCTCGAATGCGAACGGCTGGCTCCATAAAAGACTATCCCGATATTTAAGCTCGGATGAACTACTTCAAATATTCAGAGACCGAGGTATCCTATGACACCTCGGATGCCGACCAGCGTTGGAGCTCGGGCTCAGAAAGACACCTCGGATACAGTTCGGCGTTGGAGCTCGGACACAAGAGGATACTCCCACACGGGAAACACTTCGGACCCAAGTTGTGGCGTAAAAATAATGAGGCATTAATACAGGCCGATAACTTAAAGGGGCTCATCGGATGCCCGACTTGTGAACTCTTCGGATTCACCTCGGCGATCCTCAAGATAAGTGATGGGAAGATTTATTGAACCAGTTTTCAAGACCAACGGCCGAAGACGAAGAACTGTTCGGAAGAACCGAGGAGTGTCCCTAACTTGAAGACCAGTTCAGGGGGCTACTGACGGTGTCCTGGACTATGGGGTACTCACCACGTCGTCTCCCGACCAGTGGGTCGGGCCAAGGACCCCCAGGGCGGTTCATTAATGGGCCAGTTCGGACAGCCCATGATGCATACGAGGAAGATTCCACAAGACTTGGTGATCAAGAAAAGGACTCCTCTCCACCGACGTAGCCGACTAGGACTCTTGTTATCCTAGGCCTCTGGTGTGTTATATAAGCCGAGGCCAGGCTAGTCATTAGGTACAATCAGATCATCATAGATCATATCATCATACGAGCATAGCTCTTAGGGTTTAGACCACTACATACGATCTCGTGGTAGATCAACTCTGTACTCGATACACCATCATCAATACAAACAAAGCAGGACGTAGGGTTTTACCTCCATAGGAGGGCCCGAACCTGGGTAAAGACCATCTCCCTTGTCTCATGTTACCCATCGATCCAAGACCCACAGCTCGGGACCCCCTACCCGAGATCCGCCGGTTTTGACACCGACATCGGTCCACCAGGTAATATACCCTTCGCTGTCGGTGACACCGGTTCGAAATTGTCGGTGCCACCGAGTTTCTCATCTGTCAACTGACAGTTGAGAAACTCGGTGTAACCGAGAATATGGAATCAGTGTTACCGAGATGGAAATCCAGATCAACCCTAGGCATTCGGTGAGACCGAGATTTTGGTGTTGGTTCCACCGAGATGCACTTGGGAGGTTTTAATGGTCAGTCCTTTGTCGATACGGAACTCCGAGTGCTCCTCACACAAAGGGATCGAAAAGTACTTGTTCAAATTTTGTGATGCAGCAAGAACAGAATATGAGACGAGAAAGCATAGATAGCTAGAGAGTGGTCCTAGGCATTCTTGTCCATCCAATTGGCAAAAAAAAATCAAAAGCCAAATAGCAACAATTGGATGTCCTCGAATGGATAAATAAATGCAGACCAACATGCTCACACAATAAGATGTCAAATGAAATCATGGCAAACATGCACATACATACTAGCATCTATCAAGCATTTTGGCGATGACGGAGTCATCTATATATGAGTATATTGACTTAGGAGCCAAGTAAGAATACTTGATCATAGGTCATACTCATCGTTTAAGCACAAGTGGGGTTACCACTTTTACATAAAGCATTTTATGTTGTCACATACTATGAGATGCTTTAACTCATGTCTTAGAGTAAAGCTCCCCTTGATGTGACATCCCCCCATAGGAGGGATAAACTAACCTTGGGTTTTGTCGATGAAGACTTCATGTGGGTGAGGTAGTGGTAGATGCTCAAGGTTGATGAAGATCACCAAGAGTTGGGAGCATCCTTGTTGTTTCCTTACTCTTCTCACCTACATGGGTTAGTCCCAACACACAAGAGACAAATACAAGGATATCTATGGACATGGAGTGCAAAGCATACATGATGATGTCCATGGATTTGTTGATTACCTTGTCCCTTGCTTACCTTTGAGGGAATGTGTGACTCCTTGAACTATTGCATGATGTTGACGTTGATTGCAACTAGTTCTTGCCAATAATGAATGTGAGTGAATTTCATTGGCGGAGTCACCCATCAAGAACTTCGCTAGTTCTTCTTCTTGGGGACCCACATCAACTTGATGGGGATCCTTGGTGTTGAAGTGGCACTTGTAGAAGTTGAGCTTGAAGTAGCCTTGGGAACCCACTCCACCAAAGCTTGGGATTCATCTTCATATGAGTCAATGTCCTCTTGAAGCTTGTCCTTGCCCTTGAGCTTGTGGTCTTGTGGTGGAAGGTCATCTTGAGTGTTTGTTCCCTTGGGAAGAGTATGTTCATACTTCTCCCTTTGAGGAATAAACTTGGGCTTGGGGTATTGACCTTCTTCCTATTCAACTCCATTAGCGTTGAAGTAGCCAATGCCATGGTTCTTCCGGTATCCTCCATGCTTGCGTACAATCTCCTCAAATTGCTTACACCCGGCAAGACTCTTGTAGATACCTTTCTCTATAATTCCTTTCAATAAATCATTTTCTTGCTCAAGTGTAACTTGGCTAAGTGAATCATCATTAGTGGAATCAATAGAACTACTAGAAGCAACATCATTAGATTTAGCATTTTTATTGTTGCTACTAGATGAAGAACCTTTCTTGCTTTTGTTACTAGTTTGTCTAGGTTTAACTTGTGGCATGAATGTAGACAAGAGTAATCGTTTGGCTAGATAAGATGAAGTCTTCTTTCGGAGATCGTCATTGATAGCTTTAAGAAACTCATGTTCTTGCTCTAAGGTGAGCTTCTCATGAGTCCTTACAAGCTCTCTATGATCTTCTAGAGTAGATTCATGAGCTAACTTAAGAGTGTTTAATTCTTTAGTTAGTTGTTCTCTTTTCATCTTACCATCATCAACCGACTTATCTTGACTAGCATGAAAATTATCAAGTTCATTTTGACTAACATCACTAGTTTTATCAAAGAGCAAGTCATCATCACAAAGTAAATCATCTTCATCACTATTGAAATCAAGTTACTCGGGGTGTGATACCTTGGGGCCTTTATCCATGAAGCAACTTCCACTCCCTTCATTTGGTGAGTCAAATAGATCATAGGAGTTGGTAGTCACTAGTGCAAGTCCGGCAACACCTTCATCTTGACTATAGTCGGAGTTGGAGTGATAGCTTCTCTCGGAGTTGTTGTCGGATTCGGAGCCGAAAACCCATTCACCAACAAGAGCTTGATGTCTTCTTCTTGTGTAGCTCTTGGTGTACTTGTCCTTCTTCTCCGAGTCCCTACTTCTCCTTGAGGGTCTTCGTTCATAACGATCATCTCTACTCCTTCTCTCTCTTTGAGGTGATTCATTCCTTGAGCTTCGTCTTCTTGGTGACTCTTCTCTTTGTTTGTAGGGATCCGTGCACTCATTGGAGTAGTGTACGGGCTTCCCATAATTGTAGCAGTTTTGGTCACGACTTGACGAACGCTTCTCTTCATATCTTGAGTTGGAGCTTCGTTCTTTGCCTCTATTCTTGTAGAACTTGTTGAATTCCTTGACCATGAGGCTTATCTCTTCATTGGTGACAAGGTTGTCGCTTGAAATTTCGGGAGCATCACTTGTGGCTTTGTAAGCACCGCTAGACTTGTTGTGAAGCTCTTCTTTGTCCTTGAGTGTCAACTCATGAGCAACAATCCTTCCAATGACTTCCGTAGGCTTGAGATCTTTGTAGTTGGGCATCATTTGGATCAATGTGCACACGGTGTCGTATCTCTCATCCAAAGCTCTAAGTATCTTCTTGATGATGAATTTGTCGGTCATTTTTTCGCTTCCTAAGCCGGCAATCTCATTTGTGATGAGATCTAGCCTAGAGTACATCTCTGCGACTCCTTCACCATCCTTCATCTTGAACTTGTCAAGCTGACTTTGAAGAACATCCAACTTGGATTCTCTCACGGATTCGGTACCTTCATGCATATCAACCAAAGTATCCCAAATCTCTTTTGCATTCTCAAGACAGCTGATCTTGTTGAATTCTTCGGGGGCATAGGCAGTTGAAAAGAATGTCACATGCTTGAGCGGTATATTGCAACATCTTCAATTCATCCGCGGTCACTTCACGATCCGGTTCCTTTCCATCACCAAAGAATTCACCTTGCAAGCCAACACGAACAACAGCCCAAACGGCGGGGTTATGACCAAGAATATGCATTTTCATTTTGGGCTTCCAACTAGCAAAATTTGTGCCATCAAAGTACGGACCTCAACGGTGATAATTTTCCTTACTAGACGCCATACTCTCCTAGGTTGTGAGACCAATGCAATGGAGACCAAAGCTCTGATACCACTTGTAGGATCGAAAGTATGTCTAGAGGGGGGTGATTAGACTACTTGACCAAATAAAAATTCTACCTTTTCCCAATTTTAAGTGTTGGCAGATTTTAGCAATGATAGCAAGTCAAGTGCACCGTACACATGCATGTCTAAGAGTATAGCAGCGGAAAGTAACAACAAGCATATGTAGTAGAGGGTAGGAAGGAAGATCAAACGCAATTTGTAGACACGAAGATTTTTCCCGTGGTTCCGATAGGTGGTGCTATCGTACGTCCACGTTTATGGAGTCTTCAACCCACGGAGGTTAACGGTCACGAGAGTCCATGGAGGGCTCCACCCATAAGGGTCCACGAAGTAGCAACCTTGACTATTCCATAACGGCTTCCGTCCACGAAGGACTAGCCTCACTATGGGTAGATCTTCACGAAGTAGGCGATCTCCTTGCCCGTACAAACTTCTTGGTTCAACTCAACAACACGAAGTAGGAGGCTCCCAAGCGACACCTAACCAATCTAGGAGGCACCACCCTCCAAAAGGTAATAGGCTCGGCAATGTCGATGAACTCCTTGCTCTTGTGCTTCAAGATGATAGACTCCTCAACACAAAATCACTCTCTCACAGATTTGGCTATGGTGGAAGAGATTGAATTGGTGGAAAGCAACTTGGGAGGCTAGAGATCAAGATTCATATCGTAGGAATGGAATAGCTTGATCTCAACACATGAGTAGGTGGCTCTCTCTCAGAAAATAGGATGGGGCAAGTATGGAATAGTTCTGAGTGCTTCTCTTTCGAGTGGGTGGTGGTGAACGGGTATATATAGGCATCCCCAAAAATCCAACTGTTACACCTAAAGTGACCAACTCGGTGACACCGAAGTATAAAACTCGGTGGTACCGAAGTGACCAAAAGGCAGTAACTTTTGAATCTCGGTGAGACCGATACATAATTCTCGGTGGTACCGATTAGGTGACCAACGGTCAGATTGCACAACTTGGTGACGCCGATTCTCAAATCTCGGTGGTACCAATTCTTGACAATGGCTAACCAGAGAGTTGGCCCAAAAACTCGGTGAGACCGATTCACAAAACTCGGTGGTACCGATTCTTGTGAATAGCTAACCAGGAAGTTGGTCCAAGTCTCGGTGAGACCGACTGGAAAAACTCAGTGGTACCGATGCTTGAAAATAGCCAAACAGAAAGTTGGCAACTGAACTCGGTGGCACCGATGCAGAATCGGTTGCACCGAATGGCTAGGGTTTGGCATGGGTCTGTCTGAGTTTGGGAATCGGTGGGACCGAGTGGGAATTGTTGGTTGAACCGATTTTCATGAATGGCTTGTACATACTTTTGTGGAAGAGTTTGTGGGTGTTTTTGGTGACTATCACTTGTGCACGTGGAGCATCTTGTTCACCAACAGTACCTTACCCCCTTTTAATAGTATTGGCTTTCCTATGGACTCAAAGTGATTTCTCACAAAGTAAAATGTAGAGTCCTCTTGCTTGAAGCTTTGCCAATCCATTTCCTTGCATCTTGGGGTTTCTCCACAATCCTTTTGCCATCCCTATCATTGAACTCTTCCTGAAATATGCTTAGTGGAAACATTAGTTCAATGACATATATGTTGTTGTTAATTACCAAAACCACCAAGGGAGCAAATGTGCTTTCAGATCTACATTTTTTGCACTCTTTGTTTTCAGATCTACAAAACCAAAAACCCAAAAATATCTTGCTGCATATTTACTCTTTTTATTTGTGTTCTTGAGAGATCTATCTCTCCTATCTATCACTACCTAATCTATCTATTTACCGTAGAGAGATTGACAACCTCTCTTTCGCGTCGGGTTGCAAGTATTTGTTGTTTGTGTGCAGGTGTTGCTTATTGGGTGGTGGTGATCCTCCTACTGGTTCGATAACCTTGGTTTCATAACTGAGGGAAATACTTACCGTCGCTGTGCTGCATCATCCCTTCCTCTTTGGGGAAATACCGACGCAGTCCAAGCCACGTCAAAGGAATTTCTGGCGCCGTTGCCGGGGAGGAAGCAGTCTCTTCTACGTGCCTATCGTAGGCGCCGAGGGGACTGCATCATCATCTACCAGGTTCCTAATCACAAATCTCATCTCCTTGCAATTACATTATTTGCCATTTGCCTCTCGTTTTCCTCTCCCCCACTTCACCAATTTGCCGTTTTATTCGTCCTCTTTTTTGTTTGCCCTTTTTCTTGCCGGATCTCTTCCTTGCTTGCAATCTTGTTTGCGTAGTCATGATGCCCCAATGAAAGTATTATGAAGTTCCTTATCCCAATATTTTGCTTGAAATTGAGAAAAGTACTAAGGAATATATGAATACACAATTTGAGCATAATAAGTATTTTACCGATGAGCTTAGAGAACACTCTACCGTGCTAGATGCCATAACGAAACAACTTGATGATATTAGTAGGGAAGTTTGCAATCTCCAATCTAAATATGATCTTGCTGAAAATTTGCTTGGTAAGATCTCCGATGCGCAAGCTACTTTGATAAATCAAATGGCCGCCAAACCAATCTCTCTAGAAGATAAAAATGATGTAGATCTTAAAGTGATTGGTGTTTCTTCTATTGATTCCTTGTTTAGTAATGTTAAAATTGATAATGAAGGGACTGAAGTAGAGTCAACTTTATCTAGAAGGCGTCCCAATAATTTGGAGGGTGAAAATCTTGATGAAAATAAAATTATGAATGCTTTGCTTTGTGTGATTTGGATGCTAGTGTTTCCACGATTCCGAAATCTCTATGTGATGTGCTTGGTGTTACCAACATGGAAGAATGTTCTCTTAATTTGCACTTGGCGGATTCTACTATTAAAAAGCCCTTGGGAAGAATTAATGATGTTCTTATTCTTGCAAATAGGAATTATGTGCCCATTGATTTTATTGTGCTTGATATTGATTGCAATCCGCCTTGTCCCATTATACTTGGTAGACCGTTTTTACGCAATATAGGTGCCGTGATTGTTATGAAAGAAGGCAATATTCGTTTTCAATTTCCCTTGAGAAAGGGTATGGAACACTTTCCTAGAACAAGAATTAAGCCACCATATGAATCAATCATGAGGGCATCCTATGGATCCAAAACCAAAGATGACAATACTTGAATCTATCCAATATGCCTAGCTAGGGGCGTTCAACGATAGCGCTTGTTGGGAGGCAACCCAATGAATAAATAAAATTTTGCTTTTTTCTTTCTGTTTTTGAGTGTTGACACAATTATGCCTCTGTTATTATTGTGTTTTTATGGTTTATTTAGTGTTTGTGCCAAGTAGAACCGTTAGGATGATTCATAGGATGAGTAGAAGTGATGCTGAATCTGAAACAGAAACTTTGCGTCCAGTATATGAATTTTCATTTTTTGCTGGAACGTGATATTGAGCTGCAATTTTAAAACAGTGTTTCTATACAAATTCCTTACGTTGTCCTAATTTTTTAGAATTTTTAGAGTTACAGAAGTATGGGTATAGTACATATTACTACAGACTCTTCTGTTTGAGACAGATTCTGTTTTTGTTGCATTGTGTGCTTGTTTTGATGAATCTATGGTTTGTATTGGAGGGTATAAGCCATGGTAAAGTTAAAATACAGTAGGTATAATTCAATTATAAAATTTTAATGGGTTTACAACCATACCTAATGTAGTGATTTGCTTTCTTATACTAACGGATCTCACGAAGATTTTGTTGAGTTTTGTGTGATTGAAGTTTTCAAGTTTTGGGTGAGATCACGGTGGATGAAGGAATAAGGAGTAGAAAAAGCCTAAGATTGGGGATGCTACCACACCCCCAAGATATATCCAAAGAGTAACAAGCAACTAAGCTTGGGGATGCCCCCGAGTGGCATTCCCTCTTTCTTCTAACGACCATCGGTATTTTACTTGGAGCTATATTTTTATTCGTCACATATCATGTGTTTTGCTTGGAGCGTCTTGTATCTTTGCTTGCTTTGTTTGTTAGTTTTTCCTTTGTATCCTTGCTGTACACACCTATTTGAGAGAGCCACAATCATGCTATGATTTGTTAGAATTGCTCTATGGGCTTCACTTAAATTTTTTGAGCTATAGAATTGCTCTAGTGCTTCACTTATATCTTTTTGAGCACGGTGTGCTTGGAAGATTTGTAGAAATACTCTCATGCTTCACTTAGATTAATTTGAGACTTAGTAAAATTTTGAAGAAATCCTCTCATGCTTCACTTATACCTTTTTGAGAGATGAAATCTTTATGCTCATGTGCTTCACTTAAATTTGTTTGAGCTTGCAAAAAAGCAATGGCAATATATGAAACTCGTCCCAAAGTTATACATATCCAAGGAGGATATAATAAAAACTTTCATGAAGATCATTGGACAAATTAAACTTGATTCCTGGTAATAGTTTTGAAACATGATGATAGTAATATGTGAGTCATGTTAATGAGTAATTATGCTTAGTAGGAATATTGGTGTTAAGGTTTGTGATTCCCTATGCATGCATGAAAGTCAATAGTTATGCAATGAAGTTACATCCTACTTGTGGTGCATTATTCGGTGTTAGTTATGTTCAATTCTCACTTATGTGATTTTTCGTTTCTTGGTTTGGTTGCTTCCCAATCTATTTGCTAGACTTCATTTGTACTAAGTAGAAATACTACTTGTGCATCCAAAATCCTTAAACCAAGTTTTGCCTTATGAGTCCACCATACCTACCTATATGCGGTATTTCCATGCCGTTCCAAGCAAATTTGTATGTGCCATCTCTAAGTTTTCAAAATAAATTTTCTCTTTTGTGTGCCCGTACCGCTCATGAAACGGTGGGGAGTGTCCAATATTTTTCCATACTAGATGTGTTATTCTCAAGATGAGTGTTTATTCACATTCTCGAAATGAAAAAGAAAAAAAATATTAACTTTATGCTGTCAAATAATAAATTCCTTGGAAAGTGTTGGTATGGAAGGCGACCGTGTATACGGCCCGCCATGGAAAGTGAAAGTTTGGTGGAAAAAGGAATAAACTTTATTTTTTGTTTGGGAACTGCCTATGATATATCTAGCATGGAAAGTATTGTGAGCTACTTTGTTGTTTTCGTTGACAGGAAAAGCATGCCACCCAAAATATTTTTCTCTCTCAATTTAAACCTTGAGCTCTTGCACCTCTACAAATCCCTACTTCCCTCTGCGAAGGGCCTATCTATTTACTTTATGCAATTTTTATTTTTGCTTTGAGTCTCCATCTTCTCTTATAAGCACCAACTAGGGAGCACTATGATCGTACTTGAGAATTGGGCATAGCTAATATTTGAGTGTGCTTCATGAATGGATCAATGATTGAGCATGATGGGCTAGGGATAACTTTCTTTAGTGTTGATATTTTGAAAGACATGGTTGCTTGTTGACATGCTTGAGTATTGAAGTCATTATGCTAAAACTAGACTATTGCTTTGAATCATTTACAAGTCCAAATGTCCATGCTATACAAAGAAGAAAAGAATATGATGAACATGTTAGGCAGCATTCCACATCAAAAATTCTGTTTTTATCATTTACCTACTTGAGGACGAGTAGGAATTAAGCTTGGGGATGTTGATACGTCTCCAACGTATCTATAATTTTTGCTTGTTCCATGCTGTTATATTATCATTCTTGGATGTTTTACAATCATTTTATTACAACTTTATATCATTTTTTGGGACTAACCTATTGACATAGTGCCAAAGTGCCAGTTGTTGTTTTGCTTGTTTTTTACTTCGCAGAAAATCAGTACCAAACAGAGATGAAACGCTGTGGGGATTTTTGTGGATTTTTTACGGACCAGAAGAAACCAGATGGGCCAAAGAACACCAGAAGAGGGGGCCCAGGGTGGCCAGTACCCACCAGGGCGCGCTGGAGGCCCCCTGGCCCGGCCTGATGGGTGCTGGGCACCTCGGGCACCCCCTCAACCGACTATCATGCCTATAAATTCCCTGGAAATCCAAAAAACCCTAGGGGAGTCGACGAAATACAATTCCAGCCACCGCAAGTTCCAGAACCGCGAGATCCAATCTAAACACCATCACAGAGGGGTTCATCTTCCTCATAGGTACCTCTCCGATGATGCGTGAGTAGTCCACCATAGACCTACGGGTCCGTAGGCAGTAGCTAGATGGCTTCTTCTCTCTCTCTTATGATTCTCAATACAATGGTCTCTTGGAGATCTATTTGATGTAAACTTTTGCAGTGTGTTTGTTGGGATCCGATGAATTTTGAGTTCATGATCAGTTTCTATCCATGAATATTATTTGAGTCTTCTTTGATCTCTTATATGCATGATTACTTATAGCCTCGTATTTCTTCTTCGAATCTTTGGTTTAGTTAGGCCAACTAGATCGATTTTTCTTGCCATGGGAAGAGGTGCTTTGTGATGGGTTCGATCTTGCGGTGTTCTTTCCCAGTGACAGAAGGGGCAGCAAGACACGCATGTATCGTTGCTATTAAGGATAACAAGATGGGGTCTATTCCTACATGAATAGATCTTGTCTACATCATGTCATCGTTCTTATTGCATTACTCCGTTTTTCCATGAACTTAATACACTATATGCATGCTGGATAGCGGTCGATGTGTGGAGTAATAGAGGTAGATGCAGGCAGGAGTCAGTCTATCTATCTTGGACGTGATGCCTATATAATGATCATCGCCTTGGATATCGTCATGACTATTCGATTTTCTATCAATTGCCCAACAGTAATTTGTCCACCCACCGTGCGCTATACTCATGAGAGAAGCCACTAGTGAACCCTATGGCCCCCGGGTCTACTTTTCCTATCATATTGCTTTCCGATCTACGTTTTTTGCACTCTTTGTTTTTAGATCTACAAAAGAAAAGAAAAAAACAAAAATATCTTGCTGCATATTTACTCTTTGTATTTGTGTTCTTGAGAGATCTATCTCTCCTATCTATCACTACCTAATCTATCTATTTACCGTAGAGAGATTGACAACCTCTCTTTCGCGTCGGGTTGCAAGTATTTGTTGTTTGTGTGCAGGAGCTGCTTATTGGGTGATGGTGATCCTCCTACTTGTTCGATAACCTTGGTTTCATAACTGAGGAAAATACTTACCGTCGCTGTGCTGCATCATCCCTTCCTCTTTGGGGAAATGCTGACGCTGTCCAAGCCACGTCAGTCCACCATACCTACCTATATGCGGTACTACCCTGCCGTTCCAAGTAAATTTGCATGTGCCATCTCTAAGCATTCAAATAAACACCCATTTTGTGCACGTATCTCGCTCATGGAGCGACGAGGCGGTCAGTATTTTCCATGCTAAGTGAGTTATTATCAAGACGATCGTTTATTCGCCGTCATTGCATGAGAGAGGCTGGTAAAAAAGATGCCCAATCCTTCATAATCAAAATTAATTAAACAAAACTCCTTGGGATAGTTGATATGTTGGCAAGCATCCGTGGATTCGGTCAGCCATGGTTTGTGTATGGATGGTGGATAGGAGTAAACTTTACTATTCTGTTTGGGAACTACCAATAATGAGTTTAGCATGGAAGATACTGAAAACCTTTGTCGCAACGTTGACAAAAAAATGCACCACCCCAAAAACTATATTTCGATCCTGTTTTTAAAACCTGAGCTCTGGCACCTCTGCAAATCAATGTTTCTCTCTGTGAAGGGCCTATCTATTTATTTTTATGCTGAGTCATCACCCTCTTACTAAAAGCACCAGACCGGAGAGCAATATTGTCATTCTTATGCATTGAGTCTAGTTAATGTTGAATGTGAGCATGAATGGATCGTTTCTATTCTGAATTATAATGTTTAGTTGCTGCTTGAACCTCAGAGGTGCTCTGCATTTATGTTTTGAGGTCTCAGACAGGGCTAGCGAAATACCATGTCACCATATTATATCATGATTGTTTTGATAAACTGTTGGCATGTGCGATATTTTATTATTTGCTAGCTAGTTGGATATGTATTGCCATGAGTTGATATGATGTTTAATTGTTATCATGGATATGGTTATTTATAACTTATGCTGAAAACTTGAGCACTAGCTAAGCATGTGTATAACGACGAGAACAAAAGAGTTTGTAAAAGTTTTCTTTATCACTTTCAGTTTGTCAACTGAATTGCTTGAGGACAAGCAATGAGTTAAGCTTGAGGGAGTTGATACGTCTCCAACGTATCTACTTTTCCAAACACTTCTGCTCTGGTTTTGGCCTCTAACTTGCATGATTTGAATGGAACTAACCCGGACTGACGCTATTTTTAGCAGAACTACCTTGGTGTTATTTTTGTGCAGAAATAAAAGTTCTCGGTATTGGATGAAACTTTTTGTGGATTTTTTCTGGGAATTATAATGAATTATGGAGCAAAGACCTACCAGAGGGAGGCCACCTGTGGGGCACAAGCCAACAGGGTGCGCCCCCCTAGGCCGCGCCCTGATGGCTTGTGGGGCCCACGAGGCTCCTCCGACCCTAATTCCAGTCCTATGAAATCACATCTTCGGAGAAAAAAATCAGAGAGAAGTTTTCATCGCGTTTCACGAGACGGAGCCACCACCACCTCATGTTCTTTAAAAACCCCGGGAGGGCTGATCTGGAGTCCGTTTGGGGCTCCGGAGAGGGGAAATCGTCGTCGTTGTCATCACCAACCCTTCTCCATCAACATCGCAATGATGCTCACCACCGGGAGTGAGTAATTCCTTTGTAGGCTTGCTGGACGGTGGTGGGATTGGATGAGATTGATCATGTAATCGAGTTAAGTTTGATAGGGCTTGATCCCTAGTATCCACTATGTTCTGAGATTGATGTTGATATGACTTTGCTATGCTTAATGCTTGTCACTAGGGCTCGAGTGCCATGATTTCAGATCTGAACATATTATATTACCTCTAAATATAAGATTGATTTGGATCCTATCTTGCAAGTTGTATGAACCTATTACGTGTCTTGATCCGCATACCCCAAGGTGACAATAATTGGGATTCGTTCCAGTGATTGCCGTAGTTTGAGGAGTTCATGTATTCACCATGTGTTAATGCTTTGTTCCGGTTCTCTATTAAAAGGAGACCTTAATATCCCTTAGTTTCCAATAGGACCCCGCTACCACGGGAGGGTAGGAAAAAAGATGTCATGCAAGTTCTTATCGCAAGGATGTATGACTATATACGGAATACATGCCTACATTATATTGATGAATTGGAGCTAGTTTGTGTCGCCCTAGTGTGTAACTGTTACATGATTGATGTCATCTAAATCATTATCCATCACCGATCCACGTGCCTATGCTTTACATATACTAAATCTTGCTAAGTTACTGTTGCTACTTCTACTATCAAAACTGCTACACAATTGCTGCTGTCACTACAACTGTTACATTTGCTACTACTATTTGCCTTGCTACTAAACCTTTGTTGCAGAGAGATATCCCAGGTGCGGTTGATTTGACAACTTAACTGTCAAGGCCAATAAATATTCTTTGGCCCCCCTTGTGTCGAACCAATAAATTAGGGTGAAATACTACCCGTGAAGACTGTCTTGATCCCCTATACTTGTGGGTTATCAGCCACTCAGCCCCCCCATTCCCTATAGCCTCGCCGCGTCGAGCTTTTGCCTCGGCCACCTCCAAAGCACGTCGCCGAGATAGATTCCGGGCACCCCGTCCCCTGGGGCTTGTCCCACTGGATGCGTTGCGTCCCCAGGAACCCAACGAGTCCATCCGAGCGTCGATTAGACACTGGAGCAGTGATTCTGGTGAGATTCCGTCATGTTGTTTGGTTGCCGGTGGCTAACTCCGGCGTGCTGATGTGGACCGCCATTAGGGGTCAAACCCCCTGCTAATTAAGCCCCTAGGGACACTGACAGTGGGCCCCAGTCCACTGATAATGCTAATTAGGATTTTAACTAAACTCTGCTTAGCACTGACCCTATGACATGTGGGCCCTAGAGGTCAGGTTTGACCTGAAACGGGTCTGTTGACCCACTAACGCTTGGCTGACGTCATGTTGATGCTATAAATGTTTCCGGGTTTTAAACAAATCAAAAATGATTTATTAATTTCAGAAATGTTTAAAACTTCTAAAAATCATAGAAAATAATCTGTAACTCGGATGGAAATAATTTATATATGAAAAATGATCAGAAAAATCCAATGAATCTGTTTATGCCATATTCATGCATGTTTGAACA
Source organism: Elymus sibiricus (assembly GCA_039707655.1). NCBI lineage: Eukaryota > Viridiplantae > Streptophyta > Magnoliopsida > Poales > Poaceae > Elymus > Elymus sibiricus. The sequence continues at coordinate 313,268,176 of CM077667.1, read as the reverse complement.
AACATCACCAACTAGGAAATTTTTATGATTAGGGCAATGTATGAAATATCATTTGGAGTTGGATTTCAAACTTGTTTGAATTCCACTTCAATTAACTTGGTTAATCATTCCTCTAGGTCAATTCTGTACCTTAATTTGTCATGTCATACATCATGATTGTGCATTGCATGAATTGAATGTTGTTCCTTCTTGTTTGTCGGTGGTTGTTCTCCCTCGGTAGACGTTGTTCCGACATTATGATCGTTGACACTGATGAAGAGAGCTACTATCTTCAGAACTGTCAGGCAAGCAACCCCCCTTGAGCATATTGATTTAAACCCACTCTCTCGCTCCTGCTCTCTTTTACTGCATTAGGACAGTAACGATTCAACTGTTACATGTTCTCGGTAGTTGAACCCATTCCTTTGCATGACCTGTCTTTGTCATAGTAAATAGTTGAAACCACTTAGCATGAGTAGCAACTGCTTGAGCCTTGTTGTGCTTACTCATCCATGCTTGCTTACTGTGCCTGCTATGCTTAGAGTCGTGTCGGGTCTGATCCATCTAGGCGATGAATCAGATGTGTTCATGTCCTACTGTGTGAGAGCTAAGTGTGTGAACACGATTTGGTAAAGGTAGCGATGAGAGGCCATGTAGGAGTACATGACAGGTTGTCTCATTGGGACCGTCCTTAAGAACTGAGTTCTGTGTATGAGATCCAAGACAACTACTACCACACGTTGGGCCCTGAACTATGACCCCGCTCGACTTATTAATCGTCTAGATCTCTATCCAGGAGTTGCAACTAGTTTCTGGTGTTTGTAGGAAAAGTGTTGGCGGCCGTGTTTAGTGCTGCCCGATGGGGTGGGGTTCGATGCGGTAGATGCACAATGGCACAGTGTACCAAGTGGCACCCGAACGGTGGGCTTGTGGAACCCTGCGCACATCGTTTGAGGCCGTAGAGGAAACATCGGCCGAACTTCCTTGCGGGTTCAGTCTTAAATAGGCGATAAAACCTGGACTATGGTCTTGTGTGGTTAACAATCGTGGCCGACTCCCTCGCTGGGCTTCCGCTTGAAGGTTGCCGAGGTTCCTTTTTACGTGCACATGGCGATAAGTGGTGGGAGCATGTGTGAAGAAGTACACCCCTACAGGGTTATCAATCTGTTCGAATAGCCGCGTCCTCGGATATGGACTACTTGGAAAACTTATGTGGTTCATAGACAACTTGAAATGGATACTCTAAAATACGCAAGATAAGTGTGAGTGCTATGGATGGCCTTCTCGTAGGGAGACGGGAGTGGATCCATGGTGGTGTATTGATTTCGAGAATATGTGGACTCGTGTGTGATATCCCACCTCAAAGAAAGTACTTGTAGTCATAGTTCAGGTTAGCCAAGAGTCAAAGCTAGCTTGCTGCAATAAACTCCACCACACCCTTGTTGACAATGATGCATATGTAGATAGTTCTGATGTAAGTCTTGCTAAGTACCTTTGTACTCACGGTTGCTTAATTTATGTTTTTGCAGAGGAGACATCATTCTCATTAGTGATTCTTACGATGTGTTCGATGTTGACCAGATTAGCTTGGGAATCCCAGACAGTGGTTTGGCTCCTTTGGGAGGGTCGTTGTAGCTTTTCTGGCTTCTCCAGCCACTTTAGTAGGTGTTTGTACCCAGACATGTTTTGGTTCCACTCGATGCTTGTATGACTTGAGTGTTGGGTCATGTGACCCATGTTTGTAATATCACACTATGTTGGCTCTTACGAGTCATTAATGAATACTTGAGTCATAGAGTTATGTTGTGATGCCATGTTGTATCTACACATATCATGCATATTGCGTGTATGTTTGAAATGCATTGGTATGTATGGGATTCGACACCTAGTAGTGTGCCGTTAGTATCCCTCTTTACAGGGAAATGCCTCTTTGTCTACACGCAGTTCATGACAGAAATGTCTCACGGTGTAATGGAGTCCATGTAGCTTGCTATGACTCGTCTACACACTCTGAAGACCGACACCTGCATTGTTGGGTTACGTATGACTGTTCCTGTACATATGTGCCACTTGGGTTCTATGACTGGTCATGTCGACCTAGGTTCTCTGGTGTATGATTGCTAGCGACATAATCATATACGTGAGCCAAAAGACGCAAACGGTCCTGGCCAAGGTAAGGTGGCAGCCGTCGGGATTACCGTGCCTAAGGCCGCAAAGTGATGTGACATGTTACCAGCTGGATTCATATGACTTAGGATCGGGGTCCCGACATCGCCATCATCGTTGATGTCCTTGTCGTCGTCACCATTATCGTTGTTGATGTCCTCATCGTCGTCCTCCTTGTTCGACCATTCCTCCTCCTCCTCCTCATCGTCGTCGTCTTCTTCGTCCTTCGGCGGCACCTCGTCATTGTCCTCGTTGTCGTCGTCCTTCTTCGACCATTCCTCCTCCTCATCGTCATTGTCTTCTTCGTCCTTCGGTGGCTCCTCATCGTCGTCCTCGTCGTCGTCCTCCTTGTTTGACCATTCCTCATCCTCCTCATCATCGTCGTCTTCTTCGTCCTTCAACGGCTCCTTGTCCGTCTGGTCGTCGTTCGATGACTCGGGCGGCGGCGTCCCTTCCATGAGCCAGATATAATGGAGGTCAGGGCTCGACGTCGGACTCATGAAAGACGAGTGCGATGATTCTGAGGTTGACCCCAGATCAGGCGCTAGACTAGCGGAACTGTCGGTCTCGCTGTCGCTCGACATGGCTGCACTACGTAAACAACCGGCGAGAAAGCGAGATTGCAGAGTGTGTGTAAGTGTAGCACGGCCGTACGAGACAATGAAGATGGTGGCGACTGAAGCATGGTGTGAAGAAAAGAGGAATGGCAATTGAAGCGGGGGATTGACAGATTATATTGGCGCCTTGGTAGGCGGTTAGAATTCCGATATAATCAACCGCAATTGTGCATACCCCGTCACTCTAAATTCGTGCTATTGTGTAGTTCTCAATGTGATAATTACGCACACGGGCTGGAGCGTTCAAATGTGTGCAATATGCCAACTGTTTCACATGGTACATTTTAGCAGTTCACACGGTTCGCTAGATGAATTGTTTAACTACCCACACACTTATATGAAACACAACGGGTGTGAAGCAAGCATTTAACATAGGACAGTTGGTAAGCAATAGATGAGCTCTGATTATTGATGTATCCATTAATAATCAAACGAAACCCCTAATCATCATTGCAAACAGCGCATAGAAGATGACTAATGCAAAAACTACAACTACAGATGCTAGTTCCTTCTTGTCTCTTGCTTTCATCTGTTGCCTGTGATTGATTCTTTGTTGCTTCATCGTAGTGATTGTACACTTCAGATCAGTCAGTTTCTTCTTAATATTACATTATCTTCTGCAAGCTTGCTGATAACACTCCGAGCCCTATCATGCCATTCATCATCCAACCAGTTAACAAAGGCACAAGCCTCATATCCCTGGGAATGTTAAATAATCAGGATGAGTGGGGGCATTAAATGAACTTAAAGGATGAACTTAGCATGCACTAACCTCTAAGGGGCAACCGAGAAACTGTCAGCCAATGTCGAATCCCTTTGTGCATTCACGTCGAGCGGGAGTCTGTCCGTGCACACAACTCAACTTTTGGTACTTGTCGGGAGTCATACTCTGGATCCGACATTTGATCGCTTTCCTAAGAGAGGGGGGTCCAATTCAGGGCGGATTGAGTGAGCTGCTTGCTTTGGACATGATAAAAATATATGGAATGATTGGGACTTTACAAGACGATTCAGATCTGTACTACACCGGCCTCCTGATGACCTTTGGCAAGTGCTCGCGGTGACCGCCGTCGTGGTGGTGCTGCCAAGAGCGGCTGTACGAACCGGAGCATCCGCACAAAAACCATTAGCACCACTCGTCCGCATTCCCCCAATGTAAGCGCCACGCTAGGGAATTTGGGGGCTAGGGATTTGGAGGCTATTTAGGAATTTGGGGAAGACGGGGAAACTATGGGGATCAGATAACAGTCGGTGAACTCTTTATCGCACTCTGGTGTATACAGCACACGGTTTCCCAAACCAAATCGTGTGAGATGGAAACGTGTGTGATACACGGTTTCCATAACATGACCGTTTGTGATTTGCTACCCGATACATATGGGGCGGTAAACATCAGCTCTTCGGAAACCCCCAAAAAAACATTATACTGATAGAGATGTGGGCGGCGATTGAGGCAGCGGCTACCGGATAGGAGGTAAATCCTTGGTCAGTCAGCGGTGTCGGCGTTATAGGAAGTCCATCCTTGGTCGGTCGGCGGTGGCGGCGTGATAGTAGGTCAATCCTCGGTCGGCGGCGAGAGATATAGCAGGAGCTCAATCTTCGCGGTCGGTGCCGGCATGACTGGAGCACGTCCCTCGCGGTCGTAGGCGGGATAGTGGAGCTCGGACTTCAAGCAGGTGCCCCGCTAAGCTGTGCTCCTCAACCCTGCTGTCTCGCTGTGCCGCTGCTAATTAATTAAGGTATTCTTTTCGTTGAGTTCCCTAAATAAGGTATTAAATTCATATAAGGGTACTACTGATGATACGTGTAAATTGACTGGTCATTGATTAGTGTCATGCATGGCTGGATAACATTATGCAGCGCCCTCCATAAATTTTGAAAATAAAATCTTGTGATTTATTCACACATCTTTGTGCATCCATTAATCCATATATTAATGTTTTTTTGAATTACCCCTCACGTGTGCAGATGGAACGATCTGAATGGATGGGGGATCGGACAAGCTCAAGGTATGTGGATGGCACGCAGGAGTTCATAGCTTTCGCTGAACGGACAAAGAAGAGAATTGGTGAAGAAGATTACGTCCTTTGTCCATGCAAGGAGTATTGCAATACGGTGTCACGTCCTATTGAGGAGGTCGAGTTACACTTATACAAGAGGGCATTCATGGGTGGATACATACGATGGACTAGACACGGTGAAGAGCCGGTTATGGATGAAGGTAATAACCTGCATGTCGGCGAGGTTCCAATCGGCGAGGTGCCAAACCCCGATCAGAGTCGCATGGGTATTTAATTTAACCTCGGGGCTCAGACGTCTAGCTACAGACAGAAGACTGGCATGGCAAACCCCCCAAAGAAAAACCAAGAGTGTGAAGCAGACGACACCGACCTTGATGATATGCCAGATTTTGCTGCTATGATTGCAGATTTTCAGGGCCCGGAAGAAAATGTAGCCGAGTACCAGCAGCTGCCAACCATTGATGCGGCCTCCAAGAAAGATTTGTATCCAGGTTGCAAAAAGAAATATTCCAAGTTGAGTGTCACACTAGGCTTCTCAGATTTAAAGCAGAATGCGGTCTATCAAACAAGGCCTTCACAGAGTTGTTGAGTCTTTTCAAAGACATTCTTCTAGAAGATAATGTGCTCCCCAAAAGCACGAACAAAGCAAAGAAAGTTGTTTGTCCATTGGAACTTGAAGTCCAGAAGATACACGCTTGTGTGAATGATTGTATGTTGTACGGCGGTGACGACAAAGATTTGCGTTCATGTCACATATGCAAGCATGCACAATACAAGCGCAGGAGATTAAAGGACAAGTACAAAATGGACGAAGAGATCAAGACAGGAATGTCGTTCAAGGTTGCTTGGTACTTGCCTATAATTCCAAGGTTTAAGCCTTTGTTTGCAAACCCTAGAGAGGCAAAGAGGTTGCGGTGGCATCATGATGGGCGAACTGCAAATAAATATATGAGGCACCCGAAAGATGGGGCTTAGTGGGAAAAAATCGCGAACAAGTTTAAAGATTTTGCAAAGGATCCTAGAAATATATGGCTAGGGGAGTGTACTGGCGGATTTAATACATTTGGCGATATGAACACCCAACACAGCACTTGGTCGGTGCTTCTGTGCATATATAACCTTCCTCCTTGGTTGTGTATGAAGAAAAAATACATCATGATGTGACTTATTATCCAAGGCCCGAAGCAACATGGAAATGATATCGACATTTACTTTGAGTTACTGGTAGAAGAACTGCTGACATTGTGGGAGCCTGGTGTGAACTGTTATGATGCCTACGCAAAGGAGTTTTTCCGGCTACATGCGTTGCTGCTGCACACCATTCAAGATATGCCGGCATTAGGCAACACTTCGGGGCAGAAAACAAAGGGATCAGTAGGATGTGTCACATGCATGGATAGGACAGCGAGTAGATTTCTTTCCAACTCGCGCAAAACCGTGTATTTGCGTCATCGTAGGTTCTTAAGGAGAGAACACCCTTACCGAAAAATGGCAGCTGAATTTGATGGCACAGTAGAGAAAGGAACGGGCCCAGGACCCTATGATGGGAAAGTAGTCCACAGCATGGTTAAAAAATGAAGTTGTGCTTGGCAAGGGATCCGGTTCGACGTACAAAAACACACAAGGACCAAGTGTTTAAGAAGAAATCAATGTTCTAGGAATTACCTTACTGGGAGTTCCTAAGTGTACGTCACTGCATTGATGTCATGCACGTAGAGAAGAACGTCTATGAAAGCATCCGTGGTACTCTACACAAGATTAAAGGCAAAACAACGGATGGTGAGGGTGCACAACTCGATATGCTTGGTGATCAATCAGAATGCATGAATGAAGCAGAAGATGATGACAAATTGCTCCACCTACACCAGAGTTACAATCTCACTGCAGTACAAGTAAAACAGTTCTTCCAATTTTTGTTGTCAATTAAGAGACCCTCTTCCTACTCCGCAAACATCAGAAGTCTAGTGGATGACAGCTTGGCTAAAAAGAAGTTGTCTCACATGAAGTCACATGATTGCCACGTAATGTTGACACAAATCCTCCCGGTGGCAACTGATGCGTCCATTTTGCATCATGATTTCCTACTGTTATTTATTATGTTTTGTTGAATAATAATGATTTAGGGAGTGATTCTAATGCCTTTTCTCTCATAATATGCAAGGTTTACACAAAGAGGGAGAATACCGGCAGCTGGAATTCTGGACCTGAAAACGCACATCAGAGATACCTATTCTGCACAACTCCAATGAAGCTAAAACTTTACGGAGATTATTTTTGGAATAAATAAAAAATATTGGAGCAAAGAACTACCGGAAGGGGCCAGCCTAGTGGGCACAAGACACCAGGGCGCGCCCTGGTGGGTTGTGCCCTCCTCGGCCCACCTCCGGTGCCCATCTTCTGGTATAAATTCACTTTTAACCTAGAAAATATAAGAGGAGGACTTTCAGGACTAAGCGCCGCCGCCTCGAGGCGGAACTAGGGCAGGAGCACTTTTGCCCTTCGGCGGAGCGATTCCGCCGGGGGAACTTCCCTCCCGGAGGGGGAAATCGAAGCCATCGTCATCACCAACACCCCTCTCATCTTTGGGAGGCCAATCTTCATCAACATCTTCAACAACACCATCTCTTCTCAAACCCTAGTTCATCTCTTGTGTTCAATCTTTGTACCGGAACCTCAGATTGGTACCTGTGGGTGACTAGTAGGGTTGATTACCTTGCGTAGTTGATTACTATATGGTTTATTTGGTGGAAAATTATATGTTCAGATCCATTATGCTATTTAATACCCCTCTGATCTTGAGCATGATTATTATTTGTGAGTAGTTACCTTTGTTCTTGAGGTCACGGGAGAAGTCATGTTGCAAGTAATCATGTGAATTTGATATGTGTTCGATATTTTGATGATATGTATGTTGTGATTCCCTTAGTGGTGTCATGTGAACGCCGACTACATGACACTTCACCATTCATGGGCCTAAGGGAATGCATTGTGGAGTAGTTATTAGATGATGGGTTGCAAGAGTGACAGAAGCTTAAACCCTAGTTTATGCGCTATTTCGTACGGGGCTGATTTGGATCCATACGTTTAATGCTATGGTTAGATTTTATCTTAATACTTTTCTCGTAGTTGCGGATGCTTGCGAGGGGGTTAATCATAAGTGGGAGGTTGTTCAAGTAAGAACAGCACCCAAGCACCGGTCCACCCACATATCAAATTATCAAAGTAGCGAACACGAATCAAACCAACATGACAAAAGTGACTAGATGAAATTCCCGTGTACCCTCAAGAATACTTTGCTTATTACTAGAAACTGTTCTGGCCTGTCCTTTGACACAAAAGGATTGGGTTACCTTGCTGCACTTTATTTACCATTACCGTTACTTGCTCGTTACCAATTATCTAGCTATCAAACTATCTGTTACCTACAATTTCAGTGCTTGCAGAAATTACCTTGATGAAAACCGCTTGTCATTTCCTTCTGCTCCTCGTTGGGTTCGACACTCTTACTTATCGAAAGGCCAACGATTGACACCCTATACTTGTGTGTCATCAAGACTCTTTTCTGGCGCCGTTGCCGGGGAGTGAAGCGCTCTTGGTAAGTGGAAATCGGTAAGGAAAAACTCATACAACGTGCTGAAATTTATTTCTACTTGCTACTATGGAAAACAATCCTTTGAGGGGTTTGTTCGGGGTATCTTCACCTCGACCGGAACCACAATTAGTTGCCCCTCAACCTACTGCACCTACTGAAAATATTGGCTATGAAATTCCTTCAGGTATGGTAGAACAACTGCTTGCTAAACCTTATGGAGGAGATGGAACTGAACATCCTGATATGCACCTATTATATGTGAACGAAATTTGTGGATTATTTAAGCTTGCAGGTTTACCCGGAGATGAAGCTAAGAAGAAGGTTTTCCCTTTATCTTTGAAGGGAAAAGCATTGACATGGTATATGCTATGTGATGATCTTGGATCGTGGAACTGGAATCGCTTGCAATTGGAATTCCACCAAAAGTTTTATCCCATGCATCTAGTTCATCGTGATCGGAATTATATATATAATTTTTGGCCTCGTGAAGGAGAAAGCATCGCTCTAGCTTGGGGGAGGCTTAAGTCAATGTTCTATTCATGCCCCAATCATGACATCCCGAGAGAAGTTATCATTCAGAATTTTTATGCTCGGCTTTCTCATAATGATCAATCCATGTTCGATACTTCTTGTGCTGGTTCTTATATGAAGAAGACTATTGAATTCAAGTGGGATCTCTTAGAAAGAATTAAAGGCAACTCTAAAGATTGGGAACTCGATGAAGGTAATGAGTCAGGTATAAAGCTTGAGTTTGATTGTGTTAAATCTTTTATGAATACCGATACTTTTCATAAGTTTAGCACTAGATATGGACTTGACTCTGAGATAGTAGCCTCTTTCTGCGAAGCATTTGCTACTCACGTTGATGTCCCTAAGGAGAAGTGGTTTAAATATCATCCCCCTATTAAAGAAGAAATTAAAGAACCGGTCATAGCTAAAGATGAAACCATCATATACAATGTTGATCCAGTTGTGCCTACCGCTTATATTGAAAAACCACCTTTCCCTGTTAGGATAAAGGAACACGCTAAGGTATCAACTGTGGTTCGTATGAGTAATATAAGAGCACCTAAGCCCCCTGAGCAAATTAAAGTAGAACCTAGTGTTGCTATGGTTAAAGATCTCTTGGTAGAAAATATTGATGGGCATGTTATCTACTTCTGTGATGAAGCTGCAAGAATTGCTACACCCGATGAAAAAGATAAACATAAACCCATAGAAGGCATACCTGTTGTCTCAGTTAAAATAGGAGATCATTGCTATCATGGTTTATGTGATTTGGGTGCTAGTGTGAGTGCTATCCCTTTTACCTTATACCAAGAAATTATGGATGAAATAGCACCTGCTGAAATAGAAGACATTGATGTTACTATTAAACTTGCTAATAGAGACACCATCACACCACTTGGAATTGTTAGAGATGTTGAAGTCCTGTGTGAGAAAGTAAAATACCCTACTGATTTTCTAGTTTTTGGTTCCCCACAAGATGACTTTTGTCCCATTATCTTTGGTAGACCATTTTGAGCACCTTCAACGCTAAGATAGATTGTGAAAAACAAACTGTCAGTGTCAGTTTTGGTGGTGTGTCTCATGAGTTTAATTTTTCCAAATTTAGTAGAAAACCTTGTGATAAAGCGTTATCTAGTAAGGATGAAATAATTGGTCTTGCTTCTATTGCCGTGCCTCCTACCGATCCACTAGAACAATATTTGCTTGACCATGAAAATGATATGCACTTGCGTGAAAGAAATGAAATAGATCAAATTTTATTTGAACAACAACCCCTCCTGAAACACAATTTGCCTATTGAAACTCTTGGAGGTCCTCCTCCACCTAAAGGTGATCCTGTGTTTGAATTAAAACAATCGCCCGACACTTTGAAGTATGCTTATCTTGATGCAAAAAATATATATCCTGTTATTATCAGTGCTAACCTTTCAGAACATGAAGAAGAAAGATTATTAAAGGTTCTAAGGAAGCACCGGGCTGCTATTGGATATACTCTTGATATCTTAAGGGCATTAGTCCCACTCTATGTCAGCACAAGATTAATATGGAACCTGATGCTAAACCCGTTGTTGATCACCAACGGCGATTGAATCCTAAGATGAAAGAAGTGGTAAGAACTAAAATATTAAAGCTTCTGGAAGCAGGTATAATCTATCCCATAGCTGATAGTAGATGGGTAAGTCTCGTTCATTGTGTCCCTAAGAAAGGAGGTATTACCGTTGTTCCTAATGATAAACATGAACTCATTCCACAAAGAATTGTCACTAGCTATAGAATGGTAATTGATTTTAGAAAGTTAAATAAAGCTACTAGAAAAGATCATTATCCTCTGCCTTTCATTGATCAAATGCTAGAAAGATTATCTAAGCACACACACTTTTGTTTTCTGGATGGATATTCTGGTTTCTCTCAAATACCTGTGTCACAATCCGATCAAGAGAAAACCACCTTTACTTGCCCTTTTGGAACCTATGCTTATAGACGTATGCCCTTTGGTTTATCTAATGCACCTGCTACCTTTCAAAGATGTATGACTGCTATATTCTCTGATTTTTGTGAAAAGATTGTAGAGGTTTTCATGGATGCTTTTTTCGTTTACGGGACTTCTTTTGATGATTGCTTAAGCAACCTTGATCGATTTTTGCAGAGATGTGAACAAACTAATCTTGTCTTGAATTGGGAGAAGTGCCACTTTATGGTTAATGAAGGTATTGCCTTGGGGCATAAAATATATGAACGAGGTATTGAGGTGGATAAAGCTAAAGTTGATGCAATTGAGAAAATGCCATGTCCTAAAGATATTAAAGGTATTCGCAGTTTCCTTGGTCATGCTGGTTTCTATAGGAGGTTCATTAAAGACTTCTCTAAAATTTCTAGGCCTCTTACTAATCTTTTGCAAAAGGATATTCCTTTTGTTTTTGTTGATGATTGTGTGGAAGCCTTTGAAACACTCAAGACAGCCTTAACCTCTACACCTATCGTTCAACCACCTGATTGGAACTTGCCTTTTGAAATTATGTGTGATGCTAGTGATTATGCTGTTGGTGTTGTTCTAGGACAAAGAGTTGATACAAATTGAATGTTATCCATTATGCTAGTAAAACTCTAGATAGTGCTCAACGAAATTATGCTACTACTGAAAAAGAATTTTTAGCAGTTGTGTTTGCCTGTGATAAATTTAGATCTTACATTGTTGACTCAAAAGTTATTGTTCACACCGATCATGCTGCTATAAAATATCTTATGGAAAAGAAATATGCTAAACCTAGACTCATTAGGTGGGTTCTCTTGCTTCATGAATTTGACTTACATATCGTTGATAGGAAGGGAGCTGAGAACCCCATAGCTGATAACTTGTCTAGGTTAGAAAATATTCTTGATGACCCACTACCTATTGATGATAGTTTTCCTGACGAACAGTTAGCTGCAATAAGTGTTTCTCAAAACACCCCTTGGTATGCTGATTATGCTAATTACATTGTTGCTAAATATATACCACCTAGCTTCACATACCAACAAAAGAAAAAATTCTTCTATGACTTAAGACATTTCTTTTGGGATGACCCACATCTTTATAAAGAAGGAGTAGATGGTATTATTAGACGTTGTGTACCTGAGCATGAACAGGAACAAATCCTACGGAAATGTCATTCCGAAGCCTATGGAGGACATCATGCGGGAGATAGAACTGCTCACAAGGCATTGCAATCTGTTTTTTATTGGCCTACTCTCTTCAAGGATGCCCGTAAGTTTGTCTTGTCTTGTGATGAATGTCAAAGAATTGGTAATATCGGTAAGCATCAGGAAATATCTATGAACTATTCACTTGTTGTTGAACCTTTTGACGTTTGGGGTTTTGATTATATGGGGCATTTTCCTTCCTCTAATGGGTACACTCATATTTTGGTTGCTGTTGATTATGTCACTAAGTGGGTAGAAGCTATTCCAACTAGTAGTGCCGATCACCGCACCTCCATTAAAATGCTTAAAGAGGTTATCTTCCCGAGGTTTGGAGTCCCTAGATATTTAATGACCGATGGTGGTTCACACATTATTCATGGTGCTTTCCATAAAATGCTTGCTAAATATGATGTTAACCATAGAATTGCATCACCCTATCATCCTCAATCTAGTGGTCAAGTTGAACTTATCAATAGAGAAATAAAATTAATATTACAAAAAACTGTCAATAGGTCTCGTAAGAATTGGTCTAAGAAATTAGATGATGCACTTTGGGCCTATAGAACAGATTATAAAAATCCTATGGATATGTCTCCATACCAAATGGTATATGGAAAAGCTTGTCATTTGCCTCTAGAATTAGAACATAAAGCATTTTGGGCAATTAAAGAACTTAACTATGATTCCAAACTTGCCGGTGAGAAGAGGCTATTTGATATTAGCTCACTAGATGAATGGAGAAGCCAAGCCTATGAAAATGCCAAACTATTCAAGGAAAAAGTAAAAAGATGGCATAACAAAAGAATCCAAAAGCGGGAATTCAAAATAGGAGACTATGTTCTTTTGTTCAACTCTCGTTTAAGATTTTTTGCTGGTAAGCTTCTCTCCAAATGGGAAGGACCTTATATTATTGAAGAAGTTTATCGTTCTGGAGCTATCAAGATTAATAACGCCGAAGGTACTAACCCAAAGTTGGTCAATGGACAAAGAATTAAGCACTATATCTCAGGTACGCCTATTAACGTTGAAAGCAATGTTATCCAAACCATGACACCGGAGGAACACATAAAAGAAACCTTCCGGAACACTCCAAAATTCTAAAAAAATAGGAGGTACGTGATACGGTAAGTAAACGGACTCCGGAAATTCCGCAAAAATATTTTTTGTCAGTTTTGGAATAATAGAAAATTTTGGAAATAAAGAAATAAACCAGAAGGTGATCGAGGTGAGCACGATACACCACGGCATGCCAGGCTCCCCTGGGCGTGCCCTGGTGGGTTGTGCCCACCTCGGACACCTTCCCGACTCCGTTTTCTTTCCATATGCTTGTTTTCCAAGAATAAAAATTCTCTATATATACCCTCGACTGTTTTGACGACCGCATCGCAAAAAAATCCTCTCTTCTTGTTTCGTGCTGTTTTCCTTGCAGATCTGAAAATATGTCGTCTCAAGATTCAGAGGGGGATCACTATGTTGCAGACCCAAAGATCTTTAGGGAAATTTACCCCTATCTATGGACCTCGGATGAGGAGGAGGACGCTACCATGAAGGAAACAAAGGATGATAGCTCTGAGGAAGAGGATGAGCCATTACCTCAACCTGGAGACATGCATGTGGAATTCAAGAAGTCAAGCCTCCCTAGAAGATACAAACCTGAGGTCCAATTTATCCCATCTCGTTTTCTGCAGGAGAGCAAGGCGGCATTATGCAAAAAGATATTAAAGATCGAGTTGGAGAATAATGATCTAAGGGAGGAAAATTTTATGCTTAAATATAAGTTGAAGAAGAAGGATGCATCATCTACACCACCTTCTTCATCACCACCACCAAAGGAGACTTGAGCACACGGGTATGGGCACTCCCCTTGGCTTGAGCCAAGCTTGGGGGAGGTGCCCCAGTATGGTACACAGCATTGGTCAATGATGCAATTCATGAAAGAATTAATAAGGGAAGAGAAGATCCACATGCAAATACACCATCTTGGACATCTTTTATGATTGTGAGCCCCCATTAAATATTATATGTCAAAATTGTTGACGTCGGACAAGGAAGACAACGTAATGATTTATGTTTGTTCTTAGCCACATAGAAGTTATATTGTCATAGATCCTTCAACATGTGGTGGTTGCTCAATATCTTTGCTAGCCAAAAATTCCGCGCTAAGTAGAGATACTACTTGTGCATCCAAAAAACCCAAAGCCAAATTCATTCTTTGAGAGTCCACCATACCTACCTACGGATCGAGTAAGATCCTTCAAGTAAGTTGTCATCGGTGCACTAAGGCAATAAAAATTGCTTCTAAAACTGTTTTGATCAATTAGTGTAAGAGAAAATTGAGCGCTATACGAACTTATGATGGCAAAGTAATAAAAGCGACGGACTGCATAATAAAGGTTGCTATCATAGGGGGCAATATAGCGTGACGTTCTTTTACATTAAGGGATTGGGCATACAAACCAAAAAGCGCATGACAACCTCTGCTTCCCTCTGCGAAGGGACTATCCATTACTTTTATGTATTTACTTTTATGCAAGAGTCAAAGTATTCTTCCCTATTCCTTTTTTTACTTTTTCTCTTGCAAGCTTCATGTGTTGAGGAAAGATCTAGGCACATATATCCAGTTGGATATGGGTGGGCATGAGTTATTATTGTTGACATCACCCTTGAGGTGAATACGTTGGGAGGCGAAACTATAAGGCCCTATCTTCCTATGTGTCTGGTTGAAACTTTTTGCTCATGGGTATGCCGTGAGTGTTAGCAATCATAGAAGACTAAATGATGGTTGAGTATGTGGACTTGCCAAAAGACTCCGACATGAGACCCTTCCTGAAAATATAACGAATTGTAGTTGCAAAGTTGACTGAGAACATAGTTTGTTGGTTTTCAATAAGGTTTATGCTTCATACTTCTATGTTGTGATGAATTGTTACTTGTTCATGAGAAGTTATATGATGAAAATATATTGAATAAGTTTTATGTTAGAATTTGTTGCTATTATGATAATAAGCATGATGCTACTATGTCCGTATTCTGTTTTTATCGACACCTCTCTCTCAAACCATGTGGACATGCTTTTCAATATCGGCTTTCGCTTGAGGACAAGCGAGGTCTAAGATTGGGGGAGTTGATACGTCCATTTTGCATCATGATTTCCTACTGTTATTTATTATGTTTTGTTGAATAATAATGCTTTAGGGAGTGATTCTAATGCCTTTTCTCTCATAATATGCAAGGTTTACACAAAGAGGGAGAATACCGGCAGCTGGAATTCTGGACCTGAAAAAGCACATCAGAGATACCTATTCTGCACAACTCCAATGAAGCTGAAACTTTACGGAGATTATTTTTGGAATAAATAAAAAATACTGGACCAAAGAACTACTGGAGGGGGCCACCCTGGTGGGCACAAGACACGAGGGCGCGCCAGGCCCCCCTTGGCGCCCCCTGGTGGGTTGTGCCCTCCTCGGTCCACCTAGGGAGCCCATCTTCTGGTATAAATTCACTTTTAACCTACAAAAAAATAAGAGGAGGACTTTCGGGACAAAGCGCCGCCGCCTCGAGGCGGAACTTGGGTAGGAGCACTTTTGCCCTCCGGTGGAGCGATTCCGCCGGGGGAACTTCCCTCCCGGAGCGGGAAATCGAAGCCATCGTCATCACCAACACCCGTCTCATCTTTGGGAGTACAATCTGCATCAACATCTTCAACAACACCATCTCCTCTCAAACCCTAGTTCATCTCTTGTGTTCAATCTTTGTACCGGAACCTCAGATTGGTACATGTGGGTGACTAGTAGTATTGATTACCTTGCGTAGTTGATTACTATATGGTTTATTTGGTGGAAGATTATATGTTCAGATCCATTATGCTATTTAATACCCCTCTGATCTTGAGCATGATTATTATTTGTGAGTAGTTACCTTTGTTCTTGAGGTCACGGGAGAAGTCATGTTGCAAGTAATCATGTGAATTTGATATGTGTTCGATATTTTGATGATATGTATGTTGTGATTCCCTTAGTGGTGTCATGTGAACGTCGACTACATGACACTTCACCATTCATGGGCCTAAGGGAATGCAATGTGGAGTAGTTATTAGATGATGGGTTGCTAGAGTGACAGAAGCTTAAACCCTAGTTATGCGCTACTTCGTAAGGGGCTGATTTGGATCCAAACGTTTAATGCTATGGTTAGATTTTATCTTAATACTTTCTCATAGTTGCGGATGCTTGCAAAGGGGTTAATCATAAGTGGGAGGTTGTTCAAGTAAGAACAGCACCCAAGCACCGGTCCACCCACATATCAAATTATCAAAGTAGCGAACACGAATCAAACCAACATGACAAAAGTGACTAGATGAAATTCCCGTGTACCCTCAAGAACACTTTGCTTATTACTAGAAACTGTTCTGGCCTGTTCTTTTCCACAAAAGGATTAGGCTACCTTGCTGCACCTTATTTACCATTACCGTTACTTGCTCGTTACAATTATCTTGCTATCAAACTATGTGTTACCTACAATTTTAGTGTTTGCAGAAATTACCTTCCGAAAACCGCTTGTCATTTCCTTCTGCTCCTCGTTGGGTTCGACACTCTTACTTATCGAAAGGACTACGATTGAGCCCCTATACTTGTGGGTCATTAGCAATAAGGAATATGATGGACACAGACATAAGAAACACACTGATTGATCTCTATGATTTCTTTAACAAACTATGGTAAAAGGTGGTAGATATTTGATACTTGTGATCTATGTTGGGTTTTCTGTGAAGAGGAACGGGTAATTGTAGCACAAAGTGGGTAAGTATTTCCCTTTGTTATGAAACCAAGGTTTATCGAACCAATAGGAATATCAATTCTCAACTGTCTTCAGCGGCTGCACACAAAAGAGCAAACACCTTGCACCCAACGCGGGCAAGAGGGTTGTCAATCCCCTTGATCTCGTTATTTGCAAGCAAACGAGTTGTGTAGATAATTGTAGATAATTGTAAATTGCAAAATAAAATAAAGAATAAATAAAGGCAGCAAGGTAATAGTAGCGTTTATGAATTTATAAGTGAATAGATCTGGGGGCCATAGTTTTCCCTAGCGGCATCTCTCATGTAGGCAACATATGGTGGGTAACAAATTACTGTTGGGCAATTGATAGAAAAGCGGATAGTTATGCAATTTTCATGGCAATGATCATGTGCATATAGGCATCACGTCCATAAACAAATAGGCTGATCCCTGCCTGCACCTATTACTATTACTCCACTCATCGACCGCTATCCAGCATGCATCTAGAGTATTATTAAGTAAAACAGAGTAATGCATGGAGAACGATGACATGATGTAGACAAAGTAAACTCAAGTAATATGAATAAACCCCATTGTGTTATCCTTAGTAGCAACAACGCAAAGACGCAACTTGTCCCCTTCTGTCACTGGGATATAGAAACTCGTCAGGTTGAACCTACTACAACGCACCTCTCTCACTGAAGAAAGATCAATCTACTTGGCCAAAGCAAATCAATAGATCGGAGAGAATTACGAAGTTATAATGATCATGCAAATAAGAATCATAATATTCAGAGGTGACTCAAATACTTTTCATGAATAAATTGAACATAAACCCACAATTCATCAGATCCCAACAAACAAACCGCACAAAAGGATTACATCAGATAGATCAAAGCGAAGATGCGATGATCATTGTATTGAAGATCAAGAGAGAGAGAGAGAGATTGCCATCTAGGTACTAGCTATGGACCCGTAGGTCTTTGGTGAACTACTCACACATCATCATGACGGCAGCAAGGTTGATGAAGAGGTCCTCCGTGATCGACCCCCCCTTCGACAGGGTGCTGGAACGGAGCTCCAGATGGCCTCTCAACCGAACAGAGACTTGCGGCGGCGTTAAAAGAGTTTCGGGAATGCCTCTAGGCTTTTCATGATATATGAGAGTTTATAGGCCAGAGAACGAGGTCGGGGGAGCCGCCAGGGGCTCACAAGCCATCAGGGCACGCCCCCTAGGGTGCGCTCTGTTGGCTTGTGGAGCCCTGGTGTGGCTCCCGGCTTCCTTCCAAATCTCCCAAGTCTTCTTTTGGTCCAGAAAAAATCATCAAAAAGTTTCGTGGCAATTGGACTTCGTTTGGTACAGTAAACCTGTGTGAAAAACATGCAGAAAACAGCAACTCGCACTGGGCACTGGGTCAATAGGTTATTGCTCAAAAATATTATAAATTGGTAAATAAAGACCCAAAAAGTATCCTAGAATGATAATATATCAGCATGGAACAATCATAAATTATAGATACGTTGGAGACGTATCAAGCATCCCCAAGCTTAATTCCTTCTCGTCCTCGAGTAGGTAAATGATAAAAACTGAATTTTTGATGTGACATGCTACCCCTTATGTAATCATTTGCATTCATGCTCATTGAGAAATGATGAACTAACAAATATTAACATAGCAATACTTATAAGCATAAGAAACAAAATCATCAATCTTTCAAAGTATACGATCCTCAAAGAATGTTTACCCCCATTCATATTATTATATTAGCAAGGCACGGCTCCATCTTCACCACATTAATACAAATGTCAAGCACCACGGTGTCCAAGTCAGGCAATTGGATCATACTTTTCAATATGCATCAACTTTTTATTGTTCATGCAATACATTAGCGTGAGCCATTGGACATAGCATATAGGTCGAATAGAATATGGTGGTAGATATCAAAGGGGTAAAAAGTGGAGAAGATAGTCTCACATCAACTAGGCGTACCAACGGGCTATGGAGATGCCCGTCGATATATGTTAATGCAAGGAGTAGGGATTTCCATGCAAATGATGCACCAGAGCTATAAGTGTATGAAAGCTCAACTGAAGCTAAGTGGGGTGTGCATCCAACTTGATTGCTCATGACGACCTCGGGCATTTGATGAAGCCCATCATAGGAATATACAAGCCAAGTTTATAATAATGAAAAAGTAATTCCCACTAGCATATGAAAATGACATAACATGAGACTCTCTATATGAAGAACAAGGTGCCACTTTGAGGCACAAGTGTGGTAAAGGATAGTAGCAAAGTCCCTTCTCTCATTTTCTCTCATTCATTTTTTATAATGGTGGGCTCATTTAGCCTCCCCCATTTTTATTTCCTCACTGGGACAATGCTCTAATAATGATGATCATCACACTTTTATTTACTTACAACTCGATATGAAGAACTGATAGGAAGATATGACTCTATATGAATGCCTATGGCAGTGTACCAGGATGTGCAAAGATCTAGCGTGACAGTATCAAAAATATGATGAATGATGGCTTTACCACAAATACTATGTCAGCTCTATATGATCATGCAAAGCAATATGATGATGAACGAACTAGTCATGTGAAGTGACGATGGAATTTGCATGGCAATATATCTCGGAATGGCTATGGAAATGCCATGATAGGTAGGTATGGTGGCTGGTTTGAGGAAGATATAATGAGGCTCATGTGCAATAGAGCGTATCATGTCATGGGGTTTGGATGCACCAGTGAAAGTTGCACAAGGTGAGAAGGGCAATGCACGGTACCGAAGAAGCTAGCAACTATGAGGATGTGAGATTGCGTATGTCCATGGTTTCACATTAGTCATAAAGAACTCATATACTTATTGCAAAGTTTTATTAGTTTTATCACAAATCAAAGTACTACTCGCATGCCCCGAGGTAGGAGATTGGTAGGAGTTAACCATCGCGCGCCTCCGACCCGAAACAACACTAGGATTTCAACGAGGAATAGAAATGCACACACATCATCACCATGCCTTTTTAATTTTTAGACGAACAAGAAGTTAACCTCTATTAATATCGACACTTCTACGAATCAACAATTATGAACTCACACTTTTTTCATATTACCACATCAATATAATTAACCCACAATTTCTCTATATGTGCTACATGATGGTTTTTATTATCACTCATTGAATACCTATTATTTTTTGACTAGTCGTATGACCCATGCAAATTACCATCACTATTTATTAACTCTCAAACAAATATAAGTGAAGAGCGAGTGTGAAATTATTTCTATAAAATCTACACGCCACCGTGCTCAAAAAGATATAAGTGAAGTACTAGAGCAACTGCTAAGCTCAAAAGATATAAGTGAAGCACATAGAGTATTCTAACAAATTATAATAAAGGTGTGTCTCTCTTAAATAGGTGTGTCCAGAAAATGATGATTGTAGCAAACTAAAAGTAAAATCAAACAAAAACAAATGACGCTCCAAGCAAAACTCATATCATGTGATGAATAAAAATATAGCTTCAAGTGACATACCGATGGATTGAGACAAAAGAGGGGATGCCTTCCGGGGCATCCCCAAGCTTAGACGCTTGAGTCTTCCTTAGAATATTACCTTGGGGTACCTTGGGCATCCCCTAGCTTAGGCTCTTGCCGCTCCTTATTCCTTTGTCCATCGTGATAACACCCAAAACTTGAAAACTTCAATCACACAAAACTCAACAAAACTTCGTGAGATCCATTAGTATAAGAAACATCTTGAATACTTTAGGTACTGTTATAAATTGATTATTTCATAATTGCATAATAGGTACTTTATTCCAACTTTTCCAAGGCTTATACCCCCCGATACAATCCATAGCATAATCAAAACAAGCAAACTATGCAAGCAAAAACACAATCTGTCTAAAGCAGAATAGTCTGTAGAAATTTGTAGAGAACCTACACTTATGTAACTCTAATTTTTTCAAAAAATTAGGAAAACCTCGAAAATTTGTATAGCAATACTGTGTAAAAAATTCAGATCATTATCACGCTCCAGTAAAAAACGAAAATTCTTGTACTGGAGTCAAAAGTTTCTATTTTATTTCAGCATCGATTCTACTCATCTTGTGAGTCATCCCAAAGGATTTACTTGTCACAAACACTAATTAAAACACACAAAAATAATCATTACAGAGGCAATAATAATGTTATAAAAAAACATAAGTAAAAAGCAAAAATAAAGATAACTATTGGGTTGCCTCCCAACAAGCGCTATTGTTTATGCCCCTAACTAGGCATAATGCATAGTTTCAAGTATTGCCATCTTTGACATCCAGCTCCTCAACAACACAACCATGAATAATAGGAACAATAGGAGGCTTGGAAATAGGATCTTTTATCAGGTTTATAATGTTGGGATGAACACTAATCATTTTTAGGTCTTCGTTTCTTTTGGTAGGAGGTGAACTAATGCTCTTCGGAATATATATGAACTTGGGGCTTTTGTTTCGAGAGGTACTAGCATTAGTTTTAGGAGGTGTGAAAGCGGAACCTGCTTTGTCAATGACCTCCTCCATTTTATGAATTCTATTCAAGCCTTATTCTATCCTCTCATCAATAATAGTGTCCTTTTCCTTTAAAGCTTTCAAAGTCATTCCTACCCGTGACCCAAATTGAGTGATATGATTATGAAGTTTTTTTATCTAACTCCTCAATTGGTTCATTCGTAATCATTTTCTTTTCAATAGCATCAAGTCTTTGCATAATGTTCCAAGGTCAAACTAGATTCATTAATGATAACGGGTGGTACCCCAACGAGACTTTCAATTGCGTTATAAGCATCCAAGGTATGTCACATTAAAAAGTTCCCACCGGTGATGGTGTCAAGGACAAACCTATACCAAGTTGTCACACCAACATAAAAAATATGAAGCAAGGTAGTGGTGGATAACTTATTAGTTGCTTTATTTTGAGCGAAGCAAATCCTATACCATGCATGTTTCAAACTTTCTCCTCCCCTTTGTTTAAAATTGACTACATCATTATTGGGAGTAACGCGAGCAAAGGAAGAACCAACCATGACTTCAAACAAGAAAACTAGTAACAAGGAAAGATAAATATTTTTGTATTTTTGATTTTTATGAAACAAACTAAATATAACAGCAAATAAAAAGAAGAACAAGTGAATTATAATTTGTGTGAAGTTACTTGATAGTTGGTGATGATATTCCCCGGCAACAGAGCCACAAATCCTTCCTCATACTTCTGATCTGCGTTGGGTTTTCCGTGAAGAGGAACGGGTAATTTCACAACAAAGTGGGTATGTATTTCCGTCAGTTATGAAACCAAGGTTTATTGAACCAATAGGAATATCAATCCTCAACCGTCTTCAGCGGCTGCACACAAAAGAGCAAACAACTTGCACCCAACGTGGGCAAGAGGGTTGTCAATCCCCTTGATCTCGTTATTTGCAAGCAAATGAGTTGTGTAGATAATTGTAAATTGCAAAATAAAATAAAGGACAAATAAAGGCAGGAAGGTAATAGTAGCGTTTGTGAATTTATAAGTGAAAAGACCCGGGGGCCATTGTTTTCCCTAGCGGCATCTCTCATGTAGGCAACATACGATGGGTAAGAAATTACTGTTGGGCAATTGATAGAAAAGCGGATAGTTATGCGATTTTCACGTCAATGATCATGTGTATATAGGCGTCATGTCCATAAACAAATAGGCCGACTCCTGCCTGCACCTATTACTATTACTCCACTCATCGACCGCTATCCAGCATGCATCTAGAGTATTAAGTAAAACAGAGTAATGCATGCATGGAGAATGATGACATGATGTATACAAAGTAAACTCAAGAAATATGAATAAACCCCATCATGTTATCCTTAGTAGCAACAACACAAAGACACACCTTGTCCCCTTCTGTCACTGGGATATAGAAACTCGTCAGGTTGAACCTACTACAACGCACCTCTCTCACTGAAGAAAGATCAATCTACTTGGCCAAAGCAAATCAATAGATCGGAGAGAATTACGAAGCTATAATGATCATGCAAATAAGAATCATAATATTCAGAGGTGACTCAAATACTTTTCATGAATAATATGAACATAAACACACAATTCATCGGATCCCAACAAATGCACCGCACAAAAGGATTACATCGGATAGATGAAAGCGAAGATGCGACGATCATTGTATTGAAGATCAAGAGAGAGAGAGAGAGATTGCCATCTAGGTACTAGCTATGGACCCATAGGTCTATGGTGAACTACTCACACATCATCATGAGGGCAGCAAGGTTGATGAAGAGGCCCTCCATGATCGATCCCCCCTCCGGCAGGGTGCAGGAACGGAGCTCCAGATGGCCTCCCGACGGAACAGAGACTTGCGGCGGCGTAAAAAGAGTTTTGGGTCTGCCTCCAGGATTTTCACGATATATGAGAATTTATAGGCCAGAGAACAAGGTCGGGGGAGCCGCCAGGGGCCCACAAGCCATCAGGGCGCGGCCCCCCCTAGGGCGCGCCCTGTTGGCTTGTGGGGCCCTGGTGTGGCTTCCAGCTTCCTTTCAAATCTCCCAGGTATTCTTTTGGTCCAGAAAAAATCATCAAAAAGTTTCGTGGCAATTGGACTTCGTTTGGTACTGTAAACCTGAGAAGTGAAAAACATGCAGAAAACAACAACTGCACTGGGCACTTGGTCAATAGGTTACTGCTCAAAAATATTATAAATTGGTAAATAAAGACCCAAAAAGGATCATAGAATGATAATATATCAGTATGGAACAATCCAAAATTATAGATATGTTGGAGACATATCAAAATTGAAGAGCTTGATCGTATGCAAGCTGATATTGCAAGCATAATGTCAAACTTAGAGATGTTCTTCGCACCGTCATTCTTTGATGTCATGGTCCATCTCACCGTGCACCTTGTCGATGAGATAAAGTATTGTGGTCCTGTGTATCTTCGCAACATGTATCCATTCGAGCAGTACATGGGAATATTGAAGCGCTATTGTCGGAACCAATGTCATCCAGAGGCAAGCATCCTACAAGGTTATACACGAAGGAGATGGTTGAGTTTTGCACCGAATACATGAAACTTAATCCTACAGCCGTGCCCCTCTCTCGCCACGAGGGAAGGCTGGCTGGTAAGCCGGTCCTTGCTGGCACGCGGATTTGTGCACTTGGAGAAATGGCCGATCAAGCTTATTTGACGGTACTGCCTAACAGCCCGATACTCGACGCTTATGTTGCAGAACACGTGGAGGAGATACGACAAAGCAACTTACCCAATATGCTTTCACCAGCTGCCGAGACAAATGCACACAATAAGGACTATGTCAGATGGCTGAAGGATCGTTTGGTATGTGGATCCAGTCATGACCTTGCAACATTGTTGGCACAAAAGCCATCAACCACGATTATGAAGTACCAAGTGTACGACATAAATGGCAACACGTTCTACACTGAGGAACGTGATGGTAAGACCTCGTATCAGAACAACTCTGTTCGAATAGAATGTCTAACTGTAGACGAAGATGATAAACAGGTGTACTATGGAACCATCGAAGAGATTTGGGAGCTTAACTATGTGCGAATGAAGATGGCATTATTCAAGTGCAAATGGGTCCCTCTTGGTAGCGTAAAGGTTGATGCTTACAGGAATACATATATTGACAACAGAAATATGGCATATCACAAGGACCCATTTATTCTTGTTAGCGATGCTACCCAGATTTTCTATGTGCCAGACCCCTTGCATAAGAACTGCCATATAGTGATCTATGGGAAGAGTAGGGTACTAGGCGTCGAGAATGTTGGTGATGAGGAGGAGTACAATCAATATGATGAGTTGCCTCCTGAGGGGCCACGCGACAAAACAGAGGAGAAGCGTAAAATCATCAGAAAACCTAAGTTCATTAGGGGTCAACCTAATGATCGCGGTCACCCCATGTACATGGGAACTAATTCAAAAAAGTAATCATTATGTCTATTGTACTGAATTGTTGCATGTACTGAATCGTGAGCGATGTGTACTGAGTTCGTTCTATTAGAAGTTTTGCACGTACTGTATTGGGAGGTATGCCCGGCCTTCTGTTGATCTAGCTAGATTAATATGTTGTCAACCCTAGCAGTGAATTTGAACTATTTATGATCATGTACCCTATAGCTAGAACACTCGGTTGATCTCACTCCGGTATGTATGAACTGAACATGTGCAGTTTGGTTAACCAATCGCACACGGTTCATTCACTAAAGTCATGTGCCTCCAAAACCATGGCAGATGACCCCTAATGCGTGCAACATGAGTCGTGTGTTATGATTGGCAAAAACCCAAGCCACACGGATCATACGTGTGCACCATAGGATGCACCCTGATCGAACGGCAGTCCTTATCCCTCTCATTAACACACGTAGTTGAAGTTGGGATATGATTTATATGCACTAAATGCCCCGTAAATGCTAAAAATGGCTTAAATATAGCAAACGAGCCCAAAAATGCGCCAGAAAATCAAACCCGACGTATAATGATAATTGCCTACCGTGGGAAAAAAATTGGAGGAGAGACGATGAAGACACCGTCGATTGGAGTTTGATTTGCCACTTCTCCCTTTGGAACTATGATCCTTCTACTGAGATGCTATGGTTTCCAAGGAGCGACCATCATAACTTGTACAAAATTTTACCAAAAATTCTCCATGGTGTCTCGAGATCACGACACGATGACACACCGATTTCCTTGATTTTTCAAGTCCATCTACATTTCCTGTAATTAAATTACCAACATTTATTGTGTAGGTGGATGCATATCCCATCGGAAACGTTTGAAAATTCTTATCATTCCTTGGACAATGACAAAAATCATGCAAAGCGACAGACAAATGATCTGTAAGAGCTTCTTTGCCAACATCCACACATAGTTCATGTTGGGATTTTATTTATATGCACTAAATGCATGGTAAAATGCAAAAAATGCCTTAGATATAGCGAACGAGCCCTGAAATCCACCAGAAGATCAATAATAGGAATATAATGATGTCTGCATACCATGAAAAATCAAGGTGAACCGATGAAGTCGACACCGATTGGAGTCCAAAATGACAACTCTACTTTTGGAAACTACGATCCTTCTTGTCAGATGCCTTGGTTTCCAAAGGGGCGGTCATCACAACTTCTGCCAGACATTACCAAAAAAATTCCACGGGGTATTCACATCATGCCACGGTGACACACCCATTTTCATGATTTGCAGAGTACATCTGCATTTCCTCCAATTAAATTACTAACAAGACCTAAGTTGGTGAAAAAATGTCTTAAAATTAGCAAACGAGTCATGAAATGCGACCGAAAATCAATACTGGGGTTAAAAGGTGATTGTATTCTGATGAAAATAATTCGAGGCGAAATGATGAAGTCACATATTCATTTTAAATGAAAATATGATTGTTGTTCCTAAACAAATAGCACACGGTTCATTCATTAAATCCGTGTGCTACCGAAACCGTGGCCGATGACACCTAATGCGCGCAAAGTGAGTCGTGCATTCTATTGGCCAAAACCCAAACCACACGGATCGTACGTCTGCACCGTAGGATGCACCCAGATCAAACGGTAGTCCTTATCCCTCTCGTCAACACACGTTGTTGCATTTGGGATTTCATTTATATGCACTCAATGTCCCGTAAATGCTAAAAAATTGACTTAAATATAGCAAACGAGCCTAGAAATGCGTCAGAAAATCAAACCTGACGTACAATCATGATTGATGAGGTCACCTACTAGTGGTAGGGTCACCGACTGGACATCCATGGCCCACATAGGGCCCCACATAAATGATGAAGTCTCAGGACTACGACTGCACTCAGATGACGAACCAGAGTTCACTCCGATGCATCAGACAACTTGGACGTTCTCCTTCGAGTCGGATATACTCCCTCACTCGGACAGAGGGGAGACGTGGGCAACGTGGGTGCTCCAACAGCCGAGGAATTAACATTGTACATAAATCACAGTCATGGCTACCGTTACCTGTAACGTTCGTAGTTAGGGTTGCAGTTTCTAGTAACTCCTGTAGTTACTCACATTAAATACCCATGTAATGATGCTCGACGGGCCCTGGCGTACTCTATATAAGCCACCCCCGAGCTCTGTGACAAGGGTTCAACACTCTGTTGTAATCACACACCCCAGAGAAAACACAAGCCTCGGGCACGAGACGTAGGGTCTTTACCTCTCCGAGAGGGGCCCAAACTCGTAAAATCCGAGTGTTACATCTGTGTCGTAGCTAGGCTCCGCCCCTCATTCGTACCCCTAGTACTATTGTCAGGATCACTCCCACGACAATGATTGCCTACAGTGGAAAAAAATTGGAGGAGAGGTGATGAAGACACCGTCGATTGGAGTTCGATTTGCCACTTCTCCCTTTGGAACTATGATCCTCCTACTGAGATGCTATGGTTTCCAAGGAGCAATCATCGTAACTTGTGTCAAAGTGTACCAAAATTTTTAAACGCTGTCTTGAGATCACGCGATGATGGCACATCGATTTCCGTGATTTTATGAGTCCATCTGCATTTCCTGTAATTAAATTACCAACATGCCTTATGTAGGTGGACGCATCTCACAACAGAAATGTTTGAAAATTCTTTTCATTCCTTGGACAATGAATGAAAACACACAGAGTGACACAGAAATGATTTTTAATGTCTTCTTTGCCAGCACCCACATGTAGTTGAAGTTGGGATTTGATTTATATGCACTAAACGTTCGGTAAATGAAAAAAAGGCTGAAAAATATCAAACGATACATGAAATGCGGCACACAATCAATACTAGGGTACAACGATAGCTGCGTAACGTGGGAAAAATTTCGGGACAAAACGATGAGGTCACGTCTACATTTCAAAATTGTCAGGTTTTCATTTGAAACGAATTTATGCTACTTGTGCACACGGGTTACTATACGAAATCGTTTGCATAGGCCTTTCCGCGGGGCGCCCGACGCTCTTTTTTCACCCTTTTCACCGAAGTCGCAAACATGCCCCCCACCCGCGCCATCCCCCGTTCGCTCAACAGTCCGCATATTCTACCTAAACTCCATCGACGGCTCCCTCCCGTCCCCCAGATCCACACCAGAACCCTTTTTGGCGTCGTCGTCCTCAACCCGGCCGTGTACCCCCTTCCCGGCGTCAACCCTACCCTTCACTGCCGTTCAGAACATGCAGCTGTCCGCGCCTCACCGTCTTCATTTGCTCGCCAGCCGCCCTCGAGCATATCAATCTTGTACCCTAGCCTCTCCTGTCGGGTTTGCACAAAAAATATGTCAGTTGCTGCCCTCCATCATGGTGAAGTCTATTATCTCACGATCCCTTTTTCTATTTGGTTCGGTTTGTCCCCAAATTGGTTATAAAATAATGGAGAGCGTATTTATGTTCATCATATACCTTCTAACTACATATAAGCTATATTTGTTCCAATTAGTTATTGTCGAGTTACATATCATGGGCGCATGAGTCACACAAAATGAACAGATTACCCGTAGATTTCAAAACTATCACATACCATGTGTAGACAACTTGCTGCCAAGCTGTTACCTTTAATTTATACTTATCCCCGTGATGACCCACAAGTATAGGGGATCAATCGTAGTCCTTTCGATAAGTAAGAGTGTTGAACCCAACGAGGAGCAGAAGGAAATGACAAGCGGTTTTCAGCAAGGTAATTTCTGCAAGCACTGAAATTGTAGGTAATAGATAGTTTGATAGCAAGATAATTGGTAAGGAGCAAGTAACAGTAACGGTAAATAAGGTGCAGCAAGGTAGCCCAATCCTTTTGTGGAAAAGGACAGGCCAGAACAGTCTCTAGTAATAGGCAAAGTGTTCTTGAGGGTACACGGGAATTTTATCTAGTCACTTTTATCATGTTGGTTTGATTTGTGTTCGCTACTTTGATAATTTGATATGTGAGTGGACCGGTGCTTGGGTGCTGTTCTTACTTGAATAACCTCCCACTTATGATTAACCCCCTCGCAAGCATCCGCAACTAAGAGAAAAGTATTAAGATAAAATCTAACCATAGCATTAAACGTTTGGATCCAAATCAGCCCCTTACGAAGTAGTGCATAAACTAGGGTTTAAGCTTCTGTCACTCTAGCAACCCATCATCTAATGACTACTCCACAATGCATTCCCTTAGGCCCAAGGATGGTGAAGTGTCATGTAGTCTACGTTCACATGCCACAACTAAGGGAATCGCAACATACATATCATCAAAATATCGAACACATATCAAATTCACATGATTACTTGCAACATGACTTCTCTCGTGACCTCAAGAACAAAGGTAACTACTCACAAATATTATTCATGCTCAAGATCAGAGGGGTATTGAATAGCATAATGGATCTGAACATATAATCTTCCACCAAATAAATCATATAGTAATCAACTACAAGATTTAATCAACACTACTAGTCACCACCAATATGAGGTTCCGGTACAAAGATTGAATACAAGAGTTGAACTAGGGTTTGAGAGGAGATGGTGCTGTTGAAGATGTTGATGAAGATTGGCCTCCCAAAGATGAGAGGGGTGTTGGTGTTGACGATGGCTTCGATTTCCCCCTCCGGGAGGGAAGTTCCCCCGGCGGAATCGCTCCTCCGGAGGGCAAAAGTGCCCCTGCCCAAGTTCCGCCTCGAGACGGCGGCATTCCATCCCGAAAGTCCTCTCCTTTTTTTTTCTAGGTCAAAAGACCTTATATACCAGAAGATGGGCACCGGAGGTGGGCCGAGGAGGGCACAACCCACCAGGGCGCGCCTGGGGGCCCTGGCACGCCCTAGTGTCTTGTGCCCACCAGGGTGACCCCCTCCGGTAGTTGTTTGCTCCAGTATTTTTTATTAAATCCAAAAATATTCTCCAT
Organism: Elymus sibiricus; assembly: GCA_039707655.1. Taxonomy (NCBI): domain Eukaryota; kingdom Viridiplantae; phylum Streptophyta; class Magnoliopsida; order Poales; family Poaceae; genus Elymus; species Elymus sibiricus. Next base: position 313,238,415 of record CM077667.1, on the reverse strand, counting down.
AAAGTTTTAGCTTCATTGGAGATGTGCAGAATAGGTATCTCTGATGTGCTTTTTCAGGTCCAGAATTCCTGCTGCCGGTATTCTCCCTCTTTGTGTAAACCTTGCATATTGTGAGAGAAAAGGCATTAGAATCACTCCTTAAAGCATTATTATTCAACAAAACATAATAAATAACAGTAGGAAATCATGATGCAAAATGGACGTATCAACTCCCCCAAGCTTAGACCTCGCTTGTCCTCAAGCGAAAAGCCAAAATTGAAAAGCTTGTCCACATGGTTGGAGAGAGAGGTGTCGATAAAAACAAAATACGAACATGGTAGCATCATGCTTATTATCATAACAGAAACAAACTCTATCATAAAACTTATTCATATAACTTTCATCATAAAACTTCTCATGAATAAGTAATAATTCATCACGACATAGAAGTATAAAGCATAAACCTTATTGAAAACCAACAAACTATGTTCTCAGCCAACTTTGCAACTACAATTCATCATATTTTCAGGAAGGGTCTCATGTCGGAGCCTTTTAGCAAGTCCACATACTCAACCATCATTTAGTCTTCTATGATTGCTAACACTCACAGCATACCCATGAGCAAAAAGTTTCAACCGTACACATAGAAAGATAGGGGCTTATAGTTTCACCTCCCAACGTATTCACCTCAAGGGTGATGTCAACAATAATAACTCATGCCCACTCACATCCAACTGGATATATGTGACTAGATCTTTCCTCACCACATGATGCTTGCAAAAGAAAAAGTAAAAAAGGAATAGGGAAGAATAGTTGACTCTTGCATAAAAGTAAATAGATGGAAGTAAAAGATAGGCCCTTCGCAGAGGGAAGCAGAGGTTTTCATGCGCTTTTTGGTTTGTATACCCAATCCCTTAATGTAAAAGAACGTCACGCTATATTGCCCCCTATGATAGCAACCTTTATTATGCAGTCCGTCACTTTTATTGCTTTGCCATCATAAGTTCGTATAATGCTCAATTTTCTCTTACACTAATTGATCAAACACATTTAGAAGCATTTTTTATTGCCTTAGTGCACCGATGACAACTTACTTGAAGGATCTTACTCGATCCATAGGTAGGTATGGTGAACTCTCAAAGAGTGAATTTGGGTTTTGGGTTTTTGGATGCACAAGTAGTATCTCTACTTAGTGCGGAATTTTTGGCTAGCAAAGATATTGAGCAAGCACCACATGTTGAAGGATCTATGACAATATAACTTCTATGTGGATATGAACAAACATAAATCATTACGTTGTCTTCCTTGTCCAACGTCAGCAATTTTGACATATAATATTTAATGGGGGCTCACAATCATAAAAGATGTCCAAGATAGTGTATTTGCATGTGAATCTTCTCTTCCCTATTAATTTTTTCATGAATTGCATTATTGACCAATGTTGTGTTTGTCAATCTCCAACAAATTTTACTACTTATACTTTTCCTTATGTGATGTCATTACCTACCATAAGATTAGCATATGATTCTTTTCATTTATTTCTCTTTCCATTTATTTTGATTACAACAAGAAAGTAGAGAAGCAAAAGTTCAAACCAAACTTTATTATATAACTCTCACTCGATTACATAGATATATAGATAGACCACAAAACTAACACACGAAAATAGATCATACTAAATTTTTATTCAACTAAATCAAAGGGAAACTAAAGATCAAACTAAAATAGGTAAAGGTGGATAAATGTGATGGTGATACGATACCAGGGCGCCTCCCCCAAGCTTGGCTCAAGCCAAGGGGAGTGCCCATACCCGTGTGCTCAAGTCTCCTTTGGTGGTGGTGATGAAGAAGGTGGTGGTGATGAACTGGTAGGCTTGTCCTCCAGCTTCCAGGGCAAGGGCTCACCATCAAAAGTTGACGCGAGAGTCCCCTGAGTCCTGCAACTGGCAGATAAACTCATACCTTTAAATCTTGCTTCATATTCAAAAACTTGGTTTTGAAGATCATAAACTTGACTTTGCAGGAAAATTGATTTGCTCGTTGAGGGTGGAGATGGTGTCTTTCAAAGACCGGCCGTCCACAACCTGATCACGGGTGAATTCCGTGATCATGGAGTGGTTAGCACTAAGTTCACGCTCCACCATCCTTTGGCACTTGAAGATGTCTTGTTCCACCGCCTCGAGCCTAGCTTCCACGCTTCCGGTCCTCTTGGGTCCCTGCACATCGCGGATGTGGAGCAGCCCCTCACGCATCTCAATGGATTGAGGGTGCTTCATTACATCCGGCAAGTACGAGTTAATGACCTTCTCAAAGAACTTGTCCTTGGAGGAGCTTGGTGGCGCCATGGAGATCTAGATCTGACGAGAAAACACCACGAAACGAGAACAGAGGATTTTTCTGCGATGCGGTTGTCAAAACAGTCGGGGGTATATATAGAGAATTTTTATTCTTGGGAAACAAGCATATGGAAGGAAAACAGAGTCGGGAAGGTCTCCGAGGTGGGCACAACCCACCAGGGAGCGCCTGGCAGGGCTGGCGCGCCCTGGTGTATCGTGCTCACCTCGATCGCCTTCCGGTTTATTTCTTATTTTCCAAAATTTTCTAATTTTACAAAATTGACAGAAAATATTTTTGCAGATTTTTCGGAGTCCGTTTACTTACCGTATCACGTACCTCCTATTTTTCAGAATTCTAGAGTGTTCCGGATGGTTTCTTTTATGTGCTCCTCCGGTGTCATGATTTGGATAACATTGCTTTTAATAGGCGTACCTGAGATATAGTGCTTAATTCTTTGTCCATTGACCACCTTCGGGTTAGTACCTTTGGCATTATTAATCTTGATGACTCCAGAACGATAAACCTCTTCGATAATATATGGTCCTTCCCATTTGGAGGGAAGCTTTCCTGCAAAAAATCTTAAACGAGATTTGAACAAAAGAACATAGTCTCCTATTTTGAATTCCCGCTTTTGGATTCTTTTGTCAAGCCTTCTTTTTACTTTTTCTTTGAATAGTTTGGCATTTTCGTAGGCTTGGGTTCTCCATTCATCTAGTGAGCTAATATCAAATAGCCTCTTCTCACCGGCAAGTTTGAAATCATAATTGAGTTCTTTAATTGCCCAAAATGCTTTATGTTCTAACTCTAGAGGCAAATGACAAGCTTTTCCATATACCATTTTGTATGGAGACATACCCATAGGATTTTTATAAGTTGTTCTATAGGCCCAAAGTGCATCATCTAGTTTCTTAGACCAATTCTTTTGAGACCTATTGACAGTTTTTTGTAATATTAATTTTATTTCTCTATTGCTAAGTTCAACTTGACCACTAGATTGAGGATGATAGGGTGATGCAATTCTATGGTTAACATCATATTTAGCAAGCATCTTACGGAAAGAACCATGAATAAAGTGTGAACCACCATCAGTCATTAAATATCTAGGGACTCCAAACCTCGGGAAGATAACTTCTTTAAGCATTTTAATAGAGGTGTTGTGATCAGCACTATTAGTTGGAATAGCTTCTACCCACTTAGTGACATAATCAACAGCAACCAAAATATGAGTGTACCCGTTCGAGGAAGGAAAAGGTCCCATATAATCAAAACCCCAAACATCAAATGGTTCAACAACAAGTGAATAGTTCATAGGCATTTCTTGACGCTTACCGATATTACCAATTCTTTGACATTCATCACAAGACAAAACAAACTTACGGGCATCCTGAAGAGAGTAGGCCAATAAAAACCAGATTGCAATACCTTGTGAGCAGTTCTATCTCCCGCATGATGTCCTCCATGTGCTTCGGATTGACATTTCCATAGGATTTGTTCATGTTCATGCTCAGGTACACAACGTCTAATAATACCATCTACTCCTTCTTTATAAAGATGTGGGTCATCCCAAAAGTAATGTCTTAAATCATAGAAGAATTTTTTCTTTTGTTGGTATGTTAAGCTAGGTGGTATATATTTAGCGATAATGTAATTAGTATAATCAGCATACCAAGGAGTGTTTTGAGAAACATTTATTGTAGCTAACTGTTCATCAAGGAAACTATCATCAATAGGTAGTGGGTCATCAAGAATATTTTCTAACCTGGACAAGTTATCAGCTACGGGGTTCTCAGCTCCCTTCCTATCAACGATATGTAAGTCAAATTCTTGAAGCAAGAGAACCTACCTAATAAGTCTAGGTTTAGTATCTTTCTTTTCCATAAGATATTTTATAGCAGCATGATCGGTGTGAATGATTACCTTAGAATCAACAATATAGGATCTAAATTTATCACAAGCAAACACAACTGCTAAAAATTCTTTTTCAGTAGTAGCATAATTGCGTTGAGCACTGTCTAGAGTTTTACTAGCATAATGAATAACATTCAATTTCTTATCATCTCTTTGTCCTAGAACAGCACCAACAGCATAGTCACTAGCATCACACATAATTTCAAAAGGCAAGTTCTAATCAGGTGGTTGAACAATAGGTGCAGAGGTTAAGGCTTTTTTGAGTGTTTGAAAGGCTTCCACACAATCATCATCAAAAACAAAAGGAATATCCTTTTGCAAAAGATTAGTAAGAGGCCTAGAAATTTTAGAGAAGTCTTTAATGAACCTCCTATAGAAACCAGCATGACCAAGGAAACTTCGAATACCTTTAATATCTTTAGGACATGGCATTTTCTCAATTGCATCAACTTTAGATTTATCCACCTCAATACCTCGTTCGGATATTTTATGCCCCAAGACAATACCTTCATTGACCATAAAGTGGCACTTCTCCCAATTCAAGACAAGATTTGTTTGTTCACATCTCTGCAAAACTCGATCAAGGTTGCTTAAGCAATCATCAAAAGAAGTTCCGTAAACGGAAAAATCGTCCATGAAAACCTCCACAATCTTTTCACAAAAGTCAGAGAATATAGCAGTCATACATCTTTGAAAGGTAGCAGGTGCATTGCATAAACCAAAAGGCATACGTCTATAAGCATAGGTTCCAAAAGGGCAAGTAAAGGTGGTTTTCTCTTGATCAGATTGCGACACAGGTATTTGAGAGAAACCAAATTATCCGTCCAGAAAACAAAAGTGTGTGTGCTTAGATAATCTTTCTAGCATTTGATCAATGAAAGGCGGAGGGTAATGATCCTTTCTAGTAGCTTTATTTAATTTTCTAAAATCAATTACCATTTTATAGCCAGTGACAATTCTTTGCGGAATGAGTTCATTTTTATCATTAGGAACAACAGTAATACCTCCTTTCTTAGGGACACAATGAACGGGACCTACCCATCTACTATTAGCAATGGGATAGATTATACCTGCTTCCAGAAGCTTTGATATTTCAGTTCTTACCACATATTTCATCTTAGGATTCAATCGCTGTTGGTGATCAACAACGGGTTTAGCATCAGGTTCCATATTAATCTTGTGCTGACATAGAGTGGGACTAATGCCCTTAAGATCATCAAGAGTATATCCAATAGCAGCCATGTGCTTCCTCAGAACTTTTAATAATCTTGCTTCTTCATGTTCTTCGTCAAGTTCCCAATCTTCAGAGTTGCGTTTAATTCTTTCTAAGAGATCTCACTTGAATTCAGTAGTCTTCTTCATAAAAGAACCAGCACAAGAAGTATCGAGCATGGATTGATCATTATGAGAAAGTCGAGCATAAAAATTCTGAATAATAACTTCTCTTGGGATATCATGATTGGGGCATGAATATAACATTGACTTAAGCCTCCCCCAAGCTAGAGCGATGCTTTCGCCTTCATGAGGCCAAAAATTATATATAGAATTCCGATCACGATGAACTAGATGCATGGGATAAAACATTTGATGGAATTCCAATTGCAATCGATTCGAGTTCCATGATCCAAGATCATCACATAGCCTATACCATGTCAATGCTTTTCCCTTCAAAGATAAAGGGAAAACCTTCTTCTTAGCTTCATCTCCGGGTAGACCTACAAGCTTAAATAATCCACAAATTTCATTCACATATAAAAGGTGCATATCAGGATGTTCAGTTCCATCTCCTGCATAAGGTTTACCAAGCAGTTGTTCTACCATACCCGAAGGAATTTCATAACCAATATTTTTCAGTAGGTGTACTAGGTTGAGGGGCAACTAATTGTGGTTCCGGTCGAGGTGAAGATACCCCGAACAAACCCCTCAAAGGATTGTTTTCCATAGTAGCAAGTAACAATAAATTTCAGCACGTAGTATAAGTTTTTCCTTACCAATTTCCACTTACCAAGAGCGCTTCACTCCCTAGCAACGGCGCCAGAAAAGAGTCATGATGACCCAAAAGTATAGGGGATCAATCTTCATCCTTTCGATAAGAAAGAGTGTCGAACCCAACGAGGAGCAGAAGGAAATGACAAGCGGTTTTCAGCAAGGTAATTTCTGCAAGCACTGAAACTGTAGGTAATAGATAGTTTGATAGCAAGATAATTGGTAACGAGCAAGTAACGGTAACGGTAAATAAGGTGCAGAAAAGTAGCCCAATCCTTTTGTGGCAAAGGACAAGCCAGAACAGTCTCTAGTAATAGGCAAAGTGTTCTTGAGGGTACACGGGAATTTTATCTAGTCACTTTTATCATGTTGGTTTGATTTGTGTTCGGTACTTTGATAATTTGATATGTGGGTGGACCGGTGCTTGGGTGCTGTTCTTACTTGAACAACCTCCCACTTATGATTAACCCCTCGCAAGCATCCGCAACTACGAGAAAAGTATTAAGATAAAATCTAACCATAGCATTAAACGTTTGGATCCAAATCAGCCCCTTACGAAGTAGCGCATAAACTAGGGTTTAAGCTTCTGTCACTCTAGCAACCCATCATCTAATAACTACTCCACAATGCATTCCCTTAGGCACAAGGATGGTAAAGTGTCATGTAGTCGATGTTCACATGACACCACTAAGGGAATCACAACATACATATCATCAAAATATCGAATACATATCAAATTCACATGATTACTTGCAACATGACTTCTCCCGTGACCTCAAGAACAAAGGTAACTACTCAAAAATAATATTCATGCTCAAGATCAGAGGGGTATTGAATAGCATAATGGAGCTGAACATATAATCTTCCACCAAATAAACCATACAGTAATCAACTACAAGATGTAATCAATACTACTAGTCACCCACAGGTACCAATCCGAGGTTCCGGTACAAAGATTGATAACAAGAGATGAACTAGGGTTTGAGAGGAGATGGTGTTGTTGAAGATGTTGATGATGGCCTCCCAAAGATGAGAGGGGTGTTGGTGATGACGATGGCTTCGATTTCCCCATCCGGGAGGGAAGTTTCCCTGACGGAATCGCTCCGTCGGAGGGCAAAAGTGCTCCTGCCCAAGTTCCGCCTCGAGACGGTAGCGTTCCGTCCCGAAAGTCCTCTCCTTATTTTTCTAGGTCAAAAGTCCTTATATACCAGAAGATGGGCAACGGAGGTGGGCCGAGGAGGGCACAACCCACCAGGGCGCGCCTGGGGGGCCTGGCGCGCCCTGGTGTCTTGTGCCCACTAGGGTGGCCCTCTCCGGTAGTTGTTTGCTGCAATATTTTTTATTAAATCCAAAAGCATTCTCCGTAAAGTTTCAGCTTCATTGGAGATGTGCAAAATAGGTATCTCTGATGTGCTTTTTCAGGTCCAGAATTCCAGCTGCCGGTATTCTCCCTCTTTGTGTAAACCTTGCATATTGTGAGGGAAAAGGCATTAGAATCACTCCTTAAAGCATTATTATTCAACGAAACATAATAAATAACGGTAGGAAATCATGATGCAAAATGGACGTATCATCCTCTTTTCTGAATTTCGCATGTGTCCTCTATAGATGACGATTAGCAGCGAAGACAGTCATACTTCTGCGGATGTATCTTCATCCGAGTCTGAAGTCAACATGTCTATAACAGATGATCGTGTATCAAGAAATGAGGAATGAGATAGAGCTGCCACATCACCCTTCCGGTTAAGAGTCAGAAGAATGCTCCAAGAAAGCCCATACACCAGCCTAAAGGTGTATATGAAGTAGCTGACATCGATTTGAAGTCTTGGGCTCCAACTAAACCAGATAAAGCACGCACGAGGTTCATGAGTGTGTATGGATTTGTTGGCAGGGCAAGGTTGAACATTAATCTGCTGGGGTTTCGGAAGGCTGATACAGAAACACGGTAGAGGATAGTCTGGGAGATAATGGATCACTTCAACGTTCCCGAGGGGTGGAGAGAGAGGGTGGAACACGCTGCACAGAAGAAGGCCAGGGATGCTTGGAGAAACTGGAAGCATGTGTTGTACAAGAAGTACTTGAGTCAAGGCAAGGACCCAATCCCCTCATACCCCAATATTACAAAGGAAGACTAGACATAATTCAAAAGGGTCAAGGCCAGTGAAGAGTTTTTAAGAAGAGTGCCATGCAATCGGAACTTCAGAAGAACAACACACAGCCCCACCGTATGGATGTGGCAGGATACTACGGCATGAAACCGATATGGGATCACGAAGACAAAGAAGCAGTAGTTGCGGGTGACAAACCGGCCTTTAGTGAAATTAGGGGCATTCGTGCTAGGGACTACTTGCGGGCACGTGCAAAGAGGCATGGAGATGGTTCTTATTACTTTGAAAACTCAGCAGACCTTGAACTATATAATGTGATGGTAGAGGCTTCCAAAAACACTCGAAGGGTGTACAGGAACTCAGGGCCATGTGACATTCTGTCTGAGGCTCTGACTACGAAAGAGCCCCCTATCTGTGCAAGGGGTATTGGGGTCAATGTCCCACACAAGAGGGCTTTCTCACTAAGCAAAGAAGAGAGGCTCAACATGAAAAAAGCTAGGAGTGATGGTAAGAGGAAACAGTTGTACGAAATGTTTAAGAGGGACATCTATCCTAAAATTCAAAAGGAAGTTGAAGAGTCATTTATGTAGCAAAAGACACTAACACTGAGAGCTAGCCAGGAGACGCAAGGGGATGTCGGCATGGATAATGGCACTTATTGTATGGCAACACTGCACAAGAGTAGCTGTGTATCAGCTGACCCCAGCGATACTGAGGCAGCTGCTGGACATGAAGGTGCTATATCTGATCTATATGGATACGGGGGGAGAGTGAAGGCCGTGCTTACACATTATGAAGGTGCTTTAAAATGTGCAACAATGCGGGTTTACAACCCTGACTTGGATGGGGGACTTGATGTCTACTACGCAACTTTATTCGTGTAGACGTTGTTGGGCCTCCAAGTGCAGAGTTTTGTCGGGCAGCAACAAATTTCCCTCAAGTGGATGGCCTAATGTTTATCAATCCGTGGGAGGTGTAGGATGAAGATGGTCTCTCTCAAACAACCCTGCAATCAAATGCAAGAAATCTCTTGTGTCCCCAACACACCCAATACAATGGCAAATTGTATAGGTGCACTAGTTCGGCGAAGAGATGGTGATACAAGTGCAATATGGATAGTAGATATAGGTTTTGTAATATGAAAAATATAAAAACAGCAAGGTAGCAAGTGGCAAACAGCGAGCAAAACGTTGTATAAATGCTTGGAAATAAGGCATGGGGTTCATACTAAATCTCTCAATAATGCTAACATAATAGAATCATATGATCATCCCTCAACGTGCAACAAAGAATCGCTCCAAAGTTCATAAGTAGGAGAGAACATAAGATGAAATTGTTGTAGGTAGTAAGAACCACCTCAAAGTTACCCTTTCCGATCAATCTATTAGGCTATTCCTATAGATGTCACAAACAACCCTAGAGTTCGTACTAAAATAACACCAATGATACATATCAATCAATCCTAATGTCACCTAGATAATCCAATCTCACCTCAAGTATCGGTGGGTTAATTATTCGACATGCATCAAAAAAATTCAGATTCATCATATTCAATCCAACACAAAGAACTTCAAAGAGTACCCCAAGATTTCTATCGGAGAAGGTAGGACATGAACGTGCATCAACCCCTATGCATAGATTACCCCATTGTCACCACGGGAATCCGCAAGTTGAGTACCAAGACATATATCAAGTGATCTCAAATCCAATATTCAATCCGACATAACAAAATCTCAAAGGGGAAGATTCAATTCATCACAACAAGATAGCGAGGGAAGAACACCATATGACCCAACTATATTAACAAAGCCCGTGATACATCAAGATCGTGACATGTCAAGAACACGAGGTAGAGAGATCAAACACATAGCTACTGGTACATACCCTCAGCCTCGAGGGTGAACTACTTGTTGGGGAACGTTGCATGGGAAACAAAAAAATTCCTACGAACACCCAAGATCTATCTATGGAGATCAACAGCTATGAGAGGGGGAGTGCATCTACATACCCTTGTAGATCGCTAAGCGGGAAGCGTTAAGAAACACGGTTTGTGTAGTCGAATGTCTTCACGATCCAATCACGATCCGTCACGCGATCCAATCTTGTTCCGTTCCGATCTAGCACCGAACGGACGACACCTCCGCGTTCAGCACACGTACAGCTCAATGACGTCTCCGCTTTCTTGATCCAACAAGCAAGGGCGAAGAGATAAATGAGATCTCTGGCATCACGATGGCGTGGTGGCGGTGGTGGTGGAGCTGTCCCGGTAGGGCTTTGCCAAGCACTACCGAAACAAATCTAGAGGAGAAGCCAATCTAGAGGGAGAGGGAGGGCTGCGCCGTGGCTTAGGGTGCGGATGCCCTCCCTCCCCTCAAGTATATATAGGGGCAAGGGGAAGGGGCGGCCACCCAAGGGTTTCCCCTAGGGTTTGGTGCGGCAGCCTAGGGGGCTGCCTTGGCCCCCAAGGCAAGGGGCCGGCGGCCACCCTAGGGCCAGCCCTTGCCCACTCGGCCGCATGGGCCTTGGGAGGTGAGGCGCCCAGCCCACCAGGGGCTTGTGCGGCCTCCTCTCAGCCCATGGGTCCCTCCGGGGCAGGTGACCGCCCCCCCCCCCCGGTGGACCCCCAGAACCTTTCCGACACCTCCGTCACAAAATCGGTACGTCCCGGAACCTTTCCGGAACCCAAATACCAACTTCCTATATATCAATCTTTATCTCCGGACCATTCCGTAGCTCCTCGTCACGTCTGGGATCTCATCCAGGACTCCGAATAACTTTCAGTTATCAACATATATATCTCATCTATACCAAATAATCACCGAACATTAAGTGTGCAGACCCCACGGGTTCGAGAACTATGCAGACATGACCGAGACACCTCTACGGCCAATAACCAATAGCGGGACCTGGATGCCCATATTGGTTCCTACATATTCTATGAAGATCTTTATCTGTCAAGGATTCAATCAATCCCGTATGCAGTTCCCTTTGTCCATCGGTATGTTACTTGCCCGAGATTCGTTCGTCGGTATCTCCATACCTAGTTCAATCTCGTTACCGGCAAGTCTCTTTACTCGTTCCATAATACAAGATCCCGTGACTAAATCCTTAGTCACATTGCTTGCAAGCTTCTTGTGATGATGTATTACCGAGTGGGCCCAGAGATACCTCTCCATCATACGGAGTGACAAATCCCAGTCTCGATCCACGCCAACCCAACATACACCCTCGGAGATACCTGTAGAGCACCTTTATAGTCACCCAGTTACGTTGTGACGTTTGATACACACAAGGCACTCCTCCGGTGCAGGGAGTTGCATGATCTCATGGTCGTAGGAACAGATACTTGACATGGATAAAGCAGTAGCAATAAACTAGAATGATCAGATGCTATGCTTACGGTTGGGTCTTGTCCATCACATCATTCTTCTAATGATGTGATCCCGTTATCAAGTGACAACTCATGTCCATGGTCAGGAAACCTTAACCATCTCTGATCAACGAGCTAGTCTAGTAGAGGCTCACTAGGGACACAGTGTTGTCTATGTATCCACACATGTATCTGAGTTTCCAATCAATACAATTATAGCATGGATAATAAATGGTTATCATGAACAAGGAAATATGATAATAACTATTTTATTATTGCCTCTAGGGCATATTTCCAACACTACTCCCTCCTCGTCATGGCCTCCGCCGGGATGATGAAGATGGCCACCGATGATGATTTCACCCTCTGGCAGGGGACTGAAAGGCTCCAAATGGGTTTTTCTTTGATACAGAGAGTTGAGGCGGCGGAGCGGAAGTTCTAGGTTAATTTTCGGGGGTTTCTTGATTTATAGGAATTTTCAGCGTTGGAATCACGTCAGCCGGAGCCACGTGGGGCCCACAAGCTAACAGGGCGCGTCGGGAGGGTGGGCGCGCCCTGTTGGCTTGTGGCCCACAGTTGGCTCCCCTCCGTTGGTTCTTCGCTCCGGTATTTCTTATTTTCTTCAGAAAAAATCATAAAAAAGTTTCGGGCGATTCCGAGAACTTTTATTTTCTGCACAAAAACAACACCACGGTAATTCTGTTGAAAACAACGTCAGTCCGGGTTAGTTCTAAATAAATTATGTAAAGTACATCAATATATGCTATATGTATGTACATGTGAACAATATATGTACATGAACTGTACTGTGTTGTATGCATAGTACAGTACGCGCATATTTTTTTTAAATCCGGAAATTAATGGCAGTGGCGGGCAGCAGGAGGTGCTCGCGACTGGTGCATCTGCTACGGTGCAACCTTGCTCTCATGCACCCAACTAGTACTAGCGGGTGCTACTTCATGCCCGCCACTGCTGGCCAATTAGCAGTGGAGGGCCACCGCCCGCCACTGGTGGCCTGTTAGCTGTGGCGGGAGGTCAATGGCGGGCTGGTCTGGGCCCCTAGCCCGCCACGGATGGCCATTTTGTACCCACCACTACTAGGACTTTTCGTAGTAGTGTATACTACACCTTGTACAAATTGTTGATCCCATATACTTGTGACACAGACCTGTCTTCCAACGCCACCACTATGCCCCTACCAATGTCGTACCAAATAAGCCAACGTCACCACTATTTAAAAAAAATAGTGCTCGCGTTCGTTGAAAATAGCGCGCCACCAACGAAAGTTGTGGCTCGCACTTTTTCCACTAGTGTGATCGCGCTTCCGGCATCATCAGTAACCTCCTGGTTATTGGTTTAGCGATTGCTAAGGCGCAACATCGTGCATGTTTGTTGTCGGATCGTTAAAGTCGTTTCCACCAAATCGAAAGTTATCATCTCACTGAAAGATCGGGACACCTTCGCCTCTATAAAGTGGTATCAGTTTTCAACTTGCTCAATGAGAATTTCCAGTTATCCCTAGACTAGATTTATTTTCTTACCTATTGTCCAGGAAAAAGCCAGACAAAAAAATAGATCTGTTCATCCTTTGTCCAAGCTAGTCTGAGCCTTTGCAATTTTCTTTTTAGTGCTTGCATAGTTGAATATCGGTTGCATCGTTGTGTCGAGTTGTTGGTCTTAGTGTCTAGTTCTTTTAGAGTTTTTGTGGCACCCCGATAGAGGGCCGATGCACGCCAGCCACAGGATAAGACCTGGCGCACGTCAAAGACATGATACAGCAATTCCAGGCACAAAATGGCTTTATTAATATAATGGAGTATTACAATACTGTTGCTTACAACAATATTACATAGCTCCAAGGCTAACTAAATGGCGGCGGGGGTCTTGGTTTAACGGCAACTACGTCTCTGGCTGGGCTCCATAACGCACAGGACTGGCTTGGTTACGCTCTAGCACGACAGACCTTCTCCTGCAACTGGCCACGTGCAAGGCCAGGTGAGTACTTTGAATGTACTCGCAAGACAACCAAATACATAGCATCCAAACAAGCGGATGACAAAGCAAGCCCTATGCTATGCATGAATTAATCCTAAGCATGGCATGAAATTGACTGTAAAATACACATCAAGCTTAGAATAGTATGGATCAGACCTATAATCTACATAACATAGCAGTGATCACACTAGGTACTTCAAGTGCTTACTGATACCGAGGGTCAACTTACTCTCTTATGGGTTGTCCCGCAACCCTCGACATACTCATGATCCAACCTGGACTGACTCAAATCGAGTCCAAATCATGTGGTCATCCGACCACTCATCATATAGCCATCCCTTGGCTAACATATCATATTCCTGACATCATCTGACGTCTACCCAAGACGAGTTCTCCCATCATTACTATCACTGCTATGGTTGACCATCTACTGAGGTCTGGACGGGCTGTCCATTACCGTGGACTCGGCTATTCGAATAGATTTTGACACTCTGCAGAGGTTGCGCACTTTACCCACACCACGAAGCACCTGGCCTCGAGATCCCACTCGGTTGGACCAGCGTTGCTTTAACAAAACCTGCCTGACCCGTGACTCTTTCATCGTACCACCGGCACTCATCCTCCCCCGGAGGCTTGCCCTGGGTGGCCCCTGTGTCCTCATGACACCTGCCACCGTCGTGGCCAAACTAACTGTCCCAAACGGGGATCAGTCTGTCCCAAATGGGGACCGCGCGCAAACAAACAAACAACTGGGCTCACAAGGTCATCGCCGCCTACCGGGCCAGGGCAGCGCGCGCGCATAACCTTCCCTCTTTGGTGGTACCGATGAAAGATCACGCAATCAGGCCAAGTCAAGGCCGTCCCATACCGGCAAATGTGGTTGCACGGATAAGCCCGGACAGGTGACTCAAGATCAACCGACTAAATATCCTTTATTCATCCCACTCAACATATCCATCATCGTACTATTCCACTGACAATAATAAGTGCTAACATAGCAAGATCATAGTACTAATAATCATGGCAGGAGGTCAACCATAATACTAACATGGCAATGCTATTAACAATATCATTATTATGGCAATATGGAAATAAGACATGGCACTAGATGAATGGAAATGCTAGTGTCTAATACCGATGTCACCAACGGTGTATGCAAGTGCAGCCTAACAGGTGATACAGATAAACACACAGGTGCAAGCAAAGTCATCACGCAAGTCCGGAGCTCATGGTAAGAGGTTGGCTTGCCTGGGGTCGACGAATACGCCGGGAGGAAGTGCGATCACCTCGCGGAAGAATTCGCCGAAAAGGGTCTTCTCTCGAAGGGCTCGATCGGAGGGCAAGGGCAAAATGGTTATTTTCACAATGTGAACACATTATGAAAATAATGCCATCGGAACGGGCTCGACGAGACGAAAGCGTGGGCGCTGGTTTTACCTCAATCGGAGCTACGGTTGCAAAGATACGGACGTTCATTCGTTAGGCAGAAAATAAATAAAACTATTTATTTCTGCTCTTAACCAGTGAACGTTCACTAACTAATAGGTTCGGCCGGCTGGCTGGGGCTGAAACGTATTTGCTGAAATACGCTTTCAGAACTGAGGAAGCGCACTTCTGCTTAAACCCGCAGGAGAATACGCTTTCCATAAATGAAAGCGTATTTGTCAAAATGCGCCTTCAGCAAAAACGGTCAACGGGTCGGCCCGGTCAGCTCCAGAGTCGTTGACACGCGAGGCCCGCCGCGCTGTCCTCCTCCCGGTCGTCTCCTTCCTCCAGACCAGAGGCAGAGGCTCGGGCGCCGGTCCAGGCCGTCACCTTGCTGACCTCGGGGGCCGGCCGGCGAGCGCCAGGGCTCGGCCGCACCGCGCCGCGCCTGCTGGAGACCTTGGGGGCACTCAGGGCAGCCTGTCTCGTCATCGCCGTGGCCGGGTGCCATGGCCGGAGGGCTACGAAGGGGAGGGGCGCCAACAGAGCCTCCCCGGCCGGACGGAGGGCGGCGGTGGCTCCAGAAGCTTGAGGGAACGCTGCCCACGAAGGAAAGAAGGAGCGGGAGGGCTCAGGGGCGGAGCTCGACCGCGGGGTCGACGGCGGCCGGCTCGGCCATTAGAGGGGGCCGGAGCTCCTAGAGCTCAATAGGAGGAGGGGGTTGGGTTCCTGCTGGTCGGGGGGCTCGGGGCACACCTTAAATAGCCGCGGGGGAAGGCTCGGGAAGGAGGAGGGCGGCAGCCGGAGCTTCAGGACGGCGACCGGAGCTTCGGGACGTCAACAGAGGCTTCCACGGCTAGGGGACGAATGGGGAGAGAGCTCCAGAGGGTTCACGCACGCGCTGGGAAGCTCTCCGACGCTCCCAGACAAGCTAGACCTTGCTGGAGACGCGCTCCCGTCAACTCCAATGTACAGGGCGCTGTTTTGGCAAGCTCTGCTCGTGGTCACCGCGTGGCCATGGCGATGCCACGCTGCGCTCGATGCCAAAAGATGTCTGGGGGCTTCTCCGAGCTTCCCTGAGTTGACCTATGCTGCTGAATGACTCAAGAGAGGCCTGAGGTGACTGGACCAAGGTCAAATAGTTGCCAACAGCAACCTGTTTGTGCTGTGGTGTGGCCACCACAGTGCACCTCTTGGCTTGATGTCAGGCATGGGTCAATCATCTACTAAGGTCACTAACTTGGAAAAGTCTCAGCACCAATGAATAAATCTAGAGGATACTTCCTTTGCAACTTGGCAATCTGGCCAGATTTGGAAATGAGAGAGCTGGGGTCAAATGGCTACATGGACTTGGATGATTTTTCGAGGAGATCAATGATTTAGGCATATGGAGGCACTGTAAAAATTTCATACCATTTGCATAAGTAGAAATGGTACTTCCTTCACAATGCTCCAATCTGGACAGAAACTTGGATAATTTGCTGAGGAATATTGGCTAGATGGGATGGGCTAATTTTTGGAGGACAAGGGTAATTAATCATAATGAATCACCCTGCAAAATTTTAGCCCAAGGAGATCAAGGAATCATGCACTTCCTTTGCAAACAGGAAATCTGGACAGAATTTGCAAATGGAAGTGGTGCTCAAAATTTGAATTGGGGAACTTGATATTTTGATGGAAATGGAGAATATATGGATATGAGAAGCTCCACAAATTATTTGGGATTTTTCCTAGCTACCAAAATGGTAGTTCCTTTGGAAAGGCCCCAAATTGAGATATTGGCTTTAAATTGGAAAATGCAATTTTCCCTATTTAATTATAGCCAATATTTTTATGAGAGCTCAATATGATCACAAAGAATATCTCCACAAGTTTTCATGAGCTTTGGAGATGGATAGATATTTTCCTGGATTTAATTCCTCAGAATGGCAGAAAAAGGAATTAATTCTAGATGAGAAATATTGCATATGACTTGGCAATATTTTTGCACATCTAGGGTTTGTTGGGGAACGTTGCATGGGAAACAAAAATTTTCCTACGCACACACAAGATCTATCCATGGTGATGAGCATCTACGAGAGGGAGAGTGAATCTACATACCCTTGTAGATCGCTAAGCGGAAGCGTTAAGAAACGCGGTTGATGTAGTCGAACGTCTCCGCGATCCAAATCGCAAGTCGTCCCTCGAACTGATCACGAACTAGTGCCGAACGGACGGCACCTCCGCGTTCAACACACGTACGGCTTGATGATGCCTTCACCTCCTCGATCCAGCGAGCGATGGTGAAGTAGTAGATGAGTTCCGGCAGCACGACGGCGTGGTGATGGTGGTGAGGAACAATCTCTGCAGGGCTTCGCCAAGCGCTACGGAGATTATGACGTAGGAACTAGAGGGTTAGGGTTGCCGCACACGGCTTGGGGAAATCTTGATGTATTCCGGGTGCTAGCCCTGCCCCTCTATTTATATGTTGAGCCCTGGGGTCGAAACTTGGAGAAAGAGCCTCCTCAAAGTCGGTTTGGCCCGCAAGGCAAGAGTCCTGCTCGGACTCCAGGACCAGACGCCAGGATCCTCGGCGTCTGGCCCCAGATGCCAGGGTCCCTGGCGTCTGGCCCCTGGCCTCCGCAAAACTTCCTTTTGCACCTTCCTAAAGCCTCGTGGGCTTTACCCCTTGACCCAAATAAAGTGTTCTCGTACCCGAACATTTCGGGAAACATCCGGAACCCCTTCCGGTGAATTCCGGAACCCTTCCGGAGACCAAACACTATTATCCCATATATCAATCTTTACCTCCGGACTATTCCAGAGCTCCTCGTCATGTCCGGGATCTCATCCGGGACTCCGAACAACTTTCGGTCACCAACATAACAACTCAACTATACTTATATCGTCACCAAACGTTAAGTGTGTAGACCCTGCGGGTTCGAGAACTATGTAGACATGACCGAGACACCTCTACGGTCAATAACCAATAGCGGGACCTGGATGCCCATATTGGCTCCTACATATTCTACGAAGATCTTTATCGGTCGAACCTCTATGTCAAGGATTCAGTTAATCCCGTATGCTGTTCCCTTTGTTCTTCGGTATGTTACTTGCCCGAGATTCGATCGTCGGTATCTCTATACCTAGTTCAATCTCGTTACCAGCAAGTCTCTTTACTCGTTCCGTAATACAAGATCTCGTGGCTAACACTTTAGTCACATTGCTTGCAAGGCTCATTGTGATGTTGTATTACCGAGTGGGCCCTGAGATACCTCTCCGTCACACGGAGTAACAAATCCCAGTCTTGATCCATGCCAACCCAACAGACATCCAAGGAGATACCTGTAGAGCACCTTTATAGTCACCCAGTTACGTTGCGACGTTTGATACACACAAGGTACTCCTCCGATGTCAGGGAGTTGCATGATCTCATGGTCATAGGAACAGATACTTGACATGCAGAAAACAATAGCAATAAACTGACACGATCATATGCTACATTTACAGTTTGGGTCTTGTCCATCACATCATTCTCCTAATGATGTGATCCCGTTATCAAATGACATCTCATGTCCATGGCTAGGAAACCTTCACCATCTTTTGATCAACGAGCTAGTTAACTAGAGGCATACTAGGGACACAGTGTTGTCTATGTACCCACACATGTATTTGAGTTTCCAATCAATACAATTATAGCATGGATAATAAACGATTATCACGAACAAGGAAATATGATAATAACTAAATTATTATTGCCTCTAGGGAATATTTCCAACAGTCTCCCACTTGCACTAGAGTCAATAATCTAGTTCACATCACCATGTGATTTACATTGTTCTAACACCCAATGAGTTCTGGGGTTCGATCATGCTTTGCATGTGAGAGAGGTCTTTAGTCAACGGGTCTGTGACATTCAGATCCGTGTGTACTTTGCAAATCTCTATGTCATACTGTAGACACTTCTACCACACTCCACTTGGAGCTATTCCAAATGGCTGCTCCACTATATGTATCCTGACTGCTACTCAGAGTTGTCCGGATAGGTGTCAAAGCTTGCATCGACGTAACCCTTTACGACGAACTCTTCATCACCTCCATAATTGAGAAATATTTCCTTAGTCCTCTAGTTACTAAGGATAATCTTGACCGCTGTCCAGTGATCCACTCCTGGATCACTCTTGTACCCCTTGACAGAATCATGGCAAGGCACACATCAGGTGCGGTACACAGCATGGCATACTATACAGAGCCTATGGATAAGGCATAGGGGATGACCTTCGTCCTTTCTCTTTCTTCTGCCGTGGTCGAGCTTTGAGTCTCACTCAACTCCACACCTCTTTCCTGGGCTCTGCTTGCTCGTCTACGCTCCGACCAATTCAGTCAAAATCGAAAAAACGATGTTTCCTTGAAAAAGTCTAAGAATCTTTGACTGATCCATTTTGAACTCTTTCAAAATCTTGTCAAGGTATGTACTCATTGAAAGTCTTATCAGACGTCTTGATCTATCTCTATAGATCTTGATGCCCAATATTTAAGTAGCTTCATTCCAGGTCTTCCTTTGAAAAACTCCTTTCAAACGACCCTTTATGCTTTCCAGAAATTCTACATTATTTCCGATCAACAATATGTCAACCACATATACTTATCAGAAATTCTATAGTGCTCCCACTCACTCTATTGTAAATACAAGTTTCTCATAAACTTTGTATAGACATAAAAACTTTGATCACCTCATCAAAGTGTATATTCCAACTCCGAGATGCTTGCTCCAGTCCATAGAAGGATCGCTGGAGTTTGCATACATTTTAGCATCCTTAGGACTGACAAAACCTTCCGGTTGTATCACATACAACCTTTCCTTACGGATACCGTTAAGGAAACGATGTTTTGACATCCATCTGCCAGATTTCATAATTGAAAAATGCAGCAACTGCTAACATGATTCCAACAGACTTTAGCATCGCTACGGGTGAGAAAGTCTCATCGTAGTCAACTCCTTGAACTTGTGAAAAACCCTTTGCCACAAGTCGAGCTTTATAGACGGTGACATTACCGTCCACGTCCGTCTTCCTCTTAAAAAATCCATTTGTTCTGAATGGCCTTACGCCCTTCAGGTAATACTTCCAAAGCCCATACTTTGTTTTCTTACATGGATCCCATCTCGGATTTCATGGCCTCTAACCATTTCTCAGAATCCGGGCCCATCATCGCTTCTCCATAGCTCGTAGGTTCATCGTTGTTCAACAACATGACCTCTAAGACAGGGTTGCCGTACCACTCAAGAGCAGTACGCGTCCTTGTCGACCCACGAGGTTCGATAGTAACTTGATCCGAAGTTTCATCATCATCATCATTAACTTCCTCTTCAACTAACGTAGGCTCCACAGAAACAACTTTCTGCGTTGCGCTACTCTTTGGTTGAAACAAAGGTTCAACAACCTCATCAAGTTCTATCTTCCTCCCACTCAATCTTTCGAAAGAAACTTTTTTTCCGAGAAAGGACCCGTTTTAGCAACAAACACTTTGTGCTTGGATCTGAGATAGAAGGTTCACCCAACTGTTACGTTAGGGTATTCTATGAAGATGCATTTGTCCGCTTTGGGTTCGAGCTCATTAGGTGAAAACCCTTTTTCACATAAGTGTCGCAGCCCCAAACATTAAAAAATGACAGCTTAGGTTTCCGCCAAACCAAAATTCATACGGTGTCATCTCAACGGACTTATGGTGCCCCTTTTAAAGTGAATGTGGTTGTCTCTAATGCATAACCCTAAAACGATAGTGGTAAATCGATAAGAGACATCATAGTTCGCACCATATCTAATAGAGCACAACTACGACGTTCGGACACACCATCACACTATGGTGTTCCAGGTGGCGTGAGTTGTGAAACAACTTCCACATTGTCTTAAGTTATATACCAAACTCGTAACTCAGATATTTACCTCCACGATCATATCGTAGACATTTTATCTTCTTGTCACGATGATCTCAAACTTCACTCTGAACTTTTCAAACGATTCAGACTTGTGTTTCATTAAGTAAATATACACTATATCTACTCAAATCATCAGTGAAGGTAAGAAAATAAAGATATCCACCGCCCACTACAAAACTCACTGGACCGCATACATCAACATGTATCATTTCCAATAAGTCAATTGCCCGCTCCATCATACCGGAAAACGGGGTTTTAGTCATCTTGCCCATGAGGCATGGTCCGCATGTCTCAACCGATTCGAAATCGAATGAGTCCAAAGATCCATCAGCATGGAGTTTCTTCATGTGTTTTACACCAATATGACATTTAGCGGCAGTGCCACAAGTATGTGGTACTATCATTATTAACTTTGTATCTTTTGGCATCAATATTATGAACATGTGTATCACTACGATCAAGATTCAATAAACCACTCTTATTGGGTGCATGACCATTGAAGGTATTATTCATGTAAATAGATTAACCATTATTCTCTAACTGCAATGAATAACCGTATTGCAATAAACTTGATCTAATCACGTTCATGCTTAACGCAAACACCAAATAACATTTATTTAGGTTCATCACTAATCCCAAAGGTAGAGAGAGCGCGCGATGGTGATCACATCAACCTTGGAAACACTTCCAACACTCATCATCATCTCACCCTTAGCCTTCGTTTATTCCGTAGCTTTTATTTCGAGTTACCAACACTTAGCAACCGAACCGGTATCTAATACCCAGGTGCTACTAGGAGTACTAGTAAGGTACACATCAATAACACGTATATCAAATATACTTCTGTCGACGTTGCCAACCTTCTTATCTACCAAGCATCTAGGGTTGTTCCACTTCAGCAACCGTTCTCCTCATAATAGAAGCACTCAATCTCGGGTTTGGGTTCAACCTTGGGTTTCTTCACTGGAGCAGCAACTGGCTTGCCATCCATGAAGTATCCCTCCTTGCCCTTGCCCTTCTTGAAACTAGTGGTTTTACTAACCATAAACACTTGATGCTCCTTCTTGATTTCTACCTTCGCGGTGTCAAACATTGCGAACAGCTCAGGGATCATTATTTCCATCTCTGGCCTTTTATAGTTCATCACGAAGCTCTAGCAGCTTAGTGACAGTGACTTGGAGAACTATACCAATCACTATCTTATCTGGAAGGTCAACTTCCACTCGATTCAAGCAATTGTAGTACCCAGACAATCTGAGCACATGCTCAACGATTGAGCTATTCTCCATCATCTTGCAGGCAAAGAATCTTGTTGGAGGTCTCATACCTCTCAACACGGGCACGAGCCTGAGATCCCAATTTCAGCTCTTAGAACATCTCATATGTTCCGTGACGTTCAAAACGTTTTGGAGCCTCAATTCTAAGCCGTAATGCATGACGCACTGAACTATCAAGTAGTTATCAGAACGTGCCTGTCAGATGTTCACAACATCTACAGACGACGCTTGAGGGGGTGGCACACCGAGCGGTGCATTAAGGACATAAGCCTTCTGTGCAGCATTGAGGACAATCCTCAGATCACGGACCCAGTCCGCATTATTGCTACCATGATCTTTCAAATCTATTTCTCTAGGAACATATAAAAATTCAAGGGAGCTACAGCGCGAGCTAGTAATCTACAACATAATTTGCAAAGACATTTTGACTATGTTCATGATAATGAGTTTAGTTAATCATATTACTTAAAAACTCCCACTCAAATTGACATCCCTCCGGTCATTCGAGTGTCACATGATCCAAATCCACCAACTCAAGTCCGATCATCACGTGAGTTGAGGTGGTTTCAATGGTGAACATCTTCATGTTGATCATATCTACTATATGACTCATGTTCGACCTTTCGGTCTCTTGTGTTCCGAGGCCATGTCTGTACATGCTAGGCTCGTCAAGTTTAACCCGAGTGTTCCGCACGTGCAACATGGCTTACACCCGTTGTATGTGAACGTAGAGTCTATCACACCCGATCATCACGGCGTGTCTCGAAACGACGAACTTTCGCAACGGTGCACACTCGGGGAGAACACAATTTATCTTGAAATTTAAGTGAGGGATCACCTTATAATGCTACCGTCGACCTAAGCAAAATAAGATGCATAAAAGGATTAACATCACATGCAAATCATAAGTGACATGATATGGCCATGAACTCGTGCTTTTGATCTCCATCTCCAAAGCACCGGCATGATCTCCATCGTCACCGGCATGACACCATGATCTCCATCATCTTGATCTCCATCAACGTGTCGCCATGAGGTTGTCGCGCCGACTGTTGCTTCCACGACTATTGCTAACGTTTAGCGATAAAGTAAAGCATTACATAGCACTTAATGATTGACACGCAGGTCATACAATAATTAAAGACAACTCTATGGCTCCTGCCAGTTGCCGTACTCATCGACATGCAAGTCATGATATTCTATACAACACATGATCATCTCATACATCACATATATCTCATCATGTAATTGGCCATATCACATCACAACATACCCTGCAAAAACAAGTTAGACGTCCTCTAATTGTTGTTGCAAATTTTACGTGGCTACTACGGGTTTGCAAGAACCGTTCTTACCTACGCAAAACCACAACGTGGTGTAGTGATTGCTTTTTGATCTTCTAAAAGAACCCTCTTCATTGAAATTGATTCAACTAAAGTGAGAGGGGACAGACACCCATAGCCATCTTTATGCAACGAAGTTACATGTCAGTTGAAGGAACCTGTCTCGCGTAAGCGTACGCGTAATGTCGGTCCGGGCCGCTTCATCTCACAATACCGCCGAATCAAGTATCAACTAGTAACGGCAAGCAATATGTATACACCCACGCCCACAACTCGTTTGTGTTCTACTCGAGATCTCATTTATGCATAGACCTAGCTCTGATACCACTGTTGGGGAACGTTGCATGGAAAACAAAAAATTTCCTACGCACACACAAGATCTATCCATGGTGATGAGCATCTACGAGAGGGAGGGTGAATCTACATACCCTTGTAGATCGCTAAGCAGAAGCGTTAAGAAACGCGGTTGATATAGTCGAACGTCTCCGCGATCCAAATCGCAAGTCGTCCCTCGAACCGATCACGAACTAGTGCCGAACGGACGGCACCTCCGCGTTCAACACACGTACGGCTTGATGACGCCTTCACCTCCTCGATCCAGCGAGCGATGGTGAAGTAGTAGATGAGTTCCGGCAGCACGACGGCGTGGTGATGGTGGTGAGGAACAATCTCTGCAGGGCTTCGCCAAGCGCTACGGAGATTATGACGTAGGAACTAGAGGGTTAGGGTTGCCGCACACGGCTTGGGGAAATCTTGATGTATTCCGGGTGCTAGCCCTGCCCCTCTATTTATATGTTGAGCCCTGGGGTCGAAACTTGGAGAAAGAGCCTCCTCAAAGTCGGTTTGGCCCGCAAGGCAAGAGTCCTGCTCGGACTCCAGGACCAGACGCCAGGGTCCTCGGCGTCTGGCCCCAGACGCCAGGGTCCCTAGCGTCTGGCCCCTGGCCTCCGCAAAACTTCCTTTTGCACCTTCCTAAAGCCTCGTGGGCTTTACCCCTTGGCCCAAATAAAGTGTTCTCGTACCCGAACATTTCGGGAAACATCCGGAACCCCTTCCGGTGAATTCCGGAACCCTTCCGGAGACCAAACACTATTATCCCATATATCAATCTTTACCTCCGGACTATTCCAGAGCTCCTCGTCATGTCCGGGATCTCATCCGGGACTCCGAACAACTTTCGGTCACCAACATAACAACTCAACTATACTTATATCGTCACCAAACGTTAAGTGTGTAGACCCTGCGGGTTCGAGAACTATGTAGACATGACCGAGACACCTCTACGGTCAATAACCAATAGCGGGACCTGGATGCCCATATTGGCTCCTACATATTCTACGAAGATCTTTATCGGTCGAACCTCTATGTCAAGGATTCAGTTAATCCCGTATGCTGTTCCCTTTGTTCTTCGGTATGTTACTTGCCCGAGATTCGATCGTCGGTATCTCTATACCTAGTTCAATCTCGTTACCGGCAAGTCTCTTTACTCGTTCCGTAATACAAGATCTCGTGGCTAACACTTTAGTCACATTGCTTGCAAGGCTCATTGTGATGTTGTATTACCGAGTGGGCCCTGAGATACCTCTCCGTCACACGGAGTAACAAATCCCAGTCTTGATCCATGCCAACCCAACAGACATCCTCGGAGATACCTGTAGAGCACCTTTATAGTCACCCAGTTACGTTGCGACGTTTGATACACACAAGGTACTCCTCCGATGTCAGGGAGTTGCATGATCTCATGGTCATAGGAACAGATACTTGACATGCAGAAAACAATAGCAATAAACTGACACGATCATATGCTACGTTTACAGTTTGGGTCTTGTCCATCACATCATTCTCCTAATGATGTGATCCCGTTATCAAATGACATCTCATGTCCATGGCTAGGAAACCTTCACCATCTTTTGATCAACGAGCTAGTTAACTAGAGGCATACTAGGGACACAGTGTTGTCTATGTACCCACACATGTATTTGAGTTTCCAATCAATACAATTATAGCATGGATAATAAACGATTATCACGAACAAGGAAATATGATAATAACTAAATTATTATTGCCTCTAGGGCATATTTCCAACAGGGTTTATGAGGGAAAAAGGATCTCTAGAAATTTTGGGAGGATCAACAGAGCAAGGAAAATGATAGCTCCTTTGTAAACACAAAGGCAGGATTTCCGGTTCCAATATTTCGGAACTATGGTTTGGACGAGACTCGGGGTTTACTGACGGAGGGGTTGACTGGCACAAGGGCATGAGAAAGGCACTGAGAGGTTGGGGAATGACTGGATTCACCTGGTTACTTGCCAAGTTCCAGAGGAAAAATTCGGGAGGGAAAAGCTTGGAAGGAATAACAGCACAAAAATCGATAACCCGATTTTTGGGGTGTTACAGTTTTCAATTCTATTCACATTCGTGTCGCCACCGCTGCATCATCGTCTCGTCCCCTGTCGATCACCATCGTCCATCAATTTCCACCACATGCTCCCCATCGTTCTTTGTCATAATCATACGTGAGGTCGTTCGCATCAACGCTTGATCCAATTTGCATCTTATCTGGTTTGTTTTGGGAAGCAGAAAAAAGAGAAAGAAGTAAAAAAAAGTGAGAGAAAAAAGAGAGACAGAAAAAGTTGAAAAAAGAGAGAGAAAAAAAAACAAATTTTAGATCTATCTAGACTCAATCTCGTATCTGAATTCGGATTGGAATCTGTTTTGCACAGTGCTCAGTAAAACATGCATATCTCCCTCATACGAAGTCCGTTTTGGCTCCACGAGTATTCAAATTTGAGCTATCGATGGGACGCATCTGAATAGTTCATGAAACTTGTTTATTATTGTAACTTCCAAATCATCTTATAAATAAGACTTTTGGGCTCTGAAGTTCGCGAACACAGTTTGTCATTATTTTTCAGGTCAGTTCCCGATTTTTTTACTCGTCATACGAAATCTGAATGGAGTGATTCCTTTTGCATTGGAAAGCTTGAGTCTGTAGAATTTGTCAGAAAAATATATAAAAAATTGGCACAATATTTTCGAGAGAACATTTACAAAGAGAGTTTTGCTATATCTTGGGTGGCGGTTATTTATCATCATTATCTTTACTGCCATTATAATCTTCACTTATGTCTTTTTTTGACTGAAATCTTCACTTATATCTTCCTATCCAAAGCTACTTATATCATCCACTGATACTACTTGTGCTACGTCATGACTCCATTAGTGTTCTAGGCTCGCGTCTCTAGTACGGTCTACCCTAGGACCAGCACAGTACCGTCGTTGAGTGTTCATTCAACATTGCATCTCCGAATTGACTATTTCTAATCTTTTCCTACCATATATTTAAGCCTTCCAATATACACATATTTCTACACCGTGTATACATATGTTCACCTGGTAATTGCTTTACTCAATCTTCGGAGTTATTCAACACCACTGGTTACCGGTCATCACATGTTGCATGGTAAGAACTTGTAAGCCATTGCTATGTTCTATATTGTGAGCGTTTTACCATCACATCCTAGTAGTTCATAGGAACATTATTCTCGAATTTTCCTTCTTGTTTTCTACTAAGTATGGAAGGTTTTGGAGTTGTTAGTTCTTGGGCTTCATCAATCGTTGGAGATGTGCTACCACCTAAGAAAATACAACAACAGTCACGAGTGATGCAAGGACATCAGAATGCGCATAATCAGGTTAATGTTTCCATGCCACCCTTTAATGGTCATTTTAGGTCTAATTTATATATTGAATGGGAGTACAAAATACATGCTATATTTGATTCCCATAATTTTGATGAGCACAAAAAGGTTAAAGCTGCGGTTAGTAATTTCAGCAGTTTTGCTTTAGTTTGGTGGAGTGAATATTGTCGGTTATACCCTGAGTATATACCTAATGCTTGGGATGATTTAAAACATTTCATGTGTGATAGATTTTTAGACATTTGCTATACTTGTGGCATGATTAAGAAACAACAACATTTAAAACAAGGTAGTGACACCGTAGCAAAATATTATGATGATTTAAAAACTACCTTGTTGCACTCCTTTTTAGAAGAAAGTGAAGGAGATTTTATGTATAGATTTTGGGGAGTATTAAATCGTGATATTCAAGAGATACTAATTCATGAAGAGTGTTATCCTATGGACCTTTGTTTCGTCTTGCTTGGAAAGCTGAACAGGAAATAAAAGGATGTGTTGCCAACAATGAGAACAAGCACAATGTGCACATTCCAAGAGTTGATACGGTTGTTCCTTCAACTACTAGGCGTACTATGACAAGCACATCTGTTGTTATGAGGACTACATCACCTCCACCATGTGACACGTCACCACCGAGAATGCCTACATCATCTGAGTTGATCATAAGAGGTAATGAGAAAGGTACTAACCTTCCACTTCACATGAGTATGATGAATGCCTTGTCAATTTAAATGCACCATGTGATGAGTTACCCACTACTTTGATCACACCACCTATTTTCGAGGACTATGTTGATGATTTAACTTTGCCGTGTGATCAAACAACTACAATATCAAAAAAATTGAGTACACCCATTGAACTAACTATTGATGCGAAAGAACCATGTGAATCAGGCAATAGGTCAGATTTGGATCAAATATTTATGAAAATAATTGTGCCAATGCATAATCATTTTGATATGACCTCTCTTAGTGACGATTCAGTGTTGAATGACTTCTTGTATGTTTGCTTATTTAAGCATGTTGTAGCATGTAATTACGAAACTATTAAATTTTATTCACCAATGTTGGGATGGTTTAATGATGAGCATTGTCCATATTTTGATATGAATAAGAACTTCACTTATATGTGCAAACTAAGTTGCAATATTTTCAAGCTTTCTACTTTTTGGGATAATAGTTTGGTTTTTTATTTCATGACATATGAAAGTTACTCGCGTATAAATATGTCACATGTGCAAAAACTGAGGAAAGTAAAAAATGGATGACATATACATATACGACATGTACACCTTGCCTCTTTTGTTAGCAACATTTCAGACTAGGCAACACCAAGGACGACTTTGTTTTAAAGAAGGGGGGTGGTGAGGGCATAGCTACCTTGGATACGACCAATAATATTGCATACATGCATATTTGTGGGGTGATTTCTTACAAGAATTATGCAATAATTTATTTATATTATCCGGAACAAAAAATACTCCACCTATTTTTATTTACTGCCTAAATGCAGAATTGCTGAACACTTGTACAAATCACGTGTGAAGACAAAGGAAAAGGAAATTATTAGGTGTTGTTCAAGAAGTCCTCTCGTATCAAAGGAAACGATTAGGTGTTTTTCAAGAAGTCCTCTCATGTCACTTTAGGCTCAAGAGAAGATAGAGACCAAGTCCCCCATGTTCTGGACTCAGATTCAGACTACACAAACATACCTGACTCAAAACGCCAATAACTTCCACATCCAGACTCTGAATTGGGTGGTTCTTTTTTTGGGACAGTTTATTTTGTGTACTTTCCAACGCAATTGGATTCACCTTCAAATACCTTCTTAGTGCAGAGATAGAGCCAAAAAAAATGCAACAGTGCTGCAAAATCCGAGTTGAGATCCAAATCAAAAGGTGTTGCATCACCTCCACTTGGGCCCAAGGGCCTTGCACAACCTAGGGTTACCTTTAGGATGCCTGGGACGTCCTCCCTCCTCCTTGGCCACCACCCCTTAGTTCTATATAATTAGATCAATCCACTAGCTTGTTCCTTGGGATTTGTTTAGTTAAAAGTTAGCCATTCAAACTTCATGTACTTCGTTTGTGTCCAACGACCAGACCAAGACCGCTCTCGGATCCTCACCCTTATAATTACTTCATACATATTCGCAATATTCAGATTGCTTTATCATCTTGTTGCTTGTTCTTCGATTGCTTGCAGGAATAGACCTTCGGGGTCAGGCTGATCGTGCTCCTAGCATCGTCAATAACCTCCTGGAGATTGGTTTAGCGATTTCTAAGGCGCAACGTCGTGCACGTTTGTAGTCGGATCATTAAATTCGTTTCCACCAAATCAATAGTTATCATCTCATCGAAAGATCGGGACACCTTCGCCTCTATCAGCGCATACACAATCATCTCTCACAGGCAAAAGGTATGGTTGATCCAAATGCAAGTTTATTTAGTACTGACACATGCAATACTCTTCAGTACACAATTATAGAAGCAAGTAGCTAAGTAATAATTTGTATTATGCCTGCAAACAGGGGTTGCTCAATGCAATAGAAGTTGTGTTCCACACACACCTCAAAGATATTGTCTTGGACATATCTATGCAGATTTCTAGTCAGCTGGCTATAGGAGTCATGAACTGAAGAAGCATATGGACAATGATGCATACTCATACACCAAATATGGTTTTGAGGTTGCAATGAATGGACAGAAGAAGGAGGATGAAGATGCTTGGAAGTGGTTGTGTAATATTCGAAAAGAGACTTGGGCTAGGAACGTTATGGACCACAACTGCAAAACAGATTTCGTAGTGAACAACCCAAGTGAAGTATTTAACAAGATGATATTAGATGTCAGGAAGAAGCCAATCTATAGCTATGTTGATGGATACAAAACTAAGCTCATGATTGAATACCAAGCAGTTAGAGAGAAGATAGAGAACAGTAAGTGAGAGATAACACCCACATATATGGAGAAATTGGAGGAGTCAAAGAAGTACTCTAGGCGTTGCACTGCTTACATGGAAGGTCCTGGTATTTGGCACGTCACTAGTGGGGAGTCTACCTATTGTGTCAACCTTGAGAAATGGACTTGTGACTCCAAGAAATGGTACATAGGTGGTGTGCTTTGTAAGGCTGTAACCATGCAGTTTCTGCCATTACAGGAGTGAAGTTCCAGGCAGAGGTCTTTGTGCATGAGTTCTTTAAAAAACCATTATACAAGGAAACCTACAAGAAGATCATCTGCCCTGTACCAGGACCTGACCGTTTGCCTAGGACACCAACTATAGACATAGATCCACCAGTGTTCAAGAACAATAAGGGCATGAAGCAAATAGCTAGAAGAAAGGGGCAGTTTGAGGTTCCAGCAAAGAAGGACACGCCAAGGATGGCAACTATCATGTGCAGCAACTGCCACATGTAGAAACATAGGTACACCTACTGTCCTTAGCCTTTGAAGCCTCATCTTTATGCAAGAAAGAATAAGCACAAGGTAAGGAATTTGCACATGGTTTATAGTTTTTTCTCTTATAGTCATTTATTAGGATTTTCTTAGCTTATCAACTTTGATGTGCATGCTCAGACAACTAGGAAACATTGCCATGAAGCTGGATGTAGTTCTTCTGATGTACCTGCATCTAGAGCGCCACCAATTGCTACATCAACCAAGGCAAGAAGAATTGCTGCTTCTGGTTCTACTGATCTTGTTGATCATGCACAGTCAAGTGCCCCAACTAGGGCAAGAATAAGTGCTCCTTCTGGTTCTACTGATCCTGTTGCACGTGCACAACCTAGTGCCCCAAATAGGCCAAGAAGAACTGCATCGGCTTCTACAGAGGAGGCACAACCAGCACCTAGAACAAGAGGGGCAAGCAGAGCTTCAGGTTCTACAAATGCAACAAGTACAAGAAGTGGAAAGCCATACAGGGCACCCAGGATTGTTACTGTAGAAGAGGGCACACATGTTGTTGGGTCTAAAAGAAAAAGGTTCCATAACAAGAGGATGAGGGGGTATCTATATGCCAGTGGCAACTAGAGAAGTAGCAGTGTTAGAAACTATCCAAGATACTATTTTGATCTTGTCTTTTGAACTATCTGCCTTAAGTATTTTTGTGTAATGGTCACAAATGAGAGAACTTTGAGTTAGACAAGTTAGTAACATTCCTGTGAGAACTATATGTCAGTATTTGTATTGAACTATGTGTGAATTGTTAAATTTGTGTTGAACTATGTCAGTATTTGTGATGAACTATCAGTGAATTGCTAGTGATGTTGTTTAATTTGTGCATGTTGTCATGTTGTTGTTATGATGTTGTTATGATGTTGCATTTGTGTAATCTATGATGAGCCCATTTTGCCTAGACCATTTGGTCATTTTGACTCGACTCGAGATCGACTCGAAAAGAAATGAGCCCATTTGGCCTAGACCATTTGGTCATTTTGACTCGACTCGATATCGACTGGAAAAGAAATGAGCCCATTTGGCCTAGACCATTTGGTCACTTTGACTCGACTCGAAAAGAAATGAGATCATTTGGTCTAGACCATTTGGTCATGCCCATTTGGTAATGATCATTAAAGGAGATCCTTAACACCAACATATGAAACTAGAAAAGATTTAAAAAGCAAACACACAAATAATTGAAACAAATGACATAACTACCATATGCTGACCATAACAAGCCTTAAATAGTATTGGTACTTAAGCAAATAGTCATTACATAACTAGGGATAGTTTAGAAGGTACTCATTATATAACTAGGGATTGTTTAAAAGGTACTCATTACATAACATAACCAAGGATTGCCAAAATATACATTCCCAAGGCCAACTATATTGTTCCAAGGCCACGTAATAACTTAACAGAGCTAGTCACTTCATTGATAGTAGTTTACTCATCAAGGATAGCCTTCATCTTGACAAGTTTGTCCTTGTTGCCTTGACCATCTTTGAGGAGGTCTCCAACAACATACTCTAACTTCTTCTTCTCCTCTGTCAGCAGACCCCTATCTTATTTCATCCCATCCCTCTCCTTCCTAGTACTCCTTATGATCTCTCCCTAAGATCTAGCAATGCACTTGAGCTCCTTGTTGTCAATAACAAGATTTTCAAACTCCACCTTCAACTTGTCATTGTCAAGATTCTCCTTCTCCTTGTCAATAGCCAGCTTCTCCATCTCCTTGTCTACATCCATATCCTTCTTCTATAGCTCTTCATCATTCTGTCAGTTCTTGTTCTGGCACTCTGCATCCCTCCAATCAAATAGCTTTGTCACATCTTCAACAAGCTGACTGTATCGAGTGCCAAGATGGTCAAACTCCTTGTTTAGCTTGGCAATCTCTTTCTGATGGACCTTATGATCCATCATCCTGCCATGATATTTCTCATGAAATATCTCCCATATCTTCACAAGGCATCTTTGCAGTATACCAGGCCATGGGGCATCAACCCACTCAGAAACTCCACAATCAATACCCCCCTGCAATAAATTAGCCAAGTTCAACTTAAGCTAGCCAAGTACAGTTTCTGAACTTAATATGAATATTTGCACACTAAGATTCAGTTGTATTTAACCGGATCAAATACAACATTACAGGGACAATGAAGCTTAAGTTTTACTTATTATTAATTTGACCACTATAATTGTACATTAAGATTCAGTTGTACTTAACTAAATATTTGCACACTAAGATTCAGTTGTACTTAACTGAATCAAATACAAGATTATAGTAACAACAAAGCTTCAGTTTTACTTACTGTCAGTTTAAACGAATCTTTGCACACTAAGATTCAGTATTACTTAATTGAATCAAATACAAAAGCAGAGCAACATATACTAAAACTGGAACTACAAGACCGTCAGTTTAACCACTATAACTACAAGTTAACTGAATCTACAACACTGAACTGAAAAGAACATTAAACTAATCCCAATAAACTACAATACATAATAGCACTGCCAATCCACTAACCATAACAGTGCAATAAAACATGGACTGGATTAACTGACAAAAATACCAAGCACTAATCGTATCACAGACATACATTTCACCCAACCCTAAGAACTAGTGGATTAGCACAAACCTGCAACCCACAGCCATAGAACCTCCTACCAGCGTGGATCACCTCAAATGCAACATATTTCGAACATGGGGCCAGGTGAAGCCTGCATTTGATGCTTGGATCTGCCACTTTGCCACAGAAAGATGCATCTACAGTTGTGTCAGGGTTCTCATGCATGTTGAGAGCATAGATTAATCACTCTTCAACTACAACTGATTGAACATGATCTGAAATCGAAAACTAAACATGAACGCTAACCCTAGGTGAAACGCGGAGCACTTACCCAAAGCTCCATGTCCATGCCGACCAACTCCTCCTCACTGCTCATCTCTCCATCCTTCCACGACGGCATCACAGAACGCGGCGAGGAGAAAGTGCCTCGGCGACGACAGCGAGGGGAGAGCAGAGAGAGCGAGTGGAGTGGACGAGTGCGAGTGGAGTGGGCGACGAGATGCTGCCCCACCCCTGTTTTGTACCTAGCGAGCGACCCTAACGGCCGTCAACCCACTCGTCGTTTGGTTAGTCCGACGTGGCATTGACCGGTGGGCCAACCGTGTCAGAAATCGGGATCAACTGCCGCAAAATGGTCATTTGTTTTTATTGAGAAAAATTACAAGGAAAGCGGTGGGTTTTTGGGGCGCTCAAGAATGTGGTGGCAATTCCGTGTCAAAACTTTAAATGTGATGGTTTTTTGCAATTCACTCGAAATGGTGCAGCTGAAGTTCAAATTACACGTTACAACAATATATAGCGAGAACATCATGACAACAATAGAGCCGTAGGAATCGACAATCAAGCATGAAACCGCAGTCACGACAAGTACGCAAGGTGCTCGTCCTCGTCATCGCACGCTGTAAGAGCTTTGGAGATGTCATCCATGGTCGGCCTGTTGCTTCTCTCCTCCATGCACGACAAGGAGATCTTCACCATTTCCATGGCTTGCCGAGGGTTGAACTGCCCGTTCAGTCTGCTATCCACTAATGACATGATGTCTCCACTCGCCACCACCTGCTTCAGCGCCTGCGCGATCTGCCACATCTCGAGTCGCTCCCCGCCATCCGTGGTCGTCTGGTCAGAGATCCTGCTCCCAATCACAATCTCGAGAAGCACGATGCCGTAACTGTACACGTCGACCTTGGCGTCTACCGGCTGGCCCAACGTCCACTCCGGTGCCATGTACCCCGCCGTCCCCCTCATGTGGGAGAGCTGCACGCCGGTGTCGACGCTGTCGCCATTGCCGGCAGCGGCGTTTCTCCCGGACAGCTTGGCCAGCCCAAAGTCGGCGATCTTTGCCTCGAGGTCGCGCGTGAGCAGGATATTCTCCGGCTTGACGTCACAGTGGATGACCCACTCGAGGCACTCATGGTGAAGGTAGGCCAGGCCCCTGGCCGCGCCCAGCGCGATCTTGAACCGCTCGCTCCACGCTAGTGACTTGCCCATGTCCTTGCCGAACAGGTGCCTGTCCAGTGACTCATTCTCCACGTACTCATAGACCAGGAGCTTGTGCTTTCCCTCGGAGCAGAACCCCCGGATCCTCACCAGGTTGATGTGGTTGATCCTCCTGAACACCGTCATCTCCGCCCAGAACTCCTCCTCGCCCTGCACCACATTTGTCAGCCTCTTCACCGCCACCACGGTGGTCTTATCAAGCACGCCACGGTACACCACGCCGGAGCCTCCGCGCCCAAGCTCCTCGTTGAAGTTCCCAGTGGCGTTCTTGAGCTCCCGGTACGTGAACCTCCTGAATTGGGTCGCCATGACCAGCCTGTAGCCTGCCTGCATCGAGCTGG
Source organism: Elymus sibiricus (assembly GCA_039707655.1). NCBI lineage: Eukaryota > Viridiplantae > Streptophyta > Magnoliopsida > Poales > Poaceae > Elymus > Elymus sibiricus. Next base: position 313,203,222 of record CM077667.1, on the reverse strand, counting down.
GTATGCTCTCCTGGCTGGACAGGAACCACCATGCCGTGGCGACGAAGAGAAGCTCGAGAAATCCAAGCACCGCGGCGAACCCAAAAAAGTAGGACCATTTTGTGCCGCCGCTACGTGTCCCGTACGTGTCCGCGTATCGTGGGACGATGGCGGGACGAGAATCGTTACGATTGCAGGCGAGGCCCGTGGCGTGTACCGACAGCTGCGGCGCCGAGGCGTTGAGGTTGAGATCGCTGCGCACCTTGAGATATATGCTTCCGGGGAACGCCGGCGACGTGTAACCGTTGAACAGGACGCCTTTAGGCGAAGGCGGCGCAGGAGCACATCTTCAAGCACATGCTCTTGCAGTATTCAAAGGTGACGGACTGGTTGAACCCGAGGTCGTAGCCGTAGAAGTCGGTTGCCGCCACCTGGAGGAACGTGTACCGCTCCGACGCCGCAGCTTCGCTGCAGTTGGTGGTGCCGGTGGGGAGGCTGAACGTCGGCTTGCAGCCCTTTCTCCAGTCGCGGCGGTCGACCATCTCGTACCCCGGCGCGCACGAGCATCGGAGGGACGGTTGGTACTCGCAGAGGGCGTTCTTGCCGCACAGCCCGTGGACGGAGAACGGCTGCTTTAGCGCCGCCCACGTGACCGTCCACCCCCCGGCCGCGTTCAGGCTGTAGATCCTCACGTTTCCGTCTTGCTCGATAGTTAGCCGTCTCTTGACGCCGACGGCGCCCAGGTCAGAGGCCTCGACTCGCAGGTTGTCGCTGGAGAGGAACACGCCGGTGTCGTCGAGGACGCCGGCCCATGAGCTGTTGTAGTTTGTCCGGCCGTTGTCGAACACGTTATGGTCCGGGTTCGGCCAGTAGATGCTGGCGATCTCCGGGCCGTCGTACAGGAGCCGCAGCACGTTGTCGTTGTCGTAGTAGAGGGTGTGGTAGCCGGCGACGAGCTTCTTGTCCTTGGACAGCGTCTGCGACGGGAGCAGGGTGTCCGTCGGCCAGTCAAAGCTCTGCCAGACGGCGCGGCCGGTGGACGGGTCGGCGATGAGAAGATTCCCGGTGTCGCGGAGGGAGACGGTGAGATGCTTGTTGCTGCCAGTCTTGCTGTTCCACACAGTTGTCCCGTTGGCGTCGGCGAGGGCCAGTCGGCCTTCGGGGCTGAAGGATATACTGGAAACCCGGCCGTTCACCGGGGTGCCAGGGTTGGCCGTCCAGACGGCGGTCCGGTTCTTGGCGGCGGTGAACCAGACGGAGAAGTAGAAGGCGTTGTCGCCGGCCTGGAGGAAGCCGCAGGAGAAGGTGGCGTCCGGTGACACCAGGAAGGGCCGCTCGTGGTCTTCCACCGACAGGGATGACCCGGTGCCCAGGGTGTGCTGTACCGATGGTGCTGCAGCGGACGCACAGAAGCGCAGCAGTAGATGAGAGATCAGAGAAAGGAGCGCTAGACTGGCGAATCTCGCCATCATGAATGTTGTGATGAATGTGAGATCTTCTAGTTGATCGACAAGGGAAGCAATCAGGCATGCTAGAATTTATACGTCTACTACTTACGTTTTTGTTACGTCAGGTCACGGGTGTTCTTCTAACTCTCTCCAACACAAGCTGCCTGTGACGGCATTGACCCAACTACAGCGTCGAGACGCAAATCTTATCATGTGTTTTCTCGGGTAAAAAACACCGTTGACAACTCAAGTTTCTGCAAATCCTGTTGTGTATGTTTATGTTCCATCAAAATACATCATGTTTCATGTCAAAACAATACATCATTTGGAGGATTTTAGATGGGAGTTGACCACACATAGGCGGGCCACCTGGTTTTGGCCTTGCCAGTGTCACTGATTGAACTAGAATATTGAGAGATGCCAAAGCATTATTGGATCGGCCGGCAACAGAAGCTTGTTGGTGACAATCTGCCAACCAACATATGGTAAGCTTTTCTTTCTTTCTTTCTTTTCCGGGACCTTAAGCTCTTATTCAAGGACATCGAGTGACGAGGTAGAATTTCTTGACAAGCTTTAGTGGTTATTATTCTGTTCTTCCAATGGCGTCCCCATATGAACATCCTTGCTATATAACTCAATGTTTTAAATAGCCGGCTATAGCTCCGCTATAGCCCCGCTATACCCTTTGAGAGGTCTCCCGCTAAAGCTATGCATTTTTAGTGCTAAATTGGAAATGAGGCTAATAGCCCGCTATTTCCCGCTCTAGCGCTAAATTTAGAGTCATTTAGCCCGCTAAGCCGCTATACAAAACCATACTTTTGCATTATCTTTTGTTCTTGTTTATGATTTATATGATGCATTGATGTGAAGCTTAATTATTGAATTAGGATGCCTCTTGGTACTCGCATTTTGATGTGTGAACAAGTGTATATGTAAAGTATATGCAATATATCATATATGATGCCTGATTATATACTTATTGTTTCAATTTTTCATGATTTAAGAGAAACGCTAAATTAGGCTTAGCTCCGCTATAGCTCTGCTATAGCCTTTCATAGCTTCTGGTGGAGCCGCCGCTAAATGGCATAGCCCGCTATTTAAAACATTGATATAACTACTGTATATACTGTATATGTTAGTTTGCCAGTTGCACAGGTCAACGGTTGGCAAATTAGCCGCCTGCCTGATGCCCTCATCGTCATATATGGTGACAGCGATGCATGTTTATCTTCGGTTAACGACAAGGCTGCTAAGCTTTCTTTTAGGGATATATATGTAGCATCATCAGGTTGCTCTAGCTGGAACCTGGAAGTTTCATGCTTGATACTATACCATTATTGACTTCTTGTAATTCTGCCGTGCAAACCAAGCGTCATTCTAGGTTCCTCAGGCCGGCATATATGCCTGGCATATATTGATGTATATACACTCCATTGCAGCCCAGGGTCCATTGCAGCGCAGGGTTTGGGTTTTCCTTTAGTGTTTGAAGATTTGTTGTTTTTCTTGAAGCTGTTGCACCAGTACAATCATCCATGGTCAATAATTATTATACACTCTTCCTTTCAAAATGATTATACAATTTTGTCTTTGTTATTAGCTGTTTGCTATACAATGCAGATTCTCTAGGTGCACTTGGGAGGAGCGTGTAGCTTGTCTAGGCCTTGTTGACGTCCATATCGACCATTGGCACAACTACAACTCAAGTCATGGATTGGTGGTACTCCTTAGAGCATCTCTAGCATATCCCGCAAACCGCGGTGCCGCAAATTTTGTTTACGGGATACTGCAAACCAAATCTCTTAAATGAAATTTGTGATACCAAAGACGACATGAAAGATCAGTTCCGGTAAACATATACTTGGTCTAGGGCTGATGCTTTTAGTGATTTCATCGCTAATAACGTGCTGAGAGAGCTTCACCGATCGGGGGGTCGCTTCACGTGGTCTAAATGTCAGCTTGATCCGGTGCGATCCGTCTTAGATAGAGTGCTGGGCTCGACGGAGTGGGACATAATCTTTCCTAGATCTTCTTTGGTTGCTGATTCCCACATTGGAAGCCACCATACACCGTTGTTTGTTAGATTATGTGTGCCTTACAGTGGAGGCTGCTCCCCCTTTCTGGTTTGATTCCTTCTGGCTCGTTGTTGACGGTTTTGTTCCTTCGGTTCTTCACAAGATTAACTTCTTACTCTCCACCCCTCATCGCTCATTTGGACCTCTGGATGATTGGAAATTTTGTGGACAACATCTTAGACAATTTTTGAGGGGTCGGGGGCACAACAGCGCCACTGAAGGATGTCGGGACAAAGAGCTACTGTTAGCGCAGGTCCGAGATCTCGATTCTTTGGTGGACAATGGTGGACTTTCTGCTGTTGACTGGGCTCGTAGATACGCTCTGGAGAAGCCGACGTTGGAGATTCATAGACAAGAAGAGGCTTATTGGCAGCAGCACGGTCGAGTTTCATGGATTATTAAAGGGGATGCTATTACGACCTTTTTTGCTATTGCCAATGGGAGACGTAGGAGATGCTCTATTTTCGCATGTCCATCAATGGGGAGGTTGTGGCCGACCCCCAGATCATATTACATCACATGTGCTCGTTCTTCTCTAACCTTCTTGCGGCCAAGCCGCCCTCAGGATTTTCCATCTCTGCTGATCTCGAGCATAGACTCTAAAGTTACTTCGGATGACAATGCAGTCTATATCCCCCTCTCTACTTCTCAAATTGATGAGGTTGTGTCCATATCTATATCCAACTCTGCTCCATGCCCGGACGTCTTCTATGTTACCTTCTTTAAGAAGGTTTGGCCCCCCTCAAACATCTGGTGTATGCGATTATCCAGGGGTTTTGCTTAGGAACTGTTGATATCTCTAGGATGAATTATGCTACAATATCTCTTATGCCCAAGGTCAAGGGGGGGCGATTCCATTCGCCAGTTCTGCCCGATTGCGTTTATTAACAGAATTGCAAAGTTCCCCGCTAAGGGCTTGGCGTCTAGGTTATCGTCGGTTGCACATCGGTTGATTAGCCCTTTTCATTCGGTCTTCATTAAGGGTCGTCACATCCTTGATGGCATTTTTAGGCTCCATGAGATTGTGCATGAGTTGCGTAAGAAGAACACCAAAGCCGTAATTCTTAAGCTCGACTTCGAGAAATCATATGATTCTGTTAGCTAGGTGTTTCTCCGTGATGTTCTTCTTGCTAAGAGGTTTGATGGGGAGTATGTCCATCGTCTGATGCAGCTTGTTGGTGGTGGCCACACTGCGGTGACTGCTAATGGCAGGGTGGGGCCGTACTATGCTGATGGTAGGGGCCCTGGACACATAGATCCTATTCCCCCAGCTTTCCAATTTTGTGGCTGATGCCTTCTCTTGCATCCTCAATAGAGATGTGGCGGCAAGCCACACTACTCCGGTTATTTCTGATCTCATCTCCTCAGTCGTTTCTCATCTTTGGTATGCGAACGATATGATAATTTTGGTAGAAAACAAAGATGCTTGCCTTGTTAATTTAAAGTTTATCTTGCTCTGCATTGAAGCTCTCTCATCTTAAGATCAACTTCTCTAAAAGCGAAGTGTTGTCAGTGGAGCTTCTGACTCAGAAGCCCTCCAGGTTGCTAATTTACTTAATTGCAACCTTGGTTCCTTTCCTTTCAAATATATGGGCCTTCCTATTTCTCCTTCCCACCTTGGCTCCAAAGATTTTGCTCCAACTATGCTCAAGGTGGGTAACAGAGTAATGTCATGGCGGGGCAGATACAACTCCTCTGTGGGTAGGGTCTGCTTAATTAACGCGTGTCTATCTTCCCTCCCGATGTTCCTAATGGGATTTTACTGCTTGCATGAGGGTACTCATGCTGGCTTTGACAAGCACGGGAGCGGGCATTTCTAGAATATTGCGAATAACAAGAAGAAATACGGGATGGTTAAGTGGAAAACCATTTGTAAACCTAATGACCTAGGCGGGTTATGCATTTTAAATACCTCTGTTATGAACAAGTGCCTCATCATTAAGTTGTCGTGGCGCATTGTCTCGTCTAGGGCTGGTACTCTATGGTGTGTTATCCTGAAAGCTAAATATTTTGCGCCGATGTTCCTCTTTTTGCTTCTGGAGCTGGGGGCTCCCATTTCTGGCGCCAGCTCGTTCGTGTCTACGATGAGTTTCGATCTCTAGTTAAGTTTGTGGTGGGCGATGGTCGCTCTGTTTGTTTTTGGTTGGATTGGTTCACTGGTGAGGGACCTCTCTCGGGTTCTTTCCCAACTCTATTGTCTTATTGATCGAATCCAGAGATCTCCATCGCGGAGCTCTCTGATAGGAATTGGGATATGGGTTTTCGTAGGATATTGTCCCTTGAAGAGTTGGAAGATTGACCCTGTGCTTTGGCCTCATGCTAGTTTTGGTCAGTTGTCGGTTAAGTCGTTATATAACAAGTTGATGCTTGGCCATGCCTCAAATAGGTTCTGAGATATTTGGAAAGCACGCATTCGCCTCAATATTAAAATCTTCAGTGGGAGGCTTTCAGGCGAAAGCCGCCGACCAAATCCGCAAGCGCAATGGGCCTGGGTCTGATTTTTGTGCGCTTTGTGGCACGGTGGAAAACACTGATAAAATCATTTTCTACTTCCCAATTACTCTCTTATTTTGGAGCTACCTGAGACAGTGGCTTGGCGTGTCTTGGAGTCTCGCCTCTGTTCAGGAGCTCCGGCCTCTTGTGCTGACTTTGGGTGGGCAAACTAAATGGCTATTCTGGTATGGGTTCTTGGCCATGTGCTGAACCTTATGGTCTATTAGGAACAAGTTTACCATTGAGGATGTGTTTCCTAACAAGGCGGTTGATTGCATATTCCATTTATCTTCTCTTTTGCAGCAGTGGAATTTCTTTATTAAGGAGGGTGACAAAGATATGTGCAACTACTGATCACGCCCGTGCGGGAAACGACGACATCTTGTCTGAATGTGGATCGGCCACGACATCATTAGATGGGGATCTAGCTCTCCTTCCTTAGTCTCTTATTGTCTTCTGCTGGTTGTTATGTCGGCATGCGTGTCATTTATCTACTTTTGCCAGTGTTGGCGGTGTGAACTACCTTTTTATTTGGGCCTCAGTTGGCCATGGATGCTTGCTACTTGTTGGTTGCTTAGTGGCTTTATTAATATGAAGTCGGGCCTTGGGCCTTTTACACAAAAAAACACATACCGCATAATTAAACTACTGGTTTGCGCCACATACATCGCCAAACATTAAACATACTAGCTTAAGAAACCTAAATCTACTCATCATCATCATCGTCCTTCTTGATGTGGAGATGGTACTCCATCAGGGAGTTGGAGAGGACGAAGGCGAGGTCGTACTCCTCCTTCGCCGCCTCCAGTCGTGCCGCGACACCTTCTTCTCCGGCGGTGGCCGCCTCCTTCACCTCGAACCAAGCGAGCTCCCTCTCCCGGAGGCGCTTGGTCGCCGGCTAGAAGATCTTGTCGAGGCGGTCGAACTCCTACCACGCCCGCTGGCCACCGCTGCAGAAGTTTGTGTCACTCTCCCGTGCGTGCACTCTGCACCACTCCTTCACCAGTGGGCGGAGGGAGGAGATCCCGACCTTGTCGTCGTGGCGGCGGCGAGCCGCTGCGGTCCCCTCGGCCACCCCTCTCGCGACCAACGCTCGATATTGGGGCGAGTTTTGGGTGCCTGCGCGCGCAGCAAACTGCAATCGGAGGAAGGAGGAGTTCTCGCCGGAGCTAACGATTTTCTATGGAGGGGGATAGGGGAAATGACAGATGCAAACCCTAAATCGTGGCCGCTCCGGTATATATAGTGGAAACACGAGCGGTTTACGGGCCACCTGTAAAAAATTTATGGGCCAGGCCTTTTTTCAGTATGTGAACGGGCTGGTTTTTTCATGCGTCCTGTATATCCGCCGTTATTTAACGGGGCGACGAGCTTTTAAGGGGCCCGCTAGAGATGCTCTTAACCATGTCAATGGCAACATCACGAAAGTAATCACATCTCTTCTCATGCTCGCTTCATGAAAAATTTGAAATGAGGAGAACGCAAGGGTTTTTAGAAATATTTCGAATCTGCCTTATGTTATTACGTCTTAAGATCAAACCCAAAGTGTTTGTGTTGGGGGTAGAACCATCACTGAACATACGAATAATCAACCTTTCATCATTACTCCTTCGTATCTCTCTTGTCTGTTCGCTGGAAGGGAAGAAAAGCAATTTTAATTAAAGAGAAGAATCAATGGATTAATGATTAAACCCCTCCTACTTCTTGTATTCTTTTTACAATTTTGGTAAAGTGGGGATCAAATATGTAGACAACACTTGAGTTATATTATGTCGCAAAAGTAGAGATCATGACGTTGTTCGGTTACAATTCTTGTGTTAATAATTTTGTGTTGTGGAGCATCCCATGGACTTCACCATCAACCCATCATCCAACCGTCAAGCTTCAAATGGCCCAGGTCATGTCCGCATATTATCGAACCTGAAGGGTCACACACTTAACAGTTAGCGATTTGATAGAGCACTACGAGATCATAGGAGAATGAGTGAAATGCCCAGGAGGTGTTCTGAATGTTTTAAAAATTAACTCATTTTGGTTCTATCCCCAAAAACCATGCCTCCAATCCATCAATGCACTCAACCAATCCATCCAATCCCTGAAATCTTCCAAAGTAGTGCAGTCTAACAATTAAATCTTCTAAAGGATCTGGTGGATCATCAACATTAGCTGCACAAATACCGAAAAAACTTTCGTCCCGCTTTATATATAAAGCAACAACCAATAAACCGGCATACGAGCCCGATACAAAAACTCCACACCACACCCAGGGCCAGATACATAGGTGCCAAAGGGCTACAACAACAATATACAGAATGACTGGAAGTAGATTACAAGATAGGACAGCTGCACAAATAAAAAACATTAGGTCAAAACATAATATGATGCAACAACTAAAGAACTCACAACGACACAACACTTGAAGAACAAAAATGCCCCTTGTTTCTCCATCTCATCCCCTGTTTTGTTATGCTCCCTTGTTTTCATCTGCCCCCTTGATGCCCTCTCTCCTTTTGCAAAACACTAGCCACAAAAACCCCAAAATCTCTCTCCTTCTGTCATGGCTGCACATCAAGTCCAAATCCAAATCCCCAAACTCTCAAAAAGCAAGCTTTGAAATATACAACTCTCATCGACACCGACGGAAGAGAGCAGGAAACATAGGTTAGTGACGTACCTGGAGCCATGGCGATGAGGGACACGACGATGGCGACGATGGAGGAGGGTGACTGCAACGACAAAGGAGGCAAGGAGGAGGGCGGGAGGATGTAGGAAGAGATGGAGAGGATGCAGGAGGAAAGAAAGGCAAAGATGACATGATTAGGTGAAATACTATCCTTTTTGCACTTTTGCCACTCCAGCACGCTCCAATCATCATCATTAAACTAAAAAACACATAGGAAGAGATTTGTCCAGTCTTTAGATACTTTGGGGGTGATTTAACTGATTTGGGAGTTTATAGGTATTTTTGTCTAGTTGAAGAGATGGGGGTATACTTTTCTACAAAACATTTGTTGCAGAGAGCATATGAACTTAAATGTTGTAAAGTTTGGGCCACAAGGCCCGTGCCAAGGAGGTGTGCACGAGACGCCCGACTCGTTCAGTCATTTCATCCCAAACCCACACACTCGTCGTCATTGCTCAGGGTTCAGGAAGTGAGGCACCACTTGTCTCCCATCTGAGCAGTTTGTGCATCTAGCCATCCATGACTTGGGCACGCCGTTGACAACGCTGGTGGTTCAACGTGTAGGTGAGGGTTGTTCTGCTTTGTCTGATGTTAATTGTAATGCGTTTGGGGCAATTCATACACAAGAGCTATGCCTCGTCCACTCGAAGACTGTACTCCGTCTTGCAGTAGGCTAGCGCGAGATGGTCGGACGAAAAAGGGTTTCTTGGAGCGGGTTTCTACTCGTTTTTTTCATTTATTTTTTCCTTTGTAGGTTTTCTTCCTTTTTTTTGCATTTTTTCATTGGTTTCTTTGTTCCTTTGTCAGTCTTTTTTTTCGGTTTTCATCAGTTCTTTTATCTTTTCTTCAACACCTTTTTTTTCACACACAATGTACATTTTTGTATACATCAGTGATATTTTTCAATACATGTTTAATATTTTAAATACATCATTACCATTTTTCAATATATGTTTTAATGTCTACGTTTTTCATATTCGATGTACATTTTTGTATACATCGGGATATTTTTTATACATGTTTTACAATTTTTAAATACATAAGTAACATTTTTTCAAATATTTTTTTTTTCGAGGAACCAGCAGGAGCTTTGCCTTTTCATACAGAAGAAGAAGAATTGGCCAGTTAATAAGGAAAACTGGCCGAAAACCGATACAAACACGACACACACACCGACCCCGAGGCCGCGCATTCGACGAGCCGCCTACTCCGCTGCCCGAGCAACCAAAGTCGACACCCTACAACCCTTTTTCGGAGCCGCCGCTCCGACTTACAACCAAAACGAACACACGCCAACCCCGAGGCCGCGCTCCAGGCGAGCCGCCCGCTCCGTCACCCGAGCAACCGAAGCCGACACCCTACAACCGTCTCCGGAGCCGCTGCTCCGACATCCACACTGGCCCCGAGGCCACGATCCAGCCGAGTTGATGGCTTTGCCGCCCAAGCGACCAAAGGCAACACCAAACGCAAAGGAGATCTCCGGAGCCGCCGCTCCGACTTCCACACCAGCCCCGAGGCCGCGCAGACACCTGACCGACGACAAAACTCCAAAGCCACCAGAGCTGACGAAGGACCCGACCTCCAAAGGCATCGCCCCCAAGGAGGAAGCGACCGAACGCGTCGATGCCCGCTGCGGCCAAGGCCGGAGCTAAAGTTTTCACCTGGAATTCGACTGAGGCGACAGGGGAGGTGAAGGGGCTCCACACGACGACGCCTCCAAGGAGGGAAACGACGTCCAAAGACGCCGTCGCCGCCGGCATCAACCGTAGTCAAGCTAGGCTTTCGCCCGGAGCTCACCAAACCCATTGCCACCGCAGCCTGCCGACGTCCCTCGCAAGAATCCATGATGCACCAGAGAGCCTGCCGCCGCCAACCACCAGTCACACACGGCCAGCAGAACCACCACAGCACCTCACGCCGTCGTAGCCGCCCCGCTCCAGCCACCACTTGCAGCGCCGCCGCGCTGCCATCCTCCACACCTCCGCACGAGACCACACCGGCCAGATCCGTGCAGCCACACACCTCCGCTCAGCCGAGCACTGGTCACCACCCAGACAACGCTGAACAGCTGCTCCTCCTCCCGGAGCCACCGCCACCACGCTGCTTCCGAGGCCGCCGCCCCGGCGTACCAGCCCGTTGCAGCGCACTGCACCACCGCCTTGGGCCGCTGCCCCAGCATCCACCACCCCATCGACAAGACCACCGCTGCTCACCACCATGGCACGGACGACCCCCGCGCGGGACAGGGGCTTGCCACCCGCCCAGCCGGCCCAAGAAGGTGGCGCACCACCAGATCCACGGCGCCAGAAGCACCGCCTGGCCAGGGACGAACGACGCCAGGGGGGAAGCACCGGGGCCGCCGACCACCGCCGAACGCGGCCGCGCCGCCGAGGGCGCCAGATCCGCCGTGCACGCCATCTCACGCGGCCGCATCTAGCGCCGCCAAGCCACAGTCGCCCGCCTCCACAGCGGGTCGTCGTGGCCGAGCGCGTCGCTCCGCACCACCGCTCCGGGGCCGCCGCCCCGTCGTCCACGCCAGCTCCAACCCGCACCGCCCGCCAGGCAACTCGCCCGCCCGAACCAGATCGAAGACAAGGCGGCCACCCCCACGGGCATGCCACTCCACCACAGCGCCGCCCGGCACACGACCCACGTTCCGCCGCCGCCTAGACTGCGTCGGAGAGCCGCCGTGCTGCTGCGCCCAGCGCCAGCGCCGCATCCCGCCGCGGCCGCCCCGACCCGCATCGGGGCCACCGCGCGAGGAGCCGAGAAGGCCCCGCCGCCGCCGGCGCCGGCCGGGCTTTGTCCGGCCGCACCCTGTGGCGGCGGCGAGGGAGGAGGGGCCGGGTGGAGGAGGCTACTGGCGGCGGCGGCGTGGTCGCCCTCCCCGTCGCACGCGGGGCGACGCGGGATTTCAAATATATTATTTGTTGTCTACTTTTGTCATTTACGTCTGACATTTTTATATACATCAGTAGCGTACCATGCAAAAAAAATACATCAGTAAATTTATTCTACAGATTTAATATATTTGAAATACATAAATATTGTTTTAATGTTTTTTAATGTGTACTTTTTTCATACGTGTTGTACTTTGTCGTATATATATCAGGAATTTGTGTATACATGTTTAACATTTTTAAATAAATGATTAACATATTGTCATATTGTCACATGCATTTTCTTGAAGCACATGAATATTTATTTTTGTTATAAACATTTGTTTAACGATATCAACATTCTTTTGAATTACGGTAACAAATTTTGTACACTGCGGTAACATTTCTCAAAATCACAGGTTTTATTTTTTGAATCAAATTTAAGTTACGGAATATATGTATACAAAAAATATTCCTTTTTTTTATTTAATCAGAAACATTTAATATAAAATTTCAAAATATAAAAGATGAAAAGAAAACAAGTGCATAACGTCAACATGACATCAGCCCAGTAACCGGCTCCCCGAGGCGAGCCGAGCTTCTCTCTCGCAGCTACGAGATATAGCCGCGCCCCAATTTCATCGAACACGTTGGGCGCCAGGGGTAAGCTAGCCCAGGCCCAACTCATCGCTAACGCACGCACGCACCTGCTCTCGCAAAAATGCCTCAAAAAATAAAAACCTCACCAAAAAAAGAAAAAGAAAAAAAAACTCACCGCATCCACGGTGTAACCCGACTCAGCTCCGCAGCTCGTGCAGGCCGCCGCTGTCCCCGCGCTCCCGGTCCCGGCCTTCCCCAGCTCCACGCCCCCGCCGCGCGCCCCGACCAGGCCGCCCGTTGGCGCTGTACCCAGCGCTCAGGTCCCGGTCTTCTCCCTCCCGGCGGCCCCGCCGTCTTGCTCCCCCGCGCCGCGCGCCCCGACCAGGCCGCCCGTCGGCGCTGTCCCCCGCGCTCAGGTCCCGGTCTTCTCCCTCCCGGCGCCCCCGCCGTCCTGCGCGCCCCGGCCTGCCCCCGATATCATCCCAGCCTCCACGACCGAATATGTCCGACTACAACGCTACAAGAATGTTCATCATTTTGTTCTAGCCTGAAAGAAGAACCCATCATGGTATATAAGTACTTGTTCCGTATTTTCAACAGTGCCTTTCGCACTGTCTGTTAATTGTTCTTTTAATATGTGCTACAACCTTGATAATTCATTGCATCGACATGGAGACCATAGGGCAGTAAGGCCCAATGCACATATACACATTTGCACCCTTTCTGAACAGGAAGCTAAATCAATCGTTTTCTGGACCATTGAAGTCAGTATTCCACTGCTAATTTAGCAAGACATTGATAGCTGAAATGATTTGTGCTAGTATTTTAGCTAGCAAAATTTTCCTTTGAGTTATCGGTCACATTTATCAGCATCTTATATTTGTACAAGATTTCCAAGAGTGAATCTTGTGAGTTGTTAACTGGCTATTTGCTAACAAGAGTCACACGGTCTCTCATGGTTGCACCGAAGGGATCTTGAATGCAAGACCGAATTTTTGAAGAAACATAGGGAATCTTTGGAAGTTGTTACATTCTCTAGAAGCTCAAACAATTATGCAGACTAAAATCTTCTTTTCTTTTGTTTTTTTCTGTAAGGAAAAACTATACAAATAAGCCTACTATGTTTCATGCAAGAGTTCATATAGACAACATTCAATAGACTATATGCTTGGGAACTCTCTCTTTGGGTGGAACTGCCTGGCCCCATGGTTCTCTCATCCCACCCGTACAGCTATTCGTCGAAGATACAATCTTGAGGCAAGCTTTCTCTATCTGCTCATGTTTATGGTTCCAATGACTTTCTCTCATTCTGCATTGCGACGATATATCTATTTGCAGTTGTCGCCCTTGATCATTAGAAGCAGGACACTGCGCCGAAGTTTGCCTATTGTAAAATGACTAGTCTAACTTCTGCTGTATATGTTGTGTAGTTGTCCTGTCCTCCCATGGTAGCGCTGTTACAAGCAATATTCTGACATGGCTGCTCTGCACGTTTTGTCTTACGGGGTAGCTTTGAGGCTTTCACTAGGCAATGTGGGTGCTTCCGCGGCCTCACCGAGGACGAGGAGAGGCGTGAGCACCTGGAGGTCGCCTGCGACCTTGAAACCCACTACTTCTGCCACCCTTGCGCGCTCTGCCAGGAGGGGCGTGAGCTGCGCCGCAGGGTTCCTCACCCTGGCTTCTATGGGCGCTCCGTCGTCGTCATGATGCCACCCACGGAGCAGACTATGGGGCGCGCCATGTGAACTGGTCCAGCTCATAGCTGCTCTTGTGCGCCTTGATGTTGTGTTGCCTTGGATCTTTTCACCTTTCGGTCCGTAAATACAGAATAATGTCACGTGAACATGTTGTAATGTGATTATGTGAATTGTGAATCTCAACTGTTTCTATTCGTTACCGACTGCTGCTGTGTCTTGTATGGATTGTGGATTTTGCTCATTGTCTGACTACCGTGTGAACTGAAATATGATGTCCTTGTTCTCTACTCCTGAATTTATGGCAGAGCCCAAATTTAGTGGGCATACTAGTCTTAACTATTGGTTAAAATGCTGAAATGCTTGTTAACCTATTTTTTTAGTTGCTAAATTTTTGGCAGAAATAGTTCAATTTTCTGTAGGACGGAAACCCTGCGTTTAAAATCCTGCTGTGCAGTGAAGTGATGCACGTCCCAAGTTGCCAACACCTACAACATGCTTGGGTTGAGTAGATTTTTGTGTGCTCCTGCCTAAACTTGATCATTTGTCAGGCCGGGTCGGGTTCAGACCGGGCTTCACAAAGCCCAAAGAAAAAAACCCGAGCCCGGCCCGAAGCACATGAACAGTGACATTTTTAACTACAACAACAACAACAAAGCCTTTAGTCCCAAACAGTGACATTTTTAACTAAATTAATCATATTTGGGATTTTATATTAATTTATTATACCTATATTCTGAATAAAAAATGTTTATATGCAAATTTTGGGATTTATTCGGGCTTTCGGGCGAGAAAGTGGAGCCCGAGCCCGGCCTGAATTTTGGGCTTCGTGTTTGGGCCTTCGGGCCGGGTTGTCCATGAACAGGTCTACTCCCGCCTAATGTTTGCTGAATTCATAATTTAGTTTCCGTTGTGAATTTATTTTCGGTTAGGTGGTCAGTTTTAAGTCAGATTTTTGCATTTGATGGAAACCCCTGATTTTTTAGGTTAACAACATTATTTAAACCCTAACTCTAAATTTAACATGTATATAAAAATTGATCATATGATATTATTTAAACCCTAACTCTAAATTTAACATGTATATAAAAATTGATCAGAAAAATATGTAGAATCTTAATATGATATTATTTTCCCTAATATTCATTAAAAAAATACTATTTATGATGCAACCTTAATTAATAGCGCATGATCCGTCTTTTTCCTATCGGTGCCGATCCAGATTGAAAATGAACACCTCATCAAAACCAGCATTGAAGACACAAAAAACTATTTATAATCATGCATGCTCGTCTCACTAAAACCTCACAGGAAAAAGCATATTTCTCGTCTTATGCCGAAAGAGAGACGATTTAGAATTAACAATATTCAAACGCGTTATGATTATGTGAGCACCGGCACCGTCGATGAAGTGGGAAGGAGGATAAGTGACAACAAAGATGAGATGACATGTTGTTGAAATAAAGGATGGCCTATTGGGGGTCTTTTGAGTCATGGTTACTGGGTTAGTGAGTATGGTATTTTTTTTTTTTTGCGAACACGCAAAAGCCTTGCGTGTCGGTGTATTAGATAGAAGAGAGAGTATGTTACAGAGTTTGGCGGTTACAGGGGTGGACAGACATCACAGACGATGGTGTCACACACATGGGCGGGCTACCTGTACGCCCCCTGTGCACGCATCACCCGCAGCCTAGAGGGACTATTTCCAAATCTGTGCCAGCCCGGCCGCGCCAGAGAGTTTCCAAAGCTGTGCCTCGGACGCGATCCTACGACAGAGCTCCGAACAGACCACGGCCGCGCGATCGAAGACCCTGCTATTGCGCTCCTTCCACAGCATCCACACTACGAGTAGGACGATCGAGTCAAAGCCCTTTCTGGCCGGGGCTGGCAGCGTCGCACGCGAATCAGGCCACCAGTCAACCAATGCCGGGGCGCCAAGGGGCACGACATGCGCCAAGCCGCACCACGAGAGGGTTGAGAACCAAACTTCGCGGGCGAAGACGCATCCAGTGGCGATGTGGTCAGCCGTCTCGTCCTCCTGATCACATAGGGGGCATGCGGTATGGGCCTCCATGCCGCGCCGGTGCATGCGGTCGACAGTCCAAATGCGACGCCGCAGAGCGAGCCAGATGTGGAGTTTGCACTTGCCCGGCGCCCAGGTCTTCCAGATGAGCTTGCCGCATGGGAAGAACTCGAGCCCTGCAAAGAAGACATCGTAGGCAGAGCTGGCAGTGTACTCGCCTGCCGCAGTCCACTTCCAGATCATCCGATCGGCGGTGTCGGTGAGCTGGACATCCTGTAGACGATCCAGAAGTTGGAGGAATTGCACGATCACGCGCACGGAGAGCGCGCCGGAGATGTCTCTAATCCACGCACGGTTCGACAGCGCGTCGGCGACAGTTCGACAGTTACGCGCACGGGCGTCCACCGCGTTGACAAGGTCCGGCACGAGCGAACAGATGGCAAGGCCGTCAACCCATGGGTCCGTCCAGAAGCGGGCTGAGAGGCCGTTGCCAACCACGACCCGAGTGGAGGAGTCGAACAGCGCCTGAACTTCGGGCTCGGCGGCCTCCTGCAGGCCGGACCAACATGGGTTACCCGTCCTTAGCTGCCACAACCAGCGGGCGCGGAAGGAGAAGCCCAGCAGCTTGAGGTTCAGGACGCCGAGGCCGCCGTATTCCGCTGGGCGACACACCTGTTCCCAAGCGACGAGGCAGTGGCCTCCCTTGATCGCATCGGTGCCCTTCCAGAAGAAGGCACGGATGCGCTTCTCGAACGCATGCAGAAGCCACGCCGGGAGCTGCATTGCTATGGCATGGTACACCGGAATCGAGGTGAGCACTGATTTGACGAGGACGAGCCTGCCAATCGTGGTAATCATGCCAGCGATCCATGGCGGCAGCTTGCGAAAAACCTTGTCCAGGAGCGGCTGCAGGCATGCGCGCGGCACACGCTTGTAGGACAGCGGAAGGCCGAGGTATGTGCAAGGGAAGTGTTGCACGGCGCAGGGGAAGTGGGTCGCGGCGACAGCCAGGTCTTCCGGCGAGCAGCGAATGGGGGAGACCGAGCACTTGTCGAAGTTGGTGCGCAGCCCGGTTGCGCCTCCAAAACAGTCCAGAACGGCGCGGATGCAGCTGAGGTCTTGCTGCAGAGGGCGGACGAAGATCACGACGTCATCGGCGTACATGGACGTGCGAAAGCGGATGCCACGGCAAGGTATAGGCGTTAGGATGTCGAGGGTCTCCGCCCGCCGGAGGAGGGCATTGAGGACCTCCATGACGAGGAGGAAAAGCATCGGCGAGAAGGGATCACCTTGTCGCAGTCCACCCCGGTGGATCAGGCGTTGGCCCGGCACACCATTCAGGAGAATTCGGGAGCTGGCCGTGGACAGAACGATGCATACCCAGGCGATGAACCGGTGGCCGAAACCAAGATGGCGAAGTACCCGCAGCAGAAAAGGCCAGGAGACGGTGTCAAAGGCCTTAGAGATGTCAACTTTTAGGAGCAGCGACGGGATCCG
Organism: Elymus sibiricus; assembly: GCA_039707655.1. Classification (NCBI taxonomy): domain Eukaryota; kingdom Viridiplantae; phylum Streptophyta; class Magnoliopsida; order Poales; family Poaceae; genus Elymus; species Elymus sibiricus. Next base: position 313,185,854 of record CM077667.1, on the reverse strand, counting down.
CTGGACGTGCAGGGCTCTAGTGGTGAGCTGGACCATCCGAAAATTGTCATGGATGCTGCGATGGCGCACGAAGGCAGATTGGTTGGCCGCGACGAGCTCGGGCAGACGTGGAGAGACGCGGCCAGCGAGCAACTTGGAGAAGAACTTCCCAAAACTGTGGGTGAGACAGATTGGGCGAAAGTCCTTGACCTCGCAGGAGCCAACGCGCTTCGGCAACAGCACAATAAGCGCGTCGTTGAGCCGGCCCATGCCGCGCGCGTTGAGGTTGTATAGATGATCAACGGCCCGTTTGATGTCTCCCTTGATGATTGGCCAGGCGGTCTGGTAGAAGCGGTTGGAGAACCCGTCTGGTCCAGGCGCTTTATCCGGCGGGAGATCCTTCACAGCATCCCACAGTTCTTCGTCGGAGAATGGCACGTCAAGCGCCTGAAGGTCGAACGATGGCATGCCCAGGAAGTCGAGATCTATGTCGTGCTCGCGCGTGGGGGCCGAGCCCATCAGCTCGCTGTAGAAATTGAAGAGCATCGCTTCCTTGTCCCCATGCTCCACGGCCGAGACACCATCGCGGGCAAGGGCGACGACATGGTTGGAGCGCTGATGGTGGAGGGCTTGGGAGTGGAAATATTGCGTGTTGGCGTCACCCTCCCGGAGCCAAAGCACGCGCGAGCGCAGCCGCGCAATCGTGCGCTCAAGGGAGGCTAGCCCAAGCGCCTTCAGCTTCAACTCCGCGCGAAAGCAGTGCTCATCGTCAGACAGCAGACGGGATTCCATGGCGACGTCCAAACGCAGGATAAGCTCCTTGGCGAGCAGCAGCTGACGGCGCACACTGCCAATGCAGCGATCACTCCAGGATTGGAGGGCCTTGGCGGTCCTCGCAAACAGGGCGTTGAGTCTGGCGAGCGGATCAAGGCCATCGGGAAGCGGCGCGTTCCAGGCGTCGGCGACGGTTTGGAGGTAGCCGTCAAATTTGGTCCAGAAGGACTCGAACCTGAACCGAAAGCAGCGTGGAGCGAGCAGATTGGTGTGCAGCACGATCGGGCAGTGGTCGGACGCGAGAGAGGCACCGGCGCGCAGCAGGCAGTTTGGGAACAGCTCATCCCACTCGCCGGAGTAGAACCAGCGGTCCAGCCGCACGAGGGTAGGCTGCCGGCGCTCGTTGCTCCATGTGTAGCGGAGACCATGGAGGTCCAGCTCGCGCAGTTCGAGGTCGTCAAGGAAGCGCCGGAAGCGGTTCATCCAACGTCGATCATAGTTCTGGTTGTTCTTGTCAGCAGCCTGGTATATGAGGTTGAAATCACCAAGAACGGCCCATGGCCCGGGATGCGCAACACGGAAAGCCCGGAGCTCCTCGAGGAACAGCAGGCGCTCGTCGTTCGGGAAAGGCCCATAAACAGCCGTAAGCCACCAGGGGGCGGCCGCGGCCGTGCAGCGGCGGTCCCGCACCCTAATGTTGAGGGAGAACGTGTCGGGCACGACATCCAGGACATCCCACGTGTCGACGCGCCAGGCGATGAGGACGCCGCCACGGGTGCCGTTTGCTGGCAAGAAGGAGTAGCCGAACCCTTTCCCAAACAATCGAAGGATCAGCCGATCGGAGATTACAGCTAGCTTTGTTTCAAATACGCACGCGATGGAGATATGCCCGTCACGCACAACATCTCGAAGAAGATCACGACGCGCGCCGGAGTTCAGCCCGCGGACGTTCCATGCCATGATATTTTCATTGGTAGCTGACATTGACAAGGGAGCAGCCATCACGGGGCGGGGCAGGGGAGGCTAACATGCCTCAACCTGCGCACTATGCGCCGCCATATCCACTCTCCTGGGTGCGTCCTTAGCGAAGAGCTCACGCAGAACGGCTAGCTGCAGGGGGGTGGCCTCACGGGCAAAGAATGCCTTGTAGCGCGCCAAGGCACCATCGTCGATCTGGTCGGGCTGATCCGCTAATCCAAGCCGGCATATAAGCGTCTTCTGAGCCCAAGAGATGGTTCCAGGCGTGTCCGAGCCACGGAACTTGGCTATCCGCTCGCTGCGCCTAGGGGTGAATGGCAGGGGCACGACAGGGGGCACGGGAAGGATGGCGGCCGGCAGATCCCGGATGCATGCCCGAAGGAACCCGTCAAGCGAGCTAGGGGGCGGTCCTCCACGGCGCAGGAGAGAACTGGCACGTCTACCAGGTTGGCCAGCAAGGCAGTAGAGTCCAGAGGCTGGTCAGGTTGCAGCTGAGCAGGTTCAGGTGACGCCACGCCAGCCGTATCGGAGGGCGGGGCCAGTGGGCTTGCAACAGACATAGGAAGGAGAGCATGCATGGCCGCGTGATTCCCATCAGCGGTCACATCAGGGGCACCAGCCGTCACGGGATCAGCCGTATCGTCCTCGAAAGAAGCGCCGAGCAGGACAGCCGAAGTGGTGGCCCTCGATTGGATGGGGAGCGGGGTGGTGGCCACATGCGGAGATGCCGCGGTCCCGCCGACCAAGCAGTTGCCCACTTCCGTGGGAGTGGCAGAATCGTCCTGGCGGTGCAGCCATGCAGAGCGGAATCAGGCGTTGGCTGGCAGGGAGCCAATGGGGAGCCATGCGGGGAGGGCGTCGGGCCATCGCCAGAGGGGCTGCACGAGGGGCCCGCAGCATGAGACGTACAGCCAGGACTGTCGCATGAGGCAGAAGAAAGAGCATCTGCGGTGGGGGGCCGTCTTGGCCAGGGCTGAGCAGGCCAGCAGGATCAGTCCGTTGCAGAAAGCAGCAAAACGACGAAGGAGGTACTGTCCTTGTTGTCGGGGGCAGAGGGTGGGAAACCAGCTGCGCAGCGGGGCCGGCGTCGTCAACAGCTTGAGCTGGTGCAGACGGCGCAGACGCAGGACGTGACGCAGGCGTCGGGGAGGGCGACGGGCAGGGCGCCCAACGGGAGGATGCGTCGACGTGACCCGCGCGACCGCGGCGTTGCGCCGCGCGGCGATGACTGCGGCGGCGCGCGCGCCTGCTAGGGCCGGCGGCGGCGGGAGTGTCCACAGCCGTGGCGGCCACAATAGCAGAGGCTAGAGTTGCGGGCAGCTCAGCAGCCTCACCCGCGTTAGCTGCACGACGGCGGCGACGACGGCCACGCCTGCGCGGCCCAGAGCGGCGTGGAGGTGGAGGTAGGGCGTCCTCGCTGCCGTGGCCAGGGTCATGGTCGGCGCCGTTGCTAGAGCTGGCGGCGCTTGCGTCCAGGGACGGGGGGCGCTGAAGTGCAACGGAGCGGAGCTGAATACCGATGTCGTAGTGAAGCAGGCCCCTGGAGTTCTGCGCGGCAGCCGATGCAGGGGCGGCGTCCGGAATGGCGAGCGTGCGGGCCGACGGGATGAGTCCCGGGTTGGCCGTCCAGGCGGACACCCTGAAGCGGCGCAAGTCCTCGCGGCGAACGGTCTCATCGGCGACTGAGGCGACGCAGCATGAGGAGGACAGGAGGGATGCCGCGGTGGAGCGCAGCCATGCGTGAGCAGGGATGCCGGCGATGTCGAGATCAACCTTGTAGCGCATGAGAGCACTGGTGGCCTGGTGCTGCGGGGTCCAAGGTCTCAGCCGGAGCTCGAAGGTGGGCGTGGGGATGACGGGCTGGTCCAGCGCGCGGTCGCGATCGGCTTCCCGGTCGAACATCACGAGGCAGAAGTCCGGGGAAGTGAGGTGCAGAGAGAATCCATCGATGGGAACCCGGAGAACCTCCGCAAGCAGAGCAACAACCACGTTGGGGGTGACGGCGGCGACCTCACCGACCACAGACACGAGTACCGCGCGGCGGAGGCGGGCAACCTCAGCATCGATGGTCGGGGTGCGCTCAATGACACACAGCTCCGGGATCAGCTCCTCACGCTCCGCCATGACAGCATCGCGCAGCGGCGATGGCGCGACCAGGAGCGAGCGCGGCTGGGGAAGCGGCGGCGTGGAGCCGCGCGAGGAGGTGGTGGTGTCGGATGCCGCAGGCCGCTCCGCCCTGCCGCGAGCAGCCAGGGCGGGGCGACGAGCACCTTGGCCGCTGCCGCCGGAGGCCGGAGGGCTACGGGGCCGCTTGCACTCCCTGGCCATGTGGTAGAAGCCTTTACAGCGGAGGCAACGCGGTGGCCGGGTGCAGTCCTTCCTCCGATGCCGCGTGGAGAGGCAGTTGAGGCACTTGCCATCAAAAACGGCAGGAGGGGAGCGGGGCTGCGTCGCCGGAGGCGCGTCACGCGGAGGAGAGCGCGAACCGCGGCGGGACACAACCAGGTGCCACCCCTCGGCGTCAGGGGAGCCGCGAGCGGCACGATGAGCAGCTGGCCGCGCGGGCCGCATTGCGGGAGCAGGGGCGGCGGCGCGGCGGCGCGGCGAGGCCCACCGCTGGAGGAAGGGCGCTGGGAGGGAGGCGCCAGCGCGGGGGGGGGGGGGGGGGCGAGGCCGCGACCGCGGCGAAGGAGGGTCGCGAGCCGGAGGCAGCAGAGCCCGGGCTGGGGGAGGTTGCCACCGGGGAGCCGCAGGCGGAGCCAGGGCTGGAATCCCGCCAGCGGCGCTCCCGCTCCGTGATGCGGCGGGGCTCCACGACGGCGGACCGCAGGAGCATCGGGCCAGCCATGGCGGAAGGCCGGCAGAGGGCGCCGGCGCCCGGGCGCGGGGAGGTGGACGCGGTAGCCGGAGTGGCTAGCCGCGGCGGGCTCAGGGGAGGAGAGCCTGCTAGACCGACGTGCATTCCGGACGCACGATGACAAATGATAATTCTTCTCTGCCAGTATGGTATTTTTTCTTCCATTGCAACGCACAAACTCTTTTGTTAGTGTTTATAAATACTCCCTCCATTTCTAAATATAAGTCATTTTAAAGATTTCACTACGGGCTACATACGAAACAAAATGAGTGAATCTACACTCTAAAGTATGTCTATATACATTTGTATGTAGTTTGTAGTGAAATCTTAAAAAGACTTATATTTAGGAACAGCGGGAGTAGACAATAACGGACAAGTTTTAAAGTTACAAATTTATTTATTTTAAATTTATGAAGAATGTTAACATTTTTTTTTGAATAATCTGAACATTTATTCGAAATCACATTTGTTTCTGAATTCTGATCATTTTTTGTTTTTTAAACACTTTTTCTGAAAACACATGCAATTTTTGAAATTTTGAACATTTCGACAGGTGGCAAAACCAGCATCGATATAACCTTTTTTTTTTAGAATCCGATATAACCTCTCGATTGCCCCTGTGCGAAATCACGGCCCGGCCGGCTTAGCCTAACGAGCGCTCTGGTTCCCCGCAACTGAACTATCTCGAACCCGGCCCACCGTACGGTCTTGCTTAGTCTCCGCCCGTCCCCGGTTTGGTCCGTTCCTATCATCACCGAGCCTCGCAGCCGTCGAGCTCCGCCGCCGTAAACGATGGCCGACGGCAACGTCCCCGGCTCGCCGGCTTCTTCGCTCCAGAGCCACCGCTACGCCATCAAGTCCTCAGGTCGCCACTCCAACACTCTCCTCCTCCTCTTTGCTCACCTCGCCGTGCCTCTGCAATTCCGTCGAACAGTTCGCGCACGGCGGCGGGGAAAACCCTAGTAGTCTCTTAAGCAAGCCCGGAAGTCTCTTTGATTGCGGGGATAGGAGCGGCGAGCGCGAAGTGTCTCTTGCCTTCCTGGGCAAGAAGCATCTCGCCGACATGGTTCCGGCAGTGCTAGGTCGAGCCGGTTGAAAGTTTAACAGTAAGCTGGTACTAGTAGTGTCTTACCGTGCCTACTGCCTAGAAACCCTTGGATTCTGGTTGGTGTATCTGAAACTCGGCAAGTTAGAATTGGACAGGCATCAATTTGGCATGTTGTGAATTGGGACAGAAACCTAGGCAGTAGCTTGAAATGCACTTCTGCAAGATAGGTGGCCAATTATAGTAGTTTTGAACAAGGGCACCACTACGGTGTGACGGTGTGACCGCGCTGCCACACCGGCATGTTTTTCGCATGACCCACACGACCGTTTGTGTGGAGTAGAGCCCGTTGCGCCCACAGACAGCGCTCCAAACGTTCCCGCTCTACGATTAATGTTTGAACAATTGATAGGAGTGAAACTTTATCAGCTTCATTGTAGTGTCATGTCTGCTGCCACGAGAAAACGCTGTTAATTTTTCTAGTGCTTTAACTTTACAAGTGCGCTTAAATCTTATCTGCGATTTGCCAAACTACCATGAAAATTTATCTGGTGTATATCACTGGTTAATTATGTGTCAGCGTGGACTAATCACTTGTGACAATAATAGAAGGTCCATCATACCTGTTGGGAGCTTGCTGCTAGAGTGTTAGTTATTACTTATTATAGTCTTTAATTGGTTGGAAGTCTGGTTGCAGTGCACAATACGGCAGCTAGCCGAAGGCGTGAACAGGCTATAGCAATAGGGAAGGAAAGAAGGGAAGCCTTAATGCGTGCAAAGCGTGTGTGCCGTGCCCCACTTTCTGGCAGCGATGCGGCTACAATTGAAGATGGTGATATGGTTATTGATGAGAAAGCAGATCTTGAAACAAGAACTGCTCAAGCTGTTGAAGAATTGAAATCAGCTTTGTCAAGCCAGTATGTGCGGCCTATCTTTTTTCTTCTTCTTACGCAATGCAAAGAAACCCACTGCCTCTAACTAGTTAGGTTTGTGGTTCTTCTCGGATATTCCATTTGCTGGAGATCACAATTCCAATTCATCTTGTAATATTTGCCTATTTGGTTGTGGTGTGTGACTGCGTGGGGAGAAGAATTTTCATTATCCCTTACACATCTCATTATATTGGATTCCAGAAATATATGCTGCCATCTATATGATTAACACTACCAAATGCGACATTAGTATTTTGGATATTCTGTTTTTTTTTTTACCTGGCTTAGTGATTTTCCTCTCTGAGGATACTTATCTTTAAGTTGCAAGGTTTGCTTTAAGCACTTGTGGATTTTGGAGAAAATTTACACTCTGGATTATAGTTACTTATTTATATGAGAAAAGTTTATGGCGTGTATTTTGCAACCTTTTTATGCTTCTTAGGGGAAAGGAGCCCAGAAGAAGAAGATAGAGGCACTTCGTGCAGTGAGACGTGTGTTGTCACAGTCTGAAGTACCTCCCATTCAAGTAGCAATCAAAGCTGGGGCAGTTCCTCTTTTAGTGCAATATCTGTCCTTTGGATCTTCAGATGAACAGGTTGACCATTTTGCACCAGAAAAATACCCACTCCATCTTTCTACATTACCTGGAAAATAACCTCTGCTATCTATCTACTGTTATACAGTTAGATAGTTCACTGTTAGCATTGCATTTGTTTTTCTGTACTCATCTGAACTATGTCTTAATGATGCTTTTATTGCAGTTGCTAGAGGCTGCTTGGTGCCTTACAAACATAGCAGCTGGTGAGCCAGAAGAAACAAAATCCATGCTGCCCGCATTACCATTGCTTGTTGCTCACCTTGGTGGTTCGTTTTCTCCATCTTGTTGGCTAGGAGTAGACAATGTTTTTTTATACCCATTAGGAACCAATGTTTTTAAGGCGTCGTTATCTCGTCGCTATAGCGACGATATAAAGGTTTGGCGCGGTCCCTGCCTGAAGCGTCCAGGCTCGCAATAGTTTTGGCCTGTGGCGTCCGCCATACACGCATGGCGTCCCCATACCGTCTATATGATGCACTTTTTGTCGCCATGCCCGAAACTGGACGCCATGGGCTAGGAGAGTTGGCGCGCGCGGGGACCAGCAGATAGCGGCGGGAAGGGAAAAGGGATCGGGAGGGAAAAGGGCAGGGGAATTGGCGCACGAGGGAAGCCAGTGGCGGGAAGGAAAAGGGGATCGGGAGGGAAAAGAGAGAGAGGGAGGGGGAGAGAGAGAGGGAGAGAGTGAGGGATGGAGAGAGAGGCCATGGCAGGGTGAAACTGCTGTGTACCTTGACCTTGTCCTCTCTGGTGACCAGCCAACAGCAGCAAGCTCCAGCTCCGCACTACCTCTCCTCCACCCCTGCCACGACCCCCTCCTCCTGTGATCCCTTTCCCCTCCTCCCGTCACCCCCCTTTCCCCTCCAGATCTGCCAGAGAGTTAGATTATGTCTATGAAGTTGTGATTTAATTTGCTATGATACAAAGTTAGGATGTGTCTATGATGTCGCCACGCCATACGCCATAAGCGTTATAATGTTATGAAGGGGGTCGGTCGCCATAAAATGCGTTACACCATAAAAACATTGTTCAATACAAGTGCAGTTAGTGTTCCATCTACAGAAAGATTTATGCAACACCCAACCTGACATTTTCTCTAGCAACATTTTCTTTTACTTTCAAATATCAAGCAATATACTAGACCAATTCTTCTTCTTGCAATTGATACACTGTTATTTATTGCCGGTCACCATGAATAGGCTGGGTGATTGTCTTCGTCATCACATGCCAGTAGAGCTTTTACAATTTCATTCATTGTAGGTCTGCTGTTTCTTTCTTCGAGACAAGATAAAGCCAATTTCACCATTACCGCCGCTTGCTCAGGATTGAAATGGCCATTCAGTCTAGCATCGGCTATAACCTCGAAATCTCCACTCTCCAGCAATTCTTTAACTGCATGCACAAACTGTCTAAACTCCACCTCTTTCCCATCCACTGTAAGCCCACTTGAGATCCTATTTCCAGTCACAATCTCGAGAAGTACGACGCCATAACTGTACACATCAACCTTTGCGTCGATCGGCAAATTCAGTGCCCACTCTGGCGCCATGTAGCCCATTGTTCCTCTCATGTGGGTGAGATTGAAACTGGAAACGTCTCTCTTTGAGAGTTTGGCTAGTCCGAAGTCTGCTATCTTTGCTTCGAAGTCTCGTGTCAGGAGAATGTTCTCTGGCTTTATATCACAATGGATTACCCACTCAAGGCACTCATGATGAAGGTACGCCAAGCCTCTTGCTGTTCCTAGTGCTATTTTGAATCGTTGGCTCCATGCAAGTAATCTCTCAGCACTTAGATTACCAAATATAAACTTGTCAAGTGATTCATTCTCCACATACTCGTACACCAGCAGTTTGTGTTGACCCTCAGAGCAAAACCCCCACATCCTTACTAAATTCATATGGTTGATCCTTCCGATTATATTCATTTCTGCCCAGAATTCCTCCTCACTATGTGAAACGCCAGTTAAGTTCTTCACGGCCACAACTCTCTTATCTTCAAGTACCCCTCTATAAACAATTCCAGAACCCCCTCTTCCAATCTCTTCCTTGAACTTTCCAGTCGCTTCCCGTAATTCCCTATAGATGAACATCCTGAATTGGCTCATCACAGTCCTATAACCTTCTTCCATTGACTTAGGTATGTTTTGCTTGCTGTAAAGAAACGACCAGCTTGTACCGATAAAGAGCAACACTAGGGCTCCCAGTATTGCTGCAAACACATAATAAATTGTATAACTCTTGTTGACATCATTCATTCCATACATACTTGCAGATCCTTGTACAATCACTGGAATGTCCGGACTGCATATGAGACGAGATTGTCTGGAGATGCTCATATTCTTGGGTAGTTTGATATAGTTGTCGCCAGCAAAATTTGGGGAGCTGTAACCATTGAAGAGTACAGCTTTGGTATAGCAAAGTCCATATCCTGCCTTGTACGTGAGAGCTGAGCAGGAGCAAATGTCCAAGCATGTCTTTTTACATTCTTCAAGTGAGACGGGGGACGCATTATTGGTCAGATCAAAGCCATAAAAGTCAGTTTGAGGGAGCTTAATGAAGTCAAACTCTTCTGCTTTACTGCAGCTTTTGCTGAATTGTGGCTTGCAACCTTTGTTCCAGTTACCTGGATCAGTCATCTCATATCCTGGGGGACATGAACACCTGAAACTTGGCAAGAACTCACATATCCCATTTTGTCCACATAGCCCATGCACATCACACAATTTTGATATAGCCTGCCATGATACTATCCAACTCCCATTTGAGACATTCAGACTGTACATTTTGAGGTTTCCATCAGAACCAATTGTCAGCCTTCTCTTGACTCCATTACCCCAATCAGAAGCCTTGGCATTCAGCCCATCACTTGAGAGGAAAAATCCTTCAGTGTCGAGGACTGCAATCCTGGAGCTGTTGTAGCTAGTCCGCCCATTTTGAGGCACTGTGTAGTCTGCACTTGGCCAATAGATACTTGATATTTCTGAACTATCATACATGAGGCGTAGCACATTGTCGTTGTCAAAATAAAGGCTGTAATAACTGGAGACCAGCCTTGTATTTTTTGTGAAATTCTGCAAAGGCAGCAATGTATCTGTTGGTGAAGAGAAGCTTTCCCACAAAATTTCACCAGTGGAGCCTTTGATTATGAGGTTGCCAGTGTCAAGAAGGGAAACCACCGTGCCCTTGCCAGAGCTTGTCGTGCTCTCCCAAGTTACGGTGCCATTGACATCAGTGAGGACCAAGTTTCCATTATGGTTCAGAGACACCATGGAACCATGGCCATTCACCAAGGACCTGGGGTTTGCAGACCATACAACAGTCTTTTCCACGGTGGTGGTGAACCAGATAGAGAAGGAGAATGCATTCTCTCCAACTTCATAGAAGCCGCAAGAGAAATCATCATTTGGTGAGGTAAGGAAGCTCTGCCTATGCTCTTCTACAAGTAAGGATGAGCCAGTGCTTAGCATCGACTGGGCATATGAGCATGGCAGAGGGGTGAGCAATGGAAGAATGATAAGGAAGAGGAATGTGTTCATTTTTCTCGGTGTTCAGCGAGCTGTATGGCCAAAGGTACTGCTTCCATTTATGCTTGCTCTTTCCATCGTGTATGTATGCGTGTGGTCCTAATTAATTTCCCACTTGCTGCGAAGGCCCTTTTATAGAGTCCAATTTGAACTCATGCTTCATTTTCTTGGTCTAACATGCGAATAGTTTTTTTTTTCTTTATGATGATTATCTTATCTCAGTCAGTCGTGGTGGCTTCTAGACAGAGAGGACTACCATTGGATTTTTTTTCTTATTTTGAAATTATCCTTTTTAGGAAGTTTGAAGTCCAAATTTACAATAGATGCGTTGGTGCAAATTAGTTTGTCCCATGATTTTATTACTCATTTTTTGCAATTTGTGAGTGTCCTTTTGTTTCATACTGGCCTTCTTTTTTAGCATTAGTTTGTTATGGACCTTGATGTTGTTGCTACTGATCTACTCCGTAGTTATGAGATGCTAATCCTTGATTGAGTTTGCGTCAGAAGTTTGTTAGTGACAAGCTGGCATAACTAAAACCTTTTTCATCCGGGCAACGATGATAATCATTTAGCAAGCTTGAGCTACATGTTCTTTTTGTGTGTTTATGTTATTGCGTCTTTGACATGCTATGGTAGCTATTGCCCACTTGAAGAGGTGGACAACTTGTTAGAGAAAACAAGAGGTGGACAGGCCACAAGTGGTTAGGCCGCCTGCCTAATGCCCTGATAGTTATGGTGCCAGGCTGCCAGCATCCTTAGCATGGCGCCATGGACTTCTGACCGGATAGCTTGGCGTTATCATGCTATTGTCACTGTCCCCTGATATATGTCATGTGTTGCCAAATTAAAGATCATGCTTGTGTAATTTTTGTTCGGTTTCTTCTGGGAATCTTCTTATACTTGCGTGCAAGGCAAACTAAATGCAGGTTCCTATGTGCATGCTATATACTCCCTCCATCCTTGAAATAGTGTACTTCCAACTTTCTTAAAAAGTCAAACTTTTTTATGTTTGACCGTATTTATACAATAATACATCAACATTTATGCCATCAAATTAGTAGCATTAGATTCATGAAAAAATATATTTTCATCATATATCTACTTGGTTTCACAAACATTAATATATTTTTGCACAAACTCGATCAAACTTTGAGATAGTTTGACCCTCCAACAAAGTTGGGAGTACACTCTTTTAAGGGCGGAGGGAGTATATAGCAGTTTGTTCTTTCTTTCTTTCTTTGTCGAAGCACTTCACTATGCTTCTCTATCTTGAAATTTGAAGTAGCATAAAAGTTTCTTCACGTTGGAAAGGAAATTAGAGGCCTTAATATGGATGACATTCTTATGACTTCCTTGCTGTCCGTTTCGGGTTCCCTGTTGTGATATCTGGGGCTCGGACTAATTCTTGACTAAGCCTGGGCCTTGGGAAGGCAAGCACTTCAGAGCAACTCTAACAGGTGATGTATAACAGGGCACCCAAAACAGGTGATGTAAATTACATCAAAGGGTGTTTTACATCACCTGTGCAGTTTCTGGTTCTCCAGGTGATGTATTTTAGAGCACATGTGCCACACTAGGTGATGTAAAATGGATCACCTACACCACAAATTCATTCATCTTTGACAATTCATGCTTCAAATTCAACAACTCAAACTTAAATTCGAACACTTCTAATTCATTTCCAACGATAGATAGAACCTAAACTTCGACATTTTGACCCTAAACATGGACCCTTCCACTCTAAAGTTCGACACATAAATAGAACTAAAATTCGAAAGAACTTAAACTTCGACACATAAAACCTAAAACTCATCATCGTCGAAGTTGGTCAGGTCGTTCCAGAAATCCGAGTCCAACTCGGAGGAGCCCGACAAGTTGTCAATGGTGGAGGGGCCAGCCTTCGACACTGCCGCTGCCTCAGCCTCTGCCTTCTTCTTCGCGGCTTCTCTCATCGCAAGGTACTTTGTCTCGAACTGCACCAGCTCTGGTCACGACGAATCTTTTTCATCGCTACCTCGTCGAGGTCACGAACCGGAATTTCAAAAACGTGGGGTGGCTCTCCTCCTGCTTGTGGGTTACCATCCTCACGGGCCACCATCCTCGCAGGTCACCATCCGTACTGGCGACGAGAGGAACTAGGCCTCCGCGAGGCTTTGTCCACCAAGAAGGAAGCTGTGTTGTCCTCGGCAATATGGGTGAACGCCTGGAGGGAATCTGCCTCCTCCGTCATGGATCCCACTCCCGGGACGGCATTATCCAACTCCAGCCGTCGCACCGACGGAGGGGACGGGGGCAGGAAGAAAGGAGGGGCGACAACTCTGATGTCGCCGCCGTCGTCGTGGCCGACTCTCCAACGGAGGGAACGACCTGGCTCCCGCGAACCACCAGGACGGAACCGTCGCCCCTCTCGGCTATCTTCCGCGATGCTGTCCTCTTCACCTTCTTCTTTGAAGAACGACCGACGCAGGAGGGGCTGCGAGCATAACAAGAACAATCGTCAAAAGAGGCCCAAAAACTCCGGCATGTGCTTGAGAAGGGTGATCGCTTACTCGTCTTTGGTGCTCCACTTCCTCTTAAGCTAACCCTGGAGGAAGGAGACGTGCAACCCCGACGCCCCGGCAGCACCAGTGACTGCCCCGCCATGAACTTCCGTCGGGGTAACTGAACACGCTGGAGGAGTGCAGGTCGAGGACTGCTGGAGCCTCTTCAGCCACCACCGCTCCGGTAACCAAGGGCTGAGCCACCTCATCCTCGTCGTCCTCCATGAGCACGGGGCTGGCAACGAAAGACTGATGAGAAAAGGGAAAACTTGACAGACCAGAAGATGAAGGCATCTACCGACTAAAGATAGTACTCACTGGGCAGGGGGCTCTCGACGCCGCCGCGAGCTCCGGCGGCGGGCCCGGGAATGACGGGTGACGGAGCGATACATTTCCTACTCAACGGCGGGGGCACTACCCTCCCAGCTGGAGCAGTCGAGGACTCCTCCGAGTCATCTTCGCTTGCCTCCTCTTCCTCCGTTGCTTCGCCCGGAGGAGGACCGAAAGGGCCTGCTCCCTGAAGGAAGGGGTTCGGCCGTCCCGTTGCCGGCAGACCTCTAGGGACAATTCCCCACTTGTCACACTCCGCATGACCTCCAGTATCTTGGCACACTTTGGATTAGAATGCAACATTCTAATGGAGACCGGGAAACCTGGAGCTTCCTTGTCATGAAACAAGGTGTACATCACCCATCCAAGACATTCGTTGTCGATGGCTGGCTAATGGAGGTGCTGGCGATCCCGTACCCTGACCAACCACATGGGTGCTTCTCGGGACTAGAGGGGGGCGATGCGAAGCCGCGCGAAGTTGCTCACTGCAATGCGGTCGTCTAGCCTCCATACCCTGAACATCCAGATGCGATGAAGGACTGGTCTAAACTCCTTCGCGGCGGCCTGCCTTGCCCATCCAACGTGCTTCTCCGCGGGCGCCGTCGGCTCTTGAATCAGGGGAGACCCCCACCGAGCCTGAACCATCAGCCAGTTCCACCTCCACTCCTTGATATGTGAGTAAAGCTTGGCATCGATGTAATTGGCCCCCACCTTCGTGTCGGCTAGATGAAAGGTCACGCAGCCGGATGTCTGGTGATCCTTGGAACAAAGGGGGGAATAGAAATGTCGGAAGAGCTCCAGCGATGGGCGCCCTCTAACGAACCCTTCGCAGAGGTGAGCAAAGATCGCCAACACCAACACCGCATTCGGATGAAGGTGCGGCATGTGCAGATGGTAATGCTCTAGCACGGCGAGGAAGAAGTTGGCGAACAACGGAACCAGGCCGGCAGCAAGGAAGTTGACAAAGATGGGCACCATCCTGGCCTCCACGTCTTGGCTTCCCACCGGCCGTAGCTTCGTCGCCCTCCAATCGCTCTCCTCGCCTCATACCAGGAAGCGAATGGCCTGCACGCTCTGCCCATCTGCGTATTCCGATCCGAGAAGGGTCGGTGGCGGCACCAGCGCCGCTGACTCCTCGCCCCCCTTTCCCTTATCCATGGTCAACCTGGTCTTACGAGATGCCATGAGGGAGAGATCTGAGTAAGGATGAGGGTGAGGGAAAGTTCGGTGTCAGCTAGAGCGAGAAGAGGAAGAAGATGAGGAAACTGAGAGCGCCTCGGTTCTTCCCACTTATAATCCTAAGGATGGATTAAAGAGAAACCGCCCGTCTCTCGGTCGTGGTCGCCCATGTTTTCTCCCTCCTGAGGGTGTGCAGACGTGGAACGGGAATCGATGAGCCTCTGTTATTCCTGCCTGACAAGACTTCTCACAAAGACGCCATATATAAGTGCTGCAGGAGCGAAGGACTTCCAGCTCGGGACCCCGTAATATGAGGCGAACAGGCGCCATGCGGCGAAGCCCTGGAGCGATGGGTCCCACCGCCCCTCATGTGCCAGCTGTGACACTAACGGGCAATGGGCCCAAGGGCTACTGTCGGCCCAATGAAAACCAGGGTATTAGGGGCCTCGGGAGGATGAGGCCTTGGCGAAGGCGCCCTGATCCGTTCCCGCCTAGGGGGTGGACTCAGGAATCCCGATAACTTACGAATCGACCCGGCAAGTGCTTCATGGGTCTCTTGGGAAGCTACACGCGGGGTTGACCTCGTCCAGCAAGAGGAAAGAATCTCGCTATCGGACGAGAGGATGATGACCAAACCTCTCACCTTTACCACAAGCATCAGCAAGGGACACTGAGCGAATGACAGGTCGGGACGCATGGGCTCCGGTAAGGTCCCCGTGGAGATGAGGTCATCTACAGTGGCTACAGGGTGGTTTACCTGCTCTCTACGATGCTACAGGAGCAGTACCCCAGACGTAGCCCACGTTCTACGGAGGGAAGGCAAAGGATAAACCACGGTGTAATGCGCTGCCCCGACAACCATCATCACCATGCGTACATGCATGCACCAGCAGGCCGTACCTCTTGGATACAAGCTACCCTAGCCTACTCAATGTCACTCCCGACCAGTAAGAGCTCGAGCAAGAGCCCCGGAGAGTAGTATAAATAGAGGGGAGGTTGCAGCCTCCCCGATGGACACAAACTCATTATAACACATTCTCTTCGAAATATCAACACATAGCAGGAGTAGGGTATTACACCAACACGGTGGCCTGAACCTGGGAAACTCCGGCGTGTTCTTCCCTTCGTTCTTCTTCTTCTTCCATCAATGACTTAGGAAGCTAGACGTGTTCAGTCCCTGGCCAAACTCACAAAGGGTTGTCGCAAACAACCCAAGGTCTGGTTCTTAGAAACCGACATGCCGGACGTACACCACAGACGCCCCGCAGGCGAAAGGCATGCCACTGTTTGCCAGGAGCCGAAAGTAGAACATCCGGCCCAGAGGTCTACCGAGGGCACGAGCCTGAAGTAGCCCTCACTGAGGGCAACGAAGCAGGCCACCTGCAGCATGGAATTCGCGCCAAGATGGTGCGGCTGCAGGCCGAAGAAATCAAGGAACTGGCGGAGAAGCCGCTCGCGAGGAGGCCGAGGGGAAGTGCACGATGAACACCACATATTCGCCAACTCACGGCGCCGGCACCACCTCGCCCTAGGCGGCGCAGACTTTGACCTGCGTCGCTGGCGGGATCTTCCACGCCCGGCGAAGGCGCTCGATGGCCTCCAGCGTGGTGGTGGAGCCCTCCCAGGAACCCTTCGGCGGCCCAGCCATCTCCGGGAGCGGCGAAGGCCTCGACGAGGTAGCGGCGGGGCGAAGAAGCCAGAAGAGGTTGCCCAACAGGGGCGGGAGTGGTGCGACAGCAGGGCGCTGTGGACGCGAGGAGGAAGGCGAGTGCGGCAGCGACGACGGAGGAAGAAGGAGTCGAGCGACGCGTCGACGGGCTCGAGGCGTGCGAGGAGGTAGACCAAGCAGAGGGGCGGGGGCAAAGAGTGAAGTACCCCGGCGCCTCCCCCGCTCCTTTCATTTAACCCTTCGGGGAGATCATGCGGAGTGGGATCGTTTGCGACACGATCCCCACTCCCACGCGGTTAACGGCCACGTTAATGCGTGGGGAACGCCAACCGTCGGGCGTAAACTCGCAGAAGATCCAGCGCACGAGTCGAGACCTAGTGGGCTAGGCCTGCGGCGACGTTCCATCGCACGTAGTGTTGCGAGGCCCAGTCTCCTCTCCGGGCCACATGTGGCGCGCGGTGGGCCTGCGGTGGAGCAAGAATAGACAGCAGGCGGGCCCGAGCCAGACAAGGCGTTCCAGATACGGCATTGGCTGCGGGTTGGCCGTCCCGGCCGCGGGCAGCCGGCATCCTCAGGGACCAACCCGGCTCCATCTTGTAAGCAAAAGCCAGTCGTGCCGGTCTTCATCAAGTTTGACGTTTGCACACATCTTCGGGGGGGGGGGGGGGGGGGGGGGAGCTACAGAGGCCCTCCGCTCAAGACCGCAGGACCTCAGCAGCTTCGGGGGCTACTGTCGCGGGAATGATCGTCTGGTGGGCTCAAGGAGACGAGTCAACATTTCAAAACATTTGGGGTGGCTCTGCCTCCCTGCCGGCTGGCTCTCTGGTCGGCTCCCTCGCGGGATGCCGGCTGGAGGCGCAGGCCGGCTCCCTTGCTGGGGGCCAGCTGGGCGCACCAGACGGCTCCCAGGTTGGTTGTAGCCGGAGTCGGCGGGGTCAGCGCCCGTCCCATCCGTTGTACCAAGTACAGAGACAAGACAACACCCACGTCACAGGGGAGCGTGGCTGTAGTGCCCTCGGTACCGCTGACCTCGACGGGACGGTCTGACACTGTAGGAGCGTGCACTACCTACCCCCTGACGTCGTCGCCTACAAGCCACATTGACGAGCAGCCGGCGGTCCCCATGACCGACCCGACCCCACAGCCGGCGGGCCCCATGGTCAGCCAGAGACGCATGCAGCCGGCGGGCCCCATGGTCAGCCAGAGACGCAGGCAGCCGGGGGCCGCCCCTATTTCCTATGTATTTTGTAACCTGGGAGGTCCAAGTATAAGACCTCCCAGCCCCCCCCCCCCCAAAGAGGGGTTGGCCATTTCATCCCACACACAACCATACGAGGTGGAGAAGCTGAGCTAGAGCTCCCTTTTCCCTCCCGTCGAACAGCTCAAGGAGCGCCAGTGTATTCTATGACATCCTCATAGCCATCCTTGCAGGACTAGGGGTTTTACCTCTTCCGGAGGGCCCTGGACTTGGGTACGTCTGTGTCATTAGCGCTCTACACTCACACCCGCTTCCGAACGTCGTCGACGCCCATCGGCTCCTAACCACTCGATAAGCCACCCCATGGCATCTGTCGTGGAAATATCACGACACTTCGTTTAAAGTACTAGGTTGCATTTCCATCAAACAGGTGTATGTTGTTAAATTAAGCAAAGCGGCAAATATAGATAACCAGGAAAGTCGCACATGTGCGTTTGCCGGTCAGGGAGTGCGACGACAAGTACCGGGAAGGGAAAGGTCGGATAAAGGCTTGTTGTTTTCGTTGGAGGTTACACGCAGCAGGTGAGCAGCTAGGTCTGAATAAAGTGGAAGGCACGGGGTGAGCAGCCGGGTCTGAATAAAGTGGAAGGCACGAATATCTGCTGCACGTAATTTTTTGGAGCGGTGGGTTTCTCCGTTGGTGTACTCTACCCATCTAGATAGAAAGTAGGTATTCCGCCCATCAAATAGGTTTTCGCTACCACATGACATATGTGGTAAACAATTTAAATTATTCAAAAAATAGATTTCCGCTAACAACCTGGTTCATTTGATAGGTAGAAATTTCTAGCTAGCTCTGTATAAAGGAGACAGCACAAATATACATTGCATGGGAAATCACACAACATTAGGGTTTTCCATTGGAGTGCGGTGCCTTGCACGATAGAAAGGAGGTAACATGTGATACGTCTCCAACGTATCGATAATTTATGAAGTATTCATGCCATATTCACCTATGTTTACAATACTTTTATATGGCTTTGATGCACTTTATATGATTTATTTAGAACTAACCCGGTCTGACGCTGTTTTCAGCAGAACTATCGTGGTGTTGTTTTTTGTGCAGAAAATGAAAGTTCTCGGAATCACCCGAAACTTGTTGATGATTTTTCAGGAACATATGAGCAATATTGGAGCGAAAAAGCACCAGAGGAGAGCCGCCTGTGGGCCACGAGGCAACAGGGCACGGCCACCCCCCCGGTCGCGCCGTGTTGTGTGCTGGGGCCCACGTGGCTCTGTTTGGCGTGTTTCCAACGCTGAAAAATCCTATATATACAGAAACCTCCGAAAGTTAACCTAGAACTTCTGCTCCGCCGCTGCAACTCTCTGTATCAATGAGAAACCCATCTGGAGTCTTTCCAGTACCCTGCCAGAGAGGGGAAATCAGCACCGGTGGTCATCTTCATCATCTCGGCGGAGGCCATGACGAGAAGGGAGTAGTTCACCCTCGGGGCTGAGGGTATGTATCAGTAGCTATGAGTTTAATCTCTCTCTCTCTCTCTCTCTCTCTCTCGTGTTCTTGAGATGTCACGATCTTGATGTATCACAGGCTTTGTTAATATAGTTGGATCATATGGTGTTCTTCCCTCTCTATCTTGTTGTGATGAATTGAATCTTTCTCTTCGAGGTTTTGTTATGTCGGATTGAATATTTGGTTTGAGAACACTTGATGTATGTCTTGCATGCGGATACCCGTAGTGACAATGGGGTATTCTAGTGATTCACTTCATATATGTTATGGCATCAACTTGCGGAACCGGTGACCTTGGGATCTATGCATAGGGGTTTATTACACGTTTTCATACTACTTTCTCCGATAGAAATCTTGGGGTGCTCCTTGAAGTTCTTTGTGTTGGATTGAATATGATAGATCTGAAATTGTTTGATGCATGTCGCAGAATTTACGCACGGATACTTGAGGTGAGATTGGAGTATCTAGGTGACATTAGGGTTGATTGATATGTATCATTGGTGTTATTTTACTACGAACTCTAGGGCTGTTTGTGATACTTATAGAAATAGATCAAAAGATTGATCAGAAAGAATAACTTTGAGGTGGTTCTTCTACCTACACTAATTTCATCTTATGTTATCCGCTACTTATGAACTTTGGAGTATCTTTATTGCACGTTGAGGGATGGTTATATGATTCAACTATGTTAGCATTGTTGGTAGATTGCACTAGTGAAAGTATGAACCCTAGGCCTTATTTCCAAGCATTTATATACCGTTTTGCTCGCTGTTTGTCACTTGTTACCTTGCTGTTTTTGTATTTTAAGATTACAAAAACGTATATCTACCATCCATATTGCACTTGTATCACCATCTCTTCGCCGAACTAGTGCACCTATACAATTTGCAATTGTATTGGATGTGTTGGGGACACAAGAGATTTCTTGTATTTGATTGCAGGGTTGTTTGAGAGAGACCATCTTCATCCTACACCTCCCACGGATTGATAAACCTTAGGTCATCCACTTGAGGGAAAATTGCTAGTGTCCTACAAAACTCTGCGCTTGGAGGCCAAACACGAGTTTACAAGAATAAAGTTATGTAGTAGACATCAAGCCATTTTCTGACGCCGTTACCGGGAGGTGAGTGCTTGAAGGTATATCTTTAGATCTTACAATTAAATATTTTAGTTTCTTGTTTTTGACTAGTTTGATTTATAAAAGAAAACTACAAAAAATGGAATTTAGGTTGCCTCATTTGTTTCGTCTTTATAATGTCTTTCGTGAAAATGATGGTTCAGAAAATTGTGCTCAACTGTTAGAGGAAGAAATTATAAAAATAGTTATTGAGAATTCCTTGAATGATGAGCATGATTGCAATGTTGCTAGTATGAATTCTCTGAATATCCATGATGCTAATGATATGCAAAGCCACAAGCTTGGGGATGCTATGTTTGATGAAGATGATATTTTTTGTCTCCCAAGTTTCGATGAGCAAATTTATTATTATGATAGCATGCCTCCTATGTATAATGATTATATTGATGAAAGTGGGTTTGGAAGAGTGTCAACTCTAGGCACTAGTGATCCCACTATTTTGGAGGGTATTGAATCATATGATAATAATTATGAAACTGGATTTGGAGAGGTCATGACTTTATTTAATGATGAATCCACTATTTTGGAAGAGGTTTCAATTGATTACTACAACAAAGTTGCTATCTATGATGATTATGATGATGACACTTATGATATAAAGGATAATGATAACTATGAAACTTTTCATCATGATTTTAATTTGCAATTTGGTTATGCCAATCATGTATTTCATGATAGTTATTTTGTTGAGTTTGCTCCCACTACAATGAATGAGAAGAAAATTGCTTGTGGGGAGAGTAATAAATTTTCTATGCTTGAGGATCATGAAAAGAATGCTTATGTGATAGTTATATTGTTGAATTCCTTCATGGTGCTACTGAAAATTATTATGAGGGAGGAACATATGCTTGTAGGAATTGCAATAATATCAAGTTTCCTCCCTATGTGTTGAAAATCTTGAAGATATGCTTGTTTTGCCTTCCTATGTTAGTTGATTCTTGCTCTCATAAATTGTTTGCTCAAAAAATACCTATGCATAGGAAGTGGGTTAGACTTAAATGTGCTTGTCATATGCTTCATGATGCTCCCATTGTGTTTCAATTCTTTACTTTTATGTGAGCATCATAGAAATCATCATGCCTAGCTAAAAAGGCTTTAAAGAAAACCGCTTGTTGGAAGACAACCCAACACTTTTCCTTATGTTTTTGTGTGTTCAAATGATTAAGTTACTGTAGTAATCATGTTTTGTGCTTTTTATTTCAATAAAGTGCCAAGTAAAGCCTTTGGGATAGTGTGGATACTTGTTAGTTTGATTTTGTGCAAAAGAGAAACTTTTATGTCCAGTGCAGAATTTCTCTGATTTTACTGGAGAGTCAAAAAATTCTGAAATTTTTACAAAATCTTTCTATGCCAATTATCTGCATTTTCCTAATTTTTCAGAAGTTTTATAGATAGGGAAATATGGATTTCATTCGGATCTTCACAGACTGTTCTGTTTTTGACAGATTCTGTTTTGCATGCATAGTTTGCTTGTTTTAGTGTTTCCATAGCTTATATTTAGTGGTATAAATTATGGAAATGATAGAATAAAGTATTTATTATGTGAGAACAATTATGAATCTTGTCTTGACAGTACCTACGTGAATGATCTATCTTTATTACACTAACCCATTTCACCGAGTTCCGTTAAGTTTTGTGTGATTGAAGTTTTCAATTTTTGGGTGAGACACCGATATGAGGAGAATAAAGAGTGGTAAGACCCTAAGCTTGAGGATGCCCAAGGCACCCCCAAGGTAATATTCAAGGAAGACTCAAACGTCTAAGCTTGGGGATGCCCCAGAAGGCATCCCCTCTTTCGTCTTCAACATTATCGGTATATCTTACTTGGAGCTATATTTTTATTCGTCACATAATATGAGTTTTGCTCGGAGTGTCATTTTATTTTTATTAGTATTTGCTTGCTGTTATTTATAATCTTGTTTTCCAATAAAAAGTTCCAAGAATTGCCTTTTAGGATGCTTGAATTGCATGTTTGATATGTGTTGTGTAAAGACAGAAACTTTTGCTGAGCGTTTGTATTTTCATATTTTACTGGAAGGTGGAAAGTTTCTGAAATTTTTATACAATATTTTCATATAAATGTTTTATCATGTCCTAAATTTTCAGAATTATTGGAGGTACAGAAGTGCACTTTGTAAATTAATTTCTACAGACTTTGCTGTCATCGTTTTGTTATCTACTTCTCCTATAGTTTTCATGACTTATATTGGTAGATATAAATTATGGAAATGATAGTAAACAGTAGCTAAGGTTTAAAAATTATTATGCCACTTGTCTTGGTAGTACATAAAGAGTTGATTTATTCTTATATGCACTAACATTTCTCATGAGTTCTTTTCAAGTTTTGTGTGGATGAAGTTTTTGAGAATAGGTGAAACCGTAATATGAGAGGATTGAACGAGACACAAAAGCTCAAGCTTGGGGATGCCCAAGGTACCCCAAGTCAATATTACAAAAAGTCTCAAGCATCTAAGCTTGGGGATGCTACGCATCCCACCTCTCTTCATCAACAATTATCGGTTAGCTTATGTTGAGCTTATATTTTTATTCGTTCACATGATGCGTGCTATTCTTGAAGTGTATTTTGTTTTGTTTGTTGTTTGAATAAAATCTCAGATCTGAAAATATTTATTGAGAGAGAGTCCTCACATAGCTACTTAATTGTTTGACTACTCATTGATCTTCGCTTATATCTTTTTGAGAGTAGTTTGATGTTTACTCATGTGCTTCACTTATATCCTAAGAGTAAATTGTGAATGAATGAAATATCATAAATGTGAAATTACCAATGTGCTATATTCTTACTAGCAGGGTCACATTTGGTTTAGAAAGTAAAATCTATTGAAGTTTGACAATCACAATATTGGTCATACAAGCAATTCATGAGTGATTAGTATAAGAAAGAGAAATTTCACATACGAATATATTATCTTGGTCATATTTTATGATTGTGAATACCCATTAATTATTTTCAACCTTGATCAAATATTTTAAGTTGGACAAGGAAGACAACATAATGATTATGTTTGGATATATTTGCATAGAATTTATATTGTTATGGATCCTCCAACATGTGGTGCATGTTTAGAACCTTTTGCTAGCCAAAACTTTGTACTAAGTAGAGATACTACTTGTACATCCAGATCCTTGAGCCAAGTTTCTTTCATGAGAGTCCACCCTACCTACCTATATATGGTATTTCACTGCCATTCCAAGTAAATTTGCACGTGCCACCTCTAAACATTCAAATGAACGTCCGTTGTGTGCTCGTAACGCTCATGGAGCGACGGGGCGGTCATTATCTTCCATGATAAGCGGGTTATTCTCGAGATAACTGTTTATTCACTTGTCATTGCACGAGAGAGGCTGGTAAAAAGGATGCCCAATCCTGCATAATACAAAAATAAATAAACATCCCCCCTAGAAAGTTGATTGTTTGGAGGGCAACTGTGGATTCGGCCAGCCATGGAATGTGTTTGAATGGTTGAGGGGGGGGGGGGTAAAATTTCAATTCTGTTTGGGAACCGCCAATAATGTGTTTAGCATGGAAGATATTGAAAACTTTGTTGTGACATTGACAGGAAAAGTATACCGCTCAAAATTACATATTGATCTCTGT
Organism: Elymus sibiricus; assembly: GCA_039707655.1. Taxonomy (NCBI): domain Eukaryota; kingdom Viridiplantae; phylum Streptophyta; class Magnoliopsida; order Poales; family Poaceae; genus Elymus; species Elymus sibiricus. Next base: position 313,161,967 of record CM077667.1, on the reverse strand, counting down.
TTTAAAACAATGAGCTCTGGCACCTCTGCAAATCCCTGCTTCCCTCTGCGAAGGGAAAATCTATTTACTTTCATGTTACTTATTTTTCTTGTTGAGTCAACTTCTTATTCCAACCTCAATCTATTAGTTGGCAAGCATCATGTGTTGGGGAAAGATCCAAACACATATATCTAGTCAAATATATTTGATCATGATTCATTATTGTTGACAATTATCTTTCATGATAAGTATGTTGGGAGGCAACACATTAAGCCCCTATCTTTCTATGTGTTCGATGGATGATGTTTGTTTTAAAAATATGCTTTGAGTATTAGCAATCATAGAAGACTATATGATAATTGAGTATGTGGAGCTCTTACTTAGACTTGATAATGCATTGAAATTGTTTGATGACTAAGAACATAGGTTGTTAAGTTTCAAGAGAATGCATTGTTTGAACCATAACGTGTGAATAACTTGCTACTTGATCATGAGAAGTTTTATGAGAAATACTTGCTGGTTATGATGCTAGAAAAGTGACTGAAATTTTCATTGGTCAAGATTATACACTATGCTAGCATTCACACTTCATAAATTATTTCTTTTATCATTTACCTACTCGAGGACGAGTAGGAATTAAGCTTGGGGATGCTGATACGTCTCCAACGTATCGATAATTTATGAAGTATTCATGCCATATTCACATATGTTTACAATACTTTTATATGGCTTTGATGCACTTTATATGATTTATTTAGAACTAACCCAAACTGACGCTTTTTTCAGCAGAACTATCATGGTGTTGTTTTTTGTGCAGAAAATGAAAGTTCTCGGAATCGCCCGAAACTTTTTGATGATTTTTTTTTCTGGAACATACAATATTGGAACGAAAATGCACCAGAGGAGAGCCACCCGTGGGCCATGAGGCAACAGGGCGCGACCACCCCCTGGCCGCGCCCTGTTGCGTGTTGGGGCCCACGTGGCTCCGTTTGACGTGTTTCCAACGCTGAAAAATCCTATATATACAAAAACCTCCGAAAGTTAACCTAGAACTTCCGCTCCGTCGCCGCAACTCTCTGTATCGATGAAAAACCCATCTCGAGCCTTTCCAGTACCCCGCCGGAGAGGGGAAATCATCACTGGTGGCCATCTTCATCATCCCGGCGGAGGCCATGACAAGGAGGGAGTAGTTCACCCTCGGAGCTGAGGGTATGCACCAGTAGCTATGTGTGTAATCTCTCTCTCTCTCTCGTGTTCTTGAGATGTCACTATCTTGATGTATCACGGGCTTTGTTAATATAGTTGGATCGTATGGTGTTCTTTCCTCTCTATCTTGTTGTGATGAATTGAATCTTTCTCTTTGAGGTTTTGTTATGTCGGATTGAATATCCTGTTTAAGAACACTTGATGTATGTCTTGCATGCGGATACCCGTGGTGACAATGGGGTATTCTATTGATTCACTTGATATATGTTATGGCATCAACTTGTGGAACCGATGGCCTTGGGGATCTATGCATAGGGGTTGATTGCACGTTTTCATACTACTTTCTCCGATAGAAATCTTGGGGTGCTCCTTGAAGTTCTTTGTGTTGGATTGAATATGATAGATCTGAAATTGTTTGATGCATGTCGCATAATTTACCATAGATACTTGAGGTGACATTGGAGTATCTAGGTGACATTAGGGTTGATTGATATGTATCATTGCTGTTATTTTACTACAAACTCTAGGGTTGTTTGTGTCACTTATAGGAATAGCTCAAAAGATTGATCGGAAAGAATAACTTTGAGGTGGTTCTACTACCTACACCAATTTCATCTTATGTTCTCCGTTACTTATGAACTTTGGAGAGATTCTTTGTTGCACGTTGAGGATGGTTATATGATTCAACTATGTTAGCATTATTGGGAGATTGCGCTAGTGAAAGTATGAACCCTAGGCCTTATTTCCAAGCATTTATATGCCGTTTTGCTCGCTGTTTGTCACGTGTGACCTTGCTGTTTTTGTATTTTCAGATGACAAAAACCTATATCTACCATCCATATTGCACTTGTATCACCATCTCTTCGCCGAACTAGTGCACCTATACAATTTGCAATTGTATTGGGTGTGTTGGGGACACAAGATATTTCTTGTATTTGATTGCAGGGTTGTTTGAGAGAGATCATCTTCATCCTACATCTCCCACGGACTGATAAACCTTAGGTCATCCACCTGAGAGAAAATTGCTACTGTCCTACAAAACTCTGCGCTTGGAGGCCCAACACGAGTCTACAAGAATAAAGTTGTGTAGTGGACATCAACATGCAAAGGTTGTTTCCGGCCAGAGGTACGTGTTGCCGGCCAGAGGTATCTGCTGTTTTAGCGCATCACCGCCGTCTCTGGTTCGCGCCGGAGCCTCGCCGCCGGCGCGCGAACTACTTAACCCAGCAGTGTCTATGACTGGCATCGAAGACGTTCACACGGCAAAGTAAAATGCCGCAACGGTTGTGTTTCTTTGTGGGAAGCAGCAACGTAGGGAGAATTGTGCTCGATGTCGTTGGGGAGGACGGCCTCTGCTCCGTAGACCATGAAGAAGGGTGTGTAGTCAGTAGACCAGTTTGGAGTTGTTTGCAGGCTAAGAGTCGTACATGTTTTTGGCCCGTGTGCCATTCATGGATGAGTCAGTGTTAGGTCCATAGTTTTTCCCTATTTTCCATGGGGTCAGGTTGTTTTGTCCCCAACGGACGTCGTACATGTTTTCGGCCCGTGTCACCGTCGGACACGAAGGGGCAATTCCCGTTCTGTCCCCCAGTCGGTAGGCAACGACCCGCTCTCGCCACGTGAGCAGCTCGAGTAAGTGGTACTGACAACAGAAGAGCACATGACACGACAGTCGCAGCGGCTTAGGGTACTGAACCAAGAGACAAAAGGAAAGCACAAGTTGCGGCCACCCTGGGAAGGCCCCTTCACGATTCATCAAGTGTCGTCCGATGACGCATATCGACTCAAAGACATCTAGACCGACATCGTCTTCCCACACTCCTGGAACATCCAACTGCCACGTCGTTTCTACACCCAACATCCTATGTTATTGGGGATGTACTTTAAAGTCAAATCTTATATTGTAGGTATTGATTATTTTTTTTAGGAACCGACAAGAGCACTAACTTTTCATTTAGAAGAAGAAAATATGTATAGGTTGGCATGTTTTTAGGGGGGGCATGTCGAAAACCTCAAGATCCCACATATCACATATATAGCCACATGCTAACTACTCGTGAGTATGAATCACTCTAGGACGAAAGGCCAAGACGCGCTGCATAATCTCCTTGAAGGTGAGGTGGGCCACCTCGATGTAAGTCGATCTTGTGCCTTCGAAGATTTTTCGACTCCTCTCTTTTTACGCATTCCACATTATATAGATGAGGAAGCCGTCAACTCACTGGTCATCATATATTTATGAAATTTCTTTAGTTTATAATCCGAGGGGCATTCTATTTTACAAAATATCTTTGTGCAAATATTTATTAAATTAAAGAAATGGTCCTTAATTTGTTTCTAGGCATCTCCAACGACAACTTGCAAATTTCCTCCTGTGTCCGCCCGCGGACAGGGGGACCAGTCTGCGGACACAGATGCGGGAGGGCGACATCCAACCATAGTCGCATACATTTTGACCATAACTCGAACCAACCGGATGAAATTCGTGAAAACCGGACATATTTCATTCAAGTTCGGATATAATTTACATAAAAGGTCGATATTTCGATTGTTTAACTAAAAAACTAGAAAAAAACCTAAACCCTATACCAGATGACCACCTCGTACGTGTGGCCGCCCTGCCCTGCCGCACCCCGTCTCCGTCAGTGATGCCGTCGTCATCATCGTCGTCGTCGTTCCTCCAATGGCGGAACAACGTCGAAGGGCCGCGACAGCCTTATCCGGCGGCGGCCTGCCGCTTGCGGGAGAGCCACTCCGCCTCCTGCTGTGCCATGCGGAGTGCCGCCGCAGCCACTGCCGACATGGCCTTCGGAGGCCTGGTTACGGCCTTGCCACGGCCGACGTTGGCGGAGCATTTGCTAAGCGACCACTCCTCGCCGATCTTGGCGAGCTCGCCGTCAAGGCGGCGACGACCCATGGCGGCCGCCTCCGCGGTGGTCACAGAGCGGTCGAGCGCCCATGCCGCGGCGAGGTCCGGTTCGTTGCGGACCCATTCCGGCGTGACGTCCGTGTTGGCGAACGCGGAGCGGTGAGCGGCACTGCGCCAGTCGTACCTCGCCTGCTGTCGCGCCGCGCGCTCGGCCTCGGACACCACCGCCTGAGAGCCGGAGGCACCGCCGAAGCCTTTGCCTCCCAAGTAATGGAGGATGCAACCACTCGCCTTGGCTATCGCGGGCGGCCCCCTGGGGGCGGTGGCGTCGAGGCGGTGATGGCTCGTCAATCCGGGCGTACCAGCTATGCGGTGGTGACGGCGACACAGGCTTGACGCGGCCCCCGATGTGGAGGCCGCAGTTGCATAGTGGTGACGGCTACTCAGGCTTGACCCGGTCGCCGATGTCGAGGCCGTGGTTGCACGGTGGTGACAACGGCTTGTCCTTCACGCAGCCCCCAATGTGGGCCGCGGTTGCGCGTCGCGGACACCGGCTCATCCTTCATGCGGCCGTCGATGTGGAGGCCGCGGTTGCGCGGTGGGGAAACCGGCTCGTCCTTCACCTGCCGGAGCGGTGACGCCAGCTCGTCTTTGACTCGCGCTGGTGATGGTGGCGCTGGTCCCATCTGACGAAGCGAATGCCCCGTCATGATCTCCATCGGACAGAAAAATTCTTTGTACGTCAAGGCCGCCTCCGACAACAGCCGTGGCCGCTCCTGTGGCTGGTCCTCCTCGTCACCGGAGGAGATGACTATCACCTCCTTGCCTTCGGAGCCCGCCGACTTGGAAGCAGATGGCCCCGGTGACCGAGGGCGGCGGCGCCAAGATCCGCCAGACGACGAGCTCACACCGGGGTTGCCTGCCGGTGCAGAGAACCAGGACTTGGGCATCGCTGCTGGCTTAGCTCGGAGAGGAGGCAAAGAAGGAAAGACGCGAGGATGTTGGAGAGAGGAGGAAGGTCTGGTGCTCAGCTCTACGGCGCCAGAGTATGACTATTTAAGCAGCGGCCAAGGCTGACGGTGGGGCGGTCAGCCTGCTTCAATGCGGCGCATCTGCCAGAGTTGGCCCCGGGACGCGACGTCTGCATTGAAGCGGCGAGGCCCGAGAGGTTGCTTCTGTCTGCGCGCCTTCCCGTCCAGTTAAATCACGGTTTCAATGGCGGCCGCTGCATGCTCTGGGCCGGCAAGAATGCGGTGTGGCAAGCGACGAGACGTGTGGGATGGAAGACGCAGGAAGGGCGGGTGGGGTTTTTTGATTGGCCAGGACGGTCAGAATCGAGCGAAGTAGCGGTCCGGACTTTTGCAAACCTCCCATGTTTGTCTCCGATTTACGGGAGAAATCGCGATACAAGACCGTGCTGGATGACTTCCGCGGTCTGGATCATGTGGTCCAGACGGTTGAAAGGTTTACGGTCCAGCTTAAAGATGCCCTTAGAGCATCTACAACCGGACCTCTCAAATCCGCCTCAAACGCCCGGGCAGGCCGCCCGGTCAGTGTCCGGTCACAAAATTTTGACCTAGACAGGCCTCTCAAACGGCCCTCAAACGCCCGGGCTGACTGGCACCCCCCATATCCAGCCCAAATATGAGGCGGGTATGGGGGCGCCCGGGCACGCCCGCCACGTCGGACTGACGGCGTGGCCCCACACGGACTCGCCGGGAAACCCGAAGGTCCGACGGGCGCCTCGACCGTCGTCGCGGTGTGAACGCCGTGTGGCGCCGCGTGGCGCGGCTCAGCCTCCCCGCCCGAGGTCGGGGACGGCTATTTAAGCCGTCCGGCGCCCCCCAGCCCTAACACATCCGCCTCCTCCCTCTCTCCGCCGCCAGCCGAGCCCTTCCGCCTCCTCTCGCTGTTCCCTCTCCGTCAGGATGGTCCGCCGGCTCATCACCACCTACGCGCAGCTGACGCCGGAGCGGCGCCGACAAATCGAGGAGGAGTACCACGCTCGCCGCGCCGCCCGCATCGCTGCGGGTCTCCCTCCTAACTCGCCGGAGACGGAGGAGGAGGTGGAGGAGGAGGAGCTGCCGGAGGAGGAGGAGCCGGAGGCAATGGAGGAGGAGGAGCCGGAGCAGGAGGCTCCCGGCTTGACCATGGCGGAGGCAGACGCGGAGTTCGTCATCGCCCAATCGGACGAGATGGCGAAACAGCAGGCCATCCTGGATTCCATCCGGGATGAGGCCGAGGTGGAGGCCAACCGCCGGCTCATCCGGCAGAGGCGGGCGGAAGCCGACGCCCTCTTCGACGAGCTGGAGGCCGAGGAAGCCGCAGCGGAGGGGGCAGCAGCGCCGGCACCGGAGGGGGCGGAGGGGGCAGCAGCGCCGGCGCCGGAGGGGGCGGACCTGCGGCGCGCGCACATCTATCCGCCGGAGGGGACGGAGATCGTCCACAACTCCAACGAAGAGTAGATGGCTTTTAACGTAGCACGTTGGTTCATTTTAGTTGCATGCTTTTGTATGGATTTGAGAAAGAAATATGAGATGTCCGGATGCAACGAGCTTTATTTGAGGCGTGGCGTTTGAGGGACCGGATTTGCAAGGTCCCGCTGTAGATGCTCTTATCGGGTAAGCTGCACGATTGCATTTAGCACGTGGTTGATGCTTTGCTGGTCGATGAGGTGGTCACCCCTTGGTCGTGTGAAACGGAGATAAAGGAGACGGCAGGAAGATCTGCTGCATGCAAAATCGGCCAGTTCACTTTGGCCGGGTGCATCTTTCTTCGAGCTCTCGGCGCCGAGTGCTGGTTCTGCTCGTTGCATGCGCGTCGACTTTGAATGGGGTCGTTCTGTCAATCGTGGGGACATGCTAGTAGGCTCCCACTTTGCTTACTCCCGTCATTTCCGCTCGGTTGTCATGATCATCCCTCGGGTTCCTCATCGCTGACGGGCGTGGTGCTGTTTTCCGCAGGCAGGGATAGGTACTTGTAGGGGTGTGTTTGGATCACAACCAATGCTTACCAAGCCAAAAAATTGACTGGCCCATGATTTTTGGAGGTGCGTTTGGATCGGTGCCAAATACTTATTTGGCTCGCCCGAGCCGCCCCGTGCCCACCCACGTAATTCTCGCCAACTTGCGGGCGAGCCGATGGCGAAGAAAACATCCGTCAATATTTTGGCGTCGTAACGTTCTGTCTTTTCTTCCGTGGGTCTTCTGGTTTTTTTTCACCAGCAAATATGTTCATGCGTTGCAACCGGTGAAAAAAACTTCATTTGCCCTAATCAATAAGCATTGATCAAGACCCCTTCCAGCCTGTCCATGTCTTATATTTCAACATGACATCTTACAAAATCCATTATTTTTGTGTTGCTGCTTATTCGGTTCTTCGCCCTTGTCAACGGTGGTCCCAATGGTCATCAAACATGGTCAATCTCAAGTCAGTGAGCAAGTCCATTGTGACTCAACCGTGGTACTGCAAGAGAATATTTAATAAAACTTAAAAAATGTCGTCGAGTTGGATGAACCATGCTAGCGATGAAAATCCGATGTGTGTGACGGACGGAAATTTTGAGGAAACACTCCTCCCTTTAATGACGTGTATTTTAATGGAAAAGTTAATTAACGTGTCCCCAAAACGTTCACCAACGCAGGGCATGACGGCAGGTGCGCGGTGAGATATAGCAGAAATACATATCAACATGAAATGAGGCAATGCAAACCAACCTGTGGTTGGATGGTTAGAGGGACTGTGGTATCCCCGGCCCATCAGGGTTCAAATCCTGGTGCTTGCATTTATTCCTGAATTTATTTCAGGATTTCCGGCGATGCGCATTCAGTGGGAGGAGACGTTCCCGTCGACGACGAGGTGCCTACGGTGACTTCGTAAATTTCAAGATGATATGCCGGCTCAGTCTCTCGGAGGTGCTCATAGGGGTAGGGTGTGCGTGTGTGCGTTCATAGGGGTGAGTGTATGCGCGTGTATATGAGCGCTTGCGTCTGTACTGTGTTCAAAAAAAAAACATGAAATGAGGCAATGAGCTTACTGTGGTAAGGAATGGTTACTTCTGATTTGCTGGGTCAATCCCATAAAGAAATCAAATTAACTTGGGCCAAGCGCCTCGGTCCCATGTTACCCGTATATGCATGCACCTCTCTCTCCTTGATGCATGCTCGGTCTTTATTTTGTTTCCCATGATCCCAACCCCACGTTACCCGCATGTGGATGCGCCTCTCTCTCCTTGATGCATGCTCGGCCTTCAATTTGTTTCCTCCCATTGATCCTAATCCCGCTTTTAGTTAGATCCAATATGCAAGCCAACACTTCCCGTTTAATTAGTTTTTCATAATCCGTGATTTCAATCAGCCTCCTCCTACAATCTCGCTTTCATTTATTTAGGCAATTAATCCCACCTTTTCCCTCTTAATCTCAACTAATTACTTTTCTACAATGCCCAATTTCTAGCAGTCTCCCACAATCTCACTTTTACTAGTAGAACGCCCGTGTGTTGCTACATGCTACAATACAATGCATATAAATGAATAAAAAAATGATTAAAGTCGTTTTCAAGGTTGAAGCTCATTTATCCCTCATATATCTGGGCATGTTTGGACATTAAACGGACGCCGCGGACAATTGCTGCAACATAGCCAACACTTTGTTTGAAATCAACGACTCTCTTCCCAGCATCCTTTCTTCCTGTCATTGTAGGCCAATTGTTGATCTCCCTTCTTAGTCACACACACCCTCACACCGCCAATCCGTCACCACGTTACCCGGGGGGGGGGGGGGGGGGGGCACCCGAAGACACGGGACCTTATCGTCATCCTTTCGGTAGGAGGGGTAAAGAGCTCACAACTCTCCTTCCATATCATCATGTATTCATGTCAATGTCGCCCAATGGTTTAGCTCCCTCCCTAGTCACACATTCCCTCACACCACCAATCCGTCAACCACGTTGTAAAGGGGGGCACCCAAAGACACACAACCTTATGGTCGTCCTTTCGCTACAAGGACGGGCAAAGAGTAAAGTGAGGTATAAACATACACATACATAAGGTAATTAAGGTGATAATATAATTCAAGGAAATTAGTAGATGGTGTCAGTAAAGTGAGGTATAAACATACACATACATAAGGTAATTAATTAATTAATATGATATTTTGTATGCTCTACATGGACAAAAAATACAACAAAAATATTACCTTCATTCTACAGAATGAAATTGAAAACATGTGAACAAAATCACAAATAAGTGTTGAGAATTAAGAAATCATGATGATCCTTAATTTGGCGATACCATTTACATGATGCTCACTCCTTCCATACATAGGTCCCCTATCAAGATACTGAGAAAAAGAGTAGTGATTAATGGCCGTTTCATGGGCCTCGCACACTTGGACGGGTGAAGTAAATACAATCCATATATTAGCTAAATTATAAGGTGTTTCTGATCAAACAAAACATTTATAAGGGAAGGGGCTACTACAACTTGTACAGTCTTGAGCCGATGCTAACACACTCATTGTCCAGTGTATGCAAGTCATCTCTTCCTCTCTCCATCACAAGTGACATGTTCAAACTCCAAAGTAGCTAGATTGAATCATTCAATGTGGAGACACCAAATTTGGAGCTCCAAGGTGCAACCTTTTCTTATCATAGCCTTTGCGGCTAGAGAGACTATATACAATGCATTTTTGAGAAAGAGAAACATTCACAAGATGCGGTATATTGGTCAAGGTTACATACTATCAAATTTAGAATATGATTATATTTTTATTCTTTTCATAGCATAGAGATGTGACAAAATATGATGATTATCACTTGAGAATATATACGAGCAACTAAAACATCCACAAAAAATACACACAAATCACTTGTAAAAAGGTAAACTTCGAGACACAACACTATATACCTAGATGTAAAGATGACAAAAGGATAATAGGGATAAATATGAGGACGTGGAGTATTCGAACCTGAGCTCACATGCTCCTTGATGATTAGTAAAATCCGAAACAGAGTAAAAAATCAATATTTACATTCATGTAGGTCTAAAACTTTCATCAATGTTTATCACAAAAAATCCAGAATTTTTTATTTTTTGGATTTTACTATTCATCAGGGAGCATGTGAGCCCGGGATCAAAAGAGCACTTTTTGTAGATACGAGTGAAATTAAACAAAGCTAAGAGCTAATAGCTTATGTACATTTGGAGTCAAGCGAATATTTTGTAAGTTTAGTGCAAGGAAGTTTCTGAAGAAAATGAAGTTATTTAGTAAGATATCTTTTTATGTCGTGCCGTCCAACCCCCTAACACTCATTATCATGGCTCTTCCATATCTTTGGGTTTCAACAGAATAAAGTTAACGCTAATGATCTATCAAAACCAATGAGTGAAAAAAGCACCCATCAACTATACGATGGTACATTTTACTCACGAATTACCAAGACCAAACCACAATCAAACAAATGAGCATGAGCATCCAATCCCAGTGAGTTCAATAATATTGAATTAGTATATATACCCCTTGCGTGAATAAAATTCATCGATGGACACCCTTATTCTCTATCAGAAGCAAACCCCAGTTGATGATGTGTGCAGTGCGCGCCTATATTCTGTATCAGAAAACGCAAAAAATAAATAGAGGTATACCTTGTTGTAGAGGACAATCTGATAGAGGTGGAAAACATGTGTGAAGGAGGGATTCTCCTGGTTCTTATTTTCATCGCCAAGGGTGCTAGTATAGGGAGGATATGGAGGAGGTGCTGGTACACACAGCAGGTGACCGCCCCGACCGGCCATGGATCATATCCTCGCAGTGTGATGGAGCTGAACATCCCCGACCGCCCATGAATCATCCTCGCAGGTGATCGTCCGCGACCAGCTATGGATCATCCTCGTAGTGCGATGGAACTGGCCATATACAAATAAACTGAAGTAGCTAGAACAGAAAACTAAATATATTTTTAGAAGGAAAAATAAGAAAGAAGAATGGTGTGAAGGGAGGGAGGCTGGATCTAACATACATGTGCGCTGGACTGATCATTATGTATATACTTTGGTTGTGTTAAACAGTAGAAATATCTAAATGTTTGACCAATTATTGGTGTGTTAAACAGTAGAGAAATATCTCCCAAGACCGTGACGTGTGTTGGAAATATGCCCTAGAGGCAATGATAAATTAGTTATTATCATATTTCCTTGTTCATGATAATTGTTTATTATCCATGCTAGAATTGTATTGATTGGAAACTCAAGTACATGTGTGGGTACATAGACAACACTGTGTCTCTAGTGAGCCTCTAATAGACTAGCTCGTTGATCAAAGATGGTCGATGTTTCCTGGCCATGGACATGAGTTGTCATTTGATAACAGGGTCACATCATTAGGAGAATGATGTGATGGACAAGACCCAAACTATCAACGTAGCATATGATCGTATCAAGTTTATTGCTATTGTTTTCTGCATGTCAAGTATCTGTTCCTATGACCATGAGATCATGTAACTCACTGACACCGGAGGAGTACCTTGTGTGTATCAAACGTACGTAACTGGGTGACTATAAAGATGCTCTACAGGTATCTCCAAGGGTGTCTATTGAGTTGGCATGGATCAAGACTGGGATTTGTTACTCCGTGTGACGGAGAGGTATCTCAGGGCCCACTCAGTAATACAACATCATAATGAGCTTGCAAGCAAAGTGACTAAAGAGTTAGCCACATGATATTGTATTACGGAACGAGTAAAGAGACTTGCCGGTAACGAGATTGAACTAGGTATGGAGATACCGACGATCGAATCTCGGGCAAGTAACATACCGATGAACAAAGGGAACTGTGTACGGGATTAACTGAATCCTTGACATCGTGGTTCGACCGATAAAGATCTTCGTAGAATATGTAGGAACCAATATGGGCATCCAGGTCCCGCTATTGGTTATTGACCATGGAGAAGTCTCGGTCATGTCTGCATAGTTCTCGAACCCGCAGGGTCTACACACTTAACGTTTGGTGACGATATAAGTATAGTCGAGTTATTATGTTGGTGACCGAAGGTTGTTCGGAGTCCCGGATAAGATCCTGGACGTGACGAGGAACTCCGGAATGGTCCGGAGGTGAAGATTGATATATATGATGAAGGGTATCGGAGTCCGGAAGTGTTCCGGGGCATACCGGGAATTCGACGGAGTACCGAAAGGGGTTTCGGGGGGCCCCAACAAGTGTTGGGGGGGCTTATGGGCCAAGGAGAGGGGGCACACCAGCCCACAAGGGGCTGGGCGCCGCCCAAACCCTAGCCCACTCGGCTGGGAAGGGGGGCACACCCCCTAGGGCCGCCGGCCACCCTAAACTTGGGTGGCAAGGCACCTTGGGGGGGGGCACCCAAACCCTGGCCGCCACCCCCTTGGCCGCCGGCCCCTAGGGGAAACCCTAGGGCGCCCTCCCCTCCTCCCTTCCCCTATATATATAGAGAGGGAGAGAGAGGGCAGCCGCACCACAACGTGCTACAGCGCTGCCCCTCCTCTCCCTCGTAGTTCTTCTCCTCTCCATAATGCACGACGAAGCCCTACTGAGATTCCACCACCACCACCTCACCACGCCGTCGTGCTGCCGGAGGACTCGGGCTACTACTTCACCATTGCTCGCTGGATCGAGGAGGTGAAGGCGTCATCAAGCTGTACGTATGTTGAACGCGGAGGTGCCGTCCGTTCGGCACTTGATCGGGAGTTCGCGGGACGGGTCGTGATTGGATCGCGAAGACGTTCGACTACATCAACCACGTTTCTTAAACGCTTCCGCTTAGCGATCTACAAGGGTATGTAGATGCAATCTCTCCTCTCGTAGATGGTCATCTCCTAGATTGATCTTGGTGAAGCGTAGGAAATTTTTTGTTTCCCATGCAACGTTCCCCAACAGTGGCATCATGAGCTAGGTCTTTGCATAGATGACATCACGAGTAGAACACAAAGGAGTTTGGGGCGTTGATATTCAGATTGCTTCCTTTCTTGGTATTTTCTTGATTCAGCGGTATTGTGGGATGAAGCGTCCCGGACCAACTTTACATGTCCACGTACATGAGACCTGTTCCATTGACTGACATGTAACTTTGTTGCATAAGATGGCTGGAGGGTGTCTGTCTCTCCCACCTTAGTTGAATCGGATTCAACAAAGGCGGTCCTTGTAGAAGGTTAAATAGCAACTTGTATATCACCGTTGTTGTTTTGCGTAGGTAAGAATCATTCTTGCTAGATACCCATAGCAGCCACGTAAAACATGCAAGAACAAATTAGAGGACATCTAACTTGTTTTTGTAGGGTATGTTGTGATATGATATGGCCAAAGACATGATGATATATATTTGATGTATGAGATGATCATGTTTTGTAATAGTTTATATCAACTTGCATGTTGAAGCATACGGCAACCGGCAGGAGCCATAGGGTTGTCTTTAATTATCATGTGGCCTGCGTGTCACTCATTAAGCGCTATGTAATGCTTTACTTTATCGCTAAGCGATAGCAATAGTAGTAGAAGCATGGTTGGCGCGACAACCCCGATGGCAACACGATGATGGAGATCATGATGATGGAGATCATGGTGTCATGCCGGTGACGATGGAGATCATGCCGGTGCTTTGGAGATGGAGATCAAAAGCACAAGTTCATGGCCATATGTCACTTATGGTTTGCATGTGATGTTAATCCTTTTATGCATCTTATTTTGCTTAGGATGACAGTAGCATTATAAGGTGACCCCTCACTAAAATTTCAAGATAAAAAATTGCGTTCTCCCCGAGTGTGCACCGTTGCGAAAGTTCGTCGTTTCGAAGCACCACGTGATGATCGGGTGTGATAGACTCTACGTTCGCATACAACGGGTGCAAGCCAGTTTTGCACATGCGGAACACTCGGGTTAAACTTGACGAGCCTAGCATGTACAGACATGGCCTCGGAACACAAGAGACCGAAAGGTCGAACATGAGTCATATAGTAGATATGATCAACATGGAGATGTTCACCACTGAAACCTCCTCATCTCACGTGATGATCGGACTTGGGTTGGTGAATTTGGATCATGTAGCACTCGGATGACCGGAGGGATGTCAATTTGAGTGGGAGTTTTAAGTAATATGATTTACTAAACTCATTATCTTGAACAATAGTCTAAGTAATCTTTGCAAATTTATGTTGTAGATCAATGGCTCACGCAATAGCTCCCCTGAATTTCAATGCGTTCCTAGAGAAAGCCAAGCTGAAAGATGATGGAAGTAACTTTGTAGACTGCGCCCGTAATCTGAGGATTATCCTCACAGCTTCCCAAAAGGCTTATGTCCTTGATGCACCGCTCGGTGCGCCACCCGGTCCAGTGTCGTCTGCAGACGTTGCGAACGCCTGGCAGGCGCGTTCTGATGACTACTCAATAGTTCAGTGTGATATGCTGTATGGCTTAGAACCAGGACTTCAAAGACGTTTTGAACGTCATGGAGCATATGAGATGTTCTAGGAGTTGAAGTTTATTTTTGAGAAAAATTCCCGGATTGAGAGGTATGAGACCTCCGATAAGTTCTATGCTTGCAAGATGGAGGAGAACGGGGGTTTCAGTGAGCACATACTCAGAATGTCTGGGTATTCCAACCGTCTGGCTGAGTTGGGAATTACGCTCCCGCCAGAGGCGATCACTGACAGAGTTCTTCAATCACTGCCACCTAGCTACAAAAGCTTTGTGTTGAACTATAACATGCAAGGGGTGAACAAATCAGTCACCGAGCTATTTGCGATGCTAAAAGTCGCTGAGTCAGAAATCCAGAAGGAGCATCAAGTGTTGATGGTCAATAAAACCACTAGTTTCAAGAACAATGGCAAGGGAAAGAAGGGTAACTCCAAGAAGAGTGGCAAAGCAGTTGCTCCTCCCGTGAAGAAACCCAAGGCTGGACCCAAGCCAGAAACTGAGTGCTTTCATTGCAAGGGAACTGGCCACTGGAAGCGGAATTGCCCCAAGTATCTGGCTGACAAGAAGGCGGCCAACACCAAACAAGGTATATATGATATACATGTTATTGTTGTGTACCTTACCAACTCTCGTTGTAGTGCCTGTGTATTTGATACCAGTTCAGTTGCTCACATTTGCAACTCAAAGCAGGAACTACGGAATAGACGGAGGCTGGCAAAGGACGAAGTGATGATGCGCGTGGGAAATGGTTCCAAGGTTGATGTGATCGCCGTCGGCACGCTCGCTCTTCGATTACCATCGGGATGAACCTGAATAATTGTTATTTAGTGCCTGCGTTGAGCATGAACATTATATCTGGATCTTGTTTAATGCGAGACGGTTACTCATTTAAATCAGAGAATAATGGTTGTTCTATTTATATGGGCAATATCTTTTATGGTCATGCACCCATTGTGAGGGGTTTATTCTTATTGAATCTCGATAGTGATGATACACATGTTCATAACATTGATGCCAAAAGATGTAGAGTTGATAATGATAGTACCACTTTCTTGTGGCACTGCCGCTTAGGTCATATTTGTGTAAAATGCATGAAGAAGCTCCATGTTGATGGACTTTTGGAGTCACTTGATTTTGAATCACTTGACACATGTGAACCATGCCTCATGGGCAAGATGACTAAGAACCCGTTCTTCGAAACGATGGAACGAGCAAGTGAGTTGTTGGAAATCATACATATTGATGTGTGCGGTCCGATGAGCATTGAGGCGCACGATGGATATCGTTACTTCTCACCTTCACCGATGACTTAAGTAGATATGGGTATGTTTACTTAATGAAACACAAGTCTGAAACGTTTGAAAAGTTCAAGCAATTTCAGAGTGAAGTTGAGAATCATCATAACAAGAAGATTAAATTACTACGATCTGATCGAGGGGAGAATATCTGAGTTATGAGTTTGGCAATCACTTAAGACAATGTGGAATTGTTTCATAGTTGACGCCACTTGGAACACCACAGCGTAATGGTGTGCCCGAACGTCATAATCGAACCTTATTGGATATGGTGCGTTCTATGATGTCTCTTGCCGATTTGCCACTATCATTTTGGGGTCATGCGTTAGAGACAGCTGCGTTCACTTTAAATAGGGCACCATCTAAATCCGTTGAGACGACGCCGTATGAACCGTGGTTTGGCAAGAAACCAAAGTTGTCGTTTCTTAAAGTTTGGGGATGCGATGCTTATGTCAAAAAGCTTTAGCCAGAAAAGCTCGAACCCAAAGCGGACAAATGCGTCTTCATAGGATACCCAAAAGAGACGGTTGGGTATACCTTCTATCTCAGATCCGAAGGCAAAGTGTTTGTCGCTAAGAATGGATCATTTCTCGAGAAAGAGTTTCTCTCGAAAGAATTGAGTGGGAGGAAGATAGAACTTGATGAGGTTGTTGAACCTTTGCTTCAACTAGAGAGCAGCGCAGTGCGGAAAGATGTTTCTGTGGAGCCTATGTCAGTTGAAGAGGAAGTTAATGATGGTGATCATGAAGCTTCGGATCAAGTTACTATCGAACCTCGTAGGTCGACAAGGACACGTACTGCTCCTGAATGGTACAGTAACCCTGTCTTAGAGGTTATGTTGTTGGACAATGATGAACCTACGAGCTATGGAGAAGCGATGGTGGGCCTAGATTCTGACAAATGGTTAGAGGCCATGAAATCTGAGATAGGATCCATGTATGAAAACAAAGTGTGTACTTTGGAAGTATTACCTGAAGGGCGAAAGGCCATTCAGAATAAATGGATCTTTAAGAAGAAGACGGACGCGAATGGTAATGTCACCGTCTATAAAGCCCGACTTGTGGCAAAGGGTTTTTCACAAGTTCAAGGAGTTGACTACGATGAGACTTTCTCACCCGTAGTGATGCTTAAGTCCGTCAGAATCATGTTAGCAATAGCCGCATTTTTTGATTATGAAATTTGGTAGATGGATGTCAAAACAGCGTTCCTTAACGGTTTCTTAAGGAAGGGTTGTATATGATGCAACCAGAAGGTTCTGTCGATCCAGAGAATGCTGACAAAGTTTGCAAACTCTAGCGATCCATTTATGGGCTGGTGCAAGCGTCTCGGAGTTGGAATCTTCGTTTTGATGAGGTGATCAAAGCATTTGGGTTTATACAAGTTTACGGAGAAGCTTGTATTTACAAGAAAGTGAGTGGGAGCTCTATAGCGTTTCTAATATTATATGTGGATGACATATTGTTGATTGGAAATAATATAGAATTTTTGGAAAGCATGAAGGAATATTTGAACAAGAGTTTTTCAATGAAGGACCTAGGAGAAGATGCTTTCATATTAGGTATCAAGATCTATAGAGATAGATCAAGACGCTTAATAGGACTTTCACAGAGCACATACCTTGATAAAGTTTTGAAGAAGTTCAAAATGGATCAGTCCAAGAAGGGGTTCTTGCCTGTATTACAAGGTGTGAAGTTGAGTAAGACTCAATGCCCAGTGACTGCAGAGGATAGAGAAAAGATGAGTGTCATCCCCTATGCTTCTGCCATAGGCTCTATCATGTATGCAATGTTGTGCACAAGACCAGATGTCAGCCTTGCCATAAGTATGGACCGAAGGTTTCAAAGTGATCCAGGAGTGGAACACTAGACGGCGGTCAAGAATATCCTTAAGTACCTGAAAAGGACTAAGGAAATGTTTCTCGTTTATGGAGGTGATCAAGAGCTCGTCGTAAAGGGTTACATCGATGCAAGCTTTGACACTGATCTGGATGACTCTAAGTCTCAAACCGGATACGTATATATTCTCAATGGGGGAGCGGTAAGCTGGTGCAGTTCCAAGCAAAGCGTGGTAGCTGATTCTACATGTGAAGCAGAGTACATAGCTACCTCGAAGGGGGCAAAGGAAGGTGTATGGATGAAGCAGTTCATGACAGATCCTGGGGTTGTGCCCAGAGCACTGGACCCAATGACTCTGTTCTGTGACAACACTGGTGCCATTGCTCTGGCCAAGGAACCAAGGTTTCACAAGAGGACCAGACACATAAAGCAACGCTTCAATTCCATCCGCGATTACATCAAGGAGGAGGACATAAATATTTGCAAAGTACACACGGATCAGAATGTTGCAGACCCGTTGACTAAGCCTCTTCAACGAGCGAAACATGATCAGCACCAGAACTGTATGGGTATTAGATTCCTTACAATGTAAATCACATAGTGATGTGAGCTAGATTATTGACTCTAGTGCAAGTGGGAGACTATTGGAAATATGCCCTAGAGGCAATAATAAATTAGTTATTATCATATTTCCTTGTTCATGATAATTGTTTATTATCCATGCTAAAATTGTATTGATTGGAAACTCAAGTACATGTGTGGGTACATAGACAACACTGTGTCCCTAGTGAGCCTCTAATAGACTAGCTCGTTGATCAAAGATGGTCGAGGTTTCCTGGCCATGGACATGAGTTGTCATTTGATAACGGGATCACATCATTAGGAGAATGATGTGATGGACAAGACCCAAACTATGAACGTAGCATATGATCGTGTCAAGTTTATTGCTATTGTTTTCTACAAGTCAAGTATCTGTTCCTATGACCATGAAATCATGCAACTCACTGACACCGGAGGAGTACCTTGTGTGTATCAAACGTCGCAACGTAACTGGGTGACTATAAAGATGCTCTACAGGCATCTCCAAGGGTGTCTGTTGAGTTGGCATGGATCAAGACTGGGATTTGTTACTCCGTGTGACGGAGAGGTATCACAGGGCCCACTCAGTAATACAACATCACAATGAGCTTGCAAGCAAAGTGACTAAAGAGTTAGCCACAGGATCTTGTGAAAGTGCGTTATATCGACTAGAGGGGGGGGGGTGAATAGGCGATTTTTACAAATTCGTCACTAAGGAATTACTAGATGAGGAATTTGCTAAGTGACGAAGTACTCGCAGCGGAATAAGTACTCAAGTGCATGCGAAACATAGCAGTGAGATAGTCATCATGATGAAATGAAGCACACAGAGCATAAGTAGCGTGAACAGGATAAGCAGGCTGAAGATAAAGTAACTGAAGAATTTGAGATGAGGAAATTGAGAAAGTCTTCAATCAAATTCTTCAAACAGTAATGATCAGATTCATCAATAAATACTTCGAGGAAATGAAGGGGTTGAGGAAATAGAACCAGGTGCTCGATGAAGACAGTGTTTTGATGACCCAGTTCCAATTGTTGTGACAGTCATACGTCTGGTTTGGAGCGGCTTAGTATTTAAACCAAAGGACACACAGCCCCAGGACACACAGTCCTTACTGTATTCTCCTTGAGCTAAGGTCACACAGTCCTCGCCCAACACTTGTGGTAAGTCTTCAGGGTAGACTTCCAAACCCTCACAAATTCGGTCACCTGGCTATCCACAATTGACTGCTGGATGCTCTAGACCATGACGCCTAACCGTCTGGAAGATACACAGTCTTCAAAGGTAAAAAGCGTCGGTTCCACACAGGAACAATCTCTTCAGTGATGCTCAATCACTTTGGGTTTTGGTGGTTTGGGTTTTGGATTTTTCCTCACTGATGATTTTGTCTCAAAGTCCTCGAGGAATGGGTTGCTCTCAAATGACAAGTGTCAATCTCTCTCTGAGCAGCCAACCAGCTAGTGGTTGTGGGGGGCGGCTATTTATAGCCAGGGTGCAACCCGACATGATACGACATAAATGCCCCCAATGATATGACCGTTAGGTGGATAGAATATCTGGACAGCTGGCGCAAAGCACAGCAACGGTCGGAATTTGAACTGTCAAATTCCTTAGGGCGTATCATATTCCTCACCGTAGGCAATTCGCATTGGCGAAATCCTAACTCCTCAGTCAGATCAATTTCCTCAGAGACCAGAAGAACATCGTCTCTGTCACTGAAGAACTTGACTGAACTGTAAGAGATTTCCAAAGGCTTCACTCGAAGGATTGGGTTGTGTTGAGGCTTTTGAGTTGAGCATCAGTTGGGAATTTTTCCTTAGTATTACCTCGGCCCCCTTTAACAGTACGGTGTTTCCTATGACTCAAAGAAAAGGAAATGAAACAATAAAAACAAAAGTCTTCACGCTTCATAGTCCTCGTTAATATCTTCAAGGTCACACCGAATTCTTCAGCTTCAAAGTCTTCAAGGAAATACCAAAGTCTTCACCAAAGACTTCAGCTGAAGACATTCATTTTTAGGGGTCGACATTCTTCGTATATATCAAACTCCTCAGCGACTTATAGAGCCTGTGTACACTCACACACATATTAGTTCCTTAACCTATAAGTCTTCAATACACCAAAATCACTAAGGGGCACTAGATGCACTTACAATCTCCCCCTATTTGGTGATTGATGACAAATAGGTTAAGTTTTCAACAGGGATAAACATATGAAGTGTAAGTACCGAGTTTGAGGAATTTGATTGCAAGATATAGAGGAACTCCCCCTGAAGATGTGCATATTTGAGGAATTTGCTTTGGACTGCAAATGCACATGGCATGATAAAGTCTTGGAGATCTCCCCCTATATCTTGTAATCCATACACGCATTTTATATATATCATGAGGAAATTGAAATGCATGATGAAAAATGGGGTATGAGGAAATTCAGCATGCGTGCATTAAGATACTTGAGGAAATAAGCATGCAGAAAGCAGTTCAAAAGTATCAGACCACCATCGGACTTAAGTTTACAACTCAATCAACAAACACTTTAGAAGAGCGAGAGTTGTAACTTAAATAAAAATAGCCCATATAGAGAGACCCACTTGAAGACTAACTCAAATTTCTCCCCCTTTGTCATCAAGTGACCAAAAGGGATGAAATTGAGGACTAACGCCCCTGAAGAATTTCATCTGAAGGTGGTGGAGGAGCGCCAGCGTTGTCGGGGTCGGTTGGTGGGGTGGGGCATTCAGCAGTATCTTCCATGTCTTCAGCTTCATCCGTTGCACGCGATGAAGAAAATGAACTTGTGACGAGCAGAGGGACTTTGACCTTCTTGAATTTCTTCTCTGGAAGATGAGACTAGTCAAAGCTCTGCTAAAAATCCATCTCATTGAGTTCTTCAGGAGTCTTGAAGTGCGAGAGGATGGCCCCGGTGCGGTTGAGGATTTCATGCACATAGTAATGATTCTTCCGCACAGAATTCTGCGTCACAGTCATGTTGTGAAGAATTGACTTGAATTGTCGTTTGACCCACTTGTGATTATGATCAACCTTCTGATAAAGACTTAGAAGAAGCTCACGATCAGTCATCACACGAGGGGCAGTAGCTTGAGGATTTTGAGCTGAGGCTTTTGCGGCAAAATCTTGGGTGGCAGAGTCATCATTGGTGGAGTAAGATGCAGCCTTACGAAATTGACCATCCAATGGACGAGTGCCTTCATCAATTACAACCTTGCCTTTTCCTTCAACTGAAGAAAATGTCTTCTTGAGGACTTCAATTGGAGGCAGGAAACTGAAGTGATTTTGAAAATCAGCCTTGAATGGAATTGAAGACCTTGATCTGATGAATTTCATGATCCAGGGAGCATAAGGCTTCAAATCGAATGGTGAGACAACTATATTGGCCAAAGTCCTCATGAAGAAATCGTGATAATTTATGGGAATCCCATGAATGATGTTGAACAGCAAATTCTTCATGATACCTGCAACTTCTTCTTCTTCAGAGTTGCGGCCTTTGATAGGACTGAGGGTTTTGGTCAATATTCTATAGATTGTCCTGGGCACATACAGCAAATCCTTCACTAGGAAGGTGGTCCTTTGAAGTTTTCCTGGAGCCAAAGGCTTCATTAGCACTTGCATCATGTGGTTTGGCAGTTCAGGTTCATCATAGATGCATCTTGCTCCTTCTGAAGGAATTGGAATTGGGACACAGCGAAGCAATTCGGTAGCTGGAGCAGTGTAGTGTGTGTTTCCAGACATCCAATCCAAGATCCATGTGTTAACATCAGAAGCTTCACCAAAGATGTGCAGAGTTGCATAGAATTGAAGAATCGGCTCTTCATTCCAATCGCAGACATCAGCACAGAATGGAAGAAGTCCAACGTCATGAAGAACTGTGAGTATTGGAGTGAAGCATGGGATGGATTGTATATCCACATGAGGAATTTGATGATGCTGGAAGACTTTGTCCTTGTCAAACAGCACTGCAGCATAGAAGTTCATCTGAGATGGAGTCCAGAACCTTGAGCGACCAACTCTTGCTGAGTCATAAGGATTTGGTCCAGTGAAGAATATGTGCTCATTGAAGAAATTCTCCTTCATGAATTTGGGGCGCTTTGAGCCTTTGAATGGCAGCTTGGGCTTAGGTTGAAGATTTGGCTTGAACCGGCCCACAATCTCCTTTGGCATAACGGCCGTTTCTTCAGACTGAGGAACATGTGCAGCAATCTCCTCATGCACATTCTGGACAGGAATTTCTTCAGTTGATGCAGCTAGAATTTCTTCAGGAACAGTCAGGAGGGGAGTGGACAGACCATCAGACCCTGTTTGAATTTCTTTAGTTGGGGCAGGAGACTAAGGAATCTGAGTGAGAGGAGTGGCCATTGGTGAATTTGGGTGTGCTGCTTCCCAAAATTCATCATTGATGACTGGAGTGGTAGACCCAATGTCCACATCCTCATCCATTTCTTCAACACCAGCCTCTTCAGCAGTCAACCGAGGCTGGGGTGATGATACGAGAGGGGTTGAAACTAATGCATCTACCTCAATTTCTTCATCAATCTGCTCTGAGGAAGCAGCAGAGTGATTTTCTTCATCTTCATCACTTGGGATGACATAGTCTTCACCAAATGGGACTATTTCATAGGCTGGGACTGATGAGATAGGAATAGCATCAATTTGTTTGGTTGAAGAACTTGGCAAAGTCTTCAATTTCTTTGCAGCTGAGGAAATTGCAGATGGTGATGCTTTCCTTTTCAGAGCAGCTGCCTTTTCTGCACCCTTGGTTTTCTTTGCTTCTGATGCAGAAGGAAGTGTGACTTTCTTTACCCTTGATGATTTTGCTGGGGAAGCATGGGGTGAAGATGGAGCAGTTTCTTCTGGCACGACTGATGTAGTCGCCCTGGCAGTTTCTTCAGGTGCAGCAGATTCTTCAGCCGGCCTCTCAATTTCTTCAGGCGCAGTAGGTTCTTTAGCTGGCCTCTCAATTTCTTCAGGCGCAACATTGGGAGTTGCCCTGGGAATTTCTTCAGCAGCATGAATTTCTTCAACTGCACTTGCAGTTTCTTCAGCAGGCTAAGCAGAGGAGCTAGCCTGAGGAATTTGCGGTTGCGATCTTGCTGCAATCCTTGAGTTGTGGTCCTTGATCACTTTGTCGGCCACGTTGACAAATCGGACCTTGGCTCCTTTCCAATCAGCATAGTACCTGTCAAATTCATCGCTGAGTCCTTTGATGTCCTTTTGGACAGAGACAAGTTGGTCAGGCGTCAGATTTAGAACGTTGTTCTTCAAGAAGCGCTCTTTCTTGTACTGAGCCTTCTTTGCCTTTCTTGCCTTCTCAAACTTCCATTTTTCTTCACCGATGAATGCGGTGAGGACATGACTTGCACCAGGAGGAAGTTTCAAGTCATCAATTGGAGTGTTTGGATCGTTGTGCCATATGTCAATGAAATCCAGTATAGTCCTTGGATCCAGCATGAGAGGAATTTGAGTGCCCTTTGCTTGAGCTACTCTCTCTTGTTTGTTTCTGACGATTGCAGCAAGTTCATTGTCATTAGCTTCATCATCCTCAGTGTCTGAGGGGACTTGGAAGATCACTTTCTTCTGATGAGGACTTGGCCTCCTGCCTCGTCCAGTAGTAGCCTTCATTTTCAATAAAGTGGGACTGCTTGATGAATGTGCTTGGGCTGAGGAAGTTGCAGATGCCCCTGAAGCAATTGAAAAACCATCAGTCCTCTGACACGTTGCAAGGTGCACTGGAGTTGAGGACTTGACAGCTGCGGCTGAGGATTGTGCAGCCACTGAGGACATTGCAGGAGCCCTTGATGATTTTGCCCGAGGCATTTGCTGTGAGGAACTTGGAGCTGAGGACTTTGGTGCTGAGGATTTTTGCTTCACAGCAGATTTCTTCACCACGGATTTCTTCGGAGCAGGTGCACTAGCAGAGGCTCCGGCAGCAGCAGCAGAGTCTTCATTAAATTTCTTCACGGCCTCTTTGGCCTTTTTCGCCAGCTTGGCTTGATGCCTTTCCCATTCTTGAGGAAAGTCTTCACCAGTTTTGAGACTGGTGGGATCAGCATGTTGGCCTTGAGCCAAAGGTGGCCTGTCGCACGGGGGTTTAACAGCAAACTTCTTCATATACTTGGGAGTGACATATCGATATTCTCTCCATTCTAGTGCCCATCTCCTCTCAATTTTCTGTATACGGATCTTTCGCTACTTTTGAGTTTCCTTGCCATGAGTTTCTTCATCACGTGTGCAATATTCCTCATACAAATCACCAGGTACCTCAAACGCAGTTTTCACTTCAGCTTTCTTTCCTCCTTTCTGATGCCTTTTCCCATCAGCCATTTTCTTCGACTGAGGAATTTGAACTTTTGAGGATTCTGAGGAAGTGTGCAACTTTTCTTCAAGGAACGCTGCAAATGAGTTAAGTTGATGAGAACCTAGAGATTCATCAGCTGACATTTGTACCTGTGAATAGAGTATAGGTGCAAAGAATTTGAATAGGTCATATGCGTTCTCAGAAATTTTTGCAAAAAGTATCAAGTTTGAGGAATTTGACCATAGATGATTTGAAGAATTTCACTAAGTATTCTTGACTTAGGTTCCAGAGTTGTATAGATTTGAAGATGTACACAATTGAGGAATCTTGAAGAAAATCATGACTTAGCGAAATAAATCAAGAGAGAAGGAGTTTGTTGGTGCTTAAGAGATGGATAGCTGAAGAATAAACACCTTTTGAGGACTTTGAGAAATTTTTATGGATCAAAAACTGTAATAAAATTGACTTTTATTTACCACTGATGAAGAACACGACGAACAGAGAAGTGAAGTGAAGGAGTTTGTCAGTCCAGATCTCCCATGCCCTAGCTTGGCAGAGGGAGACAGCTACAGCGGCGGCGGGGTGAAGACTTCCGCGGCCGATGCGAGTACGACAACGGCGAGGTCGAGGCAGTGAAGCTCTTCCTCTCCGGCGACGATGAGGTTAGCGGCGGCGCTAGGTCTGGAGCTCGGGAGAGATGAGAGTGAGGAGTAACCCGAGCTAGTGGGAGGGAGGGGGTATTTATAGCGGCGGTAAAAACCAACGGGTCCGAAGATTTTGGACCAGTATACCCCAGACCCTTGCTATCCACACGGCATGTGTCACCCACGTACTGTGTCGTGGAGATAGTGGGGGATCATGGGTTATCCAGTCGTGGGAATCGGAACGGTTTGAGCGGCAATCGCCAAAAATTGAGATTGAATATTTTAAAGTTTTGTTTGCAAATTCTTCAGCTGACAAGGACTCAGTGAAGACTTTGAACGGGTTTCAAATAGAACGCATATGAAGAATTTGTGAACAGACTGGGTTGAGTTTAGCATTGAGGGGGAACGGGTCCGATCACATTCACTTAGAAGAAAATCAACTTGAAGAAATAGCTATAAGTGAATGCTGTTGAGGACATTGAAAAACTCAATATATATATATATATATATATATATATATATATATAGTCAATGAAGAAAAACTCATGTGAGGAACATCAGTTGACAAGTTTGAAGAATTTGAAATTTTGAAGAATTTGCAAAGTTGAAGAATTTGACAATTTTGAAGAATTTGCAAAATGAAGAAAAACTCAAACTTGAAGAATTTCAACTGTTGTTGGTGGCGTTACCCACCGTATAAGAATGATGATTTCAGACACCGCGTACAATTGTCATAGGGTCCTGAGAATCAAATTCTTAATTAATTTCTTCACACTTAGAGAGTTAGTCTTCATTGATTGAAGAAAAACGTTACTTCGTGTGTTGCACATCAAAGTCATCAATTTTGCATAAGTGTTAGGATGTGTGTCCTTTCAAAGAACATTCGAAGATTCTAAGATATTTAGCTCACACCGCAACTTGCAAAATCTCTTCTTATCCAAGGGCTTTGTGAAGATATCAGCCAGTTGTTCTTCAGTCTTCACGTGGTTGAGGAAGATATCGCCCTTCATCACATGGTCACGAAGAAAATGATGACGAATCTGGATGTGCTTGGTCTTTGAGTGCTGAACTGGGTTGTAAGCAAGCTTGATGGCACTCTCATTGTCGCAATAGAGAGGGACATTCTTCACGTTGATGCCGTAGTCCTTGAGGGTTTTCTTCATCCATAGCAATTGAGCACAGCAAGAACCAGCAGCAATGTACTCAGCTTCAGCAGTAGATAGTGACATGCAGTTCTGCTTCTTCGAGGACCAACAGACTAAGGATCGTCCGAGGAAATGACATGTGCCTGATGTTGACTTGCGGTCCACACGATCACCAGCATAATCAAAATCGGAATATCCAATAAAGTCAAGATCTGAGCCCTTGGGGTACCATAATCCTAGTGTTGGTGTGTGAGCTAGATATCGAAGAATATGTTTCACAGCCTTATGGTGTGATTCCTTCGGTTTTGCTTGAAATCGGGCACACATGCAAACACTAAGCATAATATCTGGCCTAGATGCACATAGATACAATAAAGAACCAATCATGGAGCGGTATACCTTCTGATCGAAATCTTTACCACTTTCGTCAGTGCAGAGTTGAGCCTATGTGGGCATAGGAATCTTGACACCTTTGCAATCCTGCATGCCGAATTTCTTTGGACATCCTTGAGGTATTTCTCTTGAGAGATGAAGATGCCATTGCGTTGTTGACGAATTTGAAGCCCTAGGAAGAATTTGAGCTCTCCCATCATAGATATTTGATATTCTTCACTCATCATATAGGCAAATTCATCGCTGTAACATTTGTCAGTACATCCAAAGATAATATCGTCCACAAATATTTGGCACACAAATAATTCATCATCATATGATTTTGTGAAAAGAGATGGGTCAAGTGAACCGGGTTTGAAGCCTTTCTTCATGAGGAATTCCTTCAGAGTGTCATACCACGCCCGAGGGGCTTGCTTGAGGCCATAGAGAGCCTTGTTGAGTCTGAAGACTTTGTCCAGATACTTCGGATCTTCAAAACCTGGGGGTTGAGCAACATATATCTTCATTAAGCTTACCATTGAGGAATGCACTTTTCACATCCATTTGATATAAGATGATATTGTGATGGTTAGCATAAGCAAGCAATATGCGAATAGCTTCAAGTCTAGCAACAGGTGCAAAAGTTTCATCAATGTCAATTCCCTCAACCTGTGTGTAGCCCTGTGCTACAAGACGAGCCTTATTCCTTACTACCCGACCAAGTTCATCTTGTTTGTTGCGGTAGATCCACTTGGTACCTATGACATTGTGCTTGCGAGGATCTGGGCATTTAGCAAGTTCCCACACATTGTTGAGCTTGAATTGATGCAATTCCTCTTGCATGGCTTGAATCCACTCAGGCTCCAGGAATGCTTCATCAACTTTGGTGGGATCAGAGATAGAGACAAAAGCAAAGTGCCCACAAAAGTTAGACAAATGAGAAGCTCTTGAGCGAGTGAGGGGACCTGGTGCATTGATGTCGTCGAGGATTTTCTCGATCTGCACTTCATTTTCAAGTCGTGGATGAGCAGGTTGAAGACTTTGTTGAGGCTGAGCATTTTCTTCAGGTGTGTCAGCATGAATATCTTCAACAGTTGGTACAACTTCTTTAGAGAGTAGTTTTTCTTCAGTAGGGATCACATCTTTAGTGGCCTTGAACTTAATGGATTCCTCGGGTGGTATTTCATCTAGCACAGGAGGCAGGTGCTCTCTTTGCGAGCCGTTAGTTTCATCGAACCGCACATCTACAGTTTCAACAACCTTGTTGTGATAGGTGTTGAAGACTCTGTAGGTGTGCGAGTCCTTTCCGTAACCAAGCATAAAACCTTCATGTGCTTTTGGTGCAAATTTAGAACTGTGGTGAGGATCTCTAATCCAGCATTTAGCACCAAAGACTTTGAAATAACTCACATTGGGTTTCTTGTCAATGAGGAGTTCATATGAAGTCTTCTTGAGGAATTTGTGAAGATATACCCTGTTGATGATGTGGCAAGCAGTATTAATTGCCTCAGGCCAGAAGCAACGAGGGGTCTTGTATTCATCAAGCATGGTGCGAGCCATCTCAACCAGAGTCCTATTCTTGCGCTCCACAACGCCATTCTGCTGAGGAGTATAAGGGGCAGATAGCTCATGAGTAATACCAAGTTCATCAAGATAATCATCAAGACCAGTGTTCTTGAACTCAGTCGCATTAACACTCCTGATATGCTTGATCTTGACGCCGAAATTCGTCGAGGCCCTTGAAGAAAATCGTCTGAAGACATTCTGCACTTCAGATTTGTACAGGATAATATGCACCCAAGTATAGCGAGAGAAATCATCAACAATGACAAAGTCATATAAGCATGGAGTATTCGTTAGTGTGGCATAGTGAGTGGGACCAAAGAGATCCATATGAAGCAATTCAAAAGGACGAGTGGTAGTCATGATAGTCTTGGATGGATGCTTGGATCTGGTCATCTTTCCAGACTCACAAGCCCCACACAAGTGATCCTTGAGGAATTTGACACACTCAATACCAATGACGTGCTTTTTCTTCGCGAGCGTGTGCAAGTTCCTCATGCCAGCGTGTCCAAGTCGTCGATGCCATAGCCAGCCTTATGAAGCTTTTGCAAGTAGACATGTGGCCGGCTGTGGACCTGTAGAGAAATCAACAATATACAAGTCTCCTCTCCTAAAGCCTTTGAAGACTTTGGATTTGTCAGATTCCATGATGACAACACAATGGTATTTGCCAAAGATGACAACCATATCAAGAACACAAAGCATTGAGACAGACATGAAGTTGAATCCAAGGGACTCGACAAGCATCACCTTATCCATATGTCGATCCTTCGAGATTGCAACCTTACCTAGACCCAATACCTTGCTTTTTTCCTTTGCCTGCGTAGGTGATATGCTTCAGATGAGAGGGAGCCAGTGGAATGTTCATCAATAGGTTCTTGTCACCAGTCATGTGGTTGGTGCATCCACTGTCGAGGACCCACTCGGTTGCTTTGGGTGTTTCATCCTGCAGATGAATTAGTGCATCTTACGAACGCATATGCTTCAGAGTGAAGAATATAACATCAAATTCATCGGATTGAATTTCATCACATAGAATAGTAAGCAAAGTAATACGAGGACGTGAGAAATGAATGATTCATTTCATCATGATTAGCTTGCGTCCTTTCAAGCATTTCCTCAGGTCTCCAGCAAATTCATTAGACGTTCAAGTTCATCTGGAGACCTGACCCTGCATAAGAGATTAGTTCGATTTATTCACCACCCACATCTGGAGGGGTGGCAAAGAGTTCATCATTCTGCGAGCTCCATATGAGAAGGGTGGCATAGAGGCAAGTGCACTTCGTTTCATAGGACGGGGGTTAGAGTACTCATATGAATAAGCAGAGAAATTCTTCGAGGACTTATGAACATAATGATTTGAAGAATAATGAGCATATTCATGACCCTTAGATTTTCCCTGCGAAACAGAAGCATTAGCACGAGAATGATATGATTTTTCACCATATGAGGAATTTGGTCCAGATGAGGACTTTGGTCCTTGTGAAGACTTTGGTCGAACTGAAGAATCTGATCTGGGGTTCCTGTTCTTCATTGGTGGTGTCATGATGACATTCACTTGAAGACTTTCCAAGCAGCTCTTGGGAACCCAGATTTTCTTCAGAGGAGGACCGTTCCTGCAGTTAGTACCAACATATCTGGCAAATACTTCACCATTCTGATTTTTGAACAGTTTATAGTTGGAGTCAATTGACTCATCAGAGGAATATGAAGTTTCATAAGTAAAGCCAGATAAAGTGGATGGATCTACATGAGGTCCTTTTGCAGCAACCCATGAGGTTTTGGGGTACTGCTCAGGTTTCCAGTAAGATCCATCAGCATTGAGTTTCCTCTCAAAGGCAATACCCTCTTTCCTAGGGTTCCTGTTCAGAATCTGCTTTTTGAATACATCGCAAAGGGTTTGATGCCCTTTGATACTTTTGTATATGCCTGTCACATACAATTCCTTCAACCCTGCATTTTCATCAGTGAAACTTGTGGTATCCTCAGATGAGGAATTTGTGACCACAGAAATAGTTGAAGAATTTGCAGCGATAGAAGCATTTGAACTTTCAGGTGAAGAATGAGCAGTTTCACGTTCGATGCATTTCAAGCAAGGTGGAACGAAATCTTCCTGAGCGGTACTGATCTGTTGAGCAAGCAAAGAATCGTTGTCCCTTTGAAGATCTTCATGAGACACCCTTAGTTTCTCAAGATCTTGCTTTCTTTGAAGAAATTCATAAGAAAGCTTCTCATGATCGACTAAGAGAGCCTCATGACGACTTTGAAGGTTATCAAACTTGGACTGAAGACTTTGAAGTCCTTTAGTCACAGTTTGAGTGCGATCCATTTCCTCATTCAACAGGTCATCGCTTTTGTCTAGCAGTTTCTGAAGCTTTTCAATGGCACTTTGTTGTTTAGTAGCAATATTAGCAAGTTTTGAATAGCTAGGATTCATGTAATCCTCAGATTCACCATCACTTGATTCAGAGGAGGAATGGTGTTAGAGTACCTTGGCACCTTTTGCCATGAAGCAATAGGTGGGAGCATAGTCGTCATTGCTGATGTCAGAGTCGTTGGAGTTGCCATTCTCTTCATCGTTGAAGATGGACTTGCTGACGAAAGCAGTAGCGAGAGCTAGGCTCGCCACACCAGACTCAGAATCCACTTCAGATTCTTCCTCTTCCTCATATTCTTTAGATTCTTCTTCAGAATCCATTTCCTTGCCAATAAGTGCCTGAGCCTTCCTTAAGTTGTTCTTCCTGTGCGATGAGGACTTTGAGGACTTTGAAGATTTCTTCTTTTTCTTCGAGTCATCAGAACTATCATCCTTGTATTTCTTCTTCTTTGATTATTTTCCCCAGAGAGGACAGTCAGCAATATAGTGGCCAGATTTCTTGCATTTGTGACAAGTTCTCTTCTTGTGATCGCTTGATGAAGATTCTGAATTCTTCAGGCCACTTCTTGATGATTTTCCAAACCGACCTCTCCTTGAGAACTTCTGGAATTTCCTCACGAGCATTGCAAGCTCCTGACTAAGTTCTTCAGGATCACTAAGGCTACTGTCAGATTCTTCGCCTTCGGATGAGGAAATTGCCTTAGCCTTCAAAGCACGAGATCTTCCATAACTTGGCTCGTAGAGGTCTCTCTTCTCAGCTTGTTGGAATTCATGGGTATTGAGTCTCTCAAGCATATCAGCAGGATCTAGTGACTTGTAGTCTCCACGTTCTTGGATCATCAAAGCAAGTGTATCGAATGAGGAATCAAGAGATCTCAGCAGTTTCTTCACCACCTCATGGTCGGTGATGTCAGTGGCACCAAGAGCTTGGAGCTCATTGGAGATATCAGTCAGACGATCAAAAGTTTGCTGAACATTTTCGTTGTCAAGTCTTTTGAAGCGGTTGAAGAGATTGCGAAGAACATCAACTCGAGAGTCACGTTGAGTTGAAACACCTTCATTGACTTTGGACAGCCTATCCCAGATAAGCTTAGCAGTTTCCAAAGCACTCACTCTGACATACTGACCTTTGCTCAGATGGCCACATATGATATTCTTCGCTTGAGAATCGAGCTGCTTGAATCTCTTCACATCAGCACCGTTGATAGTGGGAGTGACAAAGGGAACACCATTTTCCACAACATACCAGAGATCATTGTCAATTGCCTCAAGATGCATGCGCATCTTGTTCTTCCAGTAGGGGTAGTCCGTCCCATCGAAGGTAGGACACCCAGCTGAGACCTTGATCATGCCTGCAGTCGACATAACTAAAACTCCAGGTGGCTAAACCAAAATCACACAGAACAAGGGAGTACCCTGCTCTGATACCAATTGAAAGTGCGTTATATCGACAAGAGGGGGGTGAATAGGCGATTTTTACAAATTCATCACTGAGGAATTACTAGATGAGGAATTTGCTAAGTGACGAAGTACTCGCAGCAGAATAAGTACTCAAGTGCATGCGAAACATAGCAGTGACATAGTCATCATGATGAAATGAAGCATACACAGAGCATAAGTAGCGTGAACAGGATAAGCAGGCTGAAGACAAAGTAACTGAAGAATTTGAGATGAGGAAATTGAGAAAGTCTTCAGTCAAATTCTTCAAAAAGTAACGATAAAATTCATCAACAAATACTTCGAGGAAATGAAGGGGTTGAGGAAATAGAACCAGGTGCTCGACGAAGACAGTGATTTGATGACCCAGTTCCAACTGCTATGACAGTCGTACGTCTGGTTTGGACCGGCTTGGTATTTAAACCAAAGGACACACAGTCCTAGGACACACAGTCCTTATCGTATTCTCCTTGAGCTAAGGTCACTGATACGTCCATTTTCCATCATGATTTCCTACTGTTATTTACTTTGTTTTTTTGAATAATAATGCTTTGGGGAGTGATTCTAATGCCTTTTCTCTCATAATATGCAAGGTTTACACAAAGAGGGAGAATACCGGCAGCTGGAATTCTGTACCCAAGAAAAGCACGTCAGAGATACCTATTCTGCGTAACTCCAATGAAGCTGAAAATTTACGGAGATTATTTTTATATTTAATAAAAATTACCGGAGCTGAAAACTACCGGAGGAGGCCCCCCAGGTGGGCACGACCCACCAGGGCGCGCCAGGCCCCCCTGGGCGCGCCCTGATGGGTTGTGCCCAGCCTGGCCCGCTTCCGGTGCCCATCTTCTGGTATAAATTCCCAAAAAACCTACAAAAATTAAGAGGAGGACTTTCGGGACGAAGCACCGCCGCCTCGAGGCGGAACTTGGGCAGGAGCACTTTTGCCCTCCGGCGGAGCGATTCCGCCGGGGGAACTTCCCTCCCGGAGGGGGAAATCGAAGCTATCGTCATCACCAACACCCCTCTCATCTTTGGGAGGCCAATCTTCATAAACATCTTCAACAGCACCATCTGCTCTCAAACCCTAGTTCATCTCTTGTGTTCAATCTTTGTACCGGAACCTCAGATTGGTACCTGTGGGTGACTAGTAGTGTTGATTACCATGCGTAGTTGATTACTATATGGTTTATTTGGTGGAAGATTATATGTTCAGATCCATTATGCTATTCATTACTCCTCTGATCTTGAGCATGATTATTATTTGTGGGTAGTTACCTTTGTTCTTGAGGTCACGGGAGAAGTCATGTTGCGAGTAATCATGTGAATTAGATATGTGTTCGATATTTTGATGATATGTATGTTGTGATTCCCTTAGTGGTGTCATGTGAACGTCGACTACATGACACTTCACCATTCATGGGCCTAAGGGAATGCATTGTGGAGTAGTTATTAGATGATGGGTTGCTTGAGTGACAGATGCTTAAACCCTAGTTTATGCGCTACTTCGTAAGGGGCTGATTTGGATCCACATGTTTAATGCTATGGTTAGACTTTGTCTTAATACTTTTCTCGTAGTTGCGGATGCTTGCGAGGGGGTTAATCATAAGTAGGTTGTTAGTTCAAGTAATAACAGCACCTTAGCACCGGTCCACCCACATATCAAATTATCAAAGTAGCGAACACGAATCAAACCAACATGATAAAAGTGACTAGACGAAATTCCCGTGTACCCTCAAGAACACTTTGCCTATTACTAGTGATTGTTCTGGCCTGTCCTTTGCCTCAAAAGGATTGGGCTACCTTACTGCACCTTGTTTACCGTTACCGTTACTTGCTCGTTACAAATTATCTTGCTATCAAACTATCTATCACCTACAATTTCAGTGCTTGCAGAAATTACCTTGCTGAAAACCGCTTGTCATTTCCTTCTGCTCCTCGTTGGGTTCGACACTCTTACTTATCGAAAGGACTATGATTGACCCCCTATACTTGTGGGTCATCAAGACTCTTTTATGGCGCCGTTGCCGGGGAGTGAAGCGCTCTTGTTAAGTGGAAATCGGTAAGGAAAAACTTATACTACATGCTGAAATTTATTGCTACTTGCTACTATGGAGAACAATCCTTTGAGGGGTTTGTTCGGGGTATGTTCCCCTCGACCGGAACCACAATTAGCTACCCCTCAACCTACAGCACCTACTGAAAATGTTACCTATGAAATTCCTTCGGGTATGCTAGAACAACTGCTTGCTAAACCTTATGCAGGAGATGGAACTGAACATCCTGATTTGCATCTTTTATATGTGAACGAAATATGTGGATTATTTAAGCTTGCAGGTTTACCCGGAGATGAAGTTAAGAAGAAGGTTTTCCCTTTATCTTTGGAGGGAAAATCATTTACATGGTATAGGCTATGTGATGATCTTGGATCGTGGAACTGGAATCGTTTGCAATTGGAATTCCATCAAAAGTTTTATCCTATGCATCTAGTTCATCGTGATCGGAATTATATATATAATTTTTGGCCTCGTGAAGGAGAAAGTATCGCTCTAGCTTGCGGGAGGCTTAAGTCAATGTTATATTCGTGCCCCAATCATGACATTCCGAGGGAAGTTATCATTCAGAATTTTTATGCTCAGCTTTCCCATAATGATCAATCCATGCTCGATACTTCTTATGCTGGTTCTTATATGAAGAAGACTATTGATTTCAAGTGGGATCTCTTAGAAAGAATTAAACGCAACTCTGAAGATTGGGAACTCCACGAAGGTAATGAGTCAGGTATAAAGCTTGAATTTGATTGTGTTAAATCTTTTATGAATACCGATACTTTTCACAAGTTTAGCACTAAATATGGACTTGACTCTGATATAGTAGCCTCTTTCTGCGAAGCATTTGCTACTCAGGTTGATCTCCCTAAGGAGAAGTGGTTTAAATATCACCCCCCTATTAAAGAAGAAATTAAAGAACCGGTCATAGCTAAAGAAGAAACCATCTTTTACAATGTTGATCCAATTGTGCCTACCGCTTATATTGAAAACCCACCTTTCCCTGTTAGGATAAAGGAACATGCTAAGGTATCAACTGTGGTTCGTAAGAGTAATATAAGAGCACCTAAACCGCCTGAGCAAATTAAAGTAGAACCTAGTGTTGCTATGGTTAAAGATCTCTTGGTAGAAAATATTGATGGGCATGTCATCTACCTTTGTGATGAAGCTGCTAGAATTGCTAAACCTGATAAAAAGATAAACATAGACCTATAGAAGGCTTGCCTGTTGTCTCAGTTAAAATAGGAGATCATTGATACCATGGTTTATGTGATTTAGGTGCTAGTGTGAGTGCTATCCCTTTTACCTTATACCAAGAAATTATGAATGAAATAGCACCTGGTGAAATGGAAGATATTGATGTTACTATTAAACTTGCTAATAGAGACACTATCACACCACTTGGGATTGTTAGAGATGTTGAAGTCTTGTGTGGGAAAGTGAAATACCCTGCTGATTTTCTAGTTCTTGGTTCCCCACAAGATGAATTTTGTCCCATTATCTTTGGTAGACCTTTCTTGAGCACCGTCAATGCTAAGATAGATTGTGAAAAACAATAGTCGGTGTCAGTTTTGGTAATGTGTCTCATGAGTTTAATTTTTCCAAGTTTAGTAGGCAACCTCGTGATAAACCGCTACCTAGTAAGGATGAGATAATTGGTCTTGCTTCTATTGTTGTGCCTCCTACTGATCCGTTAGAACAATATTTGCTCGACCATGAAAATGATATGCACTTGCGTGAAAGAAATGAAATAGATCAAATTTTCTTCGAACAACAGCCTCTCTTGAAACACAATTTGCCTATTGAAACCCTTGGAGGTCCTCCTCCACCTAAAGGTGATCCTGTGTTTGAATTGAAACAATTGCCTGACACTTTGAAGTATGCTTATCTTGATGAGAAAAAGATATATCCTGTTATTATTAGTGCTAACCTTTCAGAACATGAAGGAGAGAGATTATTGAAAGTTCTAAGGAAGCACCGAGCTGCTAGTGGATATACTCTTGATGATCTTAAGGGCATTAGTCCCACTCTATGTCAGCACAAGATCAATATGGAACCTGATGCTAAACCCGTTGTTGATCACAAACGACGATTGAATCCCATGATGAAAGAAGTGGTAAGAACTGAAATATTAAAGCTTCTGGAAGCAGGTATAATCTATCCCATAGCTGATAGTAGATGGGTAAGTCCCGTTCATTGTGTCCCTAAGAAAGGAGGTATTACCATTGTTCCTAATGATAAGAATGAACTCATTCCACAAAGAATTGTCACTGGCTGTAGAATGGTAATTGATTTTAGAAAATTAAATAAAGCTACTAGGAAAGATCATTACCCTCTACCGTTCATCGATCAAATGCTAGAGAGACTATCTAATCACACACACTTTTGTTTCCTAGATGGATATTCTGGTTTCTCTCAAATACCTGTGTCACAATCCGATCAAGAGAAAACCACCTTTACTTGCCCTTTTGGAACCTATGCTTATAGACTTATGCCTTTTAGTTTATGCAATGCACCTGCTACCTTTCAAAGATGTATGACTGCTATATTCTCTGACTTTTGTGAAAAGATTGTGGAGGTTTTCATGGATGATTTTTCCGTTTACGGAACTTCTTTTGATGCTTGCTTAAGCAACCTTGATCGAGTTTTGCAGAGATGTGAACAAACTA
Organism: Elymus sibiricus; assembly: GCA_039707655.1. Lineage (NCBI taxonomy): Eukaryota > Viridiplantae > Streptophyta > Magnoliopsida > Poales > Poaceae > Elymus > Elymus sibiricus. The sequence continues at coordinate 313,125,199 of CM077667.1, read as the reverse complement.
ATCTGGTCTTGAATTGGGAGAGGTGCCACTTTATGGTTAATGAAGGCATTGTCTTGGTTCATAAAATATCTGAATGAGGTATTGAGGTGGATAAAGCTAAAGTTGATGCAATTGAGAAAATGCCATGTCCTAAAGATATTAAAGGTATTCGAAGTTTCCTTGGTCATGCTGGTTTTTATAGGAGGTTCATTAAAGACTTCTCTAAAATTTCTAGGCCTCTTACTAATATTTTGCAAAAGGATATTCCTTTTGTCTTTGATGATGATTGCGTGGAAGCCTTTGAAACACTCAAGAAAGCCTTAACCTCTGCACCTATCGTTCAACCACCTGATTGGAACTTGCCTTATGAAATTATGTGTGATGCTAGTGATTATGCTATTGGTGCTGTCCTAGGACAAAGAGTAGATAAGAAATTGAATGTTATCCATTATGCTAGTAAAACTCTAGACAGTGCCCAACGAAACTATGCCACTACTGAAAAATAATTTTTAGCAGTTGTGTTTGCATGTGATAAATTTAGATCCTATATTGTTGACTCCAAAGTTATTGTTCACACCGATCATGCTGCTATAAAATATCTTATGGAAAAGAAAGATGCTAAACCTAGACTCATTAGGTGGGTTCTTTTGCTTCAAGAATTTGACTTACATATCGTTGATAGGAAAGGAGCTGAGAACCCCGTAGCTAATAACTTGTCTAGGTATCACAACACACCTTGGTATGCTGATTATGCTAATTACATTGTCGCTAAATATATACCACCTAGCTTCACATATCAACAAAAGAAAAAAATTCTTCTATGACTTGAGACATTACTTTTGGGATGACCCACACCTTTATAAAGAAGGAGTAGATGGTATTATTAGACGTTGTGTACCTGAGCATGAACAGGAACAAATCCTACGGAAATGTCATTCCGAAGCTTATGGAGGACATCATGCGGGAGATAGAACTGCTGATAAGGTATTGCAATCTGGTTTTTATTGGCCTACTCTCTTCAAGGATGCCCGTAAGTTAGTATTGTCTTGTGATGAATGTCAAAGAATTGGTAATATCGGTAAGCGTCAAGAAATGCCTATGAATTATTCACTTGTTGTTGAACCATTTGACGTGTGGGGTTTCGATTATATGGGGCCTTTTCCCTCCTCTAATGGGTATACTCATATTTTGGTTGCGGTTGATTATGTCACTAAGTGGGTAGAAGCTATTCCAACTAGTAGTGCTGATCACCACACCTCCATTAAAATGCTTAAAGAGGTTATCTTCCCGAGGTTTGGAGTCCCTAGATATTTAATGACCGATGGTGGTTCACACTTTATTCATGGTGCTTTCCGTAAGATGCTTGCTAAATATGATGTTAACCATAGAATTGCATCACCCTATCATCCTCAATCTAGTGGTCAAGTAGAACTTAGCAATAGAGAAATAAAATTAATATTACAAAAAACTGTCAATAGGTCTCGTAAGAATTGGTCTAAGAAATTAGATGATGCACTTTGGGCCTATAGAACAGCTTATAAAAATCCTATGGGTATGTCTCCATACAAAATGGTGTATGGGAAAGCTTGTCATTTGCCTCTAGAATTAGAACACAAAGCATATTGGGCAATTAAAGAACTCAATTATGATTTCAAGCTTGCCGGTGAGAAGAGGCTATTTGATATTAGCTCACTAGATGAATGGAGAACCCAAGCGTATGAAAATGCCAAGCTATTCAAAGAAAAAGTAAAAAGATGGCATGACAAAAGAATCCAAAAGCGGGAATTCAAAATAGGTGATTATGTTCTTTTGTTCATCTCTCGTTTAAGATTTTTTGCAGGAAAGCTTCTCTCGAAATGGGAAGGACCATATATTATTGAAGAGGTTTATCGTTCTGGAGCTATCACGATTAATAACGCCGAAGGTACTAATCCGAAGGTAGTCAATGGACAAAGAATTAAGCATTATATCTCAGGTACGCCTATTAATGTTGAAAGCAATGTTATCCAAACCATGACACCGGAGGAACACATAAAAGAAACCTTCCGGAACACTCCAGAATTCTTAAAAATAGGAGGTACGTGATACGGTAAGTAAACAGACTCCGAAAAATCCGCAAAAATATTTTCTGTCAGTTTTGGAATATTTTAGAATTTTAGGAATAAAAAAATAAACCGGAAGGTGATCGAGGTGAGCACAATACACCAGGGAGCGCCAGGCACCCCTGGGCGCGCACTGGCGGGTTGTGCCCACCTTGGATGCCTTCCCGACTCCGTTTTCCTTCCAAATACTTGTTTCCCAAGAATAAAAATTCTCTATATATACCCCCGACTGTTTTGACGACCGCATCGCAGAAAAATCCTCTGTTCTTGTTTCTTGCTGTTTTCTCGTTAGATCTAGATTTCCATGGCTCCACTAAGCTCCTCCAAGGACAAGTTCTTCGAGAAGGTCATCAACCCGTATTTGCCGGAGGTGATGTAGCACCCTCAAGCCATTGAGATGCGTGAGGGGGTGCTCCACATCCGCGATGTTCAAGGACCCAAGAAGACCGGGAGCGTGGAGCTAGGCTTGAGGCGGTGGAGCAGGAAATCTTCAAGTGTCAGAAGATGGTCGAGCATGGACTTAGTGCCAATCAGTCCATGATCACGGAATTCACCCGTGATCAGACGGTGGATGGCCGGTTTGTGAAGGACATCATCTCCACCCTAAAAGAGCAAATTAATTTTCTGCAGAGCCAAGTTTACGATCTTCAAAATCAAGTCTTCGAATATGAAGCAAGATTTAAAGGTATGAGTTTAGCTGCCAGTTGTAGGACTCAAGGGACTCTCGCGTCAACCTTTGATGGGGAGCCCCAACCCTGGAAGCTGGAGGACAAGTTTACTACATCAACACCTCCACCTTCTTCTTCACCACCACCAAAGGAGACTTGAGCACATGGGTATGGGCACTCCCCTTGGCTTGAGCCAAGCTTGGGGGAGGTGCCCCGGTATCATATCACCACCACTTTTATTCACCTTTACCTATTTTAGTTTTATCTTTAGTTTCCCTTTGCCTTAGCCGAATAAAAGTTTAGCGTGATCTATTTTCGCATGTTAGTTTCGTGGCCTACCTATCTATGTAATCGAGTGAAAGTTATATAAGAAATTTTAGTTTGAGTTTTTGCTTCTCTACATTCTTGTTGCAATCAAATAAAAGAAAGACAAATAAATGAAAAGAATCATATGCTAATCTTATGGTGAGTAATGACGTCACATAAGGAAAAGTATAAGTGGTAAACTTTATTGGAGATTGACAAACATAGCATTGGTCAATTATGCAATTCATGAAATAATTAATTAGGGAAGAGAAGATTCACATGCAAATACACTATCTTGGACATCTTTTATGATTCTGATCCCCCATCAAATATTATATGTCAAAATTGTTGACGTTGGACAAGGAAGACAACATAATGATTTATGTTTGTTCATATCCACATAGAAGTTATATTGTCATAGATCCTTTAACATGTGGTGCTTGCTCAATATCTTTGCTAGCCAAAAATTCCGCACTAAGTAGAGATACCACTTGTGCATCCAAAAACCCAAACCCAAACTCTTTCCTTGAGTGTCCACCATACCTACCTATGGATCGAGAAAGATCCTTCAAGTAAGTTGTCATCGGTGCAACAAGGCAATAAAAATTGCTTCTAAAAGTGTTTTGATCAATTAGTGTAAGAGAAAATTGAGCGTTATACGAACTTATGATGGCAAAGTAATAAAACTGACGGACTGCATAATAAAGGTTGCTATCATAGGGGGCAATATAGCGTGACGTTCTTTTACATTAAGGGATTGAGCATACAAATCAATAAGCGCATGACAACCTCTGCTTCCCTCTGCGAAGGGCCTATCTTTTACTTTTATGTATTTACTTGTATGCAAGAGTCAAAGTATTCTTCCCTATTCCTTTTTACTTTTTCTTTTGCAAGCATCATGTGGTGAGGAAAGATCTAGGCACATATATCCAGTTGGATATGGGTGGGCATGAGTTATTATTGTTGACATCACCCTTGAGGTGAATACGTTGGGAGGCGAAACTATAAGCCCCTATCTTCCTATGTGTCCGGTTGAAACTTTTTGTTCATGGGTATGCCGTGAGTGTTAGCAATCATAGAAGATTAAATGATGGTTGAGTATGTGGACTTGCCAAAAGGCTCCGACATGAGACCCTTCCTGAAAATATGATGAATTGTAGTTGCAAAGTTGACTGAGAACACAGTTTGTTGGTTCCCAATAAGGTTTATGCTTCATACTTCTATGTTGTGATGAATTGTTACTTGTTAATGAGAAGTTATATGATGAAAATGTATTGAAATAAGTTCTTATGTAGAGTGTGTTGCTGTTATGTTAATAAGCATGATGCTTCTATGTCCGTATTTTGTTTTTATCGACACCTCTCTCTCAAACCATGTGGACATGCTTTTCAATATCGGCTGTTCGCTTGAGGACAAGCGAGGTCTAAGCTTGGGGGAGTTGATACGTCCATTTTGCATCATGATTTCTTACTGTTATTTACATTTTTTTGTTAAATAATAATGCTTTGGGGAGTGATTCCAATGCCTTTTCTCTCATAATATGAAAGGTTTACACAAAGAGGGAGAATACCGACAGCTGGAATTCTGGACCCAAGAAAAGCACGTCAGAGATACCTATTCTGCGCAACTCCAATGAAGCTGAAAATTTACGGAGATTATTTATATTTAATAAAAATTACTAGAGCTGAAAACTACCAGAGGAGGCCCCCCAGGTGGCCACAACCCACCGGGGCGTGCCAGGCCCCCCTGGGCGCGCCCTGATGGGTTGTGCCCAGCCTGGCCCGCTTCCGGTGCCCATCTTCTGGTATAAATTCCCAAAAAACCTTAAAAAATTAAGAGGAGGACTTTCGGGACAAAGCGCCACCGCCTCGAGGCGCAACTTGGGCAGGAGCACTTTTGCCCTCCGACGAAGCGATTCCGTTGGGGGAACTTCCCTCCCGGAGGGGGAAATCGAAGCTATCGTCATCACCAACACCCCTCTCATCTTTGGGAGGCCAATCTTCATAAACATCTTCAACAGCACCATCTCCTCTCAAACCCTAGTTCATCTCTTGTGTTCAATCTTTGTACCGGAACCTCAGATTGGTACTTGTGGGTGACTAGTAGTGTTGATTACCTTGCGTAGTTGATTACTATATGGTTTATTTGGTGGAAGATTATATGTTCAGATCCATTATTCTATTCATTACTCCTCTGATCTTGAGCATGATTATTATTTGTGAGTAGTTACCTTTGTTCTTGAGGTCACGGGAGAAGTCATGTTGCGAGTAATCATGTGAATTTGATATGTGTTCGATATTTGATGATATGTATGTTGTGATTCCCTTAGTGGTGTCATGTGAACATCGACTACATGACACTTCACCATTCATGGGCCTAAGGGAATGCATTGTGGAGTAGTTATTAGATGATGGGTTGCTAGAGTGACAGAAGCTTAAACCCTAGTTTATGCGCTACTTCGTAAGGGGCTGATTTGGATCCACAGGTTTAATGCTATGGTTAGACTTTGTCTTAATACTTTTCTCGTAGTTGCGGATGCTTGCGAGGGGGTTAATCATAAGTAGGTTGTTAGTTCAAGTAAGAACATCACCTTAGCACCGGTCCACCCACATATCAAATTATCAAAGTAGCGAATACGAATCAAATCAACATGATAAAAGTGACTAGACGAAATTCCCGTGTACCCTCAAGAACACTTTGCCTATTACTAGTGATTGTTCTGGCCTGTCCTTTGCCTCAAAAGGATTGGGCTACCTTGCTGCACCTTGTTTACCGTTACCGTTACTTGCTCGTTACAAATTATCTTGCTATCAAACTATCTATCACCTACAATTTCAGTGCTTGCAGAAATTACCTTGCTGAAAACCGCTTGTCATTTCCTTCTGCTCCTCGTTGGGTTCGACACTCTTACTTATCGAAAGGACTACGATTGATCCCCTATACTTGTCGGTCATCAGTCACACAGTCCTCGCCCAACACTTGTGGTAAGTCTTCAGGGTAGACTTCCAAACCCTCACAAACTCGGTCACCCGGCTATCCACAATTGACTGCTGGATGCTCTAGACCATGATGCCTAACCGTCTGGAAGATACACAGTCTTCAATGGTAAAAAGCGTCGGTTCCACACAGGAACAATCTCTTCAGTGGTGCTCAATCACTTTGGGTTTTGGTGGTTTGGGTTTTGGGTTTTTCCTCACTGATGATTTTGTCTCAAAGTCCTCGAGGAATGGGTTGCTCTCAAATGACAAGTGTCAGTCTCTCTCTGAGCAGCCAACCAGCTAGTGGTTGTGGGGGCGGCTATTAATAGACAGGGTGCAACCCGACATGATAAGACATAAATGCCCCCCAATGATATGATCGTTAGGTGGATAGAATATCTGGACAGCTGGCGCAAAGCACATCAACGGTTGGAATTTGAACTGTCAAATTCCTCAGGGCTTATCAGATTCCTCACCGTAGGCAATTTGCACTGGCGAAATCCTAACTCCTCAGTCAGATCAATTTCCTCGGAGACCAGAAGAACATCGTCTCTGTCACTGAAGAACTTGACTGAACTGTAAGAGATTTCCAAAGGCTTCACTCGAAGGATTGGGTTGTGTTGAGGCTTTTGAGTTGAGCATCAGTTGGAAATTTTTCCTTAGTATTACCTCGGCCCCCTTTAACAGTATGGTGTTTCCTATGACTCAAAGAAAAGGAAATGAAACAATAAAAACAAAAGTCTTCACGCTTCATAGTCCTCGTTAATATCTTCAAGGTCACACCGAATTCTTCAGCTTCAAAGTCTTCAGGGAAATACCAAAGTCTTCACCAAAGACTTCAGCTGGAGACATTCATTTTTAGGGGTCGACATTCTTCGTATATATCAAACTCCTCAGCGACTTATAGAGCCTGTGTACACTCACACACATATTAGTTCCTTAACCTATAAGTCTTCAATACACCAAAATCACTAAGGGGCACTACATGCACTTACATCTTGTATTACGGAACGAGTAAAGAGACTTGCCGGTAACGAGATTGAACTAGGTATGGAGATATCGACGATCGAATCTCGGGCAAGTAACATACCGATGAACAAAGGGAACTGTGTACGGGATTAACTGAATCCTTGACATCGTGGTTCGAACGATAAAGATCTTTGTCGAATATGTAGGAACCAATATGGGCATCCAGGTCCCGCTATTGGTTATTGACCGGGGAGAAGTCTCGGTCATGTCTGCATAGTTCTCGAACCCGCAGGGTCTACACACTTAACATTTGGTGACGATATAAGTATAGTCGAGTTATTATGTTGGTGACCAAAGGTTGTTCGAAGTCCCGAATAAGATCCCGGATGTGACGACGAACTCCGGAATGGTCCGGAGGTGAAGATTGATATATAGGATGAAGGGTATCGGAGTCCGGAAGTGTTCCGGGGCATACCGGGAATTCGACGGAGTACCGAAAGGGGTTTCGGGGGGCCCCGGCAAGTGTTGGGGGGCCTCATGGGCCAAGGAGAGGGGGCACACCAGCCCACAAGGGGCTGTGCGCCGCCCAAACCCCAGCCCACTCGGCTGGGAAGGGGGCCACACCCCGTAGGGCTGCCGGCCACCCTAAACTTGGGTGGCAAGCCACCTTGGGGGGCCACCCAAACCTGGCCGCCACCCCCTTGGCCGCCGGCCCCTAGGGGAAACCCTAGGGCGCCCTCCCCTCCTCCCTTCCCCTAAATATAGAGAGAGATAGAGAGGGCAGCCGCACCACAACGTGCTACGGCGCTGCCCCTCCTCTCCCTCGTAGTTCTTCTCCTCTCCATAACGCACGGCGAAGCCCTGCTGAGATTCCACCACCACCACCTCACCATGCCATCGTGCTGCCGGAGGACTCGGGCTACTACTTCACCATCGCTCACTGGATTGAGGAGGTGAAGGCGTCATCAAGCTGTACGTATGTTGAACGCAGAGGTGCCGTCCGTTCGGCACTTGATCAGGAGTTCGCGGGACGGATCGTGATTGGGTCGCGAAGACGTTTGACTACATCAACCGCGTTTCTTAAATGCTTCCGCTTAGCGATCTACAAGGGTATGTAGATCAAATCTCTCCTCTCGTAGATGGTCATCTCCTAGATTGATCTTGGTGAAGCGTAGGAAATTTTTTGTTTCCCATGCAACGTTCCCCAACAACGTGTACTCCAAGAACACGATGATGAGTTCGGTATAATCTTCTCTTGGTGTAACCGACATTGTATAACCCTAGATACCCCTGGTGTCTATATAAACCAGTGGTTCTTAGTCCGTAGGACAAGTTAAGCTCATTACTCCTAGGGTTGTAGACCATCTCATACGATCTCGAGGTAGATCCACTCTGTACTCGATACCCCATCATCAATACAAAACAAAGCAGGACGTAGGGTTTTACCTCCATTAAGAGGGCCTGAACCTGGGTAAACACTGTCTCCCTTGTCTCCTGTTACCCATCGATCAAGACCCATAGTTCGGGACCTCCTACCCGATATTTCCCGGTTTTGACACCGACAGCGGACAAGAGGGTTGTCAAGCCCCTTGAACTCGTATTTGCAACTAGATAAGTAGAGTAGTTGATAGTTGGATAAATTTGAATTGCAAAATAAATAAAAATTAAATAATTGCAGCAATAAAATAGTAGCGTTTGTAACTTTATAAGTGAATAGACCCGGGGTCCATAGTGTTCTCTAGTGGCATCTCTCTTGAAGTAGGCATACGGTGGGTAAACAAATTACTGTTGGGCAATTGATAGAAAAGCGCATAGTTATGTGATATTCACGGCAATGATCATGTTTATATAGGCATCATGTCCATAAGCAAATAGGCCGACTCCTACCTGCACCTACTACTATTACTCCACGTCGAGAGCACTTCTACGCTTGCCTCTCTAAGTATTAAGTTCATGACAAACAGAGTAATGCTTGGAGAATGATGACATGATGTAGACAAAGAGAATCCAATCAATAAGAATTTACCCCATCATTTTATCCTTAGTGGAAACAATACAAATACGTGTCTTGTCCCCTACTTTGTCACTACGATATAGAGCATCGCAAGATTGAACCCACTACAACACACCCATCTCACTGAAGATAGATCGATCTAGTTGGCCAAACCAAATCAATAGATCAAAAAGATTTACGAAGCTATAATAATCATGCAAATAAGAATCATAATAGAATTCAGAGAAGACTTAAATCTTTTTCATGAATAATCTAAACATAAACCCACAATTCATCGGATCCCAACAAACGCACCGCATAAAGTGATTACATCGAATAGATCATCGCGAAGATGCGATGAACTTTTTATTGAAGAGCAAAGAGAGAGAGAGATAGATAGAGAGAGAGAGAGAGATCTAGATACTAGCTATGGACCCGTAGGTCTGTGGTAGACTACTCACACATCATCATGGGAGCAATAAGGTTGATGAAGAAGCCCTCCATGATCGATCCCCCCTCCGGCGGGGCTCCGGAGCAGGGCTCCAGATGGGCACACGGTGGAAAAGATACTTGCGGCGGTGGAAAAAGTGTTTTGGGAGCTCTCCTAGGGTTTTCAGAATATATGTGAATTTATAGGCCAGGGAGGGACGTCGGGAGAGGAGAGGTGAGGCCACGAGGTAACAGGGCACGGCCACCCCCTCTGGGCGTGCCCTTTTGCCTGGTGTCTCCCTCGTGCGGCCTCCGATCTTCTCCCTAAGCTTCCAGGTATTCTTTTGGTTCAAAAAAATCATCAAAAAGTTTTGTGGCAATTGGACTTCGTTTGCTACTGTGAACCTGAAAAGCCAAAAACATGCACATAACTGCAACTGGCACTGGGCATTGGGTTAATAGGTTAGTGCTAAAAAATAATATGAATTGGCAAATAAAATTCCTGAAAAGCATCCTAGAATGATAATATTATAGCATGGAATAATAAAAAATTATCGATACGTTGGAGACGTATCAGCATCCCCAAGCTTAATTCATGCTCGTCCTCGAGTAGGTAAATGATAAAAACAGAATGTTTGATGTGACATGCTACCCAACATGTAATCTATTGCAGGTGTGATCATTGAGAAACGATGAATTAACAAACGTTAACATAGTAATATCCATAAACATAAGTAGCATAATCATCAATAGTCAAAATATATGATGCTTAAAGAATGTTTACCCCCGATTCATTTTATCATATTAACATGGCATGGCTCCGTCTTCACCACATAAATACAAATGTCAAGCACCACAATGTTAAGTCAGGCAATTGGATTGTACTTCTTATCGCGCTTCAACTTTTTATTACTCATGCAATACATGAGAGTGAACCATGGATATAGCATATGGGTGGAATAGAATATGGTGGTAGGTATCAAAGGGGTAAAAAGTGGAGAAGAAAGTCTCGCATCAACTCGGTGTATCAACGGGCTATGGAGATGCCCATCAATATATATCAATGTGAGGAGTAGGGATTGCCATACAACATCTGCACTAGAGCTATAAGTGTATGAAAGCTCGAATGAAGCTAAGTGGGTGTGCATCCAACTTGCTTGCTCATGAAGACCTCGGGCATTTGAGGAAGCCCGTCATCGGAATATACAAGGCAAGTTCTATAACGAAAAATTCTCACTAGAATATGGAAGTGACAAAACATGAGACTCTCTATATGAAAACATGGTGCCACTTTGAGGCACAAGGGTCGAAAAAGAGGTAGTAGCACTGTCCCATCTCTCTTTTCTATCATTTATTCCCTTCTTTCTTTCTTTTTTTTCTTTTTTTCTTTTTTTCTTTTTTTATTTTTTTCTTTTTTTCTATCCTTTTCTCTTTTTTTATTTTCTTTTTTCTCTTTTATTTTCTTTTTCTTTTTTTTCTCTTTTTTTTCGTCCGGAGTCTCATCCTGACTTGTGGGGGAATCATTGTCTCCATCATTCTTTCCTCAATGAGACAATGCCCTAATAATGATGAACTTCACACTTTTATTTACATACAACTCAATATGAAAAACTACTAAACAATATGACTCTATATGAATGCGTCTGGCTGTGTACCAGGATGTGCACTGATCTAGCGTAGCAAAGGATATCAAAAAACGTAAAAGCCATGGAAATATCATGCTAGCTATCTTACGACCATGCAAAGCAATATGACAATGAGTGTACTAGTCATATGATGTAATGGTGGAAGTTGCATGGTAATATATCTCGGAATGGCTATGGAAATGCCATAATAGGTAGGTACGGTAGCTGTTTTGAGGAAGATATAATGAGGCTTATGTGCAACAGAAAGTATCATGCCGCGGGGTTTGGATGCACCGATGAAGTTTGCACCGATCCTCGAGGTGAGAATGGGCAATACACAATACCGAAGAGGCTGGCAAATATGGAAAAGGTGAGAGTTCGAACATCCATGGATTCACATTATTCATAAAGAACTCACATACTTATTGCAAGGTTTTATTAGCTCTCTCGAAGCAAAGTACTACTCGCATGCCCCTAGGGAGGAGGTTGGGAGGAGTTAACCATCGCGCGCCTCCAACCTAAACAACACTAGGATTTCAACGAGGAATAAGAATACTCAAACATCATCACCATGCCATAACCAATATTTAGATGAACAACAAATAAACACCCTTTAACTATTGATATTTGTACTAACCAACAACCATGCACTCACACCCTTTCATATTACCACATCAATATTATTAACCCACAATTTCTCTTTATGTGCTACATGTGGTTTTGATTATGCACTCTTTGAATACCTATTATTTTTGGACTAGTCTTATAACCCATGCAAATTACCGCCACTATTTATTAACTCTCAAAAAAATATAAGTGAAGAACGAGAATGCAATTATTTCTATAAAATCAATACGCCATCGTGCTCTAAAAGATCTAAGTGAAGTACTAGAACAACTGCTAAGCTCAAAAGATATAAGTGGAGCACATAGAGTATTCTAAGAAATTATGATGAACATGTGTCTCTCTCAAGTGGGTGTGTCCAGAAAACAAAGATTGTGGAAAACTAAAACAAACTACGCTCCAAGCAAAACTCATATCATGTGATGAATAAAAATATAGCTCCAAGTGACATACCAATTGATTGAGACGAAAGAGGGGATGCCTTCCAGGGCATCCCCAAGCTTAGACGCTTGAGTCTTCCTAGAATTTGAGTTGGGTGCCTTGGGCATCCCCAAGCTTAGGCTCTTTGCCGCTCCTTATTCATTCATCCATCGTGATAACACCCAAAACTTGAAAACGTCAGCACACAAAACTCAACAGAAACCTTCGTGAGATCCATTAGTATAATAAACATATCAAATACTTTAAGTACTGTGGTAAATTGATTCATATTTTATTACTGCATAAGGTACTTTATTCTAACTTCTCCATGACTTATACCCCCCGATATAATCCATAGCATCATCAAAATAAGCAAACTATGCAAGCAAAAACAAAATCTGTCTAAAACAGAACAACCTATAATGATCTGTAGAGAAACTATACTTATGTAACTCCAACAATTCTGAAAAAACAGGAAAACCTATGGAATTTGTATAGAAATTCTGCGTAAAAATTTCAGATCAAAAAGACGTTCCATTAAAATCAGAGAAATTCTGCACTGAAGGCTAAAGTTTCTATTATTGCACCGTATCAATTCTACTCATCATGCAAGTCATCCCAAAGGCTTTATTTGGCACAAACACTAATTAAAACATAAAAACAAAATCATTACAGAGGCAAAAATCATTTTATCAAACCAAAACAGAAATTAAAACAAGAAAAATAAGATAACTATTGGGTTGCCTCCCAACTAGCGATATTGTTTCACGCCCCTAGCTAGGCACAATGCACATGATCAAGTGGTGTAGCAATCATGGAGACGATCCTTCATGCTATAATCATATTCCCTTATTTTAGCAGAAATTTTTCTAATAGGTAAACAAAAATAATTGAAGGTACTAAACTTCACAACACAAGGATCAGTAAGATCTGTCTCGGGAGGAATAGGAGGCTCCTCCTTAGGCTTTTCATAAGTGATAGTCAACTCTTCATTGTATAGGTTTCGATAGAGGTATTTCCTTAATTCTATTTCAAGCTCATAGCCTAATGCAAGATTTGGTATATAAAATTTATCATCGTGTTTAGAAATCTTATTAACTAGGACATTAGGAGGAACCTTTTTTCTAAGGTTTTCATCATAAGCAACATAGCCCGTGGATCTTAGTTTTCTTATTCCTTCCAACTCATAAAGAATCCCTTCTATGGGTGGGCACTCACTGTTAACCCTATAATGAGCAAATATATCTCTAGCCTCTTGCATGATATTATCGAATTCTTGAACAAGAAATATAGTGGATAGATGTTTAGTAGAGGTTCCTGGATATTAGAGAATTCTAGAAACAACCATTGTATGAAGAGATGCAGATGCACGAATTGTCTTTCCAATTGTACTATAAGAGAAGATATAGCATCCGCATAACTCGTAGTTCTAGCAATAATGGAGCCTCCTATCAAGGGTAACGATCCCGCACAAGTGAAAAAAATCTTGAATCACACTCTTTCCAATAATATTACCACTACCTATGCGGAGTTTCTTTGTTTACATAATAGGTTCCCCTTTAGAAGGATCATCATCCGCAAGGTTATCAAGTTTTTCTTTAGAAACTTCATCAAAATGTCTTTTAGCATTCTCATAGCAAGGTGAAGTTGGATATTCAAAGGCTTCCGCACTAGAGGCGGAAGCACCACTAATTTCAAACTCATACATGATAGCAACTTCAAGCAAACAACTAGCAAAAGAAACAAGCAAACTAGCAAAGATAAATATTTTTGTATTTTTGATTTTTATATCAAGCAAAATATAACAGCAAATAAAAATTAGAACAAATGAATGATAATTTGTGAATAGGTACTTGATGGTAAGTTGGTGATACTCCCCGGCAACGGCGCCAGAAATGCTTCCTGATACTTGTGATCTGTGTTGGGTTTTTCCGTGAAAAGGAACAGTTGATGCAACACAGTATGGATAAGTATTTACCTCAGTGAGAACCAAGGTTTATCAAACCAATAGGAAGACCACGCAACCCCCATCTTCAGCGCCCACACACAAAAGAGAAAACACTTGCACCCAACGCGGGCAACAGGGTTGTCAAGCCCCTTGAACTCGTTACTTGCAAGTAGATAAGTAGTGTAGTTGATAGTTGGATCAATATAAATTGCAAAATAAATAAAAAGTAAATAATGGCAGCAAGGAAATAGTAGCGTTTGTAAATTTATAAGTGAATAGACCCAAGGGCCATAGTGTTCTCTAGGGGCATCTCTCTCGAAGTAGGCATACGGTGGGTAAATAAATTATTGTTGGGCAATTGACAGAAAAGCACATAGTTATGTGATATTCATGCCAATGATCATGTGTATATAGGCATCACATCCATAAGCAAATAGGTGGACTCCTGCCTGCACCTACTACTATTACTCCATGTCGAGAGCTCTTCTATGCTTGCCTCTCTAAGTATTAAGTTCATGACAAACAGAGTAATGCTTGGAGAACGATGACATGATGTAGACAAAGAGAAGCCAATCAATATGAATTAACCCCATCGTTTTATCCTTAAAGGCAACAATACAAGTACGTGTCTTGTCCCCTACTTTGTCACTGAGATATAGAGCACCGCAAGATTGAGCCCACTACAACGCACCCCTCTCACTGAAGATAGATCAATCAAGTTGGCCAAACCAAATCAATAGATCAGAGAGATTTACGAAGCTATAATAATCATGCAAATAAGAATCATAATAGAATTCAGAGAAGACTCAAATCTTTTTCATGAATAACCTAAACATAAATCCACAATTCATCAAATCCCAACAAACGCACCGCACAAAGTGATTACATCGAATAGATCATCGTGAAGATGCGATGAACTTTGTATTGAAGAGCAAAGAGAGAGAGAGAGAGAGATCCATCTAGATACTAGCTATGGACCCGTAGGTCTGTGGTAGACTACTCACACATCATCATGGGAGCAACAAGGTTGATGAAGAATCCCTCCGTGATCGATCCCTCCTCCGACAGGGCACCGGAACAGGGCTCCAGATGGGCACACAACGGAATAGAGACTTGCCGCAGCGGAAAAAGTGATTCAGGAACTCTCCTAGCGTTTTCACAATATATGTGAATTTATAGGCCAGAGAGGGACGTCGGGAGACGAGAGGTGAGGCCACGAGGTAACAGGGCACGGCCAAACCATGGGTTGTTGCCTTGTGCCTCGTGCCTCCCTCGTGCAGCCTCTGGTGTTCTCCCGAAGCTTCCAGGTATTCTTTTGGTCCAAAAAAATCATCAAAAAAATTTGTGGCAATTGGACTTCGTTTGGTACTGTAAACCTGAAAAGCCAAAAACATGCAAAAAACAACAATTGGCACTGGGCACTGGGTTAATAGGTTAGTGCTCAAAGATAATATGAATTGGCAAATAAATGCCTAAAAAGAATCCTAGAATGATAATATTATAGCATGGAACAATAAAAAATTATCGATACATTGGAGATGTATCACTCCACTGGTAGGAAGCAACTTTTTTGGAAGCCGTTTCCACTTACCGGCTGGGCCCGACCGCTGGGTCGCCTATACGCGGGCCCCGCCCGAACTCTGTCTCTCCCATGTCTCCTTTTTCCTCCTGACAGGAGGTAGGGGCACCGGCCATCGTGGTTCCGGCCGCTCCGCCGCACCAGGTGCCGAGCTAGTGGCCAGGGCGGATGCCCTGCTCCATGCCGCGCCCGGGGGTGGTCGCGTCATTTGCGGGAGCCACCGGAATCGAGCGGCTCGTCGGGAGGGCGAACGACGGCGTCGGGCATCGCTTGGGAGCACGGCACAGCTGCGAGGATAGAGTTTTGGGGTGTCAGAGAAAATACACTCGTCAAGGGCGGCTTCCTGGAGGTGTTGGTGGAGGCGTGGGAGAGCTGGCTAGCTTGAATTCGGGCGGAGCTAAACGGCGGAAATGGTGGACGTGGGAGGAGGAGGAGGGCACGAGAGCAGGAGGGTTCGGTCTAGGGAGTATCTGAGGGGAAAATGGGGTGGCCTAGGGGCACCGGGGCGCTCGGGGAGAGGTAGGAATAGGTGGGCGACAGGGAGGGGCCTGGGTGGCTGCCGGAGGCTCTCGGGCGACGAGTGCGCACGTGCCTGCGCCGCGTTGGATGCTTCCTGGTGTCAGCGAGGGGCGTGGGAGGTCAAGCGGGATTCCCATGGGCACGCTGCCACAGCCGGACATGAGCTAGAGGACAAGTTTTGACGGGAGAGCGTCGTTGCTGCAGGTCAAGGGTGTGGTCACCATGCCATAGCGTGTCCAGAGCATTGTTTTGGTCGGCAAAGGCTGTCTAGCGTGTGAGACACAGGTGCTTGAGTGCTCTGGTGATGTTTCATAGCATATGGAGCTATGTGGAGGGGTTTTTGACAGTGGTTAAGTTTGCAGCAGCAAACTAGGGGGATAGCTTAGGGTTTTTTACTGAAGGGCATGGAGGGAGTACATGTACACCAATTTTTAGCCCTGAGAGACAAGTGGACAGGGTACTTGTAGTTCTAAGCTACATTTGCTGCCAAAACCTAGGTTTAGATGATTTTCTCATACTTTCCACATGAGCATGTCATATTTGGGTGTGGTTAGATGCATTAGTATGCAAATGAGGTTTTGGTAAACTTTGGGGGCATTTGCATGTACAGAATAAAAGGAGAGGGGAAGGAGGGTAATGCCAATGTTGTCCAAAGAGCAAAATGGGAGGGTTTTACCGACCAATGATTGTTCCCTGGGCAAGAAAGAGTTATTGTAGGTAGAAGGGAAGTAGGGAGGGGTGGTGGTAAAAAGTTGGGAGCAAGGAGAATCTGTTTGGGGCATCTTTGCTTGTCCACTAGTTTATGGCAGCAGGTGTTTGTTGCTGTCCTAGGGCATCTAGGGGTATCCAATGGCCTTGAGACTTACCAGCAATAAATGGTAAAGTCAAATGGTCTTGGTCACAAATTTTCAGCTCATTTGGAAAAACTTCCCGATGCAATAATTCCTAACTCTAAAAATCAACAGTAATGGGTTTAGGGGGATTTGAGCAAGTGGAACTGCTCTCCTCGATGCATCACTTGGTGTAGATGCTTTATTAGAGGGTTTAAACATGTCCACCAAGTTTGAGAAATGAAATGGTGACAGTTGGCAATGCAAAGTTGTTCAAATTTGGATCTGAACAACAAGGATTTTGGGGCACTTTGAGGAACCCAAATAATTTGTATTGATATGAAACTTGGCAAGATCATCATATAAGGCATATGTAACTTGCTAGAATTTTCCTGGATTTATTTGACAATATTCCTTATAGAAATATTTAAAATACTTGAAAAATATCCAGAAAGGGTTTTGGTGGGTTTTGTCCAATATTTTCAACATGACCATGTGTTGGAACTCATATATATGGAAAATATATGTCCAGTGAGCTTACCTAAATTTTCTCAAATATTTTTAAAACGTAAAAATAATTTTCCCTATAAAAGACCATTTCGGGCCCTAAGAAAAAGCCTTTAAATAAAATATGAAAATAACCTTTAAAAATAATATTGTGTGGTTTTGGGAAGTCTTATGGATAATAGGTTCCAAATAAATTATTTGAGGCAAAACATTTACCCTAATTTGAGGACTTGTAGTACAAACCTCAATTCAGGGGTTTTGGAAAACCTAAATTAAATAAATGATTTTTGGCCAAGTTAATATTTTATAAAAATAGTTTTATATCCTATACACATGGCATGATCAGTGGGCAAAGATTTGGATCAAGGAGATGAGTTTTGAGAGTAGGGGGAATTTTATGATTTAGAAGCACACTCAAACAAGCAAAAAAAACAACAATCAATTCATGCATCACATGCACACAAAAGGTTTTTGTTGGTCCAAATTTTTAAGCTTTATTAACATAGTGTTGTGACACAAAACACAGGGTGTGACACCCTACTCCTCGCATCGATATCAATTGATGGGCATCTCCATAGCCCGGTTATTTGCCTAGTTGATGTGAGACTTTCCTACCTTTTGACTCATTTGATATCTATCACCATATTCTATTCCACCCATATGAAGCGTGTTAGAAGTACGATCCAATTGTCTGGTTTGACACCGGGGTTCTCATGATTTATACTTTTGAAGTGAAGACAGAGTCATGCCATGCTTAATATGATATAATGAGTAGGTGATAACATTCTTTAATGATCGTATATTTTGAAACAATAATGTTCATGGATATTATTATGTTAATTTTAATTGATTCATCGTTTCTCAGTATCCACACATGAAAGAGATTACATGTTGGGTACCATGCCACCTTAAATTTTTTGTTTTTATCATTTAGCTACTCGAGGACGAGCGGGAATTAAGCTTGGGGATGCTGATACGTCTCCGACGTATCTATAATTTTCGATTGTTTCATGCTATTATATTATCAATCTTAGGTACTTTATATGCTATTTTATATCATTTTGGGACTAACCTATTAACTCAGTGCCCAGTGCCAGTTTATATTTTTTGCCTGTTTTTGGACTTTTCAGAAAATCAATACTAAATGGAGTACAAATTGGATAAAAACGTACAGGAGTTATTTTTGGACCAAAAGAGGCCCAAGAAGCTTCGGGAGGAAGCCAGAAGACCCATAGGGTGGCCACGAGCCACCAGGGCACACCCCCATGGCTCGTGGGCCCCTCGTGGAACCTCCTGACCTAATTCAACTTTTTTAAATTCCCAATTACCCCCAAAACATTAGAGAACCACCCGAAACACTTTTTCCACCGCCAAAAGTCTTTGTTCTTTCGCGATCCCATTTGAAGGCCTTTTCTGCACTCTGCCCGAGGGGGAATCCATCATAGAGGCCGTCTACATAAAACTTGCTGCCTCCATGATGACGTGTGAGTAGTTCACCACAGACCTACGGGTCTAGTAGGTAGATGGCTTCTTCTCTCTCTTTGATCTTCAATACAAAGTTCTTCGTGATTCCCACGATGATCTATCCGATGTAATCTTCTTTTGCGGTGTGTTTGTTGGGATCCAGTGAATTGTGGGTTTATGATTAGATTATTCATGAAAAGTAATTGAGTCTTCTCTGAATTCTATTATGCATGATTTGTTATAGCTTTGCAAGTCCCTTTGATATATCGGTTTGGTTTGGCCAACTAGATTGTTTTATCTTCAGTGGGAGGAGTGCATTGTGGTGGGTTCAATCTTGCGGCGCTCTATATCCCAGTGGCAGAAGGGGACAAGACACGTATTGTATTGTTGCTACTAAGGATAAAACGACGGGGTTTGAACATATTTCTTATACTTACTTTGTCTACATCATGTCATCTTGCTTAAAGCATTACTGTGTTGGTCATGAACTTAATACCATAGATGCATGTTGGATAGCGGTTGATTGGTGGAGTAATAATAGTAGATGCAGAATCGTTTCGGTCTACTTTTCACGCACGTGATGCCTGTATACATGATCATTGCCTTGAATACACAATCATAACTATGCGCTTTTC
Organism: Elymus sibiricus; assembly: GCA_039707655.1. Classification (NCBI taxonomy): domain Eukaryota; kingdom Viridiplantae; phylum Streptophyta; class Magnoliopsida; order Poales; family Poaceae; genus Elymus; species Elymus sibiricus. Next base: position 313,105,624 of record CM077667.1, on the reverse strand, counting down.
TATCAATTGCCCAACAATAATTTGTCTACCCACCGTATGCTATGCGTTCGAGAGAGAAGCCTCTAGTGAACACTACGGCCCCCGGGTCTACTTAATCATATTTGCTAAAAAAGATAAAAAAATACCTTGCTGCAATTTATTTACTTTCTTTTTATTTTTACTTTTTTATTTATCTATCTATCACTATGAGAAGTAATCCTTGCAAGTAACGAGTTCAAGGGGCTTGACAACCCCCTTGCCCGCGTTGGGTGCATGTGTTTGGTTTTGTGTGCGCAGATATTGTTGACGCAAGTTGTCATGGTTCTCCTAATGGTTCGATAACCTTGGTTCTCACTGAGGGAAATACTTATCGCTACTATATTGCTTCACCCTTCCTCTTCGGGGAAAAACCCAAAGCAATTCACAAGTAACAGTTGTTAAGGTTCTTAGCGCTAGCGTGCGAACGGATGGCGATTTCACTACCTTCTAGTAGTAGAGGGAGCATTGAGTCTGAGAGTGTTATGTTTGATAAACTATGCGATTGCTTTGCTGCTGAGGTGCTCCCGTGTTTGTTGTATTAGCCTCTTCTTTAAATGATAGTGGTGGTGTTTTCCTTGGGGGGATGCCGCGTGGTTGTTGTGCTCCGTAGCAGTCGGCAACGCATCGGTTCTTGATGGCCCATCCTGATACCCATGAGAAAAAATACCTGACGTGATTTGTCATTTCTCTGCCCTTTTCAACCATCGCCTGGCATGATGAAAGGCATACCGTGTTGGAAACACGCGTAAGGTTTAGCTGCTCACCATCAATGAATCTAGTCCCATCTTCCTGTGTAAAGGTAAGGCACCAACGAGACAATGTGCGTCCAGTCACCAGCCTTGCACACAAGATTGTTTATAGATCCCGAGTTTCACTTTGTTTAAAGTACAATATTGCATTTCCATCAAGGAGGTGTATGTTGTTAAATTAAGAAAAGCGGCAAATACATATAATCTGAAAAGCCTCACATGTGTGTTTGTCGCGCGATGACGAGTACCGGGCAGGAAAATACTGGGTAAAGGCGCTGCACCGCACTCGGGTGTGCAACACGGACAAACGTACACAAGGGTACATCTATGTGACACCATGAAAACAACCGACTTATGAGGCATATACTGGTCTTACATTCAAAGGTAGCGCGAGTCAGCTGAGTGAACCCAGCGCAAAACTAGCAACACAGTGTGCCCGGCCAGAGACCATACCAGCAAGGCCAAGTACACGCATGTCAGACTTCTCTATCGCGGCCATGGTCGGTTGAAACCACCCTAGCCGACTGGCTCACTCGGACCGGCTAGCACACGAACAACGCACCCGGCTCTACGCGCGAGCTAGGAAGGCGTCGAGAGCGCTCTAACCGACCGTCGCCCCGCGCCTTCCTCGCTCGTGCTCCACTGCAGTCATGTGTTGTGGTGTTTTGCTTGCCCCTTCTATGAACTCAGAAGTCGGGTTCCACTGGTCGGACAAAGAAGGAGATGCGCACCATAGGCCATCCGACGATAGTCATGTGTTGTGGGGGTGTGCTCGATTCTTCTATTGACCCTGATGTTGGGTTGCTCTGGCCAGTGGAGAAGGAGATGTGCTTCTGTTGTTGGTAAATACATAGGGCACATACAAACTCATGACAGACATATTCAAGAAATGTCCTTGAAACAATTCATTGCCCGGTGTTTGGACTCTGCGGTGTGCCCGGATGGGCCTAGCCGTGTTGGTTGTTCTGAGTAGGAATCGCTGGTTTCGATAATTTAGGTGATGGACTATGGGGGCTTCGGTCATTTTTTCATTCGACTCTATGTTGGTTGATCACGTTGGCAAATGAAGTTATTCATAAGTTGCTTCTGAGCTCCAGTTTGCTTCAGTTGCTCGGTATTTGGACTTTGTGGTCTGCCTGGATGGTCCCAAGTCACCTCGGTTGTTCCGAGTAAGAGTCTCTGCTTCCGATGGTTCAGGTGATGTACCATGGGGAGTATGGTCAGCCTCTCTATTGACTTGGTTGCCGAGTTGACATGGTCGGCAAAGATAATCATTGTTTGTCGTTGGTAATAGTACGGGGCAGAAATAAATACAACATAAACATAACTACTTTTAGACCATTCATGAGAAACTTCCTTCAAATAATTGACTTAACTTCCATGTTATGTTTAAAATAGTTCACTTAACTTGCAGGTTGCAGTTGACCTCTGCGTCAATTGGCACAACGGGTCATCTAGTTGTAAAACTGAGCATATAAGACGGTTGTCGGTGTATACTTGAGGGATTCTAGCAAAAATGTTTTCTAACCAGGTTAAACCATAGGAATTTCTATTTCTGTGCCCCTGGTTGGTTAGTTGTGCTCAGTTTTGCCCAAGGAGTCTAAATTTCCTCACTTTTGCCCTCCCACTCGCCCCACTCTCATAAAAGCCCAAACGGAGCCTTGTCGTCGGGTCAGCGCAGTTGACCTTTACCTCCTCAATTACTGACGCATGGGGCCGGAAAGACATGTGGGCTGCGTATGACATGTGGGCCTGACCGTTACATCCTATGACAAGTGGGACATGGGCTGGTCAATTTACTCATGCGTAGAGCCCTGGACGTGGGCTGGCCGTATACTGGTATTTGTACGTGGGTGTTTCGCTTTCCCGTGCACCGTACCATGTTCATGGGCGTGCACACGTCGATGGAAAACTTCCAAAAACGTCCCGTCGTATAAGAGGAGGGGAACCACCACCGGTCGCATCACCCCCACCATTTCCCCCCAAATGGTCTCCCTCGTCGCAACAAAACCCTCACCCCCACCGCACTTCCCACAACACCGACTCGCTCACCCCACCGCACTTCCCTCCGTCCGGCCGCTTGTTACCAGCACGGATGGAGGACACTCGTGGTAGTGCAGCCGCTTCGACCGGAGATGTACTGGAGGAGAAGGTCGCAGGGACCATGCCAAATGTCGTGCAATGAGTATCATGTGTCCACGACGGTGCGGGAGATGCTGCAACCGCAGCTGTTGCAGCGGATCTAGTGGAGAAGGAGGTGTCGGGCTCCGACTCAGGCTGTACCGGAGATGGAGGTGAAGGCGTCGAGCGGTGCAGTGCATGCAGGTGCGCAGGCCGGCGACGAGCAGGTGGTCGAGGAGTTACTTCTTCTCATTTCCCTTTTGTAGGTAGTGCTAAGATTAAGAATATACTGTTAGTTAGTTAGATTATGATTCCTTCGTTAGTATAGTACGTTAGATTAGTTGGTTTCAGGTTTTTTTTGTATTAGATTCAAGCTTGCTACGCCAATTGATATCCCCTCGGCAACTATATAATCAAGCAAGTTAGAAATATTTGGAATTGGATTGTTACAATTGATTTCATTAATTCACATGGCTATATTTTTCACTGTCATCTTCATTTGCACTCATTTTGGGCATATATTTCTATATCATGCTTTAGTTGATCATAAATTCGAGCATTGATCTTGTGTAGATTTGGCTATTATTGAAAAGGAATGCATTAATTTATAGGGATCCCTAATTTATATGCACCTATCAATTTATTTCAACTGCAGTTTTTCAGCATAGTTTGGAGCTTTGCTTCATTATCCAAAATCAAAATGTTAGGTAGATTTAAATTTTTATTTTCTATAAGTTTCCTCTAATTATAAAGTCTCCACCATATATAGTTTTATTAGCTTTGTTGTGAAATTGTGCACATGCCTATGCAAAATGCAAATAGGTTAATATTGTGGATAATATGATCAATGTGACTTTCATGTATATTTGAATTATCTGTTGGTTTCCTGTAATTAATAGTGATGGATGTACTTTTATATTGCAGGAGGAGGATCATGTGGGCAACAAGAGGAAGCTGGCCATGACTGGGTTCAAGGACCAGTATGATCCTGACTTTGTTGACGACGACGTCTACGAGGTAAAGCCTACTTGAAATTTTGTTTGTTTTACTATATGATCAATCTGACTTTCGTGTATATTTGTTTTACTATATGAGTGCAACTCATTTTTGTGTTCAATATAACTATGGAGATGATGTGGACGACGGGAACGTCGACTCCTTCATATCGAAGGAAGTCTAGAAGATCAAGGGCCAGGGAACGACTACCTACCAAAAGAGAAAGAAGTACCGGTGCCCCTACTATACCACTAAGCCAAAGCCCAGGGATGGGCTCTTTGAGCACCTTCTGTCTCATGCATAGGATGCATCGAGGAGTGGGGAGGATGCCAAGATCAGGGCGCAGCATGCAGCCCTACTGAAGTCTTTGACTCCCGTTTAGTAGCCCTCCGTGATCATCTAATATTTTACTTTTGTTAAATTCCATGTGGTTGTGAACTATTAGAAGATCGTATATTTTGGTAATGTAGTATGTGAACTATGGTATACTTTTGTTAAATTCCATGTGGTTTAAATTATCTTGTGTTTTATATTATCTTGTGTTTATATTATCTTGTGAAAAAAGGGAGTGTTAAAAAGAATTTTAATGGAGTCTAGCAAATGGATGAAAGAAATAAAAAATAAATATAAAAGAGTGTGTGCAAAAAATAAATATAGAAGAGTAATAAAATAGTAGTTTAAAAAGGTGTGTGCAAAAATCAACATTCGAATTAAGGATCGAGTTTTCCATGCCCTCCCTTGACATCTAGTGTGCAAATATAGGGTCCATGCCTAATATGGGATCGTTTGGACAAACTATGCCAGTGTTAACCTGAACCCTAGCTCATTCTCCTTGAAAACCATGCACCCTTGTTCATGATAGCTAAGTTGTATGATGGAAATTTCATGAAAATATCCATAGTCATGGTTTCTTATTTTTCCTAGTAACTTAGTAACATAAAACGATGATGTGCGCAAGTTTCATATTTTTTGATTTCTTTTAAATTAGTTATGCTCAACCCTAGTACCCAAACCCCTCTCAAAACCCCTCAAACCCCTCTCAAAACCCCGCACTACCAGGGCTGTTGGATCGTTGTTCGGGAGGTTTAGATTAGGTGCTAGGGTTTGCCAAGGTAGATCCGCGAGATAAGGCCTGATTGGCTGGATTAGGTGGATGCTCTGTGGCTATGGACATGAGTGGCCCACCTGGCAGCGGGGGGATAGGGACATGCGACAGCAACCGTGGGCCGCGTGCTTGCCCGATGGGTTGTCGTAGAGGCCTAGTCTCAGCCTGCCATGCATGCGTGAAGCCACCCGAAGCAGCCCCCCTACATGCGCGTTGCCATGCAGCTTCGTCGCATCAGGGCAATTATTGCACCCTCGGGATGCATCTTTACCGACCGACACGCCTCGATTCAATGTGAAAAGACGGAGGCAGTGCTCCGTTGAACACCCTGCACCGACGGTCCGCTCCCTGCTCCGTTGAAATCCCCGCAGTGACACTCCACACCCCACACTCCTCTGATTAAATACCGGCGTGCGACATCGTTCCACCGACACTTCACTCCATTGCTTCCGCGCGCCACACAATCCAAAGCTAGTTCATCCACCATGGTGAGGCAACTACACACCGCAAGGACCTCCATGAGAGGTCTCTCCCCAGGGCTCCGATGCCCGGCACCGGCGGCGGGTCCAACACTGAGCGGCTGCGGGCTCCAACTTCGGCGCATCCTTGTTGGGCTCGGGATCCTACTCCAACTACTCCAAGCTCGAGCCATGTCATCCAAGCAGTCTCGTATCGCAGGGAGATTGGGAAGGAGGAGGCCGAGGAGGAGGTGGACTTTGAGGCGATGCAGAAGCACCTCGACATCTATGGCGTGGAAGATGCGGCCGAGGAAGACGCACCACCTCCTACGCCTGATGTTGCCACGCTCACTGCCCAGGCCAAGGAGGCCCTGCTCATGGCGCAGCAGCATCTTGAAGAGGTGGCACCTGTGTCCACGGCGTAGGTAGAGGCTGTCAAGCGTCAGGCGGCTGAAGAAGAAGCCGTAGCTCAAGAGCAGAGAAGGGCGGCAACTCTGCGTGCAGCGGCCGCCGTCGAGGCAGAAGGCGAGGGACCGGACGTCATCATCTTATCCTCCTCCTTCGACGAAGACCACAACAACGACAACGGCACCATCGTCCTTTCGGATGATGAAGACAAGTAGGCATCCATCTGTTGTCGCTGTCGGCGTCGTCCGACCATCTTATGTCACCCCTCCCCTTAAAATTTGTATTAGTTAGTGTAATGTCTCTATATTAGTTCGCTCTCTTAATCTATGAATCTATTAATATGTTGTGTTCTACACCACCGCGTTCTCTCTTTCCAGTGCCATTGATTCTTGGGCCTTTCTGTAATGTAGAAATTTCAAGTTGACTAGCCCATCAGCAAGCAAACGCACATAGCTGAAATGGCTAGCTCGATGCATAATCAAGCGATGGTCCTGGGTTCGGCCCCTGCTACTTCTTGAGCTTGCGTTGGTTTTCCCTTGAAGAGGAAAGGGTGATGCAGCAAAGTAGATAAGTATTTCCCTCAGTTGTTGAGAACCAAGGTATCAATTCAGTAGGAGATACAAGCAAGTCCCCAATCTTCGCACCTACACAAACAATCAAACTCTTGCACCCAACGCTAAAAGGGGTTGTCAATCCCTTCACGGTTATTTGCAAGGATGAGATCTGATAGAGATAGATATAAAAGATTGCTAAAACGAAAAGTAAAACAAAAGTAAAAAGATTGCAGCAAAGTATTTTTGGTATTTTTGGTTTATAGATCTGAAAATATAATATGGAAAATAAACCCGGGGGCCATAGGTTTCACTAGAGGCTTCTCTCATGAAGGAAAATAATACGGTGGGTGAACAAATTACTGTCGAGCAATTGATAGAAAAGTGCATAGTTATGACGATATCCAAGGCAATGATTATGCATATAGGCATCACGTCCGTGTCAAGTAGACCGAAACGATTCTGCATCTACTACTATTACTCCACACATCGACCGACTCCTGCCTGCATCTAGAGTATTAAGTTCATGAAGAACAGAGTAACGCATTAGGTAAGATGACATGATGTAGAGGGATAAATTCAAGCAATATGATGAAAAATCCATCTTTTTATCCTCGATGGCAACAATACAAATACGTGCCTCGCTACCCCTACTTTGTCACTGGGTGAGGACACCGCAAGATTGAACCCAAAACTAAGCACTTCTCCCATTGCAAGAATTACCAATCTAGTTGGCCAAACCAAACCAATAACTCGAAGAGACTTGCAAAGATATGAAATCATGCATATAAGAATTCAAAAAAGACTCAAATAATATTCATAGATAAGCTGATCATAAACCCACAATTCATCGGATCTCGACAAACACACCGCAAAAGAGTATTACATCGGATAGATCTCCATGAAGATCATGAAGAACATGGTATTGAAGAACAAAGAGAGAGAAGAAGCCATCTAGCTACTAGCTATGGACCCGAAGGTCTGTGGTGAACTACTCACGCATCATCGGAGGGGCAATGGAGTTGATGTAGATGCCCTCCGTGATCGAATCCCCCTCCGGCAGATTACCGGAAAAGGCTCCAAGATTGGATCTCACGGGAACAGAGGCTTCCGGCGGCGGAAAAGTATTTGCGTGGCTCTTTTTGGTATTGGGGGAATATTTGGGAATTTATAGTCCGAAGAATAGGGTTAGGAGAACTGCTGGGGGGCCACAAGCCAGGGCCCCCCCCCCTAGGGCGCGCCCAGGTGGCTTGTCGCCTCCCGGCAAGTCTCCTGCCTTCATCTCCAAGTCTGGCAGGTTTCTTCTGGTCCAAGAAAAATAAAAAATCATTCCGAAGATTTTATTCCGTTTGGACTCCGTTTAATATTCCTTATCTGCAATACTCAAAAACAAGGAAAAAACAGAAACTGGCACTAGGCTCTAGATTAATAGGTTAGTCCCAAAAATAATATAAAATAGCATATTAATGCATATAAAACATCCGAAACAGATAATATAATAGCATGGAACAATCAAAAATTATAGATTCGTTGGAGACGTATCAAGCATCCCCAAGCTTAATTCATGCTCGTCCTCGAGTAGGTAAATGATAAAAACAGAATTTTTGATGTGGAATGCTACCTAACATATTTATCCATGTAATATTCTTTATTGTGGCATGAATATTCAGATCCGCAAGATTCAAAACAAAAGTTTAATATTGACATAAAAACAATAATACTTCAAGCATACTAACAAGACAATTGTGTCCTTTCAAAATAACATGGCCTCAGAAAGCTATCCCTACAAAATCATATGGTCTGGCTATGCTCCATCTTCCCCACACAAAGTATTTAAATCATGCACAACCACGATGACAAGTCAAGCAATTGTTTCACACCTTTTATGTTCTCAAACCTTTTCAAGTCTTACGCAATACATGAGCGTGAGCCATGGATATAGCACTATAGGTGGTATAGAATATGGTGGAGGTTGTGAGGACAAAGGATAAGATAGTCTCACATCAACTAGGCGTATCAACGGGCTATGGAGATGCCCATCAATAGATATCAATGTGAGTGAGTAGGGATTGCCATGCAACGGATGCACTAGAGCTATAAGTGCATGAAAGCTCAAAAAGAAACTAAGTGGTTGTGCATATGATGAAAAATTCCACTAGTTATATGAAAGTGACAAAGTAGGAGACTCTCTATCATGAAGATCATGGTGCTACTTTGAAGCACAAGTGTGGAAAAAGATAGTAGCATTGTCCCTTCTCTCTTTCTCTCATTTTTTTGGTGGGCATCTTTGGCCTCCTTTTTTTTATTTGGGCTTCATTGGCCTCTTTTATTATTTGTAAAGTCCAGAAACTCATCCCATCTTGTGAGGGAATCATAGCTTCCATCATCCTTTTCTCTCACGGGACAATGCTCTAATAATGAAGATCATCACACTTTTATTTACTTACAACTCAAGAATTACAACTCGATACCTAGAACAAAATATGACTCTATATGAATGCTTCCGGTGGTGTACCGGGATGTGCAATGATCTAGCCTAGCAAATGACATCAAAAAACGGACAAGCCATGAAAACATCATGTTAGCTATCTTACGATCATGCAATGCAATATGAAAATGATGGTGCGTGTCATGAAAAACGGAACGGTGGGAGTTGCATGGCAATATATCTCGGAATGGCTATGGAAATGCCATAATAGGTAGGTATGGTGGCTGTTTTGAGGAAAGTATATGGTGGCTGTTTTGAGGAAGGTGGGTTTAATGCACCGGCGAAAGTTGCGATGTACTAGAGAGGCTAGCAAAGGTGGAAGGGTGAGAGTGCGTATAATCCATGGACTCAACATTAGTCATAAAGAACTCACATACTTATTGCAAAAGTCTATTAGTTATCAAAGCAAAGTATTAGACGCATGCTCCTAGGGGAGAGGTTGGTAGGAGTTAACCATCGCGCGCTCCCGACCCTCACACAAAGGATGACAATCATTAAACAAATCATGCTCCGACTTCGTTACATAACGGTTCACCATATGTGCATGCTATGGGAATCACAAACTTTAACACAAGTATTTCTACCAATTCACAATTACTCACTAGCATGACTCTCATATCACCATCTTTATATCTCAAAACTATATGCAAGGAATCAAACTTCTCATAGTATTCAATGCACTTAATATGGAAGTTTTTATTATATCCCTCTTGGATGCCCATTATATTAGGACTAAATTCATAACCTAAACCAATTACCATGCTGTTTAAAGACTCTCAAAATAATATAAGTGAGGTACGAGAGTTCAATTTTTTCTATAAAATAAAACACCACCGTGCTCTAAAAAGATATAAGTGAAGCACTAGAGCAACATTGCCTAGCTCAAAAGATATAAGTGAAGCACATAGAGTATTCTAATAAATTCACGATTAATGCGTGTCCCCCTCAAAATATGTGTGCAGCAAGGATGATTGTGGAAAACTAAAAAGCAAAGACTCATATCATACAAGACGCTCCAAGCAAAACACATATCATGTGGTGAATAAAAATATAGCCTCAAGTAAATTTACCGATTAATTGAAGACGAAAGAGGGGATGCCTTCGGGGGCATCCCCAAGCTTAGGCTCTTTGGTATCCTTGAATATAGCTTGGGGTTCCTTGGGCATCCCCAAGCTTAGGCTCTTGCCACTCCTTATTCCATAGTCCATCAAATCTTTACCCAAAACTTGAAAACTTCACAACACAAAACTCAACAGAAAACTCATGAGATCCGTTAGTATAAGAAAAATAAATCACCACTTTAGGTACTGTTGTGAACTCATTCTTTATTTATATTGGTGTAATATCTACTGTATTCCAACTTTTCCATGCTTCATACCCCCTGATACAACCCATAGATACATCAAAATAAGCAAACAACACAAAGAAAACAGAATCTGTCTAAAACAGAACAGTCTGTAGAAATCTATAGACTTCGAATACTTCTGTAACTCCAAAAATTCTGAAAATTAGGAAAATCAGGGAAATTTGTATATCAATCTTGTGTAAAAAATTTAGACTCATTCGACGCTCTGGTGAATTTTTAAAATTCCTGGACTGAGCGCAAAAGTTTCTGTTTTTCAACAGAATCAAACCACAATCACCGTAGACCATCCCAAAGGTCTTACTTGGCTCAAACACTAATTAAAACAAGAAAACACAATTACTACATAGGTAATAATGTGTAAAGAACTCAAAAATATAAGCAAAAACAAAAGCAAAAGAAATAAAATTGGGTTGCATCCCAACAAGCGCTATTGTTTAACGCCCCTAGCTAGGCATAACGCAATAGATCTAGGTATTGTCATCTTTGGTATGCAATCCATAAGTAGCTCGTAATTTTATTTTCTTTCTAGGAAAGTGTTCCATGCCTTTCCTTAATGGAAATTGGAATCTAATGTTTCCTTCTTTCATATCAATAATTGCACCGATCGTTCTAAGGAAAGGTCTACCAAGAATAATAGGACATGTAGGATTGTAATATATATCAAGAACAATGAAATCTACAGGCACATAATTCCTATTTGCAACGATAAGAACATCATTAATCCTTCCCATAGGTTTCTTAATGGTGGAATCTGCTAGATGCAAATTTAAAGAGCAATCATCAAATTCATGGAAACCTAGCACATCACATAAAGTTTTCGGAATCGTGGAAACGCTAGCACCCAAATCACACAAAGCATGGCACTCATAATCTTTAATTTTAATCTTAATAGTAGGTTCCCACTCATCATAAATCTTCCTAGGTATAGAAACTTCCAACTCAAGTTTTTCTTCAAAAGATTTCATCATAGCATCCACGATATGTTTAGTAAAAGCTTTATTTTGATTATAAGCATGCGGAGAATTCGACATGGATTGCAACAAGGAAATACAATCAATCAAAGAACAACTATCATAATTAAAGTCCTTGAAATCCAAAAGAGTGGGTTCATTGCTATTTAAAGTTTTGACCTCTTCAATCCCACTTTTATCAATCTTAGCATTAAGATATATAAACTCCGAATCATTGGGACGCCTTTTAACTAAAGTTGACTTATCTCCAGTCCCATCTTTATCAAGATTTATATTATAAAACAAAGATTCAATAGGAGTCACATCAATCACTTTAAGATCTTCATCAATATTATCACGAGAACACACTTTTTCAAGCCATTCACGCTTAGCACACATTCTAGCGGTTCTTTCCTTACACTCATCAATAGAAATTCTCATAGATTTTAAAGACTCATTAATATCACACTTGGGATAAGTAGATCTAATTTTCAAAGAATCAACCTCAAGCAAAATTCTATCAATGTTCCTAGCCAAATCATCAATCTTGAGCAATTTTTCTTCAATCATAGCATTGAAACCCTTTTGCGAACTAATAAATTCTTTAATATTATTCTCAAGATCAGAGGGCATCTTATTATAATTTCCATAAGAATTGTTGTAGGAATTACCATAATTATTAGAGGAATTACTAGGAAACGCCCTAGGATTGAAATACCTCTATAAGCGTTATTACCAAAATTGTTCCTACCAACAAAATTCACATCCATAGATTCATTATTATTCCCAATCAAAGAAGACAAAGGAATATCATTAGGATCAATAGGAGCACTCTTACTAGCAAACAATTTCATTAATTCATCCATCTTTTCACTCAAAGTATTTATTTCTTCAATAGCGTGCACCTTTTTACTAGTAGGAGATCTTTCGGTATGCCATTGAGAGTAATTTGCCATAATATTATCTAGGAGTTTGGTAGCCTCTCCTAATGTGATTTCCATAAAAGTACCACCCGCGGCGGAATCTAAAAGATTTCTAGAAGCAAAATTCAATCCCGCATAAAAAACTTGTATAATCATCCATAAACTCAAACCATGCGCGGGGCAATTTCTAATCATTAATTTCATCCTCTCCCAAGATTGTGCAACATGCTCATGATCAAGTTGCTTAAAATTCATTATATCGTTCCTAAGGGAGATGATCTTAGCGGGCGGAAAGTACTTGGAAATAAAAGCATCTTTACACTTATTCCATGAATCAATACTATTTTTAGGCAAAGATGAAAGCCAAGTTTTAGCACGATCTCGTAGTGAGAACGGAAATAGCTTCAATTTAACAATATCATTATCCACATCTTTCTTCTTTTGCATATCACACAACTCAACGAAAGTATTTAGATGGGATGCAGCATCTTCACTAGGAAGGCCGGAAAATTGTTCTTTCATAACAAGATTAAGCAAAGCGGCATTAATTTCATAAGATTACGCACTAGTGGCGGGAGCAATCGGAGTACTAATAAAATCATTATTATTAGTATTGGAGAAGTCACACAACTTGGTATTCTCTTCAGTCATCGTGACAAAGCAAGCAATCTAGCACACAAGCAAACGAAAAGACGAACGGAAGAAGGGCGAATAAAAAGGCAAATCTTTTTGTTTTTTTCTGAAAATCGTTTTAGAAGTGGGGGAGAGGAAAACGAGAGGCAAATGGCAAATAAAGTAAATGCAAGAGATGAGTTTGTGATGGGTACTTGGTAGGCTTGATGTAGATCTCCCCGGCAACGGCGCCAGAAATCCTTCTTGCTACTTCTTAAGCTTGCGTTGGTTTTCCCTTGAAGAGGAAAGGGTGATGCAGCAAAGTAGATAAGTACTTCCCTCAGTTGTTGAGAACCAAGGTATCACTCCAGTAGGAGATACAAGCAAGTCCCCAATCTTCGCACCTACACAAACAATCAAACTCTTGCACCCAACGCTAAAAGGGGTTGTCAATCCCTTCAAGGTTATTTGCAAGGATGAGATCTGATAGAGATAGATATAAAAGATTGCTAAAACGAAAAGTAAAACAAAAGTAAAAAGATTGCAGCAAAGTATTTTTGGTATTTTTGGTTTATAGATCTGAAAATATAATATGGAAAATAGACTCGGGGGGCATAGGTTTCACTAGAGGCTTCTCTCATGAAGGAAAATAATACGGTGGGTGAACAAATTACTGTCGAGCAATTGATAGAAAAGTGCATAGTTATGACGATATCCAAGGCAATGATTATGCATATAGGCATCACGTCCGTGTCAAGTAGACCGAAACGATTCTGCATCTACTACTATTACTCCACACATCGACCGACTACTGCCTGCATCTAGAGTATTAAGTTCATGAAGAACAGAGTAACGCATTAGGTAAGATGACATGATGTAGAGGGATAAACTCAAGCAATATGATGAAAACCCCATCTTTTTATCCTCGATGGCAACAATACAAATACGTGCCTCGCTACCCCTACTTTGTCACTGGGTGAGGACACCGCAAGATTGAACCCAAAACTAAGCACTTCTCCCATTGCAAGAATTACCAATCTAGTTGGCCAAACCAAACCAATAACTCAAAGAGACTTGCAAAGATATGAAATCATGCATATAAGAATTCAGAAAAGACTCAAATAATATTCATAGATAAGCTGATCATAAACCCACAATTCATCGGATCTCGACAAACACACCGCAAAAGAGTATTACATCGGATAGATCTCCATGAAGATCATGAAGAACATGATATTGAAGAACAAAGAGAGAGAAGAAGCCATCTAGCTACTAGCTATGGACCCGAAGGTCTGTGGTGAACTACTCACGCATCATCGGAGCGGCAATGGAGTTGATGTAGATGCCCTCCGTGATCGAATCCCCCTCCGGCAGATTACCGGAAAAGGCTCCAAGATTGGATCTCACGGGAATAGAGGCTTCCGGTGGCGGAAAAGTATTTGCGTGGCTCTTTTTGGTATTGGGGGAATATTTGGGAATTTATAGGTCGAAGAATAGGGTTAGGAGACCTGCTGGGGGGCCACAAGCCAGGGGGCGCCCCCCCTAGGGCGCGCCCAGGTGGCTTGTCGCCTCCCGGCAAGTCTCCTGCCTTCATCTCCAAGTCTGGCAGGTTTCTTCTGGTCCAAGAAAAATCATTCCGAAGATTTTATTCCATTTGGACTCCGTTTAATATTCCTTATCTGCAATACTCAAAAACAAGGAAAAAACAGAAACTGGCACTAGGCTCTAGATTAATAGGTTAGTCCCAAAAATAATATAAAATAGCATATTAATGCATATAAAACATCCAAAACAGATAATATAATAGCATGGAACAATCAAAAATTATAGATACGTTGGAGACGTATCAGCCCCCACCGGAGGCATTTTTATTCCACTTCATTTTGTAAATAAATCAGACACTGACAGGTGGGTCCTGCGGTGTCCCAATCGTCAGTATATTTCACTATTTTTTAACTAATATACTATACACTGACAGGTGGGTCCTAGGTGTCCCACACGCCAGCATATGTGCCAGGTAACGGTCAACTACATTGACCTGATGGAAACGCTCCATTTTGGGCAGACTTGAGTGTGGGCCAAGTGATGGAGGTGAAAAGTGAGGTGCGTTAGTTGGGTGGGGGAAAACTAAGGAGTGCTAAGCAACCGAGGACACAAAAATAGAAATCACTAAACCATACCCCTAAGGGCATTTCTAACCGATCCCCTAAAAGGGGCGAAAGATCCGGAGGAGTAAACCCCTAGTGGAGTATTTTACTCCACTAAGTTTTTGCCACACCTAACTGACCCGTATAACGGAGCATTTATTTCATTTGGCTTTCATTTTAGGCCACAGAAACACATTTCTTTGCTTCTTTGTTTCATTCAACGACATTTTGATACATTGGAGTTCATAATTCACCAATTCTTCGCTACGAGAGCAAAATCAAAGGAAACAATAACCACAATGAGACACTTTAAAAGATATCCAACTTTCATAACTACTCCAACTAGTTGAATTAATATCTTCTCTATGTCTTCATTGTTGATTTTCTCTATTGGCTTCTAAAGCTTGCGCACTTTTGTCTTCTTCGATTCTAAAGAATTTGACGTTGCTTCGCATTTAGTCTCATATCTAGCTCTATTCTAGCAATGAGTGCACGAGCATCTATCAAATTTTATGCTATCAATAGATCGATGTAATCTTCTTCCCAATATCAAAACTTGCATCCATCCTATACACAAATGTGAGCAAACAATGATCTACCGAAATTGCGCCGAATCCGGTGAATAACCGAATCAAAAGAAGGACATACCCCATATTTTTTGCACTTGCAGAACACTCATCCGAGATGATCCGGTGTGGTATAAACTAAGTGCACGGCACGTCATGGGAAGTCGACGCACTTTATGACCGGCAACGATGAGTCGACGGTCCGTTGGGCCAGCGCCGAGCCCGAGCGACGGCCAAGCGTGTCTTTGCCAGCGAACCGCCGATGAGAGAGATCAGAGTGGCTAGAGGCGGAGTCCATATTTGCATGCGGCGCGGAGGCATTGTTGGGGCTATGCGGTTTGGTACCCGGTGTGGGATCACTAGAAGAGGCGTCTATAGGGGGTGAATAGACTACTTGACAAATAAAAAATCTAACATTTTCCCAAGTTAATTGGTTGGCAGATTTTAGCAATTCTAAAAAGTCTAATGCACCCTACACATGCTAGTCAACAAGTATGGCAGCGGAAAGTATGGACAAGCATATGCAAGGGAGTAGAGATAGGAAGATCAAACGCAATTTATGACACAAAGATTTTTCCCGTGGTTCCGATAGGTGGTGTACGTCCATGCTGATGGAGACTTCAACCCACAGAGGGTAGCAGTCGCGAGAGTCCACGGAGGGATCCACCCGTTAGGGTCCACGAAGTAGCAACCTCGCCTATTCCATCACGGCTTCCGTCCATGAAGTACTAGCCTCACTATGGGTAGATCTTCATGAAGTAGGCGATCTCCTTGCCCGTACAAACTTCTTGGTTCAACTCCACAATCACGAAGAAGGAGGCTCCCAAGTGACACCTAACCAATCTAGGAGGCACCACCCTCCAAAAGGTAATAGATGTGGTAGTATGATGAACTCCTTGCTCTTGTGCTTCAAAAGATAATCTCCTCAACACACAATCACTCTCTCACAGATTTGGCATGGGTAGAAGAGATTGATTGGATGGAAAGCAACTTGGGGAGGCTAGAAATCAAGATTCATATGGTTGGAATGGAATGTCTTGATCTCAACACACGAGTATGTGGCTCTCTCTCAGAAAAATAAATGGGGCAAGTGTAGATCTGTTCTGAGTGCTTTCTCTACGAATGAGAGGTGGTGGAGGGGTATATATAGGCATCTCCAAAAATCCAACCGTTACAACATTATTGCCCAACTCGGTGAAACCGACGTGAAAACTCAGTTGCACCGACTAGTGCAAAATGTGGCAACTTTGGCCTTTTCGGTGAGACCAATATATGAATCTCGGTGGTACCGATATGGGTGACCTAGGAAGTTACCAAGACTCGGTGTCACCGATCCTTAAAACTCGGAAGTTCCGATTTTAAAATTTGGTTAACCGAATGTTGGTCACTGGTTTCGGTTGCACCGAATAGAATGTTGGTAGTACCGAGATGCTAACGTCTGGCTAGGGTTCTGTCTGGGTTAAAACTCGGTGGATCCAAATGGGAAAGTTGGTGTCACCGAAGTTTATCTTTTGGCTTCGGACATAGGATATTTGTGGGAGAATGGGTGAGTGTTTTTGGTGGCTAATCTTTAAGCACTTGAGAAACCAGATCATCATAATTCCTCATCCCTTTTTAATAGTATTGGCTTTCCTATGGACTCAAAGTGATTTCTCACAAAATATAAAATATAGAGTCTTGTTGCTTGAAGCATGGCCAATCCTATTCCTTCCTTTCCTTGGGGAGGTTCTCCACACAATCTTTAGCCAATCCTCTCTGTGGACTTCATCTAAAATAAGCTAGGTAAAACTATTAGTCCAAGAGACAATGTATGTTGTCATGAATTATCAAAACCACCAAAGGAGCATTTGTGCTGTCAATCTCCCCCTTTTTGGTAATTGATGATAGCATACAATCAAAGCTTCAATTTTAGATATGCATAAATATGTGATAGCTTTGAAGAATACATGACTAATACAAGCTCCCCCTAAATGTGTGCAATCCATTTTAAAGGATAGTTGCCTTGGAATGCATGAACACACACATAGTAGAAAGGACATGAGAAGTCATGTATATCTTGGCTATATGCATCAAATATATGTGAATGAGGTGTCTCCATGTTCAACACTTCACTCTTGCAAACAATATGTGCAATAAGCAAGAGATCATCTTGACCAAGGATATGATGCATATACTTACCTTGAAGTTCTTGAGCATTCTAGTAGTAGAAACGCACTTGAGAAAACAATGTTAGGAAACACAAGAGTATTCTACATATCCAAATGCAAAATGATTTAAGAGTACCAAGATATGGAAGACATATAAAGAATAGAGTTTCTTAAGATTGATATGTCTCCCCCAATAGAATACGTAGAACTTTCTCCCCTAAGTATGGATTTGTGGTGCTTCCTCCCCCCCCCCCCTGAATCTTAGGATGTAGATATTGGGAGTAGGTAGGGTGAGACAAGTCTGTTCTCTCCCCCTTTGGATAAGCATATAACATAGATATTCTCTTGCCCCCTTTGAATAAGCATATAGTATAGATATTCTCCCTCTATATATTCTCCCCCTTGATGTACTCCCCCTATATACAAGCATAAGCTTTGATATTCTCCCCCTTTTGAGATTTCTCCCCCTTTGTCGGAAAATATAAGCTTTGATATTTCTCCCCCTTTGGCATTAATTTCCAAAAAAGGGTGACCCAAAGGATCAGAGGAAAGGGATCATTGAGAGGGAAGGGATCCTTGAGAATAAGGGTCATAGAATGTAGGGATCCTTGAGAGTAAGGGTCATTGAGAACAATTTAGACTAAGGGATCCTTGAGTACTTTTTCTCCCCCTTTTATTATCCAAAAAGCTTTTTAAGATTTCTCCCCTTTACATAGGGATCCTTGAAGAAATTGAGATTTTGCTAATTTTGACATAGAAAACAAAAGGTAACACGGTGGCTCCGAGGCAGAACGGGTGATGGAACCGATATGTGGTTGTGCAGCCTATCTGCATGATCGGTGACACCGAGTTATCTGGATCGGAGGGTCCAAAATGCAAAACAAAAACTTGGCAAAGTTTGTCAAAAGCAATTTTTCAGAAAGTCTCAATAGAATAACATGATTTGCAAGGAATTTTCAAAAAGTTTTGCAAGGAATATTCAACTAGATGGAAATTGAGTGGTTCCATGAAGGCATGCAACTATAAGATGAACCAAACAAGATACTTCATCTAGATGATGGGCGGTGACTAGGTCACCTATATTAGAGTATATTGACTTAAGGAGCCAAGCAAGAATACTTGATCATAGGTCATACTCTACGTTAAGCTCAAAATGGGGTTACCATTTTTCGATTAAGCATTTTAATGTTTTCATATCACTTGAGTTGCTTTAGCTCGTGACTTGGAGTAAAGCTTCTTCAAGGATATGATCACATACCTTCGAGTGATGTGGATGACGTAGCATGTAGGAAAACTTGTTGTGGATTCTCATTGTTGATGAAGATCATCTTGAGTTGAGAGCTATCCATGATCGTTTTGGTTCTCTTTTCACCTACATGGGTTAGTCATGCAAGGAATAACAAGATTTATCCAAATGACAAGAATGAAATTTGTTTATCAAGTGGTTGTCAAGGATATGATTTGGATTGTCTTCTTCCTTCCATCATCAAAGAAGAGTTGTGGATACTTGGCAATGACAAGATTGCTTTTGATGTGAGTTGTTGGCAATCTTGTGGAATGTAGTTCTTCCAAGTACCTACAAAAGGTTAGATGCAATACAAGGGAGCATATATTTCCAAGATGTAAGATAGTGTCATATCAAGTGTAACATGGAATGGTCATGTAAGCTCATGCCCTTGCATGCATCTGAGTGAGTCTAGCTCAAGTTTGAAGCATAAATGATGTTCAACTCACTCCTCAAGTGACAAAACACTTTCTCATCAAGTGGCATAGTAAAGATATCGGCCAATTGCTTGTTGGTGTGAACATGTTTGAGATTAATGTCCCCTTTGGCAACATGATCACGAATGAAATGATGACAAACTTGAATATGTTTAGTTCGAAAATGTTGCACGGGACTATGAGCAATCTTAATAGCACTCTCATTGTCACACAACAATGGAACATGTCTCACATGGATTCCATAATCCTTAAGAATTTGAGTCATCCATAGTAATTGCGCACAACATGATCCGGTGGCAATGTATTCCGCTTCGGCGGTGGATAAAGATACCGAGTTTTGTTTCTTTGATGACCAAGACATAAGAGATCTATCAAGAAATTGACACGTACCCGAGGTGGATTTTCTATCAACCTTATCTCCGGCATAGTCCGAGTCGGAATAGCCAACAAGGTTAAAAGAAGATCCTTTCGGATACCATATGCCAAAGTTTGGTGTATGTATCAAGTATCTCACAATTCTTTTCACGGCCTTAAGATGACACTCTTTAGGAGCGGCTTGATATCTAGCACACATGCACACACTAATCATAATATCGGGACGAGAGGCACATAGATATAGCAATGAACCAATCATTGATCGGTATACCATTTGATCAACCGGTCTGTCCTCCTTGGTGAGGTCAACATGTCCACTAGTAGGCATAGGAGTTTTCATACCTTTACACTCTTGCATGTTGAACTTCTTGATCAAGTCCTTGGTATAGTTGGTTTGAGAGATGAAAGTTCCTTCTCTTGTTTGCTTGATTTGCAAACCAAGGAAAAATTTCAGCTCACACATATGGACATCTCATACTTCTCGGACATCAACCTTTCAAATTTATCACTTTGACTTGGGTGTAGCCTTGGGCCACGAGGCGTGCCTTGTTGCGTACGACTTGACCGTCTTCGTCTTGTTTGTTCCAAAACACCCACTTGGTTCTGATGATGTTTTGCTCGTCTTTGGGCTTCTCCACTGGAGTCCACACTCTGGTCCTCTCGAAGTTGTGTAGCTCTTCGTGCATAGCATTCACCCAATCCGGGTCCTGAAGAGATTCTTCTACCTTCAAAGGCTCAATACTAGAGATGAATGAATAATGCTCACAAAAGTTAGCCAATCGAGTTTGAGAGCGAGTTATTCTCCCGGTTTGTATGTCACTGAAGATTTGCTCTAAGGGATGATTTTTGTTCACTCTAGCTCGAACTCGAGGTAGCTTTTGCTTGTTGTATGGTGGAGCTTCTTCATCATCTTCTTCTTCATTGTTGTTGAAGGTGTCATTGCCTTGAGGTGGTGGGGAAGGTGGTTGTGGTGGATCATCATGATGAACTTCTTCCTCCTCTTCATCTTGTCATGTACCGCTTGTGGATGCCTCCATGTCGTTTTGAGGTTCGCCTTGACACGAATTAGGGGCTTCCACTTGGGTTGATGAAGTACTCTCCTTCACCTCCATGGGACGAATCTTGCCGATGGAAAAGTCTTGGATGGCTTCCAAAGGTTCCTTATCTCCTACATCATTTGGCAATTGTTCGACTTGTGAACCATTAGATTCATCAAACTTCACATCTACCGTCTCTTCAACTTTTCGAGTGAAGTTGTTGTAGACATGATAAGTGTGAGAGTTTGATCCGTAACCGAGTAGGGAAACCTTCATGAGATTTAGGAGCAAATTTAGAACGACGATGCTTATCAAGAATGTAACACTTGGAGACAAATACCCCAAAGTATCCAACTTGGGGCTTGTTACCGGTGAGTAGCTCGTATGCCGTTTTACCGAGAAGCTTGTGTATATAGAGTCGGTTCGTAGCATGACAAGTTGTTTCCACGGCTTCTGCCCAAAAGTGTCTTGGCGTCTTGTATTCATCGAGCATCATTCTAGCCATCTCTATGATAGTCCGGTTCTTCCTCTCAACAACTCAATTTTGTTGAGGTGTGTACATAGCCGAGAACTCATGTGAAATCCCTTCTTCGTCAAGAAAGGAATCCACATTCGTGTTCTTGAACTCCGATCTGTTGTCGCTCCGAACTTTCTTGATCTTCATTTCAAACTGATTTTGCACTTTTCGAGAGAAGTTCTTGAAGATCTTTTGCACCTGCGACTTATCATCAAGAAAGAATACCCACATAAATCTAGAAAAATCATCAACTATAACTAGACCAAAGGAATTTCCACCGATGCTCTTGTAAGCATTGGGACCAAAAAGATCCATATGAAGCAACTCGAGTGGTCTCCTAGTAGTCATGATATTTGTTACGGGATGACTTCCACCTACTTACTTTCCAGCTTGACAAGCACTACAAAGTCTATCTTTGTCAAAGATAACATCTTTAACACAAAGTATATGATCACCTTTGATGAGCTTGTCTAGATTACACATACCAACATGTCCTAGTCTTCTATGCCAAAGCCAACCTTTAGAAGATTTTGCAATAAGAAAAGTGCGAGGTTTGGATCTCTTAGTGAAATCAACAATGTATAGATCACCTCTACGGAAACCGGTAAAGACCATGCTATGATTGTCTTGACGAAACACTTGGCAATCTACTTTGGTAAATAGCACATTAAAACCGAAATCGACAAGTCTAGATACGGAAAGAATATTGTAGCCAAGGGATTCAACAAGCATGACATTTTGAATGGAGCTATCATGAGATATGGCCACCTTACTAAGACCGAGTACCTTAACCTTGGAGTTGTCTCCAAAATTCACATATCTTCGCTATCCATGGTTTGGTGTGATCTCTTGAAACATGTCTCTATCTCCGGTCATGTGATCGGTGCATCCACTGTCGAGAATCCACTCTTTTCCTCCGGACGTGTAATCCTTGAAGTTTTCCATGAGACTTAGATTCTTCATAGTCTTCTCACACTCGATGTCGAACAACTCATCTTCACCATAGTAGCCATGTTCCTCATTGGCATCATCAAGTGGGAAATCCTCGTCATACGAAACAAGAGATTCGTTAGAGTTGTGATCATGACAATGTTCAAGATTATGAATGCGAATGGCTTCAACAATGATGTTGTTGATAGTTATGACATCTCCTTTAGCACGCATGAGGTCTCTAAACTCAAATAGATAATCATCAAACTTAGGATCACCAGGCATCATTTTGTGAAAGGCAATGGACTTATGAAGAATTTCATTAAGATTACTCAATGAATAATTTGGATATCGTTTCTCCAAATCATTCCACAAAGTATAAGCACATTCAAAATTCTTCATTTGATCAAACACAATTCTAGGCAATCCTCTCATGATAAGATTAACAGTTCTAAGGTTCCAAAGCATGTCAATTTCCTCTTCGTGTGTGGGATGTAAGGGATCAATGGGAGGTACATAGGTTTTTTTAACATACTTGCTAAATTGGAATTCATTGAATAACTCAAGCATCTCATATTTCTATTAACTATAGTACTCCCCATAGAGAACGGGCACTCTACAACTAAGACACCCCAAACTAGACACATCCATCTTCCTCCAACGGTGATGAAACCGAAGCTATGGAGACCAAGTTCTGATACCAATTGTGGGATCACTAGAAGAGGCGTCTAGACGGGGGGTGAATAGACTACTTGACAAATAAAAAACCTAACCTTTTGTTGGGTTCTACCGTAGGTGCATCGCATGCAAATTAAAAATTTCCTACGCGCAGAACATCCAAGAACATGCTACAGAGATGGATCACAGATCATTACCACTAGATGCGCAGTGCCATGTAGCGGAAGTAGAGTTGGGGCAGCGCGTCCACGAGGTCCGTCTCCTCCTCGTCCGATCTCCCTCGAACAGCCGGTCGACGGATCCCACGTACAGGTTCGCTGGAGCGGCGCAAGTGCACCACCTCTAATGGTATCCGCGCGTGCAGGAAGAACACCATGCGGCGGACTGCTAGGTCCGATCACACAGTTCGGCGGCGAGTGGAGGTGGCTAGTTGCAACACATGAAAAGCCCTAATGATGACGCCGAAGCGATCAACCAGATGGGTGTGCCACACCTCCACTATATATAGGCATCCGTCTCGAGCTCATCTCTTGGGCCTCGCACGGATCCTAAAGCCCACGTGTTCTTTCCCTAAAGCGTGCGACCCCTTAGGTTCTCATTCACTTGGTCGCGAGTCAGATCACATCCGACTCGACTAGTCGGTAGCGGCCTCTAGCAAAGCGTGCCGACTCCAAGTGTTCGATGAAGCTGGTTAGGCGAACCTGTACTTCATACTTCTGTTCCCTTTGCCATGCGATATATGTTGTCGGGCTCAAGGCGAGTCTGTCATCCTTGTGTTAGCCCGACCTCTTTCTCGTTCCAGTGATGTGATACGTCTCCAACATATCTATAATTTTTGATTGTTCCATGCTGATATATTATCATTCTAGGATACTTTTTGGGTATTTATTTACCAATTTATAATATTTTTGAGCACTAACCTATTGACCCAGTGCCCAGTGTCAGTTCCTGTTTTCTGCGTGTTTTTGCCTTTTCAGAGTTACAATACCAAACGGAGCCCAATTGCCACAAAACTTTTTGGTGATTTTTTCTGGACCAATACAAGACCTAGAAGCTTCGGAGAAGGGCCATGAGATGCACCAGGGGGCCACAAGCCATCTGGCCATGCCCCCAGGGGCGCGCTACCAGATAAGTTGTGGCCCCCTGGAGCATCCCCCGACGTCGTTCTCTGGCCTATAAATTCATATCTACCCTAAAAACACCAGAAGCGCTCCCGAAACACTTTTTCCGCCGCCACAAGGCTCTGTTCCGACGGGAGGCCATCTACACCTCCGTTCTGGCACCGTGTTGGAGGGGAGATCGATCACGGAGGGCCTCTTCATCAACCTTGCTGCCCTCACCATGATGTGTGAGTAGTTCACCACAAACATACGGGTCCGTAGGTAGAACCTAGATGGCAATCTCTCGATCTTCAATACAAAGTTCATTGCATCTTTGACTTGATCTATCCGATGTAATCCCTTTGTATGGTGTGTTTGTTGGGATCTGATGAATTGTGAGTTTATGTTCAGATTATTCATGAAAAGTATTTGAGTCAAACCTGATTACTATGATTCTTATTTGCATGATCATCATAACTTCGCAATGCTCTCCGATCTATTGAGATAATTTGGCCAGGTAGATTGATATTTCTTCGGTGGGAGTGGTGCGTTGTAGTAGGTTCAACCTGACGAGTTTCTATATCCCAGTGACAGAAGGGGACAAGTTGCGTCTTTGTGTTGTTGCTACTAAGGATAAAACGATGGGGTTTATTCATATTAGTTGAGTTTACTTTGTCTACATCATGTCATCGTTCTCCAAGCATTACTCCGTTTGTCATGAACTTAATACGTAGAGAGGCAAGCATAGAAGCGCTCTTGAAGTGGAGTAATAGTAGTAGGCGTAGGAAGGAGTCGGCCTATTTGCTTATGGATGTGATGCCTATATACACATGATCATTGCCATGAACATCGCATAATTATTCGCTTTTCTATCAATTGACCAACAGTAATTTGTTTACCCACCGCATGCTTTGCTTATGAGAGATGCCACTAGAGAACTCTACGGCCCCCAGGTCTATTCACTTATAAATTCACAAACGCTATCATTACCTTGCTTTTATTTATTACCTTTTATTTTATTTTGCACTTTACTATTATCTACAATTATCTACACAACTCACTTGCTTGCAAATAACGAGATCAAGGGGATTGACAACCCTCTTGCCGTCATTGGGTGCAAGTTGTTTGTTCTTTTGTGTGCAGCCGCTAAAGATGGTTGAGGATTGGTATTCCTATTGGTTCGATAAACCTTGGTTTCATAACAGAGGGAAATACTTACCGACTTTATGCTGCGATTACTCGTTCCTCTTCACGGAAAACCCAACGCAGATCAAGAGTATCAGGAAGGATTTCTGGCACCGTTGCCGGGGAATACCATTGATACGTCTCCGTCGTATCTACTTTTCCTCAGACTTTTGCCCTTGTTTTGGACTCTAATTTGCATGATTTGAATGGAACTAACCCGGACTGACGCTGTTTTCAGCAGAACTACCATGGTGTTGTTTTTGTGCAGAAATAAAAGTTCTCGGAACTGGACGAAACTTTTTGGAGATTTATTTTAGAATAAATAAAAAATACTGGAGCCAAGAACCACCAGAGGGGGCCCCTGGCTGGGCAAGATACACCAGGGCACGCCAGCCCCCCCAGGCGCGCCCTGGTGGGTTGTGCCCACCTCGGGGCCCCACTGACCCTAATTCCGGCACTATAAATTCCTATGTTCGGAGAAAAAAAATCAGAGAGAAAGTTTCATCGCGTTTTATGATACAGAGTCGCCGCCACCTCCAGTTCTTCAACGGGAGGCCAGATCTGGAGCCCGTTTGGGGCTCCAGAGAGGGAAATCTTCGGTCTTCGTCATCACCAACCCTTCTCCATCGCCAATTCCATGATGCTCCCCATCAGGAGTGAGTAATTCCTTCGAAGGCTTGCTGGTCAGTGAGGAGTTGGATGGGATTCATCATGTAATCGAATTAGTTTTGTTAGGGATTGATCCCTAGTATCCATTATGTTCTGAGATTGATGTTGCTATGACTTTGCTATGCCTAATGCTTGTCACTAGGGCCCGAGTGCCATGATTTCAGATCTGAACTGTTTATGTTATCACCACTATATCTATGGTCTTGATCCGATCTTGCCTAGTCATATGCACCTATTACGTGTTATGATCCGTCAACCCCATAGTGACAATATTTGGGATACTTCACGGTGATGACCGTAGTTTGAGGAGTTCATGTATTCACTATGTGTTAATGCTTTGTTCCGGTTCTCTATTAAAAGGAGGCCTTAATATCCCTTAGTTTCCTTATGGACCCCCTTCCACGGGAGGGTAGGACAAAAGATGTCATGCAAGTTCTTTTCCATAAGCACGTATGACTATTTACGGAATACATGCCTACATTACATTTATGAACTGGAGCTAGTTCTGTGTCGCCCTAGGTTATGACTGCTACATGATGAATATCATCCAACGAGTTCACCGATCCAGTGCCTACGAGTTTTCCACTTATTGTTCTTGCTAAGTTACCTACTGTTGCTGCTACTGTTCCAACTGCTACAAAACTATTGCTATCACTGCTATCGTTACTGTTACTGATGCTATCAAACTATCATACTACTGTGCTACTGGTCACTCTGCCGCAGATATTTAATCTCCAGGTGTGGTTGAATTGACAACTCAACTACTAATACTCTCAAATATTCTTTGGCTCTCCTTGTGTCGAATCTATAAATTTGGGTTGAATACTCTACCCTCGAAAACTGTTGCGATCCCCTATACTTGTGGGTTATCAAGACCTGTTTCTGGCGCCGTTGCCGGGGAGCATAGCTATATTTGTTGAGTTACTTGGGATTTATATCAATTGATCACTATGAAGAATCTGAAGGATCCAAAGACCAAGATTTTTCCCTCCAAGACGAGGGGAGGTAAGGAACTGCCATCTAGCTCTGCACTTGATTCACCTTCTGTTATGAGTAAGCTTGCAACACCACCACGTGCTAGTAATCCTGATATTTCACAAGTGATTGATCATGCTACCTCTGCTATGAATGATGCTTATGATGATTCTAGTACCATGCTTGATGATAATGTGCCACTAGGAGAATTTCTGGATGAACAAATTGCTAGAGCTAAAGAGAATGAAACTACTGAAAATGATGAGATTGCTGAAACTTATGAAGCTTATGAAACTGATGATGACTATGAAACACCTATTAGTCCTAGCTCTCCTAGATTTGAAATGCTTAAGATACCCGATGGTTATGTTATGGACGAGGAGGTAACTAGAGAAATTCTTTCTTGCAAGGATAGAAATGATCTTAAGAAATTGCTACGCAAGTATAAGGAAAAGACTTTGAATGCTAGAATGAAATGTGATCCTTAGTTTGCTAGTTCACCTATCTTTGTTACCGATTAGGATTATGAATTCTCTGTCGACCCAGAGTTAATTACTTTGGTTAAATCTGATCCTTTCCATGGCTATGAAACTAAAACTGTAGTGGCACACCTTACTAAGCTGAATGATATAGCCACCCTCTTTGCTCATGATGAGAAGATTCACTACTATTACATTCTTAAGTTATTTCCGTTCTCATTAAAGGGTGATGCTAAGACATGGTACAATACTCTTACTCCTGGTTGTGTGCGTAGTCCCCAGGATATGATCTACTACTTCTCTGAAAAATATTTTCCTTCTCATAAGAAACAAGCTGCCTTAGAGGAAATATTTAACTTTGTGCAAATTGAAGAAGAGAGTCTCCCACAAGCTTGGGGAGGCTTCTCCAATTGCTTAATGCTTTGCCTGATCACCCTCTCAAGAAAAATGAAATACTTGATATCTTCTATAATGGACTAACCGATGCTTCTAGGGACTTCCTAGATAGTTGTGCTGGTTGTGTTTTCAGGGAACGAACTGTTGAACAAGCTGAGGAATTATTGAATAACGTATTAAAGAATTATGATGATTGGACTCTTCCTGAACCACCACCTAAACCCACTCCGAAGAAGAGGGGTATCTTATTTCTCAATCCTGAAGATATGCAACAGGCAAAGAAATCCATGAAGGAAAAAGGTATTAAAGCTGAGGATGTTTAGAATTTGCCACCTATTGAAGAAATACATGGCCTTGACACACCACCACCTCCACATGTGGTAGAGGTAAATTCTTTATTAAAGTTTGATGAAGGTGATATCCCTTACAATAAACATCCTAGTCAGTGCTTATATGAGTTTGACAACTATATTATGAAGCAAGATCATTTCAATGCACATGTCCTGAAACAATTGAAATACAATTCTGATATGATTGCTCGCTTGAGCGACTTGCTATTTAGAATCAGTAATGATGCTAGAGGTGTAGGAAAGCATGCCTCTATGGTTCAAACTCAGTTAGAACAAGTTGCTAAATCTCAAAAAGAATTGCTTGATGAAATGAATAATAATATGAATGATTTTGCTGCTAGAGTAGTAACTAGAGGAGGTAGAATGACCCAAGAACCACTTTATCCTGAGGGTCATCCTAAAAGAATTGAACAAGACTCTCAGAGAATTAATACTAATGTACCTAGTCCTTCTAGAAAGAAAAAGAAAAATGATAGGTCTTTGCATACCTCTAGTGAACCTGAGATACAAAAACTTCCTGATAATAAAGATGTCTCTATTTCCGATGCTGAAACTCAGTCTGGTAATGAACATTCACCTAGTGATAATGAAAATGATAATGATGATGTTCATGAAGATGCTCAACCCAATAATGATAAAGAACCAGATAATGATGTTGAAATAGAGCCTGCTCCTAATCTTGATAACCCACAGTCTAAAAATAAATGTTATGATAAAAGAGACTTTGTGGCTAGGAAACATGGTAACGAAAGAGAGCCATGGGTTCAGAAACCCATGCCATTTCCACCTAAGCCATCTAAGAAAAAGGATGATGAAGAATTTGAGCGCTTTCTGAAATGATTAGGCTAGTCTTTTTGCGTACCCGCTGCTACTTCTTGAGCTTGCGTTGGTTTTTCCCTTGAAGAGGAAAGGGTGATGCAGCAAAGTAGAGATAAGTATTTCCCTCAGTTTTGAGAACCAAGGTATCAATCCAGTAGGAGGTACAAGCAAGGCCCCAATCTATGCACCTGCACAAACAATCAAACACTTGCACCCAACGCTATAAAGGGGTTGTCAATCCCTTCACGGTCACTTGCAAGGATGAGATCTGATAGAGATAGATATAAAAGATTACTAAAAGTAAAACTAAATTAAAGTAAATAAAATTGCAGCAAGGTATTTTTGGTATTTTTGGTTTATAGATCTGAAAATATATAATGGAAAATAGACCCGGGGGCCATAGGTTTCACTAGAGGCTTCTCTCTTGAAGGAAAATAATACGGTGGGTGAACAAATTACTGTCGAGCAATTGATAGAAAAGCGCAAAGTTATGACGATATCCAAGGCAATGATTATGCATATAGGCATCACGTCCATGTCAAGTAGACCGAAACGATTCTGTATCTACTACTATTACTCCACACATCGACCGACTCCTGCCTGGATCTAGAGTACTAAGTTCATAAAGAACAGAGTAACGCCTTAAGTAAGATGACATGATGTAGAGGGATTAACTCAAGCAATATGATGAAAACCCCACCTTTTTTATCCTTGATGGCAACAATACAAATACGTGCCTCGCTACCCCTACTTTTTCACTGGGTGAGGACACCGCAAGATTGAACCCAAAACTAAGCACCTCTCCCATTGCAAGAACTACCGATCTAGTTGGCCAAACCAAACCAATAACTCGAAGAGAAATACAAAGATATGAAATCATGCATATAAGAATTCAGAGAAGATTCAAATAATATTCATAGATAATCTGATCATAAATCCACAATTCATCGGATCTCGACAAACACATCGCAAAAGTAGATTACATCGGATAGATCTCCAAGAACATCGAGGAGAACATGGTATTGATGATCGGAGAGAGAGAGAAAGCCATCTAGCTACTAGCTATGGACCCGTAGGTCTGAGGTAGACTACTCACGCTTCATCGGAGGAGCAATGGAGTTGATGTAGAAGCCCTCCGTGATCGAATCCCCCTCCGGCAGATTACCGGAAAAGGCCCCAAGATGGGATCTCACGGGAACAGAAGGTTGCGGCGGCGGAAAAGTATTTTTGTGGCTCTCCCCGATGGTTTGGGAATATATGGGAATATATAGGCGAAGAGTTAGGGTTAGAAGGCCTCCAGGGGGTCCACAAGCCAGGGGGCGCCCCCCCCCTAGGGCGCGCCCTGGCGGCTTGTCGTCTGCTGGAATGTCTCCTGCCCTCCTCTCTAGGTCTGGTAAATGTCTTCTGGTCCAAGAAAAAACATCGTGAAAGTTTTATTCCGTTTGGACTCCGTTTGATATTCCTTTTCTGTAAAACTCAAAAACAGGGAAAAAACAGAAACTGGCACTGGGCTCTAGGTTAATAGGTTAGTCCCAAAAATAATATAAAATAACATATTAATGCATATAAAACATCCAAAACAGATAATATAATAGCATGGAACAATCAAAAATTATAGATACGTTGGAGACGTATCACCCGCTTAACTGATATTTTAAAGATGGCCCCCTATGCAAAGTATATGAAAGACATCATCACTAATAAAAGAAAGATACCTGAAGCTGAAATCTCCACCATGCTTGCTAATTATTCTTTTAAAGATGGAGTACCTAAAAAACTTGGAGATCCGGGAATACCAACTATACCTTGCTCCATTAAAAGAAACTATGTCAAAACTGCTTTGTGTGACTTGGGAGCCAGTATTAGTGTTATGCCTTTCTCCTTATATAAGAGACTTTATTTGAATAAACTCACACCTACTGAAATATCATTGCAAATGGCTGGCAAATCAACTGCCATACCTATCGGTATTTGTGAGGATGTTCCCGTTGTTGTTGCAAATGTTAATATCTTAACGGACTTTGTTATTCTTGAGATGCCCGAGGACGACAACATGTCGATTATCCTTGGTAGACCCTTTTTGAATACTGCAGGGGCTGTTACTGATTGCAATAAAAGCAAAGTCACTTTTCATATCAATGGTAATGAGCATACGGTGCACTTTCCGAAGAAACAATTCCAAGTGAATGGTATAAATGTTATTGAAGAATCTCCGACCATCACTATTGGAAGTTTTCAATTACCTCTACCTACTGCCAAAAAGAAATTTGATATACTTATTGTTGGGGACATGCACATCCCCATTGAGGTAACTTAGTGTTTTACGAAAGTTCTTCGGTTTCATGCTAATCGGAAGTGGTTGTTAATAAGACTTGATCAACCTTATTAAGGGATCATTTTTGAGAAGTATGAAGTCGATGAATCTAGTAGGCACAACTCTCTACTCCCACCTTTTATTTTCTATTTTAGTTAGTCGAATGAAATAAAATACCATGATTATCCTGTTTTCTGTTTTCACCGTGCAATAAAAAATGACCCAAAAATAAAAGTTCTCAGAATGTCCTAAAAATTTAATACGATTTTTTTCTGAATATTTCTGAATTTCTGGTGCAAATAATACCAGAGGGGGGTGCACCTAGTGCCCACAAGACACCAGGGCGCGCCAGCACTCCCAGGCGCGCCCTGGTGGGTTGTGGCCCCCACGTGGGCCCCCTCACTTATTCCCTTAGCCCACATCATCTCCTACCTCCAGAAAAAATCACCACAGCCACCATTCCCATCTTCTCGCTCTCAAACCCGCGGATTTCGATCTCTTAGCTCGAAGCTCCGTTTTTGAAACTGTTTGGAGGGATTGCTACTTGGTATGTGACTCCTCCATTGCTCCAATTAGTTTTTGATTTAATGGGTTATTTTTAGAGTAATTAGCTACTCTTGGTGCTGCTGTAGATGAGCTTGCATGTCGAATTCTTAGAGCTCTAAGTAGTTTGAATGCTTAATATGGCCTCTATGCATGCTTAGGAGTAGTTGCTATTAATTTCACGAAGTTTTGTTAACAAAATTTTGTGTCTCAAAAATATTTCAGAAATTTGTTCGCAAATAAAAATGCAATTCTTTCGAGTTCTTCGAGGAGGAGGTCCTTGGAGGCCTCATCAAGTGGAAGCTCGGTCCGACAATCTTATGTTGAGCCAAGCGAAAGCTCGATGCGAGATGCCGCCACCAAATCATGCTTGTGGCCATGCGACGAGTTCATGGAAGGTGCAGGTATTAAGGGGGAATTTGAGCAATATATCCACAATACAGATCTTGCTCCCTTCATCGCAGATAAGTGCCCTCAACACCTCGAACTCACGAAAACATTCACAAAGAAATTTAAATATTTTCCTCGTGAGTCTAGAGTTTCATTCTACCTTTATGACTGTTCCTTCACCATGCCGTTAGAAATGTTCACTGAAGCATGCAAACTTCCATATTGGGGTTCCCTTGATGAACCAGCAAAATCTGAGTACGAGTCATTTTTGGTTAATCTTTGCTATGGTGAAGATAGGGGAGTAACACAAGGAAGAATTAAAAGTATCCATTTCCCATCAATACATTACTTCGCACTCTTTAATGGCAAATGTATCGTAGGCAAACAAGATTGTAGCACACTGTGTACTCCTGATTTGAGTCTCATACACACTGCCATAACTGGAAATAAATGTTATAATCTCGGAGCAATTGTTGCACGGAGACTGCAGCACAATGTTGCTAGTGGAAATTTTTATGGAGGAATTTATGCCTCCCGTGTAGCAGAGAGACTAAATGTATCACCTTGGCCTAATGATCCCATCTTACCTATTCAGTATTTAGACTTTGAGGCCATGAACCGTCATAAGTTCCTTACGGGCACGGCAACTAACTATACCTATAACTTGAGATTTAATAAAAAAACGTTGTGCCTGTCACCTTGCCTGCTCCGGCTCTCTTTGATTTTCACAGTAGAGCAAGATACTATGTTCTTGAGATCGAAGCCCATGCACACAATGCAGAGGTCGAAGATGCCAGGAGGGCCGAGGCGTTTGCACCCAGCGCCTCGGTGAGCTATCGCTCGGACTATTATCCAGGCGGATGGTGATCACCAAGCTAGGCCAAAAGCCTAAGCTTGGGGGAGTACGTATTTCCATGGACATTACATTCATGTTCACACATTTCATTCCAGTTGTCGGTGTTCATACTTTTTCATTGTAATATCCATGCTAGATTTGTTTTCTCGCTTTCTTCTTGTGTGTTTGAATAACTTTGAGAAAATCCAAAAATATTTCCTACTTCTTTTCAGTTTTTCTTTCTAACTTAGTTTAATTGTAGTATCAAAAGAAAACCCAAAAAGATTTCTCATTTCTTCTTTTACTTGTTGGGAGCTTTCCCGTGTAAATAGTTTTTCTCGTTTTTTGTTTTTCCCTCTTTAATTTGCTTTCTTCAAGAAAAACCAAAAACTCCAAAAATATTTCAGTATGTTTCTCTGAAATTATTTTCTTTTTGTTTGAGTCGTACCAAGGAGAAGACCACGATGAAAATGTTGAGTGGCTCTCATATGCACTATTGTTAATCTAACAAAGAGCCCTTGTTACCTTGTCTTCTCCTCTTGAATAAAATGTTGCAAATTCCAGCTTAGTCCACGACACTCTTGCACTATTATTATTTTCTTATCATTCGGTCGTGCAAGTGAAAGGTAATAATGACGATATTTGATGAAGTGACTGTGGCAGAGAAAAGCGGGTATGAACTCAACTTGTTTTTGTTTTTGTAAATATGTTTAACCTAGTATCCTTGATTCAGCATATTATGATCAAACATGTTTGCAATGACCATTAGAGATTATAGTTGTTCATGCCATGCTTAAGTAGCTAGGAGTGGATAATGATTTATCTTGGATGTCAACATGCATTAAAATGGTTGTGATGTGGTATGATGATATGGTATCCTCCTCTGAATGTTTCAAGTGGCTTGACTTGGCACATGTTCACGCATGTAGTTGAATCAAAACCAACATAGCCTTCATGATATTTATGTTCATGGTGTCCATATCCTACTCATGCTAGTAGTCAATGTTTATTATATGTAATGCATGTTCATGACCGTTTTCGCTCTCTAGCTGGCCGCTTCCCAATCTATTTGCTAGCCTTCGCCTGTACTAAGCGGGAATACTGCTTGTGCATCAAAATCCTTAAACCAAAGTTATTCCAGACGAGTCCACTATACCTACCTATATGCGGTATTACCCTGCCGTTCCAAAGTAAATTTGTATGTGCCATCTCTAAAAATTCAAATGAACATCTGTTTTGTGTGCCTGGACCGCTCATGGAGCAACAGGGGCGGTCATTATCTTCCATGCTAAGCGGGTTATTCTCATGATGAGTGTTTATTCACTAGTCCTTACACGAGAGGGGCGGTAATAGGGATTCCCAGTCCCGAAATCAAAATTTACAAATAATTAAACAAAACTCCCCCAGGAATGTTGTTGGTTTGGACGGTACCCGTGGATGCGGCTAGCCGTGGAGTGGGATTGTTGGTGGAGGGGGAGTAAACCTTTACTTTTACCGCTTGGGAACCGCCGCAAATTTGTTTAGCATGGAAGATATTGATAACTCTTGGTCGTGACGTTCACAAGAAGGGTGTACCTCCCAAAATTATATCTATCTCTGATTTTAAGCTTTGAGCTCTGGCACCTCTGCAAATCCATGCTTCCCTCTGCGAAGGGATTGTCTATTTACTTTTATGTTGAGTCATCACCTTCTCAAATAAGCGCCAGACCTGAGAGCACTATTGTCATCCTCATGCATTGTGTATAGTTGATGTTGGGTGCAGCATGACTGGATCTTTTCTACCATGAATTACAATGTTTAGTCGCTGCTTGAACTTTGGAGGTGCTCTGCATTTATGTTTTGCGGTCTCAGAAAGGGCTAGCGAGATACCACTATTGTCATATTGTATCATGATTGTTCTGACAAAGTGTTGGCGCTTGAGATATCTTATTATTGCTCGCTAGTTGCTTATGTTATTGATATGAGTTAATATAATTTCTAAGAGTTATTGTTGGCATGGTTAGTCATAATCTTTGCTGAAAACCTGGGTGCTACTTGAGCATATATTCGTAAACAAGAACACAAGAGTTCATAAAAAAAATTCTTTATCACTTTCAGTTTGTCAACTGAATTTCTTGAGGACAAGCAATGGGTTAAGCTTGGGGGAGTTGATACGTCTCCGTCGTATCTACTTTTCCTCACACTTTTGCCCTTGTTTTGGACTCTAATTTGCATGATTTGAATGGAACTAACCCGGACTGACGCTGTTTTCAGCAGAACTACCATGGTGTTGTTTTTGTGCAGAAATAGAAGTTCTCGGAACTAGACGAAACTTTTTGGAGATTTATTTTAGAATAAATAAAAAATACTGGAGCCAAGAACCACCGGAGGGGGCCCCCTGGCTGGTCAAGATACACCAGGGCGCGCCAGCCCCCCAAGGCGCGCCCCGGTGGGTTGTGCCCACCTCGGGGCCCCACTGACCCTAATTCCGACACTATAAATTCCTATTTTCGGAGAAAAAAATCAGAGAGAAAGTTTCATCGTGTTTTACGATACGGAGCCACCGCCACCTCCTGTTCTTCATCGGGAGGCCAGATCTGGAGCCCGTTTGGGGCTCCGGAGAGGGGAATCTTCGGTCTTCGTCATCACCAACCCTTCTCCATCGCCAATTCCATGATGCTCCCCACCGGGAGTGAGTAATTCCTTCGTGGGCTTGCTGGCCGGTGAGGAGTTGGATGGGATTCATCATGTAATCAAGTTAGTTTTGTTAGGGCTTGATCCCTAGTATCCATTATGTTCTGAGATTGATGTTGCTATGACTTTGCTATGCCTAATGCTTGTCACTAGGGCCCGAGTGCCATGATTTCAGATCTGAACCGTTTATGTTATCACCATTATATCTATGGTCTTGATCCGACCTTGCCTAGTCATATGCACCTATTACGTGTTATGATCCGTCAACCCCGTAGTGACAATATTTGGGATACTTCACGGTGATGGCCGTAGTTTGAGGAGTTCATGTATTCACTATGTGTTAATGCTTTGTTCCGGTTCTCTATTAAAAGGAGGCCTTAATATCCCTTAGTTTCCTTATGGACCCCGCTCCCACGGGAGGGTAGGACAAAAGATGTCATGCAAGTTCTTTTCCATAAGCATGTATGACTATTTACGAAATACATGCCTACATTACATTTATGAACTGGAGTTAGTTCTGTGTCGCCCTAGGTTATGACTGTTGGGGAACGTTGCATGGGAAACAAAAAATTTCCTATGCACACGCAAGATCTATCCATGGTGATGAGCATCTACGAGAGGGAGAGTGGATCTACGTACCCTTGTAGATCGCTAAGCGGGAAGCGTTAAGAAACATGGTTGATGTAGTCGAACGTCTTCGCGATCCAAATCGCAAGCCGTCCCGCGATCCAATCACGATCTAGTGCCGAACGGACGACACCTCCGCGTTCAGCACACGTACAGCTCGATGACGATCTCCGCCTCCTTGATCCAGCAAGGGAGAGCAGAGAGGTAGATGAGTTCTCCGGCAACACCACGGTGTGGTGGCGGTGGTGGTGGTGCTATCCCGGCAGGGCTACGCCTAGCGCTACCGAAACCGCGAACGGAGGAGAAAACGATCTAGGGAGAGAGAGGGGCGCCAAGGGCTTCGTGTGTGCTCTTGGGGCACCCCCTCCCCTCTATATATAGGTGGAGGGGCGTGGAGATCAACCCCTCCAAGCCCTAGGGCGCAGCCAAGGGGGAGGAGTTGGACTCCTAGTCCAATTCCCTCCCTTTCCATAAACAGGTGGACTTTCCACCTCTCCCAAGCCACATGGGCCTTGAGGGACTTGTGCGCCTGGCCCAATAAGGCCAGGGCGCCTCCCCTCAGCCCATGCAAACCCTTGGGACGTGGTGGAACCCTTGGTGGACTTCCGGACTCCTTCGAAAGTTTCCGGAACCTTCTAGAAGCTTCCCGGTACAATACCGAAAAAACCCGAAACTTTTCCGGTCGCCAAAATATGACTTCCCATATATAAATCTTTACCTCCGGACCATTTCGGAGCTCCTCGTGATGTCCGGGATCTCATCCGGGACTCCGAACAACCTTCGGTAACCAACATACATAACTCAATAATACCGAAACATCACCGAACGTTAAGTGTGCAGACCCTGCGGGTTCGAGAACTATTGAAAGGACGTGGATGTCGCCTAGAGGGGGGGTGAATAGGCGCTTTAAAATAACTATGGTTTAGGCTTGAACAAATGCGGAATAAAACTAACGTTTAATATGTCAAGCACAAAACCTAAAACAACTAGGCTCACCTATATGCACCAACAACTTATGCTAAGCAAGATAAACAACTAAGTGATAGCAAGATATATAACAAGAAACAATATGGCTATCACAAAGTAAAGTGCATAAGTAAAGGGCTCGGGTAAGAGATAACTGAGGCACGTGGAGACGATGATGTATCCCGAAGTTCACACCCTTGCGGATGCTAATCTCCGTTCGGAGCGGTGTGGAGGCACAATGCTCCCCAAGAAGCCACTAGGGCCACCGTAATCTCCTCACGCCCTCGCACAATGCAAGATGCCGTGATTCCACTAAGGGACCCTTGAGGGCGGTCACTGAACCTGTACAAATGGCAACCCTTGGGGGCGGTCACCGGTACCCGTACACTTTGGCAACCTTTGGGGGCGGTTCACCAGTACCCATACAAATTGCTCAGGGCAATCTCCACAACCTAATTGGAGACCCCGATGCTTGCCCGGAGCTTTCCACCACAATGATTGAGCTCTGAGACACCACCAACAGTCTAGGGTGCCAAGGCACCCAAGAGGAATAAGCTCTAGGGTGCTCAAACACCCAAGAGTAATAAGCTTCTCAAACTTCACTTCCACGTATCACCGTGGAGAACTCAAACCTATGCACCAAATGCAATGGCAAGGGCACACGGAGTGCCCAAGTCCTTCTCTCCCAAATCCCACCACAACAACTAATGCTATGGAGGAAATGAGAGGAAGAACGAAGAAGAACACGAAGAACTCCAAGATCAAGATCCAAGGGGATCCCCTCACAAAGAGGAGAAAGTGATTGGTGGAAATGTGGATCTAGATCTCCTCTCTCTTTTCCCTCAAGAACTAGCAAGAATCATTGGAGGGATTGAGATTTAGCAAGCTCGAAGAAGGTCAACAA
The DNA here is from genome assembly GCA_039707655.1 of Elymus sibiricus. Lineage (NCBI taxonomy): Eukaryota > Viridiplantae > Streptophyta > Magnoliopsida > Poales > Poaceae > Elymus > Elymus sibiricus. Next base: position 313,067,535 of record CM077667.1, on the reverse strand, counting down.
TGGGGGAAGAACACGAGCTCAAGAGTTGGGGAGCAATGGGGAAGACGACCCCCATTTATAGGCGGGGGAAAATCCAACCGTTACCCCCACAGCCCGCACACAAGCGGTAGTACCGCTCAGGGGAGCGGTACTTCTGCTTATACCCATCCTGGAACAACAGAGCGGTAGTACCGCTCTGGAGGGAGCGGTACTTCCGCTCAAATAATCCCAAAAGACCGGAAGAAAAAAAGATGCGAAAGAGGCCGCGGATCCTCAGGGCGGCAGTACCGCTCGGTACTACAGCTTAAAAAAATAAGCGGTAGTTCGAGCGGCTCTTCAGGGCGGTAGTACCGCTGGAGCGGTACTACCGCTCTGGGGAGAGCGGTACTTCCGCTGAAAATGGCCAGAGACCCCCGTAGGCACCAGAAGGCAAATATAAGTGGTAGTGACAGCGGTAGTACATAGCGGAAGTACCGCCCAAGCGGTACTACCATGCTACCGAGCAGTACTACCGCTTGTTCACAGAAAAACAGCTCTGGCACTGAAACTGCCATAACTTTCGCATACGAGCTCCGAATTGAGCAAACTCAAGCTTGTTGGATAGCACATGACAAGTACTATCCTAAGAAGAGGCAGTATAAAAATGCCAATGGTATAGAGATGTGAAACCTCTCTCAATGAAGAACCAGCAAAAACTTCAACATCGAAAACATCATAGAAGATGCATATGGACTCCGTTTTCGATGAACTTGAGCTTGTCATGATGCTGACCATAAGCTCAAGAAACCTCAAAGAGAAAAACCAACCAAGAACCAAGAAAGATGATGATGACAAGAATGCAATGGTTTGAGCTCTCAACGAACGATACGATCAAACTACTCACTTGAGAGCCCCCTTGATAGTACGGCTATCTATCCTATAACCCAGTCTCCCAACTACCACTATGAGACCGGTAAAATAGAAAACCCTATCAAGGTCAAACCTTTGCCTTGCGCATAGTCCACTTGAGCTAGATGATGATGATCTTGTCCTTCTCAAGATGGACCACCTTTCTTGATTGCGCCGGCTCGATGAAGACTAGTAGATTGCTCCCCCATACTTCACTATGGGTGAGCCACTCTTCGGCACATCTTCACAAGTCCATTGTCACCACAATGAACGGCAAGCCTCAAGCATGATCTCTCCGTGATGCTTCACTTGAGCTTGCACACCGCAACCTTGATGACGATCACCCCTTGATGTCATATTCCATGGGATGTATGGGATCTTCCTCTTGATGCAAGCCCATGGAAATATACCTAACCCCACAAAGAACTCTCACGTAGACTATGGGTTAGTACACAAAGCGTAATGGACAATGCTTACCATACCATGGGATCCCTTAATCCCTCTCGGTATATCTTGTACGCTTTGTGTGTTGATCAACTTGATTCACTTTTTGACTTAGTCCTGATCAACCTTGTATCTTATCTTCTCAATTCATAAAGATGATGTCTTGAAGGTAAACCCACACAATCTTCTTCTTCAAGACATGCTTGCAATAAGCTCAACTCTCACATGACCAATCTTTGGATAAACCTTCAATACCACCTTGGTCACAATATAAACTCCTTGAAACCCAACAAACGGACTTCAAGAAGTGCCTATGGGCAAATCCTTCGAATATAACTCAAGGCAACCATTAGTCCATAGGGGTGTCATCAATTACCAAAACCACACATGGAGAAATGTGCTCTTAAAACTATGTAGACATGACCGAGACACCTCTACGGTCAATAACCAATAGCGGGACCTGGATGCCCATATTGGTTCCTACATATTCTACGAAGATCTTTATCGGTTGAACCTCTATGTTAAGGATTTAGTTAATCCCGTACGCTGTTCCCTTTGTTCATCGGTATGTTACTTGCCCAAGATTCGATCGTCGGTATCTCCATACCTAGTTCAATCTCGTTACCGGCAAGTCTCTTTACTCGTTCCGTAACACAAGATCCCGTGACTAACTCCTTAGTCACATTGCTTGCAAGCTTCTTGGGATGCTGTGTTACCGAGTGGGCCCTGAGATACCTCTCCGTCACACGGAGTAACAAATCCCAGTCTTGATCCATGCCAACTCAACAGACACCCTCGGAGATACCTGTAGAGCATCTTTATAGTCACCCAGTTACGTTGCGACGTTTGATACACACAAGGTATTCCTCCGGTGTCAGTGAGTTGCATGATCTCATGGTCATAGGAACAGATACTTGACATGCAGAAAACAATAGCAATAAACTGACACGATCATATGCTACGTTCATAGTTTGGGTCTTGTCCATCACATCATTCTCCTAATGATGTGATCCCGTTATCAAATGACATCTCATGTCTATGTCTAGGAAACCTTGACCATCTTTGATCAACGAGCTAGTCTATTAGAGGCATACTAGGGACAAACTGTTGTCTATGTACCCACACATGTATTTGAGTTTCCAATCAATACAATTATAGCATGGATAATAAACGATTATCATGAACAAGGAAATATGATAATAACTAAAATTATTATTGCCTCTAGGGCATATTTCCAACAGTATCCCACTTGCACTAGAGTCAATAATCTAGCTCACATCGCTATGTGATTTACATTGTTATGAATCTAACTCCCAATGAGTTTGTGGGTTCGATCATGTTTTGCATGTGAGAGAGGTTTTAGTCAACGGTCTGCAACATTCAGATCCGTGTGTTCTTTGCAAATCTATATGTCATACTGCAGATGCTACCACGCTCCACTTGGAGCTATTCCAAATGGTTGCTCCACTATACGTATCCGGATTGCTACTCAGAGTCATCGGGATAGGTGTCAAAGCTTGCATCGACGTAACCCTTTACGACGAACTCTTTATCACCTCCATAACCGAGAAACATGTCCTTAGTCCTCTAGTTACTAAGGATAATTTTGACCGCTGTCCAGTCATCCACTCCTGGACCACTCTTGTACCCCTTGACAGACTCATGGCAAGGCACACACTAGGTGCGGTACACAACATGGCATACTATACAGAGCCTATGGATAAGGCATAGGGGACGACCTTCGTCCTTTCTCTTTCTTCTGCCGTGGTCGAGCTTTGAGTCTCACTCAACTCCACACCTTACAAATCAGGCAAGAACTCTTTCTTTGACTGATCCATTTTGAACTCTTTCAAAATCTTGTCAAGGTATGTACTCATTGAAAGTCTTATCAGACGTCTTGATCTATCTCTATAGATCCTGATGCCCAATATTTAAGTAGCTTCATTCCAGGTCTTCCTTTGAAAAACTCCTTTCAAACAACCCTTTATGCTTTCCAGAAATTCTACATCATTTCCGATCAACAATATGTCATCCACATATACTTATCAGAAATTCTATAGTGCTCCCACTCACTTTATTGTGAATACAAGTTTCTCATAAACTTTGTATAGACCGAAAAACTTTGATCACCTCATCAAAGCGTATATTCCAACTCCGAGATGCTTGCTCCAGTCCATAGAAGGATCGCTGGAGCTTGCATACATTTTTGCATCCTTAGGACTGACAAAACCTTCCGGTTGTATCACATACAACCTTTCCTCAAGGAAACCGTTAAGGAAACGATGTTTTGACATCCATCTGCCAGATTTCATAATCGAAAAATGCAGCAACTGCTAACATAATTCCAACAGACTTTAGCATCACTACGGGTGAGAAAGTCTCATCATAGTCAACTCCTTGAACTTGTGAAAAACCCTTTGCCACAAGTCGAGCTTTATAGACGGTGACATTACCGTTCGCTTTCATCTTCCTTTCAAAGATCCATTTGTTCTGAATGGCCTTTTGCCCTTCAGGTAATACTTCCAAAGCCCATACTTTGTTTTCATACATGGATCCCATCTCGGATTTCATGGCCTCTAACCATTTCTCGGAATCCGGGCCCATCATCGCTTCTCCATAGCTCGTAGGTTCATCATTGTCCAACAACATGACCTTTAAGACAGGGTTGCCGTACCACTCAGGAGCAGTACGTGTCCTTGTCGACCTACGAGGTTCAATAGTAACTTGATCCGAAGCTTCATGATCATCATCATTAACTTCCTCTTCAACTAACGTAGGCTCCACAGAAACAACTTTCTGCGCTGCGCTACTCTCTGGTTGAAACAAAGGTTCAACAACCTCATCAAGTTCTATCTTCCTCCCACTCAATTCTTTTGAGAGAAACTCTTTCACGAGAAAGGACCCGTTTTTAGCAACAAACACTTTGCACTTGGATCTGAGATAGAAGGTATACCCAACTGTTACCTTAGCGTATTCTATGAAGATGCATTTGTCCGCTTTGGGTTCGAGCTCATCAGGTTGAAACCTTTTTCACATAAGCGTCGCAGCCCCAGACATTAAGAAATGACAGCTTAGGTTTCTGCCAAACCATAATTCATACGGTGTCATCTGAACGGATTTAGATGGTGCCCTATTAAAGTGAATGTAGTTGTCTCTAATGCATAACCCCAAAACGATAGTGGCAAAACAATAAGAGATATCATAGTATGCACCATATCCAATAGAGCACGACTACGACGTTCGGACACACCATCACACTATGGTGTTCCAGGCGTCGTGAGTTGTGAAACAATTTCCACATGGTCTTAAGTTGTATACCAAACTCGTAACTCAGATATTCACCTCCACGATCATATCATAGACATTTTATCTTCTTGTCACGATGATCTTCAACTTCACTCTGAAATTGCTTGAACTTTTCAAACATTTCAGACTAGTGTTTCATTAAGTAAATATCCCCATATCTACTCAAATCATCAGTGAAGGTAAGAAAATAACGATATCCACTGCACGCTACAACACTCATTGGACCCCATACATCAACATGTATCATTTCCAATAAGTTACTTGCCCGCTCCATCAAATCGGAAAACGGGGTTTTAGTCATCTTGCCCAAGAGGCATGGTTCGCATGTCTCAACCGATTCGAAATCGAGTGAGTCAAAAGATCCATCAGCATGGAGTTTCTTCATATGCGCTTTACACCAATATGACCTTGGCGGCAATGCCACAAGTATGTGGTACTATCATTATTAACTTTGCATCTTTTGGCATCAATATTATGAACATGTGTATCACTACGATCGAGATTCAATAAACCATTCACATTGGGTGCATGACCATTGAAGGTATTATTCATGTAAACAGAATAACCATTATTCTATGACTTAAATGAATAACCGTATTGCAATAAACACGATCTAATCACGTTCATGCTCAACGCAAACACCAAATAACATTTATTTAGGTTCATCACTAATCCCGAAGGTAGAGAGAGCGTGTGATGGTGATCACATCAACTTTGGAAACACTTCCAACACACATCGTCACCTCACCCTTAGCTAGTCTCCGTTTATTCCGTAGCTTTTATTTCGAGTTACCGACATTTAGCAACTGAACCGGTATCTAATACACAGGTGCTACTAGGAGTACTAGTAAGGTACACATGAATAAAATGTATATCAAATATACTTCTGTTGACGTTGCCAGCCTTCTTATCTACCAAGTATCTAGGGCAGTTCCGCTTCAGTGACCGTTCTCCTCATAATAGAAGCACTCAGTGTCGGGTTTGGGATCAACCTTGGGTTTCTTTACTGGAGCAGCAACTGGCTTGCCATCCATGAAGTTTCCCTCCTTGCCCTTGCCCTTCTCGAAACTAGTGGTTTTACTAACCATCAACACTTGATGCTCCTTCTTGATTTCTACCTTCGCGGTGTCAAACATCGCGAATAGCTTAGGGATCATCTCCATCCCTGGCATTTTATAGTTCATCACGAAGCTCTAGTAGCTTAGTGGCAGTGACTTGGAGAACTATATCAATCACTATCTTATCTGGAAGATCAACTCCCACTCGATTCAAGCGATTGTAGCACCCAGACAATCTGAGCACATGCTCACCGACTGAGCTATTCTCCTTCATCTTGCAGGCAAAGAATCTTGTTGGAGGTCTCATATCTCTCAACAAGGGCATGAGCTTGAAATCCCAATTTCATCCCTTGGAACATCTCATATGCCCCGTGACGTTCAAAACGTCTTTGAAGCCTCAATTCTAAGCTGTAATGCATGATGCACTGAACTATCAAGTAGTCATCAGAACGTGTGTGTCAGATGTTCACAACATCCACAGACGACGCTTGAGGGGGTGGTGCACCGAGCGGTGCATCAAGGACAGAGGCCTTCTATGCAGCAATGAGGACAATCCTCAGATCACGGACCCAGTCCGCATAACTGCTACCATCATCTTTCAACTTACTTTTTCTCTAGGAACGTATCAAAAATTCAGGGGAGCTACAGCGCGAGCTAGTGATCTACAACATAATTTTCAAAGACATTTTGACTATGTTCATGATAATGAGTTCAATTAATCATATTACTTAAGAACTCCCACTCAAATTGACATCCCTCCAGTCATCTGAGTGTTACATGATCCAAATTCACCAACCCAAGTCCGATCATCACGTGAGATGAGGTGGTTTCAATGGTGAACATCTCCATGTTGATCATATCTACTATATGACTCATGTTCGACCTTTCGGTCTCTTGTGTTCCGAGGCCATGTCTGTACATGCTAGGCTCGTCAAGTTTAACCCGAGTGTTCCGCACGTGCAACACTGGCTTGCTCCCATTGTATGTGAACGTAGAGTCTATCACACCCGATCATCACGTGGTGTCTCAAAACGACGAACTTTCGCAACGGTGCACACTTGGGGAGAACACAATTTTATCTTGAAATTTTAGTGAGGGATCACCTTATAATGCTACCATCGTCCTAAGCAAAATAAGATGCATAAAAGGATTAACATCACATGCAAATCATAAGTGACATGATATGGCCATGAACTTGTGCTTTTGATCTCCATCTCCAAAGCACCGGCATGATCTCCATCGTCACCGGCATGACATCATGATCTCCATCATCTTGATCTCCGTCAATGTGTCGCCATGAGGTTGTCGCGCCAACTATTGCTTCTACGACTATTGCTAACTTATAGCGATAAAGTAAAGCAAAAACGGCGAAAATAAATTAAAGACAACCCTATGGCTCATGCTGGTTGCCGTACTCATCGACATGCAAGTCATGATATTCTATACAAAACATGATCATCTCATACATCACATATATCTCATCATGTAATTGGCCATATCACATCACAACATACCCTGCAAAAACAAGTTAGACGTCCTCTAATTGTTGTTGCATGTTTTACGTGGTTGCTACGGGTATCTAGCAAGAACGATTCTTACCTACGCAAAAACCACAACGGTGATACACAAATTGCTATTCAACCTTCTCAAGGACCGCCTTTGTCGAATCCGATCCAACTAAAGAGGGAGAGACAGACACCCGCCAGCCATCTTTATGCAACAAAGTCACATGTCAGTTGATGGAACCGGTCTCTCGTAAGCGTACGAGTAAGGTTGGTCCGCGCCGCTTCATCCCACAATATCGCTGAATCAAGAAAAGACCAAGGGAGGAAGCAATCTGAGCATCAACGCCCACAAACTCCTTTGTGTTCTACTCGTGATCTCATCTATGCATAGACCTAGCTCATGATGCCACTGTTGGGGAACGTTGCATGGGAAACAAAAAATTTCCTACGCACACGCAAGATCTATCCATGGTGATGAGCATCTACGAGAGGGAGAGTGGATCTACGTACCCTTGTAGATCGCTAAGCGAGAAGCGTTAAGAAACGCGGTTGATGTAGTCGAACGTCTTCGCGATCCAAATCGCAAGCCGTCCCGCGATCCAATCACGATCTAGTGCCGAACGGACGGCACCTCCGCGTTCAGCACACGTACAGCTCGATGACGATCTCCGCCTCCTTGATCCAGCAAGGGAGAGTAGAGAGGTAGATGAGTTCTCCGGCAACACGACGGTGTGGTGGCGGTGGTGGTGGTGCTATCCCGGCAGGGCTACGCCTAGCGCTACCGAAACCGCGAACGGAGGAGAAAACGATCTAGGGAGAGAGAGGGGCGCCAAGGGCTTCGTGTGTGCTCTTGGGGCGCCCCCTCCCCTCTATATATATAGGTGGAGGGGCGTGGAGATCAGCCCCTCCAAGCCCTAGGGCGCAGCCAAGGGGGAGGAGTTGGACTCCTAGTCCAATTCCCTCCCTTTCCATAAACAGGTGGACTTTCCACCTCTCCCAAGCCACATGGGCCTTGAGGGACTTGTGTGCCTGGACCAATAAGGTCAGGGCGCCTCCCCTCAGCCCATGCAAACCCTTGGGACGTGGTGGAACCCTTGGTGGACTTCAGGACTCCTCCGAAAGTTTCCGGAACCTTCTAGAAGCTTCCCGGTACAATACCGGAAAAACCCGAAACTTTTCCGGTCGCCAAAATATGACTTCCCATATATAAATCTTTACCTCCGGACCATTCCGGAGCTCCTCGTGATGTCCGGGATCTCATCCGAGACTCCGAACAACCTTCGGTCACCAACATACATAACTCAATAATACCGAAACGTCACCGAATGTTAAGTGTGCAGACCCTGCGGGTTCGAGAACTATGTAGACATGACCGAGACACCTCTACGGTCAATAACCAATAGCGGGACCTAGATGCCCATATTGGTTCCTACATATTCTACGAAGATCTTTATCGGTTGAACCTCTATGTCAAGGATTCAGTTAATCCCGTACGCTGTTCCCTTTGTTCATCGGTATGTTACTTGCCCAAGATTCGATCGTCGGTATCTCCATACCTAGTTCAATCTCGTTACCGGCAAGTCTCTTTACTCGTTCCGTAACACAAGATCCCGTGACTAACTCCTTAGTCACATTGCTTGCAAGCTTCTTGGGATGCTGTGTTACCGAGTGGGCCCTGAGATACCTCTCCGTCACACGGAGTAACAAATCCCAGTCTTGATCCATGCCAACTCAACAGACACCCTCGGAGATACCTGTAGAGCATCTTTATAGTCACCCAGTTACATTGCGACGTTTGATACACACAAGGTATTCCTCCGGTGTCAGTGAGTTGCATGATCTCATGGTCATAGGAACAGATACTTGACATGCAGAAAACAATAGCAATAAACTGACACGATCATATACTACGTTCATAGTTTGGGTCTTGTCCATCACATCATTCTCCTAATGATGTGATCCCGTTATCAAATGACATCTCATGTCTATGGCCAGGAAACCTTGACCATCTTTGATCAACGAACTAGTTAACTAGAGGCATACTAGGGACACAGTGTTGTCTATGTACCTACACATGTATTTGAGTTTCCAATCAATACAATTATAGCATGGATAATAAACGATTATCATGAACAAGGAAATATGATAATAACTAAAATTATTATTGCCTCTAGGGCATATTTCCAACAATGACTGTTACATGATGAATATCATCCAACGAGTTCACCGATCCAGTGCCTACGAGTTTTCCACTTATTGTTCTTGCTAAGTTACCTACTGGTGCTGCTACTGTTCCAACTACTACAAAACTATTACTATCACTGCTACCGTTACTGTTACTGTTACTGCTGCTATCAAACTATCATACTACTGTGCTACTGATCACTCTGCTGCAGATATTTAATCTCCAGGTGTGGTTGAATTGACAACTCAGCTGCTAATACTCTCAAATATTCATTGGCTCCCCTTGTGTCAAATCTATAAATTTGGGTTGAATACTCTACCCTCGAAAACTGTTGCGATCCCCTATACTTGTGGGTTATCAAGAACCATCACCAACTATCAAATTCTGCCGCAGGTGGTACCTTCATGGATGTGACCTTAGGAGAGGCCACAAAACTTCTGGACAACATTATGACAAATTATTCTCAATGGCATACCGTAAGAGCTCCAACTGGTAAGAAGGTAAATTCTGTTGAAGAAATCGCTACTTTGAGTGAAAAAGTGGATGCTCTTATGAATATGGTTGCTAATAAAAATGCTAATGTTGATCCCAATGATATGCCTTTGTCTACTTTGATTGAGCAAAATAATGATGCTATTGATGTGAACTTCATCTCGCGAAATAATTTCAACAACAATGCTTATAGAGGAAATTTCAATGCTAGACCATATCACGGTAATTCCTCTAACAACTATGGAAATTCTTATGGTAATTAATATGGCAATGCTTCTACAAATTCTAATAGGATACCTTCTGATCTTGAGAACACAACTAAAGAATTTATTAATTGTCAAAAGGTTTTCAACACTACGGTAGAAGAAAAGTTGCATATGATTGATACTTTGGCTAAAAACATGGATATAATTGCTCTTGATATTGAAAATCTTAAAAATAAGTCTTTGACACCCAAGCATGATTTTAATGAGACTATTAATTCTATCCAATTATCTATTAATGGAAGTAAGGAGAGGACCGCTAAGTTGAGAGCTAAGCGAGAATTCTTAGAAAAAGCTCTTCCACCCGGTTTTTACCGGAATCATGATGAAGATCTTAAAATGATTGGTATTTCTCCTATTGAACCCTTGTTTACATCTCTGAATATAAATGATAAAGGGACTGGAGATGAGTCAACTTTAGTTAAGGAGCGTCCCGTTTGCTTGGAGGGTGATGATTCTAATGCTAAAACTGAAAAAAACTGGGTTTGGAGAGGTCAAAACTTTAACTAGTGATGTGCCCACTATCTTGGATTACAAGGACTTTAATTATGATAAATGCTCTTTAGTAGAATGTATTTCCTTGCTGTAATCCATTATTAGCTCACCCAATGCTTATGAACAAAACAAAGCTTTTACCGAACATATAGTAGAAGCTATGATGAAAGCTTATGATGAGAAACTTGAGCTTGAAATTTCTATTCCTAGAAAATTACATGATGAGTGGGAACCTACTATCAAAATAAAGATAAATAAATATGAATGCAATGCTTTGTGTGACCTTGGTGCTAGTGTTTCAACTATACCCAAAACTTTATGTGATGTGCTTGGTCTCACTAATGTTGAAGAGTGTTCCCTAAACTTGCATCTTGCGGATTCTACCATCAGGAGACCTTTAGGTAGAATTAATGATGTGCTTATTATTGAAAACAAAAATTATGTGCCTGTAGATTTCATTGTGCTGGATATTGATTGCAATCCTTCTTGTCCCATAATACTTGGAAGGCCATTTTTACGAACTATAGGTGCAACTATTGATATGAAAGAGGGAAACATAAGATTCCAATTCCCATTAAAGAAAGGGACGGAAGACATCCCTAGGAAGAGAATTAAACCACCTTATGAATCAATCATGAGAGCTACCTACGGGTTGAGGGTCAAAGATGACAATACTTTATGCATTATGCCTAGCTAGGGGCATAAAACAATAGCGCTTGTTGGGAGGCAACCCAATATGTATGTTTATTTTTGTTTTTACTTTCTGTTTTTGTGTGATAACATTATTTTTGCCTCTGTAATGATTGTGTTTTTATGTTTTAATTAGTGTTTGTGCCAAGTAAAGCCTTTGGGATGGCTCATAAGATGAGTAGAAACGATGCTGAATCTGAAACAGAAACTTTGACTCCAGTGCAGGAATTTTCATTTTTTACTGGAGCGTGAAAATGATCTGAAATTTTAACACTGTATTGTTATACAAATTCTTTACGTTGTACTAATTTTTCAGAATTTTTAGAGTTGCATATGTATGGGCTCTTTACAGATTGCTACAGACTGTTCTGTTTTAAACAGATTCTGTTTTGCTTGCATAGTTTGCTTGTTTTGATTATGTCATGGACTATATCGGGGGGTGTAAGCCATGTGGAAGTTAGAATACAGTACCTATTATGCAAAAATTAATTTGGATCAATTTATCACAGTACCTCAAGTATGCAATATGTTTCTTATACTAACGGATCTCACAAAGTTTTGTTGAGTTTTGTGTGATTGAAGTTTTCAAGTTTTGGGTGTGATCACGATGGACTACGGAATAAGGAGTAGCAAGAGCCCAAACTTGGGGATGGCCAAGGCACCCCAAGTATAATTCTAAGGAGACTCAAGCGTCTAAGCTTGGGGATGCCCCGGAAGGCATCCCCTCTATCGTCTCAATCCATCGGTATGTCACTTGGAGCTATATTTGTATTCATCACATGATATGTGTTTTGCTTGGAGCGTCGTTTGCTTTTGTTTGCTTTTACTTTCAGTTTGTCACAATCATCATTTGCTGGACACACCTATTTGAGAGAGGCACACCTCCATGATAATTTGCTAGAATACTCTATGTGCTTCACTTATATCTTTTGAGCTAGGCAGTTGCTCTAGTACTTCACTTATATCTTTTTGAGCACGGTGGCGTGTAGATTTTATAGAAATAATATGCTCTCGTTCTTCACTTATATTCGTTTGAGAGCTGAGTAATAGTGACGTTAATTTGCATGGGTCATAACTCATAAGACTAGTCCAAGAATATTAGGTATTCAATGAATGATAATCAAAACCATCGTGTAGCACATATAGAGAAGTTGTGGGTTAATGACATTGATGTGGTAATATGAAAAAGGTGTGAGTCCAAAATTGTTGATTCATAGAAGTGTCGAGATTAAGAGGTGTTAACTTGTTATTCATCTAAAAATTAAAGAGGCATGGTGATGATGTGTGAGCATTTATATTCCTCGTTGAAATCCTAGTGTTGTTTTGAGTCGGGGGCGCGCGATGGTTAACTCCTACCAACCTCCTCCCTCGGGGCATGCAAGGAGTACTTTGATTTGTGATAAAACTAATAAAATTTTGCAATAAGTATGTGAGTTCTTTATGATTAATGTGACACCATGGACATACGCATCTTCACCTTCTCATATTTGCTAGCCTCTTCGGTACCGTGCATAGCCCATTCTCACCTCGAGGATCGGTGCAAATGTTTGCCGGTGCATCCAAACCCCGTGACATGATACGCTCTGTTGCACATAAGCCTCATTATATCTTCCTTAAAACAGCCACCATACCTACCTATTATGGCATTTCCATAGCCATTCTGACATATATTGCCATGCAGATTCCATCGTCACTTCACATGACTAGTTCGTTCATCATCATAATGCTTTGCATGATCGTACAGAGCCGACATAGTATTTGTGGCAAAGCCACCATTCTTCATATTTTTGATACATGTCACGCTAGATCATTGCACATCCTGGTACACTGCCAAAGGCATTCATACAGAGTCATATCTTCCTATCAGTTCTTCATGCTGAGTTGTAAGTAAATAAAAGTGTGATGATCATCATTATTAAAGCATTGTCCCAGTGAGGAAAGGATGATGGAGACTATGATTCCCCCACAAGTCAGGATGAGACTCCGAACGAAAAATGAAATAAAAATGGGGGAGGCCAAATGAGCCCACCATATAAAAAAAGAAAATGGGGGAGGCAAAAAGGAAAAAAAGAAGAGAAAAGCCCACCATAAAAATAAAAAAATAAAAATGAGAGAAAAGAGAGAAGGGGCTTTGCTACTATCCTTTACCACACTTGTGCCTCAAAGTGGCACCATGTTCTTCATATAGAGAGTCTCCTATGTTGACACTTCCATATGCTAGTGGGAATTACCTTTTCATATAATAAACTTGGCTTGTATATTCCTATAACGGGATTCCTCAAATGCCCGAGATCTTCATGAGCAAGCAAGTTTGATGCACACCCCACTTAGCTTCAGTTGAGCTTTCATACACTTATAGCTCTAGTGCATCATTTGCATGACAATTCCTACTCCTCGCATTGATATCTATCGATGAGCATCTCCATAGCTCGTTGGTACGCCTAGTTGATGCGAGACTATCTTCTCCACTTTTTACCCCTTTGATACCTACCACCATATTCTATTCCACCTATATGTTATGTCTAATGGTTCACGCTCATGTATTGCGTGAAGAATAAAAAGTTGATGCATATTGAAAAAGTACGATCCAATTGCCTGACTTGGACACCGTGGTGCTTAACATTTCTATTTATGTGGTGAAGACAGAGTCGTGCCTTGCTAATATAATAAGATGAATAGGGGTAAAACATTCTTTTAGGATCGTATACTTTGAAAAATTAATGATTTTGTTTCTTATACTTATAAATATTACTATGCTGCTGTTTGTTAATTCATCATTTCTCAATGAACATACATACCAAAGATTACATAACGGGTAGCATGTCACATCAAAAATTCCGTTTTTATCATTTACCTACTCGAGGACGAGCAGGAATTAAGCTTGGGAATGCTGATACGTCTTCAACGTATCTATAATTTTTTATTGTTCCATGCTGATATATTATCATTCTAGGATACTTTTTGGGTATTTATTTACCAATTTATAATATTTTTTAGCACTAACCTATTGACCCAGTGCCCAGTGCCAGTTCCTGTTTTCTGTGTGTTTTTGCATTTTCAGAGTTACAATACCAAAAGGAGTCCAATTGCCACGAAAATTTTTGGTGATTTTTTCTGGACCAATACAAGACCTAGAAGCTTCGGAGGAGGGCCAGGAGATGCACCAGGGGCCCACAAGCCATCTAGCCGCGCCCCCAGGGGGGCACGGCCAGATATGTTGTGGCCCCCTAGAGCGTCCCCCGACGTCGTTCTCTGGCCTATAAATTCACATCTACCCTAAAAACACCAGAAGCGCTCCCGAAACACTTTTTCCGCCACCGCAAGTCTCTATTCCGACGGGAGGCCATCTACACCTCCGTTCCGGCACCATGCCGAAGGGTAGATCGATCACGGAGGGCCTCTTCATCAACCTTGCTGCCCTCACCATGATGTGTGAGTAGTTCACCACAGACCTACGGGTCCGTAGGTAGTACCTAGATGGCAATCTCTCTCTCTCTCTCGATCTTCAATACAATGTTCATCGCATCTTTGCCTTGATCTATCCGATGTAATCCCTTTGTATGGTGTGTTTGTTGGGATCCAATGAATTGTGAGTTTATGTTCAGATTATTCATGAAAAGTATTTGAGTCAAACCTGATTACTATGATTCTTATTTGCATGATCATCATAGCTTCGTGATGCTATCCGATCTATTGAGATAGTTTGGTCAACTAGATTGATATTTCTTCGGTGGGAGTGGTGCGTTGTAGTAGGTTCAACCTGACGAGTTTCTATATCTCAGTGACAGAAGGGGACAAGTTGCTTCTTTGTGTTGTTGCTACTAAGGATAAAACGATGGGCTTTATTCATATTAGTTGAGTTTACTTTGTCTACATCATGTCATCGTTCTCCAAGCATTACTCCGTTTGTCATGAACTTTATACGTAGAGAGGCAAGCATAGAAGCGCTCTTGAAGTGGAGTAATAGTAGTAGGTGCAGGCAGGTGTCGGCCTATTTGCTTATGGACGTGATGCCTATATACACATGATCATTGTCGTGAACATCGCATAATTATTCTCTTTTCTATCAATTGCCCAACAGTAATTTGTTTACCCACTGCATGCTTTGCTTATGAGAGATGCCACTAGAGAACTCTACGCCCCCCGGGTCTATTCACTTATAAATTCACAAATGCTATCGTTGCCTTGCTGTTATTTTTACCTTTTATTTTATTTTGCACTTTGCTATTATCTACAAGTATCTACACAACTCACTTGCTTGCAAATAACGAGATCAAGGGGATTGACAACCCTCTTGCCGGCATTGGGTGCAAGTTGTTTGTTCTTTTGTATGCAGCCACTGAAGTCGGTTGAGGAATGGTATTCCTATTGGTTCGATAAAACTTGGTTTCATAACTGAGGGAAATACTTACCCACTTTGTGTTGCGATTAACCGTTCCTCTTTACGGAAAACCCAACGCAGATCACGAGTATCATGATGCCGACCACAAATCAGATTATCTCATAATCCTTGTCACATGGCCATGCTTATCTTGGTCGGATCACATGAGGGGCCCAGAGTATATCTCTCCTAATCGGAGGGGCAAATCCCATCTTGCTCAACCATGTCTCGCAGCATGGGTCTGGACAAGCCCGAAACCTACCTTTATAACTACCCAGTTACGGAGTAGCGTTTGGTCGGCCCAAAGCAGGTCTATCACTAATACATCTCTAACGTATCTATAATTTTTGCTTGTTCCATGTTGTTATATTATCAATCTTGGATATTTTAGAATCATTTTATAGCAACTTTATATCATTTTTTGGGGCTAACCTATTGACATAGTGCCAAAGTGTCAGTTGCTATTTTTGCTTGTTTTTACTTCGCAGAATATCAGTACCAAACGGAGTCCAATCATGACGAAACTTTTTGGAGAATTTTTTTGGAACAAAAGAAGGCCAGTGGGCCAAAGAAGTAATCAGGAGGGAGCCCAGGCCGCCCACAACCCACCAGGGCACGCTAGGGGCCCCAGGCGCGCCCTGATGGGTTGTGGCCGCCTCGGGAACCCCCTCCACTGCCTCTGAGCTCTATAAATACCCAAATATTCCAGAAACCCTAGAGGATTCGAAGAAAAATACATCCAGCCGCCGCAAGTTCCAGAACCGCGAGATCCAATCTAACACCATCACGGAGGGGTTCATCATCCTCATTGGTGCCTCTCCGATGATGCGTGAGTAGTCCACCATAGACCTACGGGTCCGTAGGCAGTAGCTAGATGGCTTCCTCTCTCTCTTTTGATTCTCAATACAATGGTCTCTTGGAGATCTATTTGATGTAAACTTTTTGCGGTGTGTTTGTTGGGATCCGATGAATTTTGAGTTCATGATCAGTTTTTATCCATGAATATTATTTGAGTCTTCTTTGATCTCTTATATGCATGATTACTTATAGCCTCGTATTTCTTCTTTGAATCTTTGGTTTAGTTAGGCCAACTAGATCGATTTTTCTTGCCATGGGAAGAGGTGCTTTGTGATGGGTTCGATCTTGCGGTGTCCTCTCCCAGTGACAGAAGGGGCAGCGAGGCACGCATGTATCGTTGCTATTAAGGATAACAAGATGGGGTCTATTCCTAGATGAATAGATCTTGTCTACATCATGTCACCGTTCTTATTGCATTACTCCATTTTTCCATGAACTTAATACACTAGATGCATGCTGGATAGCGGTCGATGTGTGGAGTAATAGTAGTAGATGTAGAATCGTTTCGGTCTACTAATCTTGGACGTGATGCCTATATAATGATCATTGCCTTGGATATCGTCATGATTATTTGATCTTCTATCAATTGCCCAACGGTAATTTGTTCACCCACCGTGTGCTATACTCATGAGAGAAGCCACTAGTGAATCCTACGGCCCCCGGGTCTACTTTTCCAACATATTGCTTTCCGATCTATCTTTTTGCCGCTTTTGTTTTCATATCTATTATTCCAAAAACCCAAAAATACCTTGCTGCACTTTTTATTTGTCTCTTTTATTTTGTGTTCTTACGCGATCTATCTATCCAATCTATCACAACCTAATCTATCTTTTTACCGTGGAGAGATTGGCAACCTCTCTTTCGCGTCGGGTTGCAAGTATTTGTTCTTTGTGTGGAGGTGTTGTTTACATAGTGTTGCGTGATCCTCCTACTGGTTCGATACCTTGGTTTCATAACTGAGGGAAATACTTACCGTCGTTGTGCTGCATCATCCCTTCCTCTTTGGGGAAATACCGACGCGGTCTCAAGCCACGTCAAAGGAATTTCTGGCACCGTTGCCGGGGAGGAAGCGGTCTCTTCTACATGCCAATCTTTGGCGCCGAGGAGACACCATCAACATCTATCAGGTTCCTAATCACAAATCTCATCTCCTTGCAATTACATTATTTTCCATTTGCCTCTCGTTTTCCTCTCCCCCACTTCACCAAATTTGCCGTTTTATTCGCCCTCTTTTTCGTTTGCCTTTTTCTCGTCAGATCTCTTGCTTGCTTGCAATCTTGTTCGCGTAGTTATGATGCCTCAACGAAAGTATCATGATGTTCCTTACCCCAATATTTTGCTTGAGATTGAGAAAAGTACTAAGGAATATATGACTACACAATTTGTGCATAATAAGTATTTTACCGAGGAGCTTAAAGAACACTCTACCGTACTAGATGCGATAACGAAAAACTTGATGATATTAGTAGATAAGTTTCTACTCTCCAATCTAAGTATGCTCATGCTGAAAATCTGCTTGGTAAAATTTCTGATGCACAAGCCACTTTAATAAATCAAAAGGCCGCTAAACCAATCTCTCTAGAGGATAAAAATGATGAAGATCTTAAGGTGATTGGTGTTTCTTCTATTTATTTTTTGTTTAGTAATATTAAAATTGATGATAAAGGGACTGAATTAGAGTCAACTTTAGCTAGAAGGCGTCTCAATGATTTGGAGGGTGAAAATCTTGATGAAAAAATTGATGAAAGTGGGTTTGAAGAGGTCAAAACTTTAATTAGTGATGTGCCCGCTATTTTGGATTGCAAGGACTTTAATTATGATAGTTGCTCTTTGATTGATTGTATTTCTTTGCTGCAATCCATGTTAAATTCACCCGATGCTTATGAAGAAAATTAAGCTTTTACTAAACATATTGTTGATGCTATGATGAAATATTTAAAAAAAAATTAAGGTCAAGATTAAAAACTATGAGTGCTTTGCTTTATGTGATTTGGGTGCTAGTGTTTCCACGATTCCTAAATCTCTATGTGATGTGCTTGGTCTTACCAATATTGAAGAATGTTCTCTTAATGTGCACTTGGCGGATTCTACTATTAAAAATCCTTTGGGAAGAATTAATGATGTTCTTATTCTTGCAAATAGGAACTATGTGCCCATATATGTTATTGTTCTTGATATTTATTGCAATCCGTCTTGTCCCATCATACTTGGTAGACCGTTTTTACGCACTATAGGTGTCGTGATTGATATGAAAGAAGGCAATATTAAATTTTAGTTTCCACTAAGAAAGGGTATGGAACACTTCCCTAGAACAAGAATTAAGCCACCATATGAATCAATCATGAGAGCATCATATGGAGCAAAAACCAAAGATGACAATACTTGAATCTATGCCTTATGCCTAGCTAGGGGCGTAAAACGATAGCGCTTGTTGGGAGGCAACCCAATGAATAAATTATTTTCTTCTTTTTCTTTCTGTTTTTGAGTGTTGACACAATTATTCCTCTGTTATGATTGTGTTTTTATATTTTATTTACTAGTTGTGCCAAGTAAAGCCTTTAGGATGATTCATAAGATGAGTAGAAACAATGCTGAATCTGAAACAGAAACTTTGCCTCCAGTGCACGAATTTTTATTTCTTACTGGAGAGCGATAATGAGATGAAATTTTAACACAATGTTTCTATGTAAATTCTTTACGTTGTCCTAATTTTTCAGAATTTTTAGAGTTACAGAAGTATGGTTAGAGTACATATTACTACAGACTGTTCTGTTTAAGACAGATTCTATTTTCGTTGCATTGTGTGCTTGTTTTGATGAATCTATGGTTTGTATTGAAGGGTATAAGCCATGGTAAAGTTAAAATACAGTAGGTATAATTCAATAATAAAATTTGAATGAGTTTGCAACAGTACTTAAAGTGGTGATTTGCTTTATTAAACTAACAGATCTCACGAAGATTTTGTTGAGTTTTGTGTGATTGAAGTTTTCAAGTTTTGGGTGAGATCACGATGGATGAAGGAATAAGGAGTGAAAAGAGCCTAAGATTGGGGATGCTACAGCACCCCCAAGATATATCCAAAGATAAACAAGCAACTAAGCTTGGGTATGCCCCGAGTGGCATCCCCTCTTTCTTCTAACGACCCTCGGTATTTTACTTGGAGCTATATTTTTATTCGTCACATATCATGAGCTTTGCTTGGTGCCTCTTGTATTATTTGAGTCTTTGCTTGCTTTGCTTTTTAGTTTGTCACTAGTATCCTTGCTGGACACACCTATTTGAGAGAGCCAAAAATATGCTATGATTTGTTAGAATTGCTCTATATGCTTCACTTAAAAAAAATTGAGCTATGGAATTGCTCTAGCGCTTCATTTATATCTTTTTGAGCACGGTGTGCTTTGAAATTTTGAAAAAATACTCTCATGCTTCACTTAGATTAATTTGAGAGTTAGTAAATTTTGAAGAAATCCTCTCATGCTTCACTTATACTATTTTGAGAGATGAAATTTTTATGCTCATGTTCTTCACTTAAATTTGTTTGAGCTTGTCAAAAGCAATGGCAATATATGAAACTAGTCCCAAAGTGATAGATATTCAAGAGGGATATAATAAAAACTTTCATGAAGATCATTGGACAAATTAAAGTTGATTCCTTGTAATAGTTTTGAGACATGATGATAGTGATATGTGAGTCATGTTAGTGAGTAATTATGCTTTAGTAAGAATATTGGTGTTAAGGTTTGTGATTCCCTATGCAAGTACGAAAGTCAATAGTTATGCAATGAGATTACATCCTACTTATGGTGCATTATTCGGTGTTAGTTATGCTCAATGCCCGTTTATGTGAATTTTCGTTTCTTGGTTGGTTTCTTCTCAATCTATTTGCTAGCCTCCACTTGTACTAAGTAGAAATACTACTTGTGCATGCAAAATCCTTAAACCCAGTTTTGCCTTATGAGTCCACCATACCTACCTATATGCGGTATTTCCATGCCGTTCTAAGCAAATTTGTATGTGCCATCTCTAATTTTCAAAATAAATTTCCTTTTTGTGTGCTCGTACCGCTCATGAAACGGTAGGGGGTGTCCAATATTTTTCCATGCTAGATGTGTTATTCTCAAGATGAGTGTTTATTCACTTGTCATTGCACGAGAGTACAGCGGTAATAGGATGCCCAGTCCCGAAATGGAAAAAATAGAATTTTACTTTATGTTGTCAAATAATAAATTCCTTGGAAAGTGTTGGTATGGAAGGCAACCGTGGATACGGCTAGCCATGGATTGTGAAAGAATGGTGGAAAAAGGAATAAACTTTACTTTATGTTTGGGAACCGCCTATGATGTATCTAGCATGGAAAGTATTGTGAACTACTTTGTCATTTTCGTTGACAGGAAAGGCATGCCACTCAAAACATTTTTCTCTCTCAATTTAAACTTTGAGCTCTGGCACCTCTACAAATCCCTACTTCCCTCTGTGAAGGGCCTATCTATTTACTTTATGCAATTTTTATTTTTAATTTGAGTCTCCATCTTCTCTTATAAAAGCACCAACTAGGGGGCACTATGATCATACTTGTGCACTGGGTGTAGTTAATATTTGAGTGTGTTTCATGAATGGATCAATGATTGACCATGATGGGCTAGGGATAACTTTCTTTAGTGTTGATATTTTGAAAGACATGGTTGCTTGTTGGCATGCTTGAGTATTAAAGTCTTTATGTCAAAACTAGACTATTGCTTTGAACCATCTAAAAGTCCCAATGTCCATGCTACAAAAGAAAAGAATATGTGATGAACATGTTAGGCAGCATTCCACATCAAAAATTCTGTTTTTATCATTTACCTACTCGAGGATAAGTAGGAATTAAGCTTGGGGATGTTGATACGTCTCCAACGTATCTATAATTTTTGCTTGTTCCATGCTGTTATATTATCAATCTTGGATGTTTTAGAATCATTTTATAGCAACTTTATATCATTTTTTGGGACTAACCTATTGACATAGTGCCAAAGTGCCAGTTGCTGTTTTTGCTTGTCTTTTACTTCGCAGAAACTTTTTGGAGAATTGTTTTGGACCAGAAGAAGGCCAGTGGGCCAAAGAAGTAACCAGGAGGGAGCCCAGGCCGCCCACAACCCACCAGGGCGCGCCAAGGGCCCCAGGTGCGCCCTGATGGGTTGTGGCCGCCTCGGGAACCCCCTCCACTGCCTCTGAGCTCTATAAATACCCAAATATTCCAAAAACCCTAGAGGAGTCGACGGAAAATACATCCAGCCGCCGCAAGTTCCAGAACCGCGAGATCCAATCTAACACCATCATGGAGGGGTTCATCATCCTCATTGGTGCCTCTCCGATGATGCGTGAGTAGTCCACCATAGACCTACGGGTCCGTAGGCAGTAGCTAGATGGCTTCCTCTCTCTCTTTTGATTCTCAATACAATGGTCTCTTGGAGATCTATTTGATGTAAACATTTTGCGGTGTGTTTGTTGGGATCCGATGAATTTTGAGTTCATGATCAGTTTCTATCCATGAATATTATCTGAGTCTTCTTTGATCTCGTATATGCATGGTTACTTATAGCCTCGTATTTCTTCTTTGAATCTTTGGTTTAGTTAGGCCAACTAGATCGATTTTTCTTGCCATGGGAAGAGGTGCTTTGTGATGGGTTCGATCTTGCGGTGTCCTCTCCCAGTGACAGAAGGGGCAGCGAGGCACGCATGTATCGTTGCTATTAAGGATAACAAGATGGGGTCTATTCCTACATGAATAGATCTTGTCTACATCATGTCACCGTTCTTATTGCATTACTCCGTTTTTCCATAAACTTAATACACTAGATGCATGCTGGATAGCGGTCGATGTGTGGAGTAATAGTAGTAGATGCAGAATCGTTTCGGTCTACTAATCTTGGACATGATGCCTATATAATGATCATCGCCTTGGATATCGTCATGATTATTTGATCTTCTATCAATTGCCCAACAGTAATTTGTTCACCCACCGTGTGCTATACTCATGAGAAGCCACTAGTGAATCCTACGGCCCCCGGGTCTACTTTTCCAACATATTGCTTTCCGATCTATCTTTTTGCCGCTTTTGTTTTCAGATCTATTATTCCAAAAACCCAAAAATACCTTGCTGCACTTTTTATTTGCCTCTTTTATTTTGTGTTCTTACGAGATCTATCTATCCAATCTATCACAACCTAATCTATATTTTTACCGTGGAGAGATTGACAGCCTCTTTTTCGCGTCGGGTTGCAAGTATTTGTTCTTTGTGTGCAGGTGATATTTACATAGTGTTGCGTGATCCTCCTACTGGTTCGATACCTTGGTTTCATAACCGAGGGAAATACTTACCGTCGATGTGGTGCATCATCCCTTCCTCTTTGGGGAAATACCGACGCAGTCTCAAGCCATGTCAATCACCATCCCGAGTACATGCGTCAGCTCAGGTCTTAGGACATAGAATGCATGTTGTACTAGAGACTCACAGATGACATATCGCTGCGTCTCATAGTTGGGTCTGTCCAATTCAGACCTTATCTCAACTCGGATCCGACTACGTCGAATCTGACCAGATCTTTCTGAGTATATTATCCGACTAGCATCCAATGCTACATGGTCAGTGAGACAGGACCATCCACCGTGTCATATGCTAGTCTAACTGGTTGCGCGTCCACACAGCCCTTTCGACTAGGGACCATTTAGGACAGTCATCATACAATGCATAGTCTCACAAACAAGTCACGTACTTGTTGATACACATCATTGATAATGTCCAAGGACTATCTTTATTCATAAACACATAGGAAATATCATCATACATGATTGCCATAGGGCATATCTCCAACACCTTTTCCCAAGTTAATTGGTTGGAAGATTTTAGCAATTCTAACAAGTCTAATGCACCCTACACATGCTAGTCAACAAGTATGGCAGCGAAAAGTAAGGACAAGCATATGTAAGGGAGTAGAGATAGGAAGATCAAACGCAATTGATGACACGAAGATTTTTCCCATGGTTCCGATAGGTGGTGCTATCGTACGTCCACACTGATGGAGACTTCAACCCATGGAGGGTAGCGGTCGCGAGAGTCCACGGAGGGCTCCACCCGTTAGGGTCCACGAAGTAGCAACCTCGTCTATTCCATCATGGCTTCCGTCCACGAAGGACTAGCCTCACTATGGGTAGATCTTCACGAAGTAGGCGATCTCCTTGCCCGTACAAACTTCTTGGTTCAACTCCACAATCACGAAGAAGGAGACTCCCAAGCGACACCTAACCAATCTAGGAGGCACCACCCTCCAAAAGGTAATAGATGTGGTAGTATGATGAACTCCTTGCTCTTGTGCTTCAAAAGATAGTCTCATCAACACTCAATCACTCTCTCACAGATTTGGCATGGTTAGAAGAGATTGATTGGATGGAAAGCAACTTGGGGAGGCTAGAAATCAAGATTCACATGGTTGGAATGGAATGTCTTGATCTCAACACATGAGTAGGTGGCTCTCTCTCAGAAAAATGAATGGGGCAAGTGTAGATCTGTTCTGAGTGCTTTCTCTACGAATGAGAGGTGGTGGAGGGGGTATATATGGGCATCTCCAAAAATCCAACCGTTACAACATTATTGCCCAACTCGGTGAAACCGAAGTGAAAACTCGGTTGCACCGACTAGTGCAAAATGTGGCAACTTTGGCCTTTTCGGTGACACCGATATATGAATCTCGGTGGTACCGATATGGGTGACCTAGGCAGTTACCAAGACTCGGTGTCACCGATCCTTAAAACTTGGAAGTTCCGATTTTAAAAATTGGTTAACAAAATGTTGGTCACTGGTTTCGGTTGCACCTAATGGAATGTTGGTAGTACCGAGATGCTAGGGTTTGGCTAGGGTTCTGTCTGGGTTAAAACCCGGTGGATCCGAATGGGAAAGTTGGTGTCACCGAAGTTTATGTTTTGGCTTTGGACAGAGGATATTTGTGGGAGAATGGGTGAGTGTTTTTGGTGGCTAATCTTTAAGCACTTGAGCAACCAGATTATCATAATTCCTCATCCCCTTTTAATAGTATTGGCTTTCCTATGGACTCAAAGTGATTTCTTACAAAATATAAAATGTAGAGTCTTGTTGCTTGAAGCATGGCCAATCCTATTCCTTCCTTTCCTTGGGGAGGTTCTCCACACAATCCTTAGCCAATCCTCTCTGTGGACTTCATCTGAAATAAGCTAGGTAAAACTATTAGTCCAAGAGACAATGTATGTTGTCATGAATTATCAAAACCACCAAGGGAGCATTTGTGGTTTCACCCGGCCAATCCATGGCAAGGCGCGGTAGCCGCCCGCGGTGGCGGAAGCCATAGATCTACCGGTTGTGCGCCGGCGACGGGGCGGGAGAGGCACAAATCCGGGTGGCTAAGGACTGCGGCGGAGCCTACGGAGCATCCACGGTGGTTGGCGGTGGCCGGCGGGGGTGGGAGGTGTGACACCGGCGTAGATACGACACGGGAGTGGAGCGGGGGAGGCTGCGGAGGAGTGTATATATTTTCTTGGCCGCCGAGCGGTGAATCAAATATAGGGAGGTGGGGCACGGCCGAGGATAATTTATTCTCCACTAACGCCGATTGGGGATAGGCTAGATGCTGGCTAGAGAAGTAAAACCGAATTTTTACTTCTCTAACCGGTTATAGGGGATGGGTTATAAATGCACTAACGAGTTAGGCATAGTCCCGTTGAGGGTTGGACTTCGAGCATCGATCGATACTCTGTCAAGTGTGGGTCGACTCGTTGACATGAGACAAGCTTTCATTGGGACATTTTCGTTTCAAGTTGGCACCCTCAAGGGAGATTCGTTTGGCCCGCAAGCTAAGGGGAAGGTCCCAAAGGAAGACAAGGTGTCACCTTGAGTGAAATATCTCTTCTTCCAAATGAGTGATGTATTAGAGCATCTCAATCGCACTTGGTAAATCCGCCCCCTATGCAAACATGGATGCGCCCGGGCACGTCCGGGGACGACGTTGGTTAACCCCTCATATGCCTTGTTTGGCAGCCATACATCTCAAATCTGAAGTCTCAAATTCATGCATGTCCATCATATACGTGAATGCCGCATGCAAATAACTAATGTTGGTAGCGGAAATACATAGTTCAAACATAAAATTTATTTTAAGTGCACAATTCAAAGTTTCAAATATTAGCTCTTGGTTTCCATTGTAGATCCACATATGCTCCACATGATCATGGAGTCGCTACGCATGCATATGATGATGGCTCTCCCAAGAGAGCCCGGTCTCGGAGTCTACCAAGGGCCCACAAGGCCCAGGGTAAAGGAAGAGCCCTAAGGAGGCGCCAGAGACCTTTGTGTCCACCAACACAAGGACGACGGCGTTGAAGATCATATCTACCATCATGTAAACCCTAGACCTCCCTGCCTATATAAAGCAAGGTTGGAGGAACCCCTAGGGTATCTAATCTCAGATAAACACAACTCTTGTAGCAATCTCATAGTCATTCTAATCTCTTGCACAAGGTAGCCCTTCACCATGAATAACAAGATGAAGCATGATGAAGTGTATTACTCTACGGAGGCCTGAACCTAGGTAACTTGTGCGTGTAAGATCCGTCCCGATACTTTCGACCTTGCAACAATGACGATTTTTTTTTACGGAAACTGAAAATGGTAAATGTTATAAAATTTTCCATAAATTATATGGTCATCCCGTAAAACGATTTATACGGAAAAGAATTACATAAGCTCTTGGAGTTGTTCTTTGAGGAGTAAAACTAAAATTTTACTTGCCTATAGCCGTTTATGGATCGGCTAGAGTTGCTCTAACGCGCACGCACGTGTTTGCAGAAAATATTGAAAAAAATGCACGTGGCTCATGAAAAATCCACGATGTGCATGTAACCCGACTCAGCTCCGCAGGTCGTGGTTATTCAAAAAAAAAAGGAAGCTCCGCAGCTTGTGCAGGCGGCCGCTGTCCCTGCGCTCCCGGTCCTGGCCTTCCCCAGTTCCACGCAGGGCCGGTCCTGAGATTTCAAAGGCCCGGGGCCAAACAAGAACTCGCGGCCCTTTAACAAAAATATGGAAATACGATTTAATGCACATTATATATATGAAATGTCCCCAGTTCCTTGATTCGTAAATATCCATAGACCGTAGTAAAAACAAGTTTCTCGTTTACACTAGCATTCTGTAGCAGATGAATTAAATACGAGATCATTGTCACTCACATTGTTATCATCCCGTGGTATGTTGACATTTGTCTTCTCTAGGATTATTTTCTTCTTGATTGATTAGTTTGTTCCTCCTCCGCTGAATGGATCCCTTATGTGATTCTATCAACGCATGCATATGTTTTCTCTTATCACCATCAGCTGCATACTCGTCTAGATGACATGACGATGCTGAATAAAAATAAATACTTGAAAATTGGCACACAAGTTACAGATCAATCCAATACAATCTATATCAATTATCCCTAAAAATTATCAATTACCATGGCAAAATCAGTACCTTTTCTGAAATTGGCATCTCGCTTCTCAATGTTGCCCTGTGGGAACCGGGGATGCGTAAGTCCGACGATCTAGCCGGCAGGCAGCAGTGTTACTCTTCCTGACAGTAACTAAGCGGCGGCGATCAGGCGTCCCGCGAATCAATCAGCAACCTTCGCTTGCCGGAGAGGCTATCACCGCCTGATCACCAGATCTTCTGTGCAGCCACAACAGATCCAATCGCCAAATCGCCAAAAGGACGAAAAGTTTGTTTCCGTTCTATTTGCTGCTTCGTGCTGTTGTGCCTCCTAGAGCCCAATCAATCCGTCAAAGGTCAAAGTAATCGTGTACCTCTATGCTGCCGTAAAGTTTTCTCTTTTTCTAGGGCATACTAGTAAGCGTGCACGTGCAACGCACGTTTTCAATATACTTATTTATGTATACTTCAGCATGTGTATAGCCTTCAAATAGTCAACACTTCGTAAAACAAAACTGATTGAGTCGCATCCATGCTTTGACAAGTATCAACGAAGAGCAGAAATCACTCAACCAAGAGAAATTAGTAACCTGTAAGTTTTTATCTGTAACTTAACATGAAAGGAGGGGGCACACCTGGTTGAAACATTCATATCCACTTTGGATTCATGTAATAGCATCAGATTTGCACAACTTAGTTTCCTGTGGGAGAAGAAGAAACAATCTGCAGCTGCAGGGAATCAAGGAAACAACCTTTATATGCAGAACTCGTAGTTGGTTTGCTTTCATTGGGTATTAAGGATTAGATTTTAGGTTCTTAAGGGATAAGTTGACTTTTCTTACAGAAAGTCTAAATCTATTTCATGTATGTGATCAAGCCGCACCATCCGAACTCTATTTGTCCTTGAAGCAAGATCATGAAGCACACCTGAGATAATAGTTGTTGGAGCAGTCCATGAAAACAATGAGCCTGGGAATAAATGATGCCAAATCCAGGAGATGAAACTTCTACAAGAAATAAACGATAGCACCTGCAAGACATCTTAAAGCAAACATGCCATGAAGTTGTAAGATGGATAAGTAATTTCTAAATGAAGATCTTAACACACACCTGCACTGCATCCAAGACTTCAGATACACAAAAATAATTGTCCTATGCAAGAGATGCACAATTACTTCGCAGTAGTGGCATAGCATTAATGTTTTCCACCCTGTTGACATAAACTCAAATTTCACTTGATGCAGAGGCCGGGGGTAATCCTCCTTTTCGGAAAAAAAAATCGAAGTTTATTGTAATTTTAGCAACTCAATTGTAAAAAACAATAAGGCAAGTTACTTGCAACATAACACTATACATGAGGCAATATAAAGTGCAACAATGTAGTTCGATAATTTGAACACTGAAATGCTTCAGACATACTCCTTACTATTATACCGCTAAATATTTTTCATCCTTTATTGTCTTATCAATAACTGAAGCTTCTCATGCAAAGTATGTGAAATTTAGATTCACATGCTCAAAACCAATCTCTCCAGCATGACCAAAAATATGGTGCATGGAACGAAGAATGCATACACTTCTGCATATGAGCCTTTTATCATGTTAGTATCCTGTGAAAAACACATATACTTGTGCTATTCCTTAGCATTATCGCTCAACTCGTAAATTTCGAAGGGGGAAAAGACAACCCACTCCTAGATAGGATATCTAATTTTGTGAGCAGACATGAAGTAACTGATCCACATATCTTTGCTCAAGAAGAAAGTGAGGCAGGACGCACATGTGAGGGTTGCGATCCTTGCATCCTTAATCTGCTTGGCGTTCGTCCACTTCTTGGCGAACATGGTGGTTGTTTGCACTGATTTAGGTGAAGTACTCGGTGATCTTCCCTGTGGTGAGTGCGACAGCAACCTCTGCACATTGCGGAGATCACTACAACAAAAGTGATAATCTGTGACGCACATTCTGTGACGGTCCACTGAAAAAACGTCACATTTTGTGAAATTAAGATGATTCCCTGACATTTTTTCTCTGAATCGTCACAGAATGAGCGTCACAGATTCTCACATTTGTTGTAGTGGATAGGGCGATTGAAATTTCCATTGACAGTACATCAAACTGAAAATTAGCTACTTCAGAATTCCATACTTCAAAAATTGTTGAGCGTTTGGGCAAAATGCACCTCCTAGATTACAATGATTCATATGTAATATCTTAAATTAATAATTCAAGGGTGCAGCCTTTTGGCATGTGAATCAGCAATTACCTACAGCTGAGACTGCACAAGGTAGGCACCCAGCGTCTTCGCTGATGGATCATTCGGTGGCTTGCTGCCGGACTGAAACCATGTAAAAATGAACTGAAATTAAATAAAATTGCCATGTCATGGGGAACAATTTTTTGCTAAAGGTGCCATGTACCTGAGCATGAGACGCTAGCTGCGCGATGGTCTCCTCCCGAACGGTGTCCAACTCAATGGCGAGAGAGAGGACTCAGCCCCAGCGGAACCTCGCCATGGCCGCACTACGGCTTGGACTCCGTCTCCCGACCCAGGACTGCGGCGCAGCCGCGCGGGCAGCCCAGAGTCGCCTGCTTCGCTGCGTCCACTGCGGCACGTGCCCGCGGGTCCAGGTGCTCCGGATCCCACCTCCCAGACCACGCGCGCAAGTACAGCAAGCTCCTCGCGCGCCAGCCCAGGGTCGCCTGCCCCACCGCTCCTGCTGCTCCATCCACCTCCTCCGCTCTGCGCAGCCAACCCATGCCCCCCAGAATCGGACCCCCTCCCCCAGATCCGCTCCCCCTCTCTGAGCTAAGCTATCCAGGAGGAGCGTGCCGCGGAAACGCCATCAACGCATCGGCGACTGGCCTCTGTGAGGGATGGAGAGCCTGGCGCAGCTCGCGGCACTACTGCGGGAGTCCCTGAGGCGGAGGCGGGGGAATGGGGCGGCGCGATTGGCGCATTCCGAATGATGCAGCCCGCTGGGTGGCCGCCGACGTCTACGCCTACGCGAGGATGCTGCAGGCTGCGGCCGTGCAGCCGGGGAGCCGCATCATCACCGACAGAGGGGTGGGCTTTGCACGCGCTCAGACCCGGGTTCCTCGTCGGTGTGGACTGCCGCCTTGCCCGGTTCGAGCTCCTCGTTCCTGTGCTGCACGCCGGACTTCGTCCTGGCCGTCGTCGGTCCAGCGGACGCAGCGTCGTGGGGTGGCGTTATTAGCCGGAGAGGAGAGTGGTGGCCTCAATCCGGTGACGGTAGGCTGGCGGCGGCGATCTAATCCTAGGGAGGGTGCAATGGACATGGAAGGAAGACGAGGGAAGAGCGGGCTGTGGGGCTTGATTGCTATGAGAAGAGTGGATTGCGTTTTCCACGGAACACGTATTTGGCAGAGTAATCGTCCGTCGATGTTAATTGCTAGGTACAATCGTAGCATCAGATTAGATTAATCCTGACTGTTAGATGTGATTAGGTGGAATAATCTGATGATAGTAATTAGACTGGGTACATTTACGGGGTGGGCTTAAGAAAGATAAAGTTGGCTTGTTTAATAGTAGTATAGATTCATCCGTTAATTACGTACGCAAACTCCATCCATCCAATCGTCAATCGTTTTTTTGAGTCTATATAATCGTCAATGTCGCTGCTCATCTGAACCTGTCAACCTAAGCAAGGCTCAGGCGCCCAGCAGGCTTTTCTTTACTGCTGCGCTGAGACTTACTAGCAGCACGTACCTCCTGGTGGGGGCCCCCTCACTCCGGGGGCCCGGGGCTGCCGCCCCCCCCCCCCCCCCCCCCCCCCCTCTCAGGGCCGGCCCTGGTTCCACGCCCCCGCCGTCCTGCTCCTGCGCGCCGCGCGCCCCGGCAAGGCCGCCCGCCGGCGCCGTCCCCCGCGCTCAGGCCCCGGTCTTCTCCGCCCCGGCTCCCCCGCCGTCCTGCGCGCCCCGGCATTCCCACGATATCATCCCAGCTGCCAGCCTGCCATGGACGAATAAGGCCGACTACAACGCTACAAGAACCTTCATCATTCGGTTCTAGACTGAAAGAAGAACCCACCATGGTACATACTTGTTCCGTATTTTCAACAGTGCCTTTCGCACTGTCTGTTGATTGTTCTTTTAACATGTACAGCCTTTGTAATCCGTTGCATCGACATGGAGACAAGAGAGCAGGAAGGCCCAATACACATATGCACATTTGCACTCTTTCTGAACAGGAAGCTAAATCGATCATTTTTGCTACTCCAAGGATTGTAGATATTCAGAACTTGAGCAGTGTTCTGAAAGATCAGTTAAGCTCATACAGTTATAAGTGCTAAAGTTTTCCCATATTGCCGGCATTTTTTTTGGGGGGGCCTTGGTGCTCGATTTGTACTTTCTACCAGCGTGACTAATAATGTAGTCCAAGGATGACTGGATCAATTTACTGATTATTTTACCAGAAGAAACTTCGACCATAAATTAGTGCCAAAATGTAGTGTTGTCCTAGTACTAGATAGATGGACCATTGAAGTCAGTATTCCACTGCTAATTCAGCAAGACATTGATAGCTGAAATGGTTTGTGGGAGTATTTTAGCTAGCAAAATTTCCTTTGAGTTATCGGTCACATTTATCAGCACCTTATATTTGTACAAGATTTCCAAGAGTGAATCTTGTGAGTTGTTAACTGGCTATTTGCTAACAAGAGTCACGCGGTCTCTCATGGTTGCGCCGAAGGGATCTCGAAGGGAAGAACGAATTTTGTAAGAAACAGCTGGAACTTTGGAAGTTGTTACATGCTCTAGAAGATCAAACAGTTATGCAGACTAGAATCCGCTTTTCTTTTCTTTTTTTCTGTAAGGAAAAACTGTACGAATAAGCCCACTATGTTTCATACAAGAGTTCATATAGACAACATTCAATACAGTGCAGTTAGTGTTCCGTCTACAGAAATATTTATGCAACAGACAACCTGACATTTTTTCTAGCAACATTTTCTTTTACTTTCAAATATCAAGCAATATACTAGATCAATTCTTCTTCTTGCGATTGATATACTGTTGTTTATTGCCGGTCATCATGAGTAGGCTGGGTGATTTTCTTCGTCATCACATGCCAGTAGAGCTTTTACAATTTCATTCATTGTAGGTCTGCTGTTTCTTTCTTCGAGACAAGATAAAGCCAATTTCACCATTACCGCCACTTGCTCAGGATTGAAATGGCCATTCAGTCTAGCATCGGCTATAACTTTGAAATCTCCACTCTCCAGCAATTCTTTAACTGCATGCACAAACTGTCTAAACTCCACCTCTTTCCCATCCACTGTAATCCCACTTGAGATCCTATTTCCAGTCACAATCTCAAGAAGTACAACGCCATAACTATAAACATCAACCTTTGCGTCGATCGGCAAATTCAGTGCCCACTCTGGCGCCATGTAGCCCATTGTTCCTCTCATGTGGGTGAGGTTGAAACTGGAACTGTCTCTCTTTGAGAGTTTGGCTAGTCCGAAGTCTGCTATCTTTGCTTCGAAGTCTCTGGTTAGGAGAATGTTCTCTGGCTTTATATCACAATGGATTACCCACTCAAGGCACTCATGATGGAGGTATGCCAAGCCTCTTGCTGTTCTCAGTGCTATTTTGAATCGTTGGCTCCATGCAAGTAATCTCTCAGCACTTAGATTACCAAATATAAACTTGTCAAGTGATTCATTCTCCACATACTCGTACACCAGCAGTTTGTGTTGACCCTCAGAGCAAAACCCCCACATCCTTACTAAATTCATATGGTTGATCCTTCCGATTATATTCATTTCTGCCCAGAATTCCTCCTCACTATGTGAAACGCTAGTTAAGTTCTTCACTGCCACAACTCTCTTATCTTCAAGTACCCCTCTATAAACAATTCCAGAACCCCCTCTTCCAATCTCTTCCTTGAACTTTCCAGTCGCTTCCCGTAATTCCCTATAGATGAACATCCTGAACTGGCTCATCACAGTCCTATAGCCTTCTTCCATTGACTTAGGTATGTTTTGCTTGCTGTAAAGAAACGACCAGCTTGTACCGATAAAGAGCAACACTAGGGCTCCCAGTATTGCTGCAAACACATAATAAATTGTATAACTCTTGTTGACATCATTCATTCCATACATACTTGCAGATCCTTGTACAATCACTGGAATATCCGGACTGCATGTGAGACGAGATTGTCTGGAGATGCTTGTATTCTTGGGTAATTTGATATAGGTGTCGCCAGGATAATTTGGGGAGCTGTAACCATTGAAGAGTACAGCTTTGGTGTAGCAAAGTCCATATCCTGCCTTGTATGCAAGAGCTGAGCAGGAGCAAATGTCCAAGCATGTCTTTTTACATTCTTCAAGTGAGACGGGGGACGCATCATTGGTCAGATCAAAGCCATAAAAGTCCGTTTGAGGGAGCTTGATGAAGTCAAACTCTTCTGGTTTGCTGCAGCTTTTGCTGAATTGTGGCTTGCAACCTTTGTTCCAGTTTTGCGGATCGGTCATCTCATATCCTGGGGGACATGAACACCTGAAACTTGGCAAGAACTCACATACCCCATTTTGTCCACATAGCCCATGCACATCGCACAGTTTTGCTATAGCCTGCCATGATACTATCCAACTCCCATTTGACACATTCAGACTGTACATTCTGAGGTTTCCATCAGAACCAATTGTCAGCCTTCTCTTGATTCCATTACCCCAATCAGAAGCCTTGACATTCAGCCCATCACTTGAGAGGAAAAATCCTTCAGTGTCGAGGACTGCAATCCTAGAGCTGTTGTAGCTAGTTCGCTTATTTTCACGCACTGAGTAGTCTGCACTTGGCCAATAGATACTTGATATTTCTGGACTATCATACATGAGGCGTAGAACATTGTCGTTGTCAAAATAAAGGCTGTAATAACTGGAGACCAACCTTGTATTTTTTTTGAAACTCTGCAAAGGCAGCAAT
The DNA here is from genome assembly GCA_039707655.1 of Elymus sibiricus. Lineage (NCBI taxonomy): Eukaryota > Viridiplantae > Streptophyta > Magnoliopsida > Poales > Poaceae > Elymus > Elymus sibiricus. Next base: position 313,033,575 of record CM077667.1, on the reverse strand, counting down.
GTATCTGTTGGTGAAGAGAAGCTTTCCCACAAAATTGCACCAGTTGAGGATTTGATTATGAGGTTGCCAGTGTCAAGAAGGGAAGCCACTGTGCCCTTGCCAGAACTTGTCGTGTTCTCCCAAGTTACGGTGCCATTGACATCAGTGAGGACCAAGTTTCCATTATGGTTCAGAGACACCATGGAACCATGGCCATTCACCAAGGACCTGGGGTTTGCAGACCATACAACAGTCTTTTCCATGGTGGTGGTGAACCAGATAGAGAAGGAGAATGCATTCTCCCCAACTTCATGGAAGCCGCAAGAGAAATCATCATTTGGTGAGGTAAGGAAGCTCTGCCTATGCTCTTCTACAGATAAGGATGAGCCAGTGCTTAGCATCGACTGAGCATATGAGCATGGCAGAGCGGTGAGCAATCGAAGAATGACAAGGAAGAGGAATGTGTTCATTTTTCTTGGTGTTCAGCGAGTTGTATGTCCGAAGGTACTGCTCCCATTTATGCTTGCTCTTTTCGTCATGTATGTATGCGTGTGGTCGTAATTAATTTCCCACTTGCTGCGAAGGCCCTTTCATAGAGTCCAATTTGAACTCATGCTTCAATTTCTTGGTCTAACATGCGAATAGGTTATTTTTTCTTTATGACGATTATCTTATCTCAGTCAGTCGCGGCGGCTTCTAGACAGAGGACTGCGATGGGATTTCGTTTCCTATTTTGAAATTCTCCTTTTTAGGAAGTTTGAAGTCCAAATTGACGTAAGCTGCACGGTGCAAAATAGTTTGTCCCATGGTTTTATTACTGATTTTTTGCAATTTATGATTGTCCTTTTGTTTCATATTGGCATTGTTTTCTGAGCATTAGTTTATTATGGACCTTGATGATGTTGCTACTGAGCTAGTTATGAGATGCTAACCCTTGATTGAATTGGCGTCAGAAGTTTGTTAGTGATAAGCCGGCATCACTAAACCTTTTTCTTCTTCTGGGCAACAATGATAATCATTTAGCAAGCTTGAGCTACATTTTCTTTTTGTGTGTTTATGTCATGCCGTTTTCGACATGCTAGGATAGCTATTGCCCACTCGAAGAGGTGGACAACTTCTTATAGAAAAAATAAGAGGAGGTGGACAAGCCACAAGTGGTTAGGCCGGCTGCCTAATGCCCTGATAGCCATGGTGCCAGCGATCCTTAGCATGGAGCCATGGACTTCTGACCGGGTGGCTTGGCGTTATCATGGTATTGTCACTGTCCCCTGATATTGTGATATTGATCATTTATTATATGTCATGCGATGCCAAATTAAAGATCATGCTTGTGTTATTTTTATTCCGTTTCTTCTGCGAATCTTCTTATACTTGCGTGCAAGGCAAACTAAATGCAGGTTTCTATGTATTGATATACTAGGGATTATGCTATATGATCATTGTAAGTTTTTAATCTTCTTATACTTGCGTGCAAGGCAAACTAAATGCAGGTTTCTATGTATTGATATACTGGGGATTATGCTATATGATCATTGTAAGTTTTTAACCCAGTAGTAGTCTGTTATTTTTTTCTTGCTTTCTTGAAGCACTTCACTGTGCTTCTCTATCTTCCTTAAAATTTGAAGTAGCATAAAAGTTTCTTCATGTTGCTAGGAAATACAGGCCTTAATCTGGATGGCATCCTTATGACTTCCCCGCTGTCCGTTCCGGGTTCCGCGTTGTGATATCTGGGGTTCGGACTAATTCTTGGCCAAGCTTGGGCCTTGGCAAGGCAAGCACTTTACTGCAGCCGAGAGGAATACACTTGTGAAATCGGTGCTCACGCCCATCGCTATACTCCATCAGTTGTGGAATATAAGGTGCATAAATTTTCATGAAAATCATATGTTTGGATGTTTTTACAAAGAATATAGAATAAAATATCAATATCTTCAATACCTAATAATAAATAAATGAAAACGATAAATCCCGAACGTTTGGGGTTTGAGTATGGCAAATTGAATGTTTTCGACGGCAATTTTAGTTGACACGCATGACAATTTCCTGCCAAAAAATACATTGAGCACGGTTTGCCATGCATGTCAACTAAACTTCATCCACCCGTCACTAAAATTGCCATCGAAAACAGGATTTGCCTTGGTCAAAAAACAAACGTCCGGTCGTTATCAGGGTCCTAGATAAAATACGAAAATATTTTTTATGATGGATCAAATGATACAAATTTGGTCTTGTAGATATTATTTTTTTCTAAAAATTTGGTCAAATCGTGCACATGTTTGACTTTGAAAAAATAATCAATATAACTTATATTTCAGAACTATGGGAGTATCAACTAACTTCCGTTGACTTCCCACTTTTACCAGTGGGGTTGAGGAGGTCTTTCGGCAAGGCGACTAGACCTTTCTTGTGGTCGGGTACCACTAGTGCCTCTGACCGAAAATGCAAAGTCAATTCAGACTACCGTGTAGCACGGCACGGCATCCTGGTTGTCGTGAGTGCACTGAAGGACTGAATCACGTATACTCTTGCTTAAATCGTCCCCCTAAACTGTCTGCTACTAACCTCACGACAATTAAAGGAAGGACTGAACAATGTATAGTGCCCAGAGACGGAGCTAGCGAATTGCCAGCGACGGAGCTAGTGAATTGCCGAAGCCAGGACACGTTGTAAACTAAAGTTTACTTTGGTCTATCAAGCACCACAAGTATTACATATTTAGATAATGTCATGTGCAATATAAACACTAATGTTTCCTAGAACATAAGAAAGTAAAAAAAAGAAACATGAGACGCAACACCAAATAACCCGCTAAACAGTAGCCACACAACCAAACCTTTCGACACCGATGTCATTGTCATAGACTCAACACTGATCATATTATGTTCATGTTCATCACTTGGTTGTGGATCTCGCGACGATTCCAATTGTGATCTTCTTCTAGTGTAACAAAAAATCTACTCAATTATGAAATTTGAACAAGCATGATTGAGATTGGACACACTCAATATTCAATTGCACAATTAATCGGTAGTTAATAGAGAACAACTTACCTAGTTGTCGTGTGCCATGGGTAGCCCTCGCGGTTGACGGTCTGCCGCTATTTTTGGCCTCCTAGTTGTGGGTTACGCAGTTTGGACACTTGCCGATGATGTTCACGTGGCTACTGGCTACTATTAGGTAGTTTGCCAACGCTAGCACTGAAGAGGCACCGTCCGCCGGAGCCGGAGTTGAATTCCCATGGGAGGAGTCACCGCGTTGGCCCTCACGCTTGCGCTTTCGATCGCGACCGTAGCATGCCCGACACGAGGCCCCATCGCGTGCCATCTTTCTTGCCGGACGCTCTTCGGTACTCCGCACTCCACACTCCATCGATGGCCGAAGTAGCTATGGCAATAGGCGTGCAGTCGCGAGTCCCTCATTTTCGTGAGCAAAGGAGCGAGTCGATTCACCTTTTTGAAGTTCTCACGAGCTGGGTAGCTGGATTTTTTGTGGACGGGTAAATCAAAGTTTATTCAACAAAAGCAACTATGTGTGGGATAGAATTCGGATCATGGGGGCCCAACCAGACGCGACGCCCCTGACCAAGAGAAAGAGGGTACTTGGCTAGACTATGTGCTTTAGTGTTGATAGCATGACCTTCGAAAGTAAAATTATAGTGAAAAAGAGCTACTCTAAGAGTAATCTCGTGAACTATAGAAACATATTTTCCGCTACTTTTGCGATATCTGCTACCTTCTGTTTAGAATCCGAAGCAAGTACGGGGATGAGACGGACGGGCGCCGGGGGGCACCAAGGTCAGCTCCAACGCCGGCCAGCTCCTCAGGGACTTCTCCGTGCTTGCCGCAGCACCTTGTCATTGACGGCCTCGGCCTCCGAGGCCGCAGCTACCCTCCCGCAGAGGCTACGGCGAAAGGACGGGTGGGCGCGCGCGGCGCCGGTGGCGCAGGCGGCGCAGGCCGTGCGCACTGTCGGCAGGTCCGTCGGCAAGGTCGACACAGCCGGCACGGGCGCAGCAGTAGTCCATGGCCAGGGCGGGCAGGGCGCCGACGGACAGGGCGCAACAGCAGTCCATGGCCAGGGCCGGCAGGGCAGCAGTCCATGGCCAGCAGTAGTCTCCGTGCGTCGCCGCACGCTATACTGCTACTCCAGCCGCGCTCTCCGCCGTGCCGCCGCCGCATTCGTGGTCTCCGCGTCGCCGGCCTAAAGGGAACGCCGCCGCCGCCGCGCCCATCGGGTGGCTAGGAGAGAGAGACACGCAGGTGAGTTGGTGCGTGGGTGGATGGGGTGGGGCCAGCGAAGAGAAAAAGGTAGGAGAGAGAAGGTAGGCCATGCCTAGCATGCAGGAGAGAGACACGGACGAAGATGGCACAAAAAATGTTCATTTTGTGTCCGCTTCCAATCCAAATCAGTCCAAATTTAAGATCAAAATGGATCCGTGCAAACATAAAATGGACAGGAAATCGGAATGGGTCCATGTGTTGGGCACACCTTTTCCTCTATGCGGACACGAGCGAACGAAATGGATCCCTGCGTTGGAGTTGCTCTTATAGGCTCAAGCAGTGGCAGACCTACCCATGGGGCGAGCCAGGGTGGCCGGCCCGGGTTACTCTCCCCGGCTATGTGGTGTGTGAGTGAGAGGAGTGGCTGTTTTTCCCGTCAAGAAAAGTAGAAAGGAGGAGCTTCTATACGTTGACATCAATGTTATATAGCATAACAAGTCATTTCTAGAAAAAATATCAACCAAATGATCTATAAGTAGCCTACAATTTAAAACTCAGCAAAATCAAGATGCGGCTCACATTTTTCTATGCAATGAAGCTAAAGACAACATTCCTCACATTGTACAAAAATATCTTAAACACATCAAGTAGATCTTAGTTCGTAAGAGATAATTAGTTGGATCATTGAAATGGATTTCAACTACTTCTCGATTGTTAAATGTTATAATTTTTATGCATGCAAATTTGTATGCATTGTGATTATATTTGCAACTGGTAAAAAAATATTCATGGCCCGTGGCAAAGCACGAGCATTATACTAATATATATAGGGATCGTGCCAGGGTTTCGTTCCAGTTTTGGGAAGCTTGGACGAGTTTTTTTTTCTTTCTATTTTTCCTCGACAGGATCTTTTTCGACATTTTTTGTTTTCCTTTTTCCTTTTTTATTTTTCTATTTCCTTTTTTGAAATTCACAATATTTTCTCAATTTCATGAACTTTTTTGGAAATAAAATTCCCAAATTCGCAAACTTTGTTTTTCAAATTCTTTGAACTTTTTTTCAGCTTCACAAACATTTTCTCAAACTTTATGTACCTTTTTCCAAATTTGAGGTTTTCCTCAAAAATTGTGAACCTCTTATTTTTTGCACACATTCTTTTCCGTTCTATTTTACCTTTTTAACTTTTAGTAAACATTTCCAAATTCTTGAACTATTTTCAGATTTTTGAACTTTTCGGATAAGTGAAGTTTTCCCCTTTTAAATTGTTTCCCCAAATTGTGAACATTTTTAAAATTTTAATTTTTTTATTTATGATGGTCAACGGTCAACTGATCTACCAGTCAATTGATTAATAAAGTCTAGCGTATTTTGCTCGAAAAAACTTTTCTGCTTTACTTTTTTAAGTTTTGGTGAACTTTTCCAAAATTACAAACTATATTCCCTTTAAAACTTTTTTCCCAAATTGTAAACGTTTTTAAAAATTCTGAAAATTTTATTTCTGATGGTCAACGGTTTACTGGTCTACCGGTCAACTAAAAATACACCAGGAAAAAAGAACTAGGCGAGAAAACAGCAGCGAGGGATTTAGATAGGCCAGCCCATACCAGCTGCTTTAGGTGCTATAGACACAAAACAGCGCTTACTGTGCTGTATAGGAGCGCCGGAGCTATATGTCGAGATGTCCTATTGGACGCACGAGATTTCGCTGCAGGGACGCGATAACAGACCGGCCTATTTGCAGGCGTCCGAATGAAAAAAATGTCACGAATAGTTATAGTGTAGGTCTCAAGTTTAACTCGAGATGTCACCCTGGATAGAATGGTTGCTAGCCAGTCAAGGTGGCAACTGAGATTAGATGAATTTGAAGCACTAACCATAAAGTATAAAGTTGGGCGGCAGGTCCATTTTTTCCAATATTTTCAACATTTCTTGGAAAATTGTGAACAAAATTTCTTAAACAATGCGAATGTTTGAAAATCATTTAAAAAAAATACAACAAGCTTTTTAAGCGTGAACAAATTTCTAAAAAGTGAACAATAATTGAAAAACAGGAACAATTATCTAAAATTGAACAAAATTCGATAATATGAACATTTATTTAAAATAAATAGAAGATGGAAAATAAATTAATATACATTGAACATTTATGTAATACTAGCAAACCGTGCATTGCAACGGAGAAAAAACAACATGATAAGTGGTGCCGTGCAAAAACTTAAAGGTGTAATGATTTTTGAAGTGTATTTAAAGTGTTTACAATTTATTATACAACACAAATATCTACCTAGTTACCGGTATATGTTTACGCATTTGCTGTGGTTTCTCGGCAATGCCCCAAAATTATTGCAGTACGAATAAAAAAAGTAAAGTACATTTTAGTACTTAATGATAGCATGTACATAAGAGCATTAATTTTGTCTTACTGATATATATGTTTGCACATACACAAATATATATGTGTTTCAACATTATATATCTACACGTAAACACTATTCTGATCACGAGATGAGAATAATATTCTGATAACTACCTGACCCGTCCCAACAGTAGTAGTTGAACTTCCCTGAGTGCTAGGTTGAACTTCCGCTAAAGTTGTCCAAATGGGGCTTGCGATATACCGTTGAAAAGCTGTGGACACCACGGTCACAACCTAGGTTGAATTTTTGACAAAATCCAAACAGTTTAAGTGCAGTTTTGAAACCGTTTTTCTTCATACAAAAAAACGTGAATGGTATTTTCGAGCCTATTTCTAAAAAAATTATCAGAATGAGGCAAATGATATGGCGTTGGAAAGCTGCTGCAAATCCGCTCATTTCACATGTTGATGGTTTTCCCAAATTCGCAACGGTTAAAGAGGAATTTAAAAAATGACGGATTTTCTGAAACCGAACAGCCGGGTTCGTATTTTTGGGTTCATTTGAAAACGGCTAGTCCGATTGATGCAAATGATATGGCGTTGGAAAGCTTATGAAAATGCGCTTCTTTTCATATAAAAAATTTCTCCAACTTTGAACGGTTTAAGAGTAATTTAGAAAACGGCAAAAGTTCCAACGAGTTCGTATTTTTGCATTTTTCTCAATGGTTTCTCGGAATGCAGCAAATGATATGGCGTTGGAAAGCTTGAACAAATGCGAAACTTTTATATGTTAAACGTTTCTTCCAATTCTTTACGGTTTTAAGTCAATTTTGAAAATGGCTAAAAATGTATTTTCGCCGCAGTTTTTACACACTTTATCGGAATGGGGCAAATAATATACCGTTGAAAAGCTATGGAAAATGCGAATCTTTTTCGTATTTATCGTTTTCTCTAATTCCAAGCCGTTTTCAAGTATTTTTGAAAACAACGAGATCATGTGTGCTGCCTTTATCGCGAAACAGGGTCTTCGGAAATGCACCGCGTGAAGAACCTGAACTTTTCGACATGTGTACCTGAACTTCACTCTGTTTTTCACGTGCTTCAATCTGTTTTTCACGTGTTGTTTTTGCTCGTAAGTCTCCATCCACTCACCGGAATTGAGCAAATGATATACCGACGAAAAGATGTTGTAAACACGCAACTTTTCCGTGTTGATCTTTTTTTCATACTCGCGATGGTTTAAAAGATTTTCATCCGAAATTCATGCAGTGTAGTAGTTGAACTTCTCTGTGTTTAAGACATCAGTTCGGTTTTCGGGTCATAGAGGTCGCAAACGATCTCGGATGAAGATGATCCCAAGAGCAAATTTAACCGTTTCGACGAGACTAACAACTTTTGTGTTGAACGTTTTTTATTCGAGGCCGTCTTGTGGGCCGAAATGTTCGCGCACTAGCAGCAATTGGTGGCGCTACCCATCAAACACATGTCTGATGGGGCGCGCCACTTTTTGCCTGGTGGTATGGCTGCACCCGAATGGCTCTAACTTTGGCATACGACCTTGGATTGAGATGTTTTTTATATCAAAATCGATCGTCTCGACGAGACGAAGACAATCCGTGTAGAACATTTTCTCAGATGAGGTCGTCTTAGGGGCTTAATTGACCAAACAGTACTCTGAATATAAGATCTTGGTACTTTGAGCATAGTTTCGGCCCTTTAGATGTGATCGAATAGTGATGACCCCAACTCCAAAGTTTCTCATTTTGACTATACGTAACTTTCTCATGTTGAGTACTTTTCCATTTGAGGTCATCTTAATTACGTTTTTGGCCATGCCAAAATCTGGTGACAACACCATTTTAAAACATGTATTTGAAGGTCCGACGTCCCGGAATATAAATTTTAAACCGTGCACGGTGGTGCATGTGAACTTCCTGCAACAAAGCTTTTAGGATTTTAGTTTTATATTCTTTTATTCTCATATGAAACGCATACCGTGTAGTAGTTGAACCGCTCGCTGTTTTCACTTTCAACTCCGGTCATGTATTTTTGTTCGTAATTCCTCACCCGTTTCGTTGGAGTTGCACAAATGATGTGCCATTAGAAACCTGTTGAAAAGACGCAAGTTTTTGTAATATGGTTAAACTTTCCTTTTCAAACAACATACACCAATTTGTTTTTACCGTTTATTTTGGAATAGAACAATGAGAGAATTATTTTTGTGTGTTTTTTAACATGTAAATACACTCACAAGAATTTCTATTTTTTTTCGGGCCGAGCACTTGAACTTCTAGGAACCAATTCTTTTGACTTTGACTTATTCTTTTATTGGATATGAAACACACATCATGCAGTACCTGAACTTCTGGTGGTTATCACTTTGAATTGCTCTTTGTTTTCTAACCTTAACTCCTAAAGCACTCGTCGAAATTGTGTATGTAAATCCTAGGTTTTTTTTAATAAATTCTCTACCTCACTCTGTTTCTTGTGCGTTGTTTCTTGAACGGGCTATTTTGAACTTGTCGGGGAGCAGCACATGGACTTCTATCAACAAACCTTTTACTCTTTTAGTTTTATACTCTTTTTTGTCCTCTGAAACGCAACCAGTGTAGTGCTTCAAATGCTCAGTGTTTTCACATTGAACTGCTCACTTCTTTTTTGTTCGTAACTCATCAACTGTTATAGTAGTTGAACTTCCCGTTGTTTTCATGTTGAACTTCTGTCACGTATTTTCGTTTGTAATTTCTCACCCATTCGTCGGTGTTACACAAATGATATTCCTTTTTGAACAAACCTCTCTTACAATAAATTTTTAACTTTCTCCGACCGAGGACTTGAACTAATAGCAACAAAATAATGGACCTTGCCTTTTTATTCATCTTTTCTCACATTAAGCACACACCATGTAGTACGTGAACTTTCTTCGTTTTTATATTTTAAATTTTGAATTTTCTTTTTTTGAAATCGAATTGCTCCCAAATAATAACTGAACTTCTTTGTAGATTGAGACAATTATTTTAAAACATCAAAAACAATTTCTTTTTTGTGTTTTGAACACGCAAGGTGAACCTCTCTTGCAAGAATTCTTGAACTTCCCCACGCAGAGCACATGAACTTCTTTCAACAAACCATTTAAACTTTTAGTTTTTTATTTATTTATTCTCACCTTAAACGCATTTCTTGTAGTACTTTGAACTTCTCGTTGTTTTCACTATGAAATTCTGTCACGTTTTTGTTTGAAGTTCTCACTTTTCCAAATTTAGTAAAGAAAAAAATCCGGGTTGCTTTACACGTCGACCTACTCCATTATTTTAATTTGAACTTTGGAGCTTTTTTATTTTGAACTTCGATGTATTTATTTTATAAACAGGGGAAATAAAACTGATCTGTTTTCCCGTGTAAGGAATTTCACGAGTTTAATTTGAACTTCTCAGCTTTTTTATTTGAACTTCTTCATTTTATTCTTTAGTAACGAGAAAAATGTGAGTTTTTTATAAACTTTGAACTTCACTGCTATTTTAATTTGAACTTCTCAGATTTTTTGTTTGAACTTTTGCATTTTATTCTTTAGTAACGAGAAAAAAATCTGAGTTTTCATAATTTCGAACTTCTCTTCTATTTTAATTTAAACTTCTCACCTTTTTTAATTTGAACTTCTTCATTTTATTCTTTAGTAACGAGAAAAAAATCTGAGTTTTTCATAAACTGTGAACTTTTCTGTTATTTTAATTTACTTCTTAGTTTATTTTAAAAAAAATCTTTTTAAGTAAGTATCAAATATTTTCTACATCATTCTCTTATTTTCTGTATCAAAAATCCGCCACTGGGGGAGGCAGTGCGGCGGCTTGCTGAGGAAGGAGGCCGACGGCTCGCTGGGAAGGCGGGGTTGCGGCGATGGTGAGGGGCTCACGTTGAGGTGGACGGCGGTGGCTCATTACTTCTCATTCTACAATCACTGAACGTCACCAATACAAATGTCTGAACTTAGAGAACCATCAAGTAATTTTGCCCAATTGGAAATGCCCTGTTTACACAAACGGCTGCAACGTACTCACTGCAGATCGCACACATCCGCTGAATAAGGAGAGGCGCAAAGCATAGCTGATGCTCCTGCTGCAACTCGTACGTGTCACTCCGCCGATCACAACGGCTGCCCGCGTGAAGAGGAGGACCGGACATGGGAGGGTGAGCTTGTGGATCCCGCGGTGCTATGAGCAGGCGAGCCATGCGAGGAATCCCTACTGTGGTTGACGTCGCCCTTGTCCGTGCTGTATTTTTGGGGAGAGATGTTTAGTGTTTTTTTAAACTGAAATTGTGCAATATGTCTAGTAGGATGACAATTATGCAGCCTGGATATGCTTGAATGACCTCTTTTTTACAAGGTGAACTAGTTAGCTTTGTTATTTTGTTCCTTTTATCTATTCCACATGTCATATCATTAGTCAAAGTAAAGTTGTAAACTATTTCAAGCAAACATGCATTGTGATTATCCTAACAGAGAAAAGGAGATCATAATTTCACATACATTATAAGCTTCGTTTTCAGAAATTAGATTCTGTAAAAAAGACAAAACTACAAAATCCAGTACACATTTTGTAGAACATCAAAACTGCAAAATTCACTGCATCTTCAGAAAGGAAGACATTGTAGCATCTAGCTTCGAAGGAGAGGCATCATGGTAGTTTAATTTGCACTGCATTTGTTTCTTCTATGTGAACTTTGCAATAAGTTAGAACATCATGCAGGCCCTCCACTGATTCATGTGTGCTGGTCCTGGAGGCATGCAACAAGTTTTCGTGCAAACATGCAAGTTAAAACATAGTCAAGCTCGCTCTTTAAAGGCGTAGAACTGCAAGTAATAGGCTCGTTCCTTGTTGCAGATATGCATAGCCTGATCCACCGAGAAGGAAAAAAGAGTAGATTTTTAATTGCAATCACATGAGAAGAAGTCCAGCTTGTTGTAACATACAGTCCAAACAATTTTCAAAAGGAAGCTCACCTTCATATGCAAGCAAAGGGTATATATGAGGAGCCGATGGTGCCCGTCCTGAAGAAGCAGTGGCGACGGGGGGCTAGCAGTAAGTCTGTTGACACACGAACGCGTCACGCGTACCCGCGGCGCCGAGGGAGATGCTCCGCAGCTCGCACCGTGGGAGGCCTGCCGGAAGCGCGATAAGCAAGACAATCCAGCCGGCGCTTTTGACACCAGACGCCCCGGTTACTCGGGAGGGACCCCGTCAGAGTACCCGATGACGATTGGCTGCTCCAAGTCGTCCTGAACGCCCCTGGAGCCTCGTGGATCGCTACCCTCCTTCACGAAGAACGAACGAAGAACGAGAAGAAAGATACAAGGGAGAGGGATAAAAGTAGGGTAAAAAGATGTAGATGTGTTTGTTCGATTGTGTGTTGTTTTAATCGGCCATCACCTCTTCTATTTAAGAGGGGGTTGGACTTCCCGTACAGGACACGGACCCAGATTTCCTTCCAAAGGGTCAAAAAACGCTGCCAACCTCGGACTTTTTCGATCTGTCCGAGTCTGTGCGGCTATAGGCAAGCGGTAGTACCGTTCTGGGCACGGTAGTACCGTTCTGGGCGGTAGTACCGCTCTAGTACCGTTTAGGGTCTCGGGATGCCAGAAACTTTTTCGTAAGCGGTAGTAGACGCGGTAGTAGGAGCGGTAGTACCGCTTATTGGAGCGGTAGTACCGTTCTCTACTGTATCAGCAATCTTGTAACGGCCGTAACTTTTGCATACGAAATCCGATTGAGACGATTTTTATATCAAAATCGACCGATTCGACAAGACAAAGACAATCCGTGTAGAAACTTTTCTCATATAAGGCCGTCTTGGGGGCGTAATCAGCCGAATAGTGTTCTGCATACACTTCAAACACAACTTCGGCCTTAGAGATGAGATCGGATGGCTATGGCTCAAATATCAAAGTTTCTCCTTTCGATGATACGGAACTTTCTCACCTTGAGCACTTTTCCATTTGAGGCCTTCTTAATTATGTTTTTGACCATGCCAAAATCTGGTGTCAACACAAGTGTGTTGACATACGAACGCGTCACGCGTACCCGCGGCGCCGAGGGAGATGCTCCGCAGCTCGCACCGTGGGAGGCCTGCCGGAAGCGCGATACGCAAGACAATCCGGCCGGCGCTTTTGACACCAGACGCCCCGGTTATTCGGGAGGGACCCCGTCAGAGTACCCGATGACGATTGGCTGCTCCAAGTCGTCCTGAACGCCCCTGGAGCCTCGTGGATCGCTGCCCTCCTTCACGAAGAACGAACGAAGAACGAGAAGAAAGATACAAGGGAGAGGGATAAAAGTAGGGTAAAAAGATGTAGATGTGTTTGTTCGATTGTGTGTTGTTTTAATCGGGCATCACCTCTTCTATTTAAGAGGGGGTTGGACTTCCCGTACAGGACACGGACCCAGATTTCCTTCCAAAGGGTCAAAAAACGCAGCCAAACTCGGACTTTTTCGATCTGTCCGTGTGTGTGCGGCTATAGGCAAGCGGTAGTACCGTTCTGGGCACGGTAGTACCGTTCCGGGCGGTAGTACCGCTCTAGTACCGCTTAGGGTCTCGGGATGCCAGAAACTTTTTCGTAAGCGGTAGTAGACGCGGTAGTAGGAGCGGTAGTACCGCTCAAGAGGTAGTACCGCTTATTGGAGCGGTAGTACCGTTCTTTGCTGTATCAGCAATCTTGTAACGGCCGTAACTTTTGTATACGAACTCGGATTGAGACGATTTTTATATCAAAATCGACCGATTCGACGAGACAAAGACAATCCGTGTAGAAACTTTTCTCATATAAGGCCGTCTTGGGGGTGTAATCAGCCGAATAATGTTCTGCATACACTTCAATCACAACTTCGGCCTTAGAGATGAGATCGGATGGCTATGGCTCAAATATCAAAGTTTCTCCTTTCGATGATACGGAACTTTCTCACCTTGAGCACTTTTCCATTTGAGGCCTTCTTAATTATGTTTTTGACCATGCCAAAATCTGGTGTCAACACAAGTGTGTTGACATACGAACGCGTCACGCGTACCCGCGGCGCCGAGGGAGATGCTCCGCAGCTTGCACCGTGGGAGGCCTGCCGGAAGCGCGATACGCAAGACAATCCGGCCGGCGCTTTTGACACCAGACGCCCCGGTTACTCGGGAGGGACCCCGTCAGAGTACCCGATGACGATTGGCTGCTCCAAGTCGTCCTGAACGCCCCTGGAGCCTCGTGGATCGCTGCCCTCCTTCACGAAGAACGAACGAAGAACGAGAAGAAAGATATAAGGGAGAGGGATAAAAGTAGGGTAAAAAGATGTAGATGTGTTTGTTCGATTGTGTTGTTTTAATCGGCCATCACCTCTTCTATTTAAGAGGGGGTTGGACTTCCCGTACAGGACACGGACCCAGATTTCCTTCTAAAGGGTCAAAAAACGCAACCAAACTCGAACATTTTCGATCTGCCTGAGTCTGTGCGGCTATAGGCAAGCGGTAGTACCGTTCTGGGCACGGTAGTACCGTTCCGGGCGGTAGTACCGCTCTAGTACCGCTTAGGGTCTCGGGATGCCAGAAACTTTTTCGTAAGCGGTAGTAGACGCGGTAGTAGGAGCGGTAGTACCGCTCAAGTGGTAGTACCGCTTATTGGAGCGGTAGTACCGTTCTCTGCTGTATCAGCAATCTTGTAACGGCCGTAACTTTTGCGTACGAACTCGGATTGAGACGATTTTTATATCAAAATCGACCGATTCGACGAGACAAAGACAATCCGTGTAGAAAATTTTCTCATATAAGGCCGTCTTGGGGACATAATCAGCCGAATAGTGTTCTGCATACACTTCAAACACAACTTCGGCCTTAGAGATGAGATCGGATGGCTATGGCTCAAATATCAAAGTTTCTCCTTTCGATGATACGGAACTTTCTCACCTTGAGCACTTTTCCATTTGAGGCCTTCTTAATTATGTTTTTGACCATGCCAAAATCTGGTGTCAACACAAGTGTGTTGACATACGAACGCGTCACGCGTACCCGCGGCGCCGAGGGAGATGCTCCGCAGCTCACACCGTGGGAGGCCTGCCGGAAGCGCGATACGCAAGACAATCCGGCCGACGCTTTTGACACCAGACGCCCCGGTTACTCGGGAGGGACCCCGTCAGAGTACCCGATGACGATTGGCTGCTCCAAGTCGTCCTGAACGCCCCTGGAGCCTCGTGGATCGCTGCCCTCCTTCACGAAGAACGAACAAAGAACGAGAAGAAAGATACAAGGGAGAGGGATAAAAGTAGGGTAAAAAGATGTAGATATGTTTGTTCGATTGTGTGTTGTTTTAATCGGCCATCACCTCTTCTATTTAAGAGGGGGTTGGACTTCTCGTACAGGACACGGACCCAGATTTCCTTCTAAAGGGTCAAAAAAAGCAGCCAAACTCGGACTTTTTCGATCTGCCTGAGTCTGTGCGGCTATAGGCAAGCGGTAGTACCGTTCTGGGCACGGTAGTACCGTTCCGGGCGGTAGTACCGCTCTAGTACCGCTTAGGGTCTCGGGATGCCAGAAACTTTTTCGTAAGCGGTAGTAGACGCGGTAGTAGGAGCAGTAGTACCGCTCAAGTGGTAGTACCGCTTATTGGAGCGGTAGTACCGTTCTCTGCTGTATCAGCAATCTTGTAACGGCCGTAACTTTTGCATACGAACTCGGATTGAGACGATTTTTATATCAAAATCGACCGATTCGACGAGACAAAGACAATCCGTGTAGAAACTTTTCTCATATAAGGCCGTCCTGGGGACGTAATCAGCCGAATAGTGTTCTACATACACTTCAAACACAACTTCGGCCTTAGAGATGAGATCGGATGGCTATGGCTCAAATATCAAAGTTTCTCCTTTCGATGATACGGAACTTTCTCACCTTGAGCACTTTTCCATTTGAGGCCTTCTTAATTATGTTTTTGACCATGCCAAAATCTGGTGTCAACACAAGTGTGTTGACATACGAACGCGTCACGCGTACCCGCGGCGCCGAGGGAGATGCTCCGCAGCTCACACCGTGGGAGGCCTGCCGGAAGCGCGATACGCAAGACAATCCGGCCGGCGCTTTTGACACCAGACGCCCCGGTTACTCGGGAGGGACCCCGTCAGAGTACCCGATGACGATTGGCTGCTCCAAGTCGTCCTTAACGCCCCTGGAGCCTCGTGGATCGCTGCCCTCCTTCACGAAGAACGAACGAAGAACGAGAAGAAAGATACAAGGGAGAGGGATAAAAGTAGGGTAAAAAGATGTAGATGTGTTTGTTCGATTGTGTGTTGTTTTAATCGCCCATCACCTCTTCTATTTAAGAGGGGGTTGGACTTCCCGTACAGCACACGGACCCAGATTTCCTTCCAAAGGGTCAAAAAACGCAGCCAAACTCGGACTTTTTCGATCTGCCTGAGTCTGTGCGGCTATAGGCAAGCGGTAGTACCGTTCTGGGCACGGTAGTACCGTTCCGGGCGGTAGTACCGCTCTAGTACCGCTTAGGGTCTCGGGATGCCAGAAACTTTTTCGTAAGCGGTAGTAAACGCGGTAGTAGGAGCGGTAGTACCGCTCAAGAGGTTGTACCGCTTATTGGAGCGGTAGTACCGTTCTCTGCTGTATCAGCAATCTTGTAACGGCCGTAACTTTTGCATACGAACTCGGATTGATACGATTTTTGTATCAAAATCGACCGATTCGACGAGACAAAGACAATCCGTGTAGAAACTTTTCAAATATAAGGCCGTCTTGGGGGCGTAATCAGCCGAATAGTGTTCTGCATACACTTCAAACACAACTTCGGCCTTAGAGATGAGATCGGATGGCTATGGCTCAAATATCAAAGTTTCTCCTTTCGATGATACGGAACTTTCTCACCTTGAGCACTTTTTCATTTGAGGCCTTCTTAATTATGTTTTTGACCATGCCAAAATCTGTTGTCAACACAAATGTGTTGACATACGAACGCGTCACGCGTACCCGCGGCGCCGAGGGAGATGCTCCGCAGCTCGCACCGTGGGAGGCCTGCCGGAAGCGCGATACGCAAGACAATCCGGCCGGCGCTTTTGACACCAGACGCCCCGGTTACTCGGGAGGGACCCCGTCAGAGTACCCGATGACGATTGGCTGCTCCAAGTCGTCCTTAACGCCCCTGGAGCCTCGTGGATCGCTGCCGTCCTTCACGAAGAACGAACGAAGAACGAGAAGAAAGATACAAGGGAGAGGGATAAAAGTAGGGTAAAAAGATGTAGATGTGTTTGTTCGATTGTGTGTTGTTTTAATCGGCCATCACCTCTTCTATTTAAGAAGGGGTTGGACTTCCCGTACAGGACACGGACCCAGATTTCCTTCCAAAGGGTCAAAAAACGCAGCCAAACTCGGACTTTTTCGATCTGCCGAGTCTGTGCGGCTATAGGCAAGCGGTAGTACCGTTCTGGGCACGGTAGTACCGTTCCGGGCGGTAGTACCGCTCTAGTGCCGCTTAGGGTCTCGGGATGCCAGAAACTTTTTCGTAAGCGGTAGTAGATGCGGTAGTAGGAGCGGTAGTACCGCTCAAGCGGTAGTACCGCTTATTGGAGCGGTAGTACCGTTCTCTGCTGTATCAGCAATCTTGTAACGGCCGTAACTTTTGCATACGAACTCGGATTGAGACGATTTTTATATCAAAATCGACCGATTCGACGAGACAAAGACAATCTGTGTCGAAACTTTTCTCATATAAGGCTGTCTTGGGGGCGTAATCAGCCGAATAGTGTTCTGCATACACTTCAAACACAACTTCGGCCTTAGAGATGAGATCGGATGGCTATGGCTCAAATATCAAAGTTTCTCCTTTCGATGATACGGAACTTTCTCACCTTGAGCACTTTTCCATTTGAGGCCTTCTTAATTATGATTTTGACCATGCCAAAATCTGGTGTCAACACAAGTGTGTTGACATACGAACGCGTCACGCGTACCCGCGGCGCCGAGGGAGATGCTCCGCAGCTCGCACCGTGGGAGGCCTGCCGGAAGCGCGATACGCTAGACAATCCGGCCGGCGCTTTTGACACCAGACGCCCCGGTTACTCGGGAGGGACCCCGTCAGAGTACCCGATGACGATTGGCTGCTCCAAGTCGTCCTTAACGCCCCTGGAGCCTCGTGGATCGCTGCCGTCCTTCACGAAGAACGAACGAAGAACGAGAAGAAAGATACAAGGGAGAGGGATAAAAGTAGGGTAAAAAGATGTAGATGTGTTTGTTCGATTGTGTGTTATTTTAATCGGCCATCACCTCTTCTATTTAAGAGGGGGTTGGACTTCCCGTACAGCACACGGACCCAGATTTCCTTCTAAAGGGTCAAAAAACGCAGCCAAACTCGGACTTTTTCGATCTGCCTGAGTCTGTGCGGCTATAGGCAAGCGGTAGTACCGTTCTGGGCACGGTAGTACCGTTCCGGGCGTTAGTACCGCTCTATTACCGCTTAGGGTCTCGGGATGCCAGAAACTTTTTCGTAAGCGGTAGTAGACGCGGTAGTAGGAGCGGTAGTACCGCTCAAGCGGTAGTACCGCTTATTGGAGCGGTAGTACCGTTCTCTACTGTATCAGCAATCTTGTAACGGCCGTAACTTTTGCATACGAACTCGGATTGAGACGATTTTTATATCAAAATCGACCGATTCGACGAGACAAAGACAATCCGTGTAGAAACTTTTCTCATATAAGGCCGTCTTGGGGGCGTAATCAGCCGAATAGTGTTCTGCATACACTTCAAACACAATTTCGGCCTTAGAGATGAGATCGGATGGCTATGGCTCAAATATCAAAGTTTCTCCTTTCGATGATACGGAAATTTCTCACCTTGAGCACTCTTCCATTTGAGGCCTTCTTAATTATGATTTTGACCATGCCAAAATCTGGAGTCAACACAAGTGTGTTGACATACGAACGCGTCACGCGTACCCGCGGCGCCGAGGGAGATGCTCCGCAGCTCGCACCGTGGGAGGCCTGCCGGAAGCGCGATACACAAGACAATCCGGCCGGCGCTTTTGACACCAGACGCCCCGGTTACTCGGGAGGGACCCCGTCAGAGTACCCGATGACGATTGGCTGCTCCAAGTCGTCCTTAACGCCCCTGGAGCCTCGTGGATCGCTGCCCTCCTTCACGAAGAACGAACGAAGAACGAGAAGAAAGATACAAGGGAGAGGGATAAAAGTAGGGTAAAAAGATGTAGATGTGTTTGTTCGATTGTGTGTTGTTTTAATCGGCCATCACCTCTTCTATTTAAGAGGGGGTTGGACTTCCCGTACAGGACACGGACCCAGATTTCCTTCTAAAGGGTCAAAAAACGCAGCCAAACTCGGACTTTTTCGATATGCCTGAGTCTGTGCGGCTATAGGCAAGCGGTAGTACCGTTCTGGGCACGGTAGTACCGTTCCGGGCGGTAGTACCGCTCTAGTACCGCTTAGGGTCTCGGGATGCCAGAAAATTTTTCGTAAGCGGTAGTAGACGCGGTAGTAGGAGCGGTAGTACCGCTCAAGCGGTAGTACCGCTTATTGGAGCGGTAGTACCGTTCTTTGCTGTATCAGCAATCTTGTAACGGCCGTAACTTTTGCATACGAACTCGGATTGAGACGATTTTTATATCAAAATCGACCAATTCGACGAGACAAAGACAATCCGTGTAGAAACTTTTCTCATATAAGGCCGTCTTGGGGGCGTAATCAGCCGAATAGTGTTCTGCATACACTTCAAACACAATTTCGGCCTTAGAGATGAGATCGGATGGCTATGGCTCAAATATCAAAGTTTCTCCTTTCGATGATACGGAAATTTCTCACCTTGAGCACTCTTCCATTTGAGGCCTTCTTAATTATGTTTTTGACCATGCCAAAATCTGGTGTCAACACAAGTGTGTTGACATACGAACGCGTCACGCGTACCCGCGGCGCCGAGGGAGATGCTCCGCAGCTCGCACCGTGGGAGGCCTGCCGGAAGCGCGATACACAAGACAATCCGGCCGGCGCTTTTGACACCAGACGCCCCGGTTACTCGGGAGGGACCCCGTCAGAGTACCCGATGACGATTGGCTGCTCCAAGTCGTCCTTAACGCCCCTGGAGCCTCGTGGATCGCTGCCCTCCTTCACGAAGAACGAACGAAGAACGAGAAGAAAGATACAAGGGAGAGGGATAAAAGTAGGGTAAAAAGATGTAGATGTGTTTGTTCGATTGTGTGTTGTTTTAATCGGCCATCACCTCTTCTATTTAAGAGGGGGTTGGACTTCCCGTACAGGACACGGATCCAGATTTCCTTCTAAAGGGTCAAAAAACGCAGCCAAACTCGGACTTTTTCGATATGCCTGAGTCTGTGCGGCTATAGGCAAGCGGTAGTACCGTTCTGGGCACGGTAGTACCGTTCCGGGCGGTAGTACCGCTCTAGTACCGCTTAGGGTCTCGGGATGCCAGAAACTTTTTCGTAAGCGGTAGTAGACGCGGTAGTAGGAGCGGTAGTACCGCTCAAGCGGTAGTACCGCTTATTGGAGCGGTAGTACCGTTCTCTGCTGTATCAGCAATCTTGTAACGGCCGTAACTTTTGCATACGAACTCGTATTGAGACGATTTTATATCAAAATCGACCGATTCGACGAGACAAAGACAATCCGTGTAGAAACTTTTCTCATATAAGGCCGTCTTGGGGGCGTAATCAGCCGAATAGTGTTCTGCATACACTTCAAACACAACTTCGGCCTTAGAGATGAGATCGGATGGCTATGGCTCAAATATCAGAGTTTCTCCTTTCGATGATACGGAACTTTCTCACCTTGAGCACTTTTCCATTTGAGGCCTTCTTAATTATGATTTTGACCATGCCAAAATCTGGTGTCAACACAAGTGTGTTGACATACGAACGCGTCACGCCTACCCGCGGCGCCGAGGGAGATGCTCCGCAGCTCGCACCGTGGGAGGCCTGCCGGAAGCGCGATACGCAAGACAATCCGGCCGGCGCTTTTGACACCAGACGCCCCGGTTACTCGGGAGGGACCCCGTCAGAGTACCCGATGACGATTGGCTGCTCCAAGTCGTCCTTAACGCCCCTAGAGCCTCGTGGATCGCTGCCCTCCTTCACGAAGAACGAGAAGAAAGATACAAGGGAGAGGGAAAAAAGTAGGGTAAAAAGATGTAGATGTGTTTGTTCGATTGTGTGCTGTTTTAATCGGCCATCACCTCTTCTATTTAAGAGGGGGTTGGACTTCCCGTACAGGACACGGACCCAGATTTCCTTCCAAAGGGTCAAAAAACGCAGCCAAACTCGGACTTTTTCGATCTGCCTGAGTCTGTGCGGCTATAGGCAAGCGGTAGTACCGTTCTGGGCACGGTAGTACCGTTCCGGGCGGTAATACCGCTCTAGTACCGCTTAGGGTCTCGGGATGCCAGAAACTTTTTCGTAAGCGGTAGTAGACGAGGTAGTAGGAGCGGTAGTACCGCTCAAGCGGTAGTACCGCTTATTGGAGCGGTAGTACCGTTCTCTGCTGTATCAGCAATCTTGTAACGGCCGTAACTTTTGCATACGAACTCGGATTGAGACGATTTTTATATCAAAATCGACCGATTCGACGAGACAAAGACAATCCGTGTAGAAACTTTTCTCATATAAGGCCGTCTTGGGGGCGTAATCAGCCGAATAGTGTTCTGCATACACTTCAAACACAACTTCGGCCTTAGATATGAGATCGGATGGCTATGGCTCAAATATCAGAGTTTCTCCTTTCGATGATACGGAACTTTCTCACCTTGAGCACTTTTCCATTTGAGGCCTTCTTAATTATGATTTTGACCAGGCCAAAATCTGGTGTCAACACAAGTATGTTGACATACGAACGCGTCACGCGTACCCGCGGCGCCGAGGGAGATGCTCCGCAGCTCGCACCGTGGGAGGCCTGCCGGAAGCGCGATACGCAAGACAATCCGGCCGGCGCTTTTGACACCAGACGCCCCGGTTACTCGGGAGGGACCCCGTCAGAGTACCCGATGACGATTGGCTGCTCCAAGTCGTCCTTAACGCCCCTGGAGCCTCGTGGATCGCTGCCCTCCTTCACGAAGAACGAACGAAGAACGAGAAGAAAGATACAAGGGAGAGGGATAAAAGTAGGGTAAAAAGATGTAGATGTGTTTGTTCGATTGTGTGTTGTTTTAATCGGCCATCACCTCTTCTATTTAAGAGGGGGGTGGACTTCCCGTACAGGACACGGACCCAGATTTCCTTCCAAAGGGTCAACAAACGCAGCCAAACTCGGACTTTTTCGATCTGCGTGAGTCTGTGCGGCTATAGGCAAGCGGTAGTACCGTTCTGGGCACGGTAGTACCGTTCCGGGCGGTAGTACCGCTCTAGTACCGCTTAGGGTCTCGGGATGCCAGAAACTTTTTCGTAAGCGGTAGTAGACGCGGTAGTAGGAGCGGTAGTACCGCTCAAGCGGTAGTACCGCTTATTGGAGCGGTAGTACCGTTCTCTGCTGTATCAGCAATCTTGTAACGGCCGTAACTTTTGCATCCGAACTCGGATTGAGACGATTTTTATATCAAAATCGACCGATTCGACGAGACAAAGACAATCCGTGTAGAAACTTTTCTCATATAAGGCCGTCTTGGGGGCGTAATCAGCCGAATAGTGTTCTGCATACACTTCAAACACAACTTCGGCCTTAGAGATGAGATCGGATGGCTATGGCTCAAATATCAGAGTTTCTCCTTTCGATGATACGGAACTTTCTCACCTTGAGCACTCTTCCATTTGAGGCTTTCTTAATTATGTTTTTGACCATGCCAAAATCTGGTGTCAACACAAGTGTGTTGACATACGAACGCGTCACGCGTACCCGCGGCGCCGAGGGAGATGCTCCGCAGCTCGCACCGTGGGAGGCCTGCCGGAAGCGCGATACGCAAGACAATCCGGCCGGCGCTTTTGACACCAGACGCCCCGGTTACTCGGGAGGGACCCCGTCAGAGTACCCGATGACGATTGGCTGCTCCAAGTCGTCCTTAACGCCCCTGGAGCCTCGTGGATCGCTGCCCTCCTTCACGAAGAACGAACGAAGAACGAGAAGAAAGATACAAGGGAGAGGGATAAAAGTAGGGTAAAAAGATGTAGATGTGTTTGTTCGATTGTGTGTTGTTTTAATCGGCCATCACCTCTTCTATTTAAGAGGGGGTTGGACTTCCCGTACAGGACACGGACCCAGATTTCCTTCCAAAGGGTCAAAAAACGCAGCCAAACTCGGACTTTTTCGATCTGCCTGAGTCTGTGCGGCTATAGGCAAACGGTAGTACCGTTCTGGGCACGGTAGTACCGTTCCGGGCGGTAGTACCGCTCTAGTACCGCTTAGGGTCTCGGGATGCCAGAAACTTTTTCGTAAGCGGTAGTAGACGCGGTAGTAGGAGCGGTAGTACCGCTCAAGCGGTAGTACCGCTTATTGGAGCGGTAGTACCGTTCTCTGCTGTATCAGCAATCTTGTAACGGCCGTAACTTTTGCATACGAACTCGGATTGAGACGATTTTTATATCAAAATCGACCGATTCGACGAGACAAAGACAATCCGTGTATAAACTTTTCTCATATAAGGCCGTCTTGGGGGCGTAATCAGCCAAATAGTGTTCTGCATACACTTCAAACACAACTTCGGCCTTAGAGATGAGATCGGATGGCTATGGCTCAACTATCAGAGTTTCTCCTTTCGATGATACGGAACTTTCTCACCTTGAGCACTCTTCCATTTGAGGCCTTCTTAATTATGTTTTTGACCATGCCAAAATCTGGTGTCAACACAAGTGTGTTGACATACGAACGCGTCACGCGTACCCGCGGCGCCGAGGGAGATGCTCCGCAGCTCGCACCGTGGGAGGCCTGCCGGAAGCGCGATACGCAAGACAATCCGGCCGGCGCTTTTGACACCAGACGCCCCGGTTACTCGGGAGGGACCCCGTCAGAGTACCCGATGACGATTGGCTGCTCCAAGTCGTCCTTAACGCCCCTGGAGCCTCGTGGATCGCTGCCCTCCTTCACGAAGAACGAACGAAGAACGAGAAGAAAGATACAAGGGAGAGGGATAAAAGAAGGGTAAAAAGATGTAGATGTGTTTGTTCGATTGTGTGTTGTTTTAATCGGCCATCACCTCTTCTATTTAAGAGGGGGTTGGACTTCCCATACAGGACACGGAACCAGATTTCCTTCCAAAGGGTCAAAAAACGCAGCCAAACTCGGACTTTTTCGATCTGCCGAGTCTGTGCGGCTATAGGCAAGCGGTAGTACCGTTCTGGGAACGGTAGTACCGTTCCGGGCGGTAGTACCGCTCTAGTACCGCTTAGGGTCTCGGGATGCCAGAAACTTTTTCGTAAGCGGTAGTAGACGCGGTAGTAGGAGCGGTAGTACCGCTCAAGCGGTAGTACCGCTTATTGGAGCGGTAGTACCGTTCTCTGCTGTATCAACAATCTTGTAACGGCCGTAACTTTTGCATACGAACTCGGATTGAGACGATTTTTATATCAAAATCGACCGATTCGACGAGACAAAGACAATCCGTGTAGAAACTTTTCTCATATAAGGCCGTCTTGGAGGCGTAATCAGCCGAATAGTGTTCTGCATACACTTCAAACACAACTTCGGCCTTAGAGATGAGATCGGATGGCTATGGCTCAACTATCAGAGTTTCTCCTTTCGATGATACGGAACTTTCTCACCTTGAGCACTCTTCCATTTGAGGCCTTCTTAATTATGTTTTTGACCATGCCAAAATCTGGTGTCAACACAAGTGTGTTGACATACGAACGCGTCACGCGTACCCGCGGCGTCGAGGGAGATGCTCCGCAGCTCGCACCGTGGGAGGCCTGCCGGAAGCGCGATACGCAAGACAATCCGGCCGGCGCTTTTGACACCATACGCCCCGGTTACTCGGGAGGGACCCCGTCAGAGTATCCGATGACGATTGGCTGCTCTAAGTCGTCCTTAACGCCCCTGGAGCCTCGTGGATCGCTGCCCTCCTTCACGAAGAACGAACGAAGAACGAGAAGAAAGATACAAGGGAGAGGGATAAAAGTAGGGTAAAAAGATGTAGATGTGTTTGTTCGATTGTGTGTTGTTTTAATCGGCCATCACCTCTTCTATTTAAGAGGGGGTTGGACTTCCCGTACAGGACACGGACCCAGATTTCCTTCCAAAGGGTCAAAAAACGCAGCCAAACTCGGACTTTTTCGATCTGCCTGAGTCTGTGCGGCTATAGGCAAGCGGTAGTACCGTTCTGGGCACGGTAGTACCGTTTCGGGCGGTAGTACCGCTCTAGTACCGCTTAGGGTCTCGGGATGCCAGAAACTTTTTCGTAAGCGGTAGTAGACGCGGTAGTAGGAGCGGTAGTACCGCTCAAGCGGTAGTACCGCTTATTGGAGCGGTAGTACCGTTCTCTGCTGTATCAGCAATCTTGTAACGGCCGTAACTTTTGCATACGAACTCGGATTGAGACGATTTTTATATCAAAATCGACCGATTCGACGAGACAAAGACAATCCGTGTATAAACTTTTCTCATATAAGGCCGTCTTGGGGACGTAATCAGCCGAATAGTGTTCTGCATACACTTCAAACACAACTTCGGCCTTAGAGATGAGATCGGATGGCTATGGCTCAACTATCAGAGTTTCTCCTTTCGATGATACGGAACTTTCTCACCTTGAGCACTCTTCCATTTGAGGCCTTCTTAATTATGTTTTTGACCATGCCAAAATCTGGTGTCAACACAAGTGTGTTGACATACGAACGCGTCACGCGTACCCGCGGCGCCGAGGGAGATGCTCCGCAGCTCGCACCGTGGGAGGCCTGCCGGAAGCGCGATACGCAAGACAATCCGGCCGGCGCTTTTGACACCAGACGCCCCGGTTACTCGGGAGGGACCCCGTCAGAGTACCCGATGACGATTGGCTGCTCCAAGTCGTCCTTAACGCCCCTGGAGCCTCGTGGATCGCTGCCCTCCTTCACGAAGAACGAACGAAGAACGAGAAGAAAGATACAAGGGAGAGGGATAAAAGTAGGGTAAAAAGATGTAGATGTGTTTGTTCGATTGTGTGTTGTTTTAATCGGCCATCACCTCTTCTATTTAAGAGGGGGTTGGACTTCCCGTACAGGACACGGAACCAGATTTTCTTCCAAGGGGTCAAAAAACGCAGCCTAACTCGGACTTTTTCGATCTGCCGAGTCTGTGCGGCTATAGGCAAGCGGTAGTACCGTTCTGGGCACGGTAGTACCGTTCCGGGCGGTAGTACCGCTCTAGTACCGCTTAGGGTCTCGGGATGCCAGAAACTTTTTCGTAAGCGGTAGTAGACGCGGTAGTAGGAGCGGTAGTACCGCTCAAGCGGTAGTACCGCTTATTGGAGCGGTAGTACCGTTCTCTGCTGTATCAACAATCTTGTAACGGCCGTAACTTTTGCATACGAACTCGGATTGAGACGATTTTTATATCAAAATCGACCGATTCGACGAGACAAAGACAATCCGTGTAGAAACGTTTCTCATATAAGGCCGTATTGGGGGCGTAATCAGCCGAATAGTGTTCTGCATACACTTCAAACACAACTTCGGCCTTAGAGATGAGATCGGATGGCTATGGCTCAAATATCAGAGTTTCTCCTTTCGATGATACGGAACTTTCTCACCTTGAGCACTCTTCCATTTGAGGCCTTCTTAATTATGATTTTGACCATGCCAAAATCTGGTGTCAACACAAGTGTGTTGACATACGAACGCGTCACGCGTACCCGCGGCGCCGAGGGAGATGCTCCGCAGCTCGCACCGTGGGAGGCCTGCCGGAAGCGCGATACGCAAGACAATCCGGCCGGCGCTTTTGACACCAGACGCCCCGGTTACTCGGGAGGGACTCCGTCAGAGTACCCGATGACGATTGGCTGCTCCAAGTCGTCCTTAACGCCCCTGGAGCCTCGTGGATCGCTGCCCTCCTTCACGAAGAACGAACGAAGAACGAGAAGAAAGATACAAGGTAGAGGGATAAAAGTAGGGTAAAAAGATGTAGATGTGTTTGTTCGATTGTGTGTTGTTTTAATCGGCCATCACCTCTTCTATTTAAGAGGGGGTTGGACTTCCCGTACAGGACACGGACCCAGATTTCCTTCCAAAGGGTCAAAAAACGCAGCCAAACTCGGACTTTTTCGATCTGTCCGAGTGTGTGCGGCTATAGGCAAGCGGTAGTACCGCTCTGGGCACGGTATTACCGTTCCGGGCGGTAGTACCGCTCTAGTACCGCTTAGGGTCTCGGGATGCCAGAAAATTTTTTGTAAGCGGTAGTAGACGCGGTAGTAGGAGCGGTAGTACCGCTCAAGCGGTAGTACCGCTTATTGGAGCGGTAGTACCGTTCTTTGTTGTATCAGCAATCTTGTAACGGCCGTAACTTTTGCATACGAACTCGGATTGAGACGATTTTTATATCAAAATCGACCGATTCGACGAGACAAAGACAATCCGTGTATAAACTTTTCTCATATAAGGCCGTCTTGGGGGCGTAATCAGCCGAATAGTGTTCTGCATACACTTCAAACACAACTTCGGCCTTAG
This sequence comes from Elymus sibiricus, assembly GCA_039707655.1. Lineage (NCBI taxonomy): Eukaryota > Viridiplantae > Streptophyta > Magnoliopsida > Poales > Poaceae > Elymus > Elymus sibiricus. The sequence goes on along the minus strand of CM077667.1, from coordinate 313,006,415 downwards.
AGATGAGATCGGATGGCTATGGCTCAAATATCAGAGTTTCTCCTTTCGATGATACGGAACTTTCTCACCTTGAGCACTCTTCCATTTGAGGCCTTCTTAATTATGATTTTGACCATGCCAAAATCTGGTGTCAACACAAGTGTGTTGACATACGAACGCGTCACGCGTACCCGCGGCGCCGAGGGAGATGCTCCGCAGCTCGCACCGTGGGAGGCCTGCCGGAAGCGCGATACGCAAGACAATCCGGCCGGCGCTTTTGACACCAGACGCCCCGGTTACTCGGGAGGGACCCCGTCAGAGTACCCGATGACGATTGGCTGCTCCAAGTCGTCCTTAACGCCCCTGGAGCCTCGTGGATCGCTGCCCTCCTTCACGAAGAACGAACGAAGAACGAGAAGAAAGATACAAGGGAGAGGGATAAAAGTAGGGTAAAAAGATGTAGATGTGTTTGTTCGATTGTGTGTTGTTTTAATCGGCCATCACCTCTTCTATTTAAGAGGGGGTTGGACTTCCCGTACAGGACACGGACCCAGATTTCCTTCCAAAGGGTCAAAAAACGCAGCCAAACTCGGACTTTTTCGATCTGCCCGAGTCTGTGAGGCTATAGGCAAGCGGTAGTACCGTTCTGGGCACGGTAGTACCGTTCCGGGCGGTAGTACCGCTCTAGTACCGCTTAGGGTCTCGGGATGCCAGAAACTTTTTCGTAAGCGGTAGTAGACGCGGTAGTAGGAGCGGTAGTACCGCTCAAGCGGTAGTAGCTTATTGGAGCGGTAGTACCGTTCTCTGCTGTATCAGCAATCTTGTAACGGCCGAAACTTTTGCATACGAACTCGGATTGAGACGATTTTTATATCAAAATCGACCGATTCGACGAGACAAAGACAATCCGTGTATAAACTTTTCTCATATAAGGCCGTCTTGGGGGCGTAATCAGCCGAATAGTGTTCTGCATACACTTCAAACACAACTTCGGCCTTAGAGATGAGATCGGATGGCTATGGCTCAACTATCAGAGTTTCTCCTTTCGATGATACGGAACTTTCTCACCTTGAGCACTCTTCCATTTGAGGCCTTCTTAATTATGATTTTGACCATGCCAAAATCTGGTGTCAACACAAGTGTGTTGACATACGAACGCGTCACGCGTACCCGCGGCGCCGAGGGAGATGCTCCGCAGCTCGCACCGTGGGAGGCCTGCCGGAAGCGCGATACGCAAGACAATTCGGCCGGCGCTTTTGACACCAGACGCCCCGGTTACTCGGGAGGGACCCCGTCAGAGTACCCGATGACGATTGGCTGCTCCAAGTCGTCCTTAACGCCCCTGGAGCCTCGTGGATCGTTGCCCTCCTTCACGAAGAACGAACGAAGAACGAGAAGAAAGATACAAGGGAGAGGGATAAAAGTAGGGTTAAAAGATGTAGATGTGTTTGTTCGATTGTGTGTTGTTTTAATCGGCCATCACATCTTCTATTTAAGAGGGGGTTGGACTTCCCGTACAGGACACGGACCCAGATTTCCTTCCAAAGGGTCAAAAAACGCAGCCAAACTCGGACTTTTTCGATCTGCCCGAGTCTGTGCGGCTATAGGCAAGCGGTAGTACCGTTCTGGGCACGGTAGTACCGTTTCGGGCGGTAGTACCGCTTAGGGACTCGGGATGCCAGAAACTTTTTCGTAAGCGGTAGTAGACGCGGTAGTAGGAGCGGTAGTACCGCTCAAGCGGTAGTACCGCTTATTGGAGCGGTAGTACCGTTCTTTGCTGTATCAGCAATCTTGTAACGGCCGTAACTTTTGCATACGAACTCGGATTGAGACGATTTTTATATCAAAATCGACCGATTCGACGAGACAAAGACAATCCGTGTATAAACTTTTCTCATATAAGGCCGTCTTGGGGGCGTAATCAGCCGAATAGTGTTCTGCATACACTTCAAACACAACTTCGGCCTTAGAGATGAGATCGGATGGCTATGGCTCAACTATCAGAGTTTCTCCTTTCGATGATACGGAACTTTCTCACCTTGAGCAATCTTCCATTTGAGGCCTTCTTAATTATGATTTTGACCATGCCAAAATCTGGTGTCAACACAAGTGTGTTGACATACGAACGCGTCACGCGTACCCGCGCCGCCGAGGGAGATGCTCCGCAGCTCGCACCGTGGGAGGCCTGCCGGAAGCGCGATACGCAAGACAATCCGGCCGGCGCTTTTGACACCAGACGCCCCGGTTACTCGGGAGGGACCCCGTCAGAGTACCCGATGACGATTGGCTGCTCCAAGTCGTCCTTAACGCCCCTGGAGCCTCGTGGATCGCTGCCCTCCTTCACGAAGAACGAACGAAGAACGAGAAGAAAGATACAAGGGAGAGGGATAAAAGTAGGGTAAAAAGATGTAGATGTGTTTGTTCGATTGTGTGTTGTTTTAATCGGCCATCACCTCTTCTATTTAAGAGGGGGGTGGACTTCCCGTACAGGACACGGACCCAGATTTCCTTCCAAAGGGTCAAAAAACGCAGCCAAACTCGGACTTTTTCGATCTGCCGAGTCTGTGCGGCTATAGGCAAGCGGTAGTACCGTTCTGGGCACTGTAGTACCGTTCCGGGCGGTAGTACCGCTCTAGTACCGCTTAGGGTCTCGGGATGCCAGAAACTTTTTCGTAAGCGGTAGTAGACGCGGTAGTAGGAGCGGTAGTACCGCTTATTGGCGCGGTAGTACCGTTCTCTTCCATATCAGCAATCTTGTAACGACCGTAACTTTTGCATACGAACTCGGATTGAGACGATTTTTATATCAAAATCGACCGATTCGACGAGACAAAGACAATCCGTGTAGAAACTTTTCTCATATAAGGCCGTCTTGGGGGCGTAATCAGCCGAATAGTGTTTTGCATACACTTCAAACACAACTTCGGCCTTAGAGATGAGATCGGATGGCTATGGCTCAAATATCAAAGTTTCTCCTTTCGATGATGCGGAACTTTCTCACCTTGAGCACTTTTCCATTTGAGGCCTTCTTAATTATGTTTTTGACCATGCCAAAATCTGGTGTCAACACAAGTGTGTTGACATACGAACGCGTCACGCGTACCCGCGGCGCCGAGGGAGATGCTCCGCAGCTCGCACCGTGGGAGGCCTGCCGGAAGCGCGATACGCAAGACAATCCAGCCGGCGCTTTTGACACCAGACGCCCCGGTTACTCGGGAGGGACCCCGTCAGAGTACCCGATGACGATTGGCTGCTCCAAGTCGTCCTTAACGCCCCTGGAGCCTCGTGGATCGCTGCCCTCCTTCACGAAGAACGAACGAAGAACGAGAAGAAAGATACAAGGGAGAGGGATAAAAGTAGGGTAAAAAGATGTAGATGTGTTTGTTCGATTGTGTGTTGTTTTAATCGGCCATCACCTCTTCTATTTAAGAGGGGGTTGGACTTCCCGTACAGGACACGGACCCAGATTTCCTTCCAAAGGGTCAAAAAACGCAGCCAAACTCGGACTTTTTCGATCTGCCTGAGTCTGTGCGGCTATAGGCAAGCGGTAGTACCGTTCTGGGCACGGTAGTACCGTTCCGGGCGGTAGTACCGCTTAGGGACTCGGGATGCCAGAAACTTTTTCGTAAGCGGTAGTAGACGCGGTAGTAGGAGCGGTAGTACCGCTCAAGCGGTAGTACCGCTTATTGGAGCGGTAGTACCGTTCTTTGCTGTATCAGCAATCTTGTAACGGCCGTAACTTTTGCATACGAACTCGGATTGAGACGATTTTTATATCAAAATCGACCGATTCGACGAGACAAAGACAATCCGTGTAGAAACTTTTCTCATATAAGGCCGTCTTGGAGGCGTAATCAGCCGAATAGTGTTCTGCATACACTTCAAACACAACTTCGGCCTTAGAGATGAGATCGGATGGCTATGGCTCAACTATCAGAGTTTCTCCTTTCGATGATACGGAACTTTCTCACCTTGAGCACTCTTCCATTTGAGGCCTTCTTAATTATGTTTTTGACCATGCCAAAATCTGGTGTCAACACAAGTGTGTTGACATACGAACGCGTCACGCGTACCCGCGGCGTCGAGGGAGATGCTCCGCAGCTCGCACCGTGGGAGGCCTGCCGGAAGCGCGATACGCAAGACAATCCGGCCGGCGCTTTTGACACCAGACGCCCCGGTTACTCGGGAGGGACCCCGTCAGAGTATCCGATGACGATTGGCTGCTCCAAGTCGTCCTTAACGCCCCTGGAGCCTCGTGGATCGCTGCCCTCCTTCACGAAGAACGAACGAAGAACGAGAAGAAAGATACAAGGGAGAGGGATAAAAGTAGGGTAAAAAGATGTAGATGTGTTTGTTCGATTGTGTGTTGTTTTAATCGGCCATCACCTCTTCTATTTAAGAGGGGGTTGGACTTCCCGTACAGGACACGGACCCAGATTTCCTTCCAAAGGGTCAAAAAACGCAGCCAAACTCGGACTTTTTCGATCTGCCTGAGTCTGTGCGGCTATAGGCAAGCGGTAGTACCGTTCTGGGCACGGTAGTACCGTTTCGGGCGGTAGTACCGCTCTAGTACCGCTTAGGGTCTCGGGATGCCAGAAACTTTTTCGTAAGCGGTAGTAGACGCGGTAGTAGGAGCGGTAGTACCGCTCAAGCGGTAGTACCGCTTATTGGAGCGGTAGTACCGTTCTCTGCTGTATCAGCAATCTTGTAACGGCCGTAACTTTTGCATACGAACTCGGATTGAGACGATTTTTATATCAAAATCGACCGATTCGACGAGACAAAGACAATCCGTGTATAAACTTTTCTCATATAAGGCCGTCTTGGGGACGTAATCAGCCGAATAGTGTTCTGCATACACTTCAAACACAACTTCGGCCTTAGAGATGAGATCGGATGGCTATGGCTCAACTATCAGAGTTTCTCCTTTCGATGATACGGAACTTTCTCACCTTGAGCACTCTTCCATTTGAGGCCTTCTTAATTATGTTTTTGACCATGCCAAAATCTGGTGTCAACACAAGTGTGTTGACATACGAACGCGTCACGCGTACCCGCGGCGCCGAGGGAGATGCTCCGCAGCTCGCACCGTGGGAGGCCTGCCGGAAGCGCGATACGCAAGACAATCCGGCCGGCGCTTTTGACACCAGACGCCCCGGTTACTCGGGAGGGACCCCGTCAGAGTACCCGATGACGATTGGCTGCTCCAAGTCGTCCTTAACGCCCCTGGAGCCTCGTGGATCGCTGCCCTCCTTCACGAAGAACGAACGAAGAACGAGAAGAAAGATACAAGGGAGAGGGATAAAAGTAGGGTAAAAAGATGTAGATGTGTTTGTTCGATTGTGTGTTGTTTTAATCGGCCATCACCTCTTCTATTTAAGAGGGGGTTGGACTTCCCGTACAGGACACGGAACCAGATTTCCTTCCAAGGGGTCAAAAAACGCAGCCTAACTCCGACTTTTTCGATCTGCCGAGTCTGTGCGGCTATAGGCAAGCGGTAGTACCGTTCTGGGCACGGTAGTACCGTTCCGGGCGGTAGTACCGCTCTAGTACCGCTTAGGGTCTCGGGATGCCAGAAACTTTTTCGTAAGCGGTAGTAGACGCGGTAGTAGGAGCGGTAGTACCGCTCAAGCGGTAGTACCGCTTATTGGAGCGGTAGTACCGTTCTCTGCTGTATCAACAATCTTGTAACGGCCGTAACTTTTGCATACGAACTCGGATTGAGACGATTTTTATATCAAAATCGACCGATTCGACGAGACAAAGACAATCCGTGTAGAAACGTTTCTCATATAAGGCCGTATTGGGGGCGTAATCAGCCGAATAGTGTTCTGCATACACTTCAAACACAACTTCGGCCTTAGAGATGAGATCGGATGGCTATGGCTCAAATATCAGAGTTTCTCCTTTCGATGATACGGAACTTTCTCACCTTGAGCACTCTTCCATTTGAGGCCTTCTTAATTATGATTTTGACCATGCCAAAATCTGGTGTCAACACAAGTGTGTTGACATACGAACGCGTCACGCGTACCCGCGGCGCCGAGGGAGATGCTCCGCAGCTCGCACCGTGGGAGGCCTGCCGGAAGCGCGATACGCAAGACAATCCGGCCGGCGCTTTTGACACCAGACGCCCCGGTTACTCGGGAGGGACCCCGTCAGAGTACCCGATGACGATTGGCTGCTCCAAGTCGTCCTTAACGCCCCTGGAGCCTCGTGGATCGCTGCCCTCCTTCACGAAGAACGAACGAAGAACGAGAAGAAAGATACAAGGTAGAGGGATAAAAGTAGGGTAAAAAGATGTAGATGTGTTTGTTCGATTGTGTGTTGTTTTAATCGGCCATCACCTCTTCTATTTAAGAGGGGGTTGGACTTCCCGTACAGGACACGGACCCAGATTTCCTTCCAAAGGGTCAAAAAACGCAGCCAAACTCGGACTTTTTCGATCTGTCCGAGTGTGTGCGGCTATAGGCAAGCGGTAGTACCGCTCTGGGCACGGTATTACCGTTCCGGGCGGTAGTACCGCTCTAGTACCGCTTAGGGTCTCGGGATGCCAGAAAATTTTTTGTAAGCGGTAGTAGACGCGGTAGTAGGAGCGGTAGTACCGCTCAAGCGGTAGTACCGCTTATTGGAGCGGTAGTACCGTTCTTTGTTGTATCAGCAATCTTGTAACGGCCGTAACTTTTGCATACGAACTCGGATTGAGACGATTTTTATATCAAAATCGACCGATTCGACGAGACAAAGACAATCCGTGTATAAACTTTTCTCATATAAGGCCGTCTTGGGGGCGTAATCAGCCGAATAGTGTTCTGCATACACTTCAAACACAACTTCGGCCTTAGAGATGAGATCGGATGGCTATGGCTCAAATATCAGAGTTTCTCCTTTCGATGATACGGAACTTTCTCACCTTGAGCACTCTTCCATTTGAGGCCTTCTTAATTATGATTTTGACCATGCCAAAATCTGGTGTCAACACAAGTGTGTTGACATACGAACGCGTCACGCGTACCCGCGGCGCCGAGGGAGATGCTCCGCAGCTCGCACCGTGGGAGGCCTGCCGGAAGCGCGATACGCAAGACAATCCGGCCGGCGCTTTTGACACCAGACGCCCCGGTTACTCGGGAGGGACCCCGTCAGAGTACCCGATGACGATTGGCTGCTCCAAGTCGTCCTTAACGCCCCTGGAGCCTCGTGGATCGCTGCCCTCCTTCACGAAGAACGAACGAAGAACGAGAAGAAAGATACAAGGGAGAGGGATAAAAGTAGGGTAAAAAGATGTAGATGTGTTTGTTCGATTGTGTGTTGTTTTAATCGGCCATCACCTCTTCTATTTAAGAGGGGGTTGGACTTCCCGTACAGGACACGGACCCAGATTTCCTTCCAAAGGGTCAAAAAACGCAGCCAAACTCGGACTTTTTCGATCTGCCCGAGTCTGTGAGGCTATAGGCAAGCGGTAGTACCGTTCTGGGCACGGTAGTACCGTTCCGGGCGGTAGTACCGCTCTAGTACCGCTTAGGGTCTCGGGATGCCAGAAACTTTTTCGTAAGCGGTAGTAGACGCGGTAGTAGGAGCGGTAGTACCGCTCAAGCGGTAGTAGCTTATTGGAGCGGTAGTACCGTTCTCTGCTGTATCAGCAATCTTGTAACGGCCGAAACTTTTGCATACGAACTCGGATTGAGACGATTTTTATATCAAAATCGACCGATTCGACGAGACAAAGACAATCCGTGTATAAACTTTTCTCATATAAGGCCGTCTTGGGGGCGTAATCAGCCGAATAGTGTTCTGCATACACTTCAAACACAACTTCGGCCTTAGAGATGAGATCGGATGGCTATGGCTCAACTATCAGAGTTTCTCCTTTCGATGATACGGAACTTTCTCACCTTGAGCACTCTTCCATTTGAGGCCTTCTTAATTATGATTTTGACCATGCCAAAATCTGGTGTCAACACAAGTGTGTTGACATACGAACGCGTCACGCGTACCCGCGGCGCCGAGGGAGATGCTCCGCAGCTCGCACCGTGGGAGGCCTGCCGGAAGCGCGATACGCAAGACAATTCGGCCGGCGCTTTTGACACCAGACGCCCCGGTTACTCGGGAGGGACCCCGTCAGAGTACCCGATGACGATTGGCTGCTCCAAGTCGTCCTTAACGCCCCTGGAGCCTCGTGGATCGTTGCCCTCCTTCACGAAGAACGAACGAAGAACGAGAAGAAAGATACAAGGGAGAGGGATAAAAGTAGGGTTAAAAGATGTAGATGTGTTTGTTCGATTGTGTGTTGTTTTAATCGGCCATCACATCTTCTATTTAAGAGGGGGTTGGACTTCCCGTACAGGACACGGACCCAGATTTCCTTCCAAAGGGTCAAAAAACGCAGCCAAACTCGGACTTTTTCGATCTGCCCGAGTCTGTGCGGCTATAGGCAAGCGGTAGTACCGTTCTGGGCACGGTAGTACCGTTTCGGGCGGTAGTACCGCTTAGGGACTCGGGATGCCAGAAACTTTTTCGTAAGCGGTAGTAGACGCGGTAGTAGGAGCGGTAGTACCGCTCAAGCGGTAGTACCGCTTATTGGAGCGGTAGTACCGTTCTTTGCTGTATCAGCAATCTTGTAACGGCCGTAACTTTTGCATACGAACTCGGATTGAGACGATTTTTATATCAAAATCGACCGATTCGACGAGACAAAGACAATCCGTGTATAAACTTTTCTCATATAAGGCCGTCTTGGGGGCGTAATCAGCCGAATAGTGTTCTGCATACACTTCAAACACAACTTCGGCCTTAGAGATGAGATCGGATGGCTATGGCTCAACTATCAGAGTTTCTCCTTTCGATGATACGGAACTTTCTCACCTTGAGCAATCTTCCATTTGAGGCCTTCTTAATTATGATTTTGACCATGCCAAAATCTGGTGTCAACACAAGTGTGTTGACATACGAACGCGTCACGCGTACCCGCGCCGCCGAGGGAGATGCTCCGCAGCTCGCACCGTGGGAGGCCTGCCGGAAGCGCGATACGCAAGACAATCCGGCCGGCGCTTTTGACACCAGACGCCCCGGTTACTCGGGAGGGACCCCGTCAGAGTACCCGATGACGATTGGCTGCTCCAAGTCGTCCTTAACGCCCCTGGAGCCTCGTGGATCGCTGCCCTCCTTCACGAAGAACGAACGAAGAACGAGAAGAAAGATACAAGGGAGAGGGATAAAAGTAGGGTAAAAAGATGTAGATGTGTTTGTTCGATTGTGTGTTGTTTTAATCGGCCATCATCTCTTCTATTTAAGAGGGGGGTGGACTTCCCGTACAGGACACGGACCCAGATTTCCTTCCAAAGGGTCAAAAAACGCAGCCAAACTCGGACTTTTTCGATCTGCCGAGTCTGTGCGGCTATAGGCAAGCGGTAGTACCGTTCTGGGCACGGTAGTACCGTTCCGGGCGGTAGTACCGCTCTAGTACCGCTTAGGGTCTCGGGATGCCAGAAACTTTTTCGTAAGCGGTAGTAGACGCGGTAGTAGGAGCGGTAGTACCGCTTATTGGCGCGGTAGTACCGTTCTCTGCCATATCAGCAATCTTGTAACGACCGTAACTTTTGCATACGAACTCGGATTGAGACGATTTTTATATCAAAATCGACCGATTCGACGAGACAAAGACAATCCGTGTAGAAACTTTTCTCATATAAGGCCGTCTTGGGGGCGTAATCAGCCGAATAGTGTTTTGCATACACTTCAAACACAACTTCGGCCTTAGAGATGAGATCGGATGGCTATGGCTCAAATATCAAAGTTTCTCCTTTCGATGATGCGGAACTTTCTCACCTTGAGCACTTTTCCATTTGAGGCCTTCTTAATTATGTTTTTGACCATGCCAAAATCTGGTGTCAACACAAGTGTGTTGACATACGAACGCGTCACGCGTACCCGCGGCGCCGAGGGAGATGCTCCGCAGCTCGCACCGTGGGAGGCCTGCCGGAAGCGCGATACGCAAGACAATCCAGCCGGCGCTTTTGACACCAGACGCCCCGGTTACTCGGGAGGGACCCCGTCAGAGTACCCGATGACGATTGGCTGCTCCAAGTCGTCCTTAACGCCCCTGGAGCCTCGTGGATCGCTGCCCTCCTTCACGAAGAACGAACGAAGAACGAGAAGAAATATACAAGGGAGAGGGATAAAAGTAGGGTAAAAAGATGTAGATGTGTTTGTTCGATTGTGTTTTGTTTTAATCGGCCATCACCTCTTCTATTTAAGAGGGGGTTGGACTTCCCGTACAGGACACGGACCCAGATTTCCTTCCAAAGGGTCAAAAAACGCAGCCAAACTCGGACTTTTTCGATCTGTCCGAGTCTGTGCGGCTATAGGCAAGCGGTAGTACCGTTCTGGGCACGGTAGTACCGTTCCGGGCGGTAGTACCGCTTAGGGTCTCGGGATGCCAGAAACTTTTTCGTAAGCGGTAGTAGACGCGGTAGTAGGAGCGGTAGTACCGCTCAAAAGGTAGTACCGCTTATTGGAGCGGTAGTACCGTTCTTTGCTGTATCAGCAATCTTGTAACGGCCGTAACTTTTGCATACGAACTCGAATTGAGACGATTTTTATATCAAAATCGACCGATTCGACGAGACAAAGACAATCCGTGTAGAAACTTTTCTCATATAAGGCCGTCTTGGGGGCGTAATCAGCCGAAAAGTGTTCTGCATACACTTCAAACACAATTTCGGCTAAAGAGATGAGATCGGATGGCTATGGCTCAAACATCAGAGTTTCTCCTTTCGATGATACGGAACTTTCTCACCTTGAGCACTCTTCCATTTGAGGCCTCCTTAATTATGTTTTTGACCATGCCAAAATCTGGTGTCAACACAAGTGTGTTGACATACGAACGCGTCACGCGTACCCGCGGCGCCGAGGGAGATGCTCTGCAGCTCGCACCGTGGGAGGCCTGCCGGACGCGCGATACGCAAGACAATCCGGCCGGCGCTTTTGACACCACACGCCCCGGTTACTCGGGAGGGACCCCGTCAGAGTACCCGATGATGATTGGCTGCTCCAAGTCGTCCTTAACGCCCCTGGAGCCTCGTGGATCGCTGCCCTCCTTCACGAAGAACGAACGAAGAACGAGAAAAAAGATACAAGGGAGAGGGATAAAAGTAGGGTAAAAAGATGTAGATGTGTTTGTTCGATTGTGTGTTGTTTTAATCGGCCATCACCTCTTCTATTTAAGAGGGGGTTGGACTTCCCGTACAGGACACGGACCCAGATTTCCTTCCAAAGGGTCAAAAAACGCAGCCAAACTCGGACTTTTTCGATCTGTCCGAGTCTGTGCGGCTATAGGAAAGCGGTAGTACCGTTCTGGGCACGGTAGTACCGTTCCGGGCGGTAGTACCGCTCTAGTACCGCTTAGGGTCTCGGGATGCCAGAAACTTTTTCGTAAGCGGTAGTAGACGCGGTAGTAGGAGCGGTAGAACACCTCAAGCGGTAGTACCGCTTATTGGAGCGGTAGTACCGTTCTCTGCTGTATCAGCAATCTTGTAACGGCCGTAACTTTTGCATACGAACTCGGATTGAGACGATTTTTATATCAAAATCGACCGATTCGACGAGACAAAGACAATCCGTGTAGAAACTTTTCTCATATAAGGCCGTGTTGGGGGCGTAATCAGCCGAATAGTGTTCTGCATACACTTCAAACACAACTTCGGCCTTAGAGATGAGATCGGATGGCTATGGCTCAAATATCAGAGTTTCTCCTTTCGATGATACGGAACTTTCTCACCTTGAGCACTCTTCCATTTGAGGCCTTCTTAATTATGTTTTTGACCATGCCAAAATCTGGTGTCAACACAAGTGTGTTGACATACGAACGCGTCACGCGTACCTGCGGCGCCGAGGGAGATGCTCCGCAGATCGCACCGTGGGAGGCCTGCCGGATGCGCGATACGCAAGACAATCCGGCCGGCGCTTTTGACACCAGACGCCCCGGTTACTCGGGAGGGACCCCGTCAGAGTACCCGATGACGATTGGCTGCTCCAAGTCGTCCTTAACGCCCCTGGAGCCTCGTGGATCGCTGCCCTCCTTCACGAAGAACGAACGAAGAACGAGAAGAAAGATACAAGGGAGAGGGATAAAAGTAGGGTAAAAAGATGTAGATGTGTTTGTTCGATTGTGTGTTGTTTTAATCGGCCATCACCTCTTCTATTTAAGAGGGGGTTGGACTTCCCGTACAGGACACGGACCCAGATTTCCTTCCAAAGGGTCAAAAAACGCAGCCAAACTCGGACTTTTTCGATCTGCCCGAGTCTGTGCGGCTATAGGCAAGCGGTAGTACCGTTCTGGGCACGGTAGTACCGTTCCGGGCGGTAGTACCGCTCTAGTACCGCTCTAGTACCGCTTAGGGTCTCGGGATGCCAGAAACTTTTTCGTAAGCGGTAGTAGACGCGGTAGTAGGAGCGGTAGTACCGCTCAAGCGGTAGTACCGCTTATTGGAGCGGTAGTACCGTTCTCTGCTGTATCAGCAATCTTGTAACGGCCGTAACTTTTGCATACGAACTAGGATTGAGACGATTTTTATATCAAAATCGACCGATTCGACGAGACAAAGACAATCCGTGTAGAAACTTTTCTCATATAAGGCCGTCTTGGGGGCGTAATCAGCCGAATAGTGTTCTGCATACACTTCAAACACAACTTCGGCCTTAGAGATGAGATCGGATGGCTATGGCTCAAATATCAAAGTTTCTCCTTTCGATGATACGGAACTTTCTCACCTTGAGCAGTTTTCCATTTGAGGCCTTCTTAATTATGTTTTTGACCATGCCAAAATCTGGTGTCAACACAAGTGTGTTGACATACGAACGCGTCACGCGTACCCGCGGCGCCGAGGGAGATGCTCCGCAGCTCGCACCGTGGGAGGCCTGCCGGATGCGCGATACGCAAGACAATCCGACCGGCGCTTTTGACACCAGACGCCCCGGTTACTCGGGAGGGACTCCGTCAGAGTACCCGATGACGATTGGCTGCTCCAAGTCATCCTTAACGCCCCTGGAGCCTCGTGGATCGCTGCCCTCCTTCACGAAGAACGAACGAAGAACGAGAAGAAAGATACAAGGGAGAGGGATAAAAGTTGGGTAAAAAGATGTAGATGTGTTTGTTCGATTGTGTGTTGTTTTAATCGGCCATCACCTCTTCTATTTAAGAGGGGGTTGGACTTCCCGTACAGGACACGGACCCAGATTTCCTTCCAAAGGGTCAAAAAACGCAGCCAAATTCGGACTTTTTCGATCTGCCCGAGTCTGTGCGGCTATAGGCAAGCGGCAGTACCGTTCTGGGCACGGTAGTACCGTTCCGGGCGGTAGTACCGCTCTAGTACCGCTTAGGGTCTCGGGATGCCAGAAACTTTTTCGTAAGCGGTAGTAGACGCGGTAGTAGGAGCGGTAGTACCGCTCAAGCGGTAGTACCGCTTATTGGAGCGGTAGTACCGTTCTTTGCTGTATCAGGAATCTTGTAACGGCCGTAACTTTTGCATACGAACTCGGATTGAGACGATTTTTATATCAAAATCGACCGATTTGACGAGACAAAGACAATCCGTGTAGAAAATTTTCTCATATAAGGCCGTCTTGGGGGCGTAATCATCCGAATAGTGTTCTGCATACACTTCAAACACAACTTCGGCCTTAGAGATGAGATCGGATGACTATGGCTCAAATATCAAAGTTTCTCCTTTCGATGATACGGAACTTTCTCACCTTGAGCACTTTTCCATTTGAGACCTTCTTAATTATGTTTTTGACCATGCCAAAATCTGGTGTCAACACAAGTGTGTTGACATACGAACGCGTCACGCGTACCCGCGGCGCCGAGGGAGATGCTCCGCAGCTCGCACCGTGGGAGGCCTGCCGGATGCGCGATACGCAAGACAATCCGACCGGCGCTTTTGACACCAGACGCCCCGGTTACTCGGGACGGACGCCGTCAGAGTACCCAATGACGATTGGCTGCTCCAAGTCGTCCTTAACGCCCCTGGAGCCTCGTGGAGCTCTGCCCTCCTTCACGAAGAACGAACGAAGAACGAGAAGAAAGATACAAGGGAGAGGGATAAAAGTAGGGTAAAAAGATGTAGATGTGTTTGTTCGATTGTGTGTTGTTTTAATCGGCCATCACCTCTTCTATTTAAGAGGGGGTTGGACTTCCCGTACAGGACACGGACCCAGATTTCCTTCCAAAGGGTCAAAACACGCAGCCAAACTCGGACTTTTTCGATCTGCCCGAGTCTGTGCGGCTATAGGCAAGCGGCAGTACCGTTCCGGGCGGTAGTACCGCTCTAGTACCGCTCTAGTACCGCTTAGGGTCTCGGGATGCCAGAAACTTTTTCGTAAGCGGTAGTAGACGCGGTAGTATGAGCGGTAGTACCGCTCAAGCGGTAGTACCGCTTATTGGAGCGGTAGTACCGTTCTTTGCTGTATCAGCAATCTTGTAACGGCCGTAACTTTTGCATACGAACTCGGATTGAGACGGTTTTTATATCAAAATCGACCGATTCGACGAGACAAAGACAATCCGTGTAGAAACGTTTCTCATATAAGGCCGTATTGGGGGCGTAATCAGCCGAATAGTGTTCTGCATACACTTCAAACACAACTTCGGCCTTAGAGATGAGATCGGATGGCTATGGATCAAATATCAAAGTTTCTCCTTTCGATGATACGGAACTTTCTCACCTTGAGCACTTTTCCATTTGAGGCATTCTTAATTATGTTTTTGACCATGCCAAAATCTGGTGTCAACACAAGTGTGTTGACATACGAACGCGTCACGCGTACCCGCGGCGCCGAGGGAGATGCTCCGCAGCTCACACCGTGGGAGGCCTGCCGGATGCGCGATACGCAAGACAATCCAGCCGGCGCTTTTGACACCAGACGCCCCGGTTACTTGGGAGGGACTCCGTCAGAGTACCCGATGACGATTGGCTGCTCCAAGTCGTCCTTAACGCCCCTGGAGCCTCGTGGATCGCTGCCCTCCTTCACGAAGAACGAACGAAGAACGAGAAGAAAGATACAAGGGAGAGGGATAAAAGTAGGGTAAAAAGATGTAGATGTGTTTGTTCGATTGTGTGTTGTTTTAATCGGCCATCACCTCTTCTATTTAAGAGGGGGTTGGACTTCCCGTACAGGACACGGACCCAGATTTCCTTCCAAAGGGTCAAAACACGCAGCCAAACTCGGACTTTTTCGATCTGCCCGAGTCTGTGCGGCTATAGGCAAGCGGCAGTACCGTTCCGGGCGGTAGTACCGCTCTAGTACCGCTCTAGTACCGCTTAGGGTCTCGGGATGCCAGAAACTTTTTCGTAAGCGGTAGTAGACGCGGTAGTATGAGCGGTAGTACCGCTTATTGGCGCGGTAGTACCGTTCTCTGCCATATCAGCAATCTTGTAACGACCGTAACTTTTGCATACGAACTCGGATTGAGACGATTTTTATATCAAAATCGACCGATTCGACGAGACAAAGACAATCCGTGTAGAAACTTTTCTCATATAAGGCCGTCTTGGGGGCGTAATCAGCCGAATAGTGTTTTGCATACACTTCAAACACAACTTCGGCCTTAGAGATGAGATCGGATGGCTATGGCTCAAATATCAAAGTTTCTCCTTTCGATGATGCGGAACTTTCTCACCTTGAGCACTTTTCCATTTGAGGCCTTCTTAATTATGTTTTTGACCATGCCAAAATCTGGTGTCAACACAAGTGTGTTGACATACGAACGCGTCACGCGTACCCGCGGCGCCGAGGGAGATGCTCCGCAGCTCGCACCGTGGGAGGCCTGCCGGAAGCGCGATACGCAAGACAATCCAGCCGGCGCTTTTGACACCAGACGCCCCGGTTACTCGGGAGGGACCCCGTCAGAGTACCCGATGACGATTGGCTGCTCCAAGTCGTCCTTAACGCCCCTGGAGCCTCGTGGATCGCTGCCCTCCTTCACGAAGAACGAACGAAGAACGAGAAGAAAGATACAAGGGAGAGGGATAAAAGTAGGGTAAAAAGATGTAGATGTGTTTGTTCGATTGTGTTTTGTTTTAATCGGCCATCACCTCTTCTATTTAAGAGGGGGTTGGACTTCCCGTACAGGACACGGACCCAGATTTCCTTCCAAAGGGTCAAAAAACGCAGCCAAACTCGGACTTTTTCGATCTGTCCGAGTCTGTGCGGCTATAGGCAAGCGGTAGTACCGTTCTGGGCACGGTAGTACCGTTCCGGGCGGTAGTACCGCTTAGGGTCTCGGGATGCCAGAAACTTTTTCGTAAGCGGTAGTAGACGCGGTAGTAGGAGCGGTAGTACCGCTCAAAAGGTAGTACCGCTTATTGGAGCGGTAGTACCGTTCTTTGCTGTATCAGCAATCTTGTAACGGCCGTAACTTTTGCATACGAACTCGGATTGAGACGATTTTTATATCAAAATCGACCGATTCGACGAGACAAAGACAATCCGTGTAGAAACTTTTCTCATATAAGGCCGTCTTGGGGGCGTAATCAGCCGAAAAGTGTTCTGCATACACTTCAAACACAATTTCGGCTAAAGAGATGAGATCGGATGGCTATGGCTCAAACATCAGAGTTTCTCCTTTCGATGATACGGAACTTTCTCACCTTGAGCACTCTTCCATTTGAGGCCTCCTTAATTATGTTTTTGACCATGCCAAAATCTGGTGTCAACACAAGTGTGTTGACATACGAACGCGTCACGCGTACCCGCGGCGCCGAGGGAGATGCTCTGCAGCTCGCACCGTGGGAGGCCTGCCGGACGCGCGATACGCAAGACAATCCGGCCGGCGCTTTTGACACCACACGCCCCGGTTACTCGGGAGGGACCCCGTCAGAGTACCCGATGATGATTGGCTGCTCCAAGTCGTCCTTAACGCCCCTGGAGCCTCGTGGATCGCTGCCCTCCTTCACGAAGAACGAACGAAGAACGAGAAAAAAGATACAAGGGAGAGGGATAAAAGTAGGGTAAAAAGATGTAGATGTGTTTGTTCGATTGTGTGTTGTTTTAATCGGCCATCACCTCTTCTATTTAAGAGGGGGTTGGACTTCCCGTACAGGACACGGACCCAGATTTCCTTCCAAAGGGTCAAAAAACGCAGCCAAACTCGGACTTTTTCGATCTGTCCGAGTCTGTGCGGCTATAGGAAAGCGGTAGTACCGTTCTGGGCACGGTAGTACCGTTCCGGGCGGTAGTACCGCTCTAGTACCGCTTAGGGTCTCGGGATGCCAGAAACTTTTTCGTAAGCGGTAGTAGACGCGGTAGTAGGAGCGGTAGAACACCTCAAGCGGTAGTACCGCTTATTGGAGCGGTAGTACCGTTCTCTGCTGTATCAGCAATCTTGTAACGGCCGTAACTTTTGCATACGAACTCGGATTGAGACGATTTTTATATCAAAATCGACCGATTCGACGAGACAAAGACAATCCGTGTAGAAACTTTTCTCATATAAGGCCGTCTTGGGGGCGTAATCAGCCGAATAGTGTTCTGCATACACTTCAAACACAACTTCGGCCTTAGAGATGAGATCGGATGGCTATGGCTCAAATATCAGAGTTTCTCCTTTCGATGATACGGAACTTTCTCACCTTGAGCACTCTTCCATTTGAGGCCTTCTTAATTATGTTTTTGACCATGCCAAAATCTGGTGTCAACACAAGTGTGTTGACATACGAACGCGTCACGCGTACCTGCGGCGCCGAGGGAGATGCTCCGCAGATCGCACCGTGGGAGGCCTGCCGGATGCGCGATACGCAAGACAATCCGGCCGGCGCTTTTGACACCAGACGCCCCGGTTACTCGGGAGGGACCCCGTCAGAGTACCCGATGACGATTGGCTGCTCCAAGTCGTCCTTAACGCCCCTGGAGCCTCGTGGATCGCTGCCCTCCTTCACGAAGAACGAACGAAGAACGAGAAGAAAGATACAAGGGAGAGGGATAAAAGTAGGGTAAAAAGATGTAGATGTGTTTGTTCGATTGTGTGTTGTTTTAATCGGCCATCACCTCTTCTATTTAAGAGGGGGTTGGACTTCCCGTACAGGACACGGACCCAGATTTCCTTCCAAAGGGTCAAAAAACGCAGCCAAACTCGGACTTTTTCGATCTGCCCGAGTCTGTGCGGCTATAGGCAAGCGGTAGTACCGTTCTGGGCACGGTAGTACCGTTCCGGGCGGTAGTACCGCTCTAGTACCGCTCTAGTACCGCTTAGGGTCTCGGGATGCCAGAAACTTTTTCGTAAGCGGTAGTAGACGCGGTAGTAGGAGCGGTAGTACCGCTCAAGCGGTAGTACCGCTTATTGGAGCGGTAGTACCGTTCTCTGCTGTATCAGCAATCTTGTAACGGCCGTAACTTTTGCATACGAACTAGGATTGAGACGATTTTTATATCAAAATCGACCGATTCGACGAGACAAAGACAATCCGTGTAGAAACTTTTCTCATATAAGGCCGTCTTGGGGGCGTAATCAGCCGAATAGTGTTCTGCATACACTTCAAACACAACTTCGGCCTTAGAGATGAGATCGGATGGCTATGGCTCAAATATCAAAGTTTCTCCTTTCGATGATACGGAACTTTCTCACCTTGAGCAGTTTTCCATTTGAGGCCTTCTTAATTATGTTTTTGACCATGCCAAAATCTGGTGTCAACACAAGTGTGTTGACATACGAACGCGTCACGCGTACCCGCGGCGCCGAGGGAGATGCTCCGCAGCTCGCACCGTGGGAGGCCTGCCGGATGCGCGATACGCAAGACAATCCGACCGGCGCTTTTGACACCAGACGCCCCGGTTACTCGGGAGGGACTCCGTCAGAGTACCCGATGACGATTGGCTGCTCCAAGTCATCCTTAACGCCCCTGGAGCCTCGTGGATCGCTGCCCTCCTTCACGAAGAACGAACGAAGAACGAGAAGAAAGATACAAGGGAGAGGGATAAAAGTTGGGTAAAAAGATGTAGATGTGTTTGTTCGATTGTGTGTTGTTTTAATCGGCCATCACCTCTTCTATTTAAGAGGGGGTTGGACTTCCCGTACAGGACACGGACCCAGATTTCCTTCCAAAGGGTCAAAAAACGCAGCCAAATTCGGACTTTTTCGATCTGCCCGAGTCTGTGCGGCTATAGGCAAGCGGCAGTACCGTTCTGGGCACGGTAGTACCGTTCCGGGCGGTAGTACCGCTCTAGTACCGCTTAGGGTCTCGGGATGCCAGAAACTTTTTCGTAAGCGGTAGTAGACGCGGTAGTAGGAGCGGTAGTACCGCTCAAGCGGTAGTACCGCTTATTGGAGCGGTAGTACCGTTCTTTGCTGTATCAGGAATCTTGTAACGGCCGTAACTTTTGCATACGAACTCGGATTGAGACGATTTTTATATCAAAATCGACCGATTTGACGAGACAAAGACAATCCGTGTAGAAACTTTTCTCATATAAGGCCGTCTTGGGGGCGTAATCATCCGAATAGTGTTCTGCATACACTTCAAACACAACTTCGGCCTTAGAGATGAGATCGGATGACTATGGCTCAAATATCAAAGTTTCTCCTTTCGATGATACGGAACTTTCTCACCTTGAGCACTTTTCCATTTGAGACCTTCTTAATTATGTTTTTGACCATGCCAAAATCTGGTGTCAACACAAGTGTGTTGACATACGAACGCGTCACGCGTACCCGCGGCGCCGAGGGAGATGCTCCGCAGCTCGCACCGTGGGAGGCCTGCCGGATGCGCGATACGCAAGACAATCCGACCGGCGCTTTTGACACCAGACGCCCCGGTTACTCGGGACGGACGCCGTCAGAGTACCCAATGACGATTGGCTGCTCCAAGTCGTCCTTAACGCCCCTGGAGCCTCGTGGAGCTCTGCCCTCCTTCACGAAGAACGAACGAAGAACGAGAAGAAAGATACAAGGGAGAGGGATAAAAGTAGGGTAAAAAGATGTAGATGTGTTTGTTCGATTGTGTGTTGTTTTAATCGGCCATCACCTCTTCTATTTAAGAGGGGGTTGGACTTCCCGTACAGGACACGGACCCAGATTTCCTTCCAAAGGGTCAAAACACGCAGCCAAACTCGGACTTTT
This sequence comes from Elymus sibiricus, assembly GCA_039707655.1. Lineage (NCBI taxonomy): Eukaryota > Viridiplantae > Streptophyta > Magnoliopsida > Poales > Poaceae > Elymus > Elymus sibiricus. The sequence goes on along the minus strand of CM077667.1, from coordinate 312,986,326 downwards.
TCGATCTGCCCGAGTCTGTGCGGCTATAGGCAAGCGGCAGTACCGTTCCGGGCGGTAGTACCGCTCTAGTACCGCTCTAGTACCGCTTAGGGTCTCGGGATGCCAGAAACTTTTTCGTAAGCGGTAGTAGACGCGGTAGTATGAGCGGTAGTACCGCTCAAGCGGTAGTACCGCTTATTGGAGCGGTAGTACCGTTCTTTGCTGTATCAGCAATCTTGTAACGGCCGTAACTTTTGCATACGAACTCGGATTGAGACGGTTTTTATATCAAAATCGACCGATTCGACGAGACAAAGACAATCCGTGTAGAAACGTTTCTCATATAAGGCCGTATTGGGGGTGTAATCAGCCGAATAGTGTTCTGCATACACTTCAAACACAACTTCGGCCTTAGAGATGAGATCGGATGGCTATGGATCAAATATCAAAGTTTCTCCTTTCGATGATACGGAACTTTCTCACCTTGAGCACTTTTCCATTTGAGGCATTCTTAATTATGTTTTTGACCATGCCAAAATCTGGTGTCAACACAAGTGTGTTGACATACGAACGCGTCACGCGTACCCGCGGCGCCGAGGGAGATGCTCCGCAGCTCACACCGTGGGAGGCCTGCCGGATGCGCGATACGCAAGACAATCCAGCCGGCGCTTTTGACACCAGACGCCCCGGTTACTTGGGAGGGACTCCGTCAGAGTACCCGATGACGATTGGCTGCTCCAAGTCGTCCTTAACGCCCCTGGAGCCTCGTGGATCGCTGCCCTCCTTCACGAAGAACGAACGAAGAACGAGAAGAAAGATACAAGGGAGAGGGATAAAAGTAGGGTAAAAAGATGTAGATGTGTTTGTTCGATTGTGTGTTGTTTTAATCGGCCATCACCTCTTCTATTTAAGAGGGGGTTGGACTTCCCGTACAGGACACGGACCCAGATTTCCTTCCAAAGGGTCAAAAAACGCAGCCAAACTCGGACTTTTTCGATCTGCCCGAGTCTGTGCGGCTATAGGCAAGCGGTAGTACCGTTCTGGGCACGGTAGTACCGTTCCGGGCGGTAGTACCGCTCTAGTACCGCTTAGGGTCTCGGGATGCCAGAAACTTTTTCGTAAGCGGTAGTAGACGCGGTAGTAGGAGCGGTAGTACCGCTCAAGTGGTAGTACCGCTTATTGGAGCGGTAGTATCGTTCTCTACTGTATCAGCAATCTTGTAACGGCCGTAACTTTTGCATACGAACTCGGATTGAGACGATTTTTATATCAACATCGACCGATTCGACGAGACAAAGACAATCCGTGTAGAAACTTTTCTCATATAAGGCCGTATTGGGGGCGTAATCAGCCGAATAGTGTTCTATATACACTTCAAACACAACTTCGGCCTTAGAGATGAGATCGGATGGCTATGGCTCAAATATCAAAGTTTCTCCTTTCGATGATACGGAACTTTCTCACCTTGAGCACTTTTCCATTTGAGGCCTTCTTAATTATGTTTTTGACCATGCCAAAATCTTGTGTCAACACAAGTGTGTTGACATACGAACGCGTCACTCGTACCCGCGGCGCCGAGGGAGATGCTCCGCAGCTCGCACCGTGGGAGGCCTGCCGGAAGCGCGATACGCAAGACAATCCGGCCGACGCTTTTGACACCAGACGCCCCGGTTACTCGGGAGGGACCCCGTCAGAGTACCCGATGACGATTGGCTGCTCCAAGTCGTCCTTAACGCCCCTGGAGCCTCGTGGATCGCTGCCCTCCTTCACGAAGAACGAACGAAGAACGAGAAGAAAGATACAAGGGAGAGGGATAAAAGTAGGGTAAAAAGATGTAGATGTGTTTGTTCGATTGTGTGTTGTTTTAATCGGCCATCACCTCTTCTATTTAAGAGGGGGTTGGACTTCCCGTACAGGACACGGACCCAGATTTCCTTCCAAAGGGTCAAAAAACGCAGCCAAACTCGGACTTTTTCGATCTGCCGAGTCTGTGCGGCTATAGGCAAGCGGTAGTACCGTTCTGGGCACGGTAGTACCGTTCCGGGCGGTAGTACCGCTCTAGTACCGCTCTAGTACCGCTTAGGGTCTCGGGATGCTAGAAACTTTTTCGTAAGCGGTAGTAGACGCGGTAGTAGGAGCGGTAGTACCGCTCTAGTACCGCTCTAGTACCGCTTAGGGTCTCGGGATGCCAGAAACTTTTTCGTAAGCGGTAGTAGACGCGGTAGTAGGAGCGGTAGTACCGCTCAAGCGGTAGTACCGCTTATTGGAGCGGTAGTACCGTTCTCTGCTGTATCAGCAATCTTGTAACGGCCGTAACTTTTGCATACGAATTCGGATTGAGACGATTTTTATATCAAAATCGACCGATTCGACGAGACAAAGACAATCCGTGTAGAAAGTTTTCTCATATAAGGCCGTATTGGGGGCGTAATCAGCCGAATAGTATTCTGCATACACTTCAAACACAACTTCGGCCTTAGAGATGAGATCGGATGGCTATGGCTCAAATATCAAAGTTTCTCCTTTCGATGATACGGAACTTTCTCACCTTGAGCACTTTTCCATTTGAGGCCTTCTTAATTATGTTTTTGACCATGCCAAAATCTTGTGTCAACACAAGTGTGTTGACATACGAACGCGTCACGCGTACCCGCGGCGCCGAGGGAGATGCTCCGCAGCTCGCACCGTGGGAGGCCTGTCGGAAGCGCGATACGCAAGACAATCCGGCCGACGCTTTTGACACCAGACGCCCCGGTTACTCGGGAGGGACCCCGTCAGAGTACCCGATGACGATTGGCTGCTCCAAGTCGTCCTTAACGCCCCTGGAGCCTCGTGGATCGTTGCCCTCCTTCACGAAGAACGAACGGAGAACGAGAAGAAAGATACAAGGGAGAGGGATAAAAGTAGGGTAAAAAGATGTAGATGTGTTTGTTCGATTGTGTGTTGTTTTAATCGGCCATCACCTCTTCTATTTAAGAGGGGGTTGGACTTCCCATACAGGAAACGGACCCAGATTTCCTTCCAAAGAGTCAAAAAACGCAGCCAAACTCGGACTTTTTCGATCTGCCGAGTCTGTGCGGCTATAGGCAAGCGGTAGTACCGTTCTGGGCACGGTAGTACCGTTCCGGGCGGTAATACCGCTCTAGTACCGCTTAGGGTCTCGGGATGCCAGAAACTTTTTCGTAAGCGGTAGTAGACGCGGTAGTAGGAGCGGTAGTACCGCTCAAGCGGTAGTACCGCTTATTGGAGCGGTAGTACCGTTCTCTGCTGTATCAGCAATCTTGTAACGGCCGTAACTTTTGCATACGAACTCGGATTGTGACGATTTTTATATCAAAATCGACCGATTCGACGAGACAAAGACAATCCGTGTAGAAACTTTTCTCATATATGGCCGTATTGGGGGCGTAATCAGCCGAATAGTGTTCTACATACACTTCAAACACAACTTCGGCCTTAGAGATGAGATCGGATGGCTATGGCTCAAATATCAAAGTTTCTCCTTTCGATGATACGGAACTTTCTCACCTTGAGCACTTTTCCATTTGAGGCCTTCTTAATTATGTTTTTGACCATGCCAAAATCTTGTGTCAACACAAGTGTGTTGACATACGAACGCGTCACGCGTACCCGCGGCGCCGAGGGAGATGCTCCGCAGCTCGCACCGTGGGAGGCCTGCCGGAAGCGCGATACGCAAGACAATCCGGCCGGCGCTTTTGACACCAGACGCCCCGGTTACTCGGGAGGGACCCCGTCAGAGTACCCGATGACGATTGGCTGCTCCAAGTCGTCCTTAACGCCCCTGGAGCCTCGTGGATCGCTGCCCTCCTTCACGAAGAACGAACGAAGAACGAGAAGAAAGATAAAAGGGAGAGGGATAAAAGTAGGGTAAAAAGATGTAGATGTGTTTGTTCGATTGTGTGTTGTTTTAATCGGCCATCACCTCTTCTATTTAAGAGGGGGTTGGACTTCCCGTACAGGACACGGACCCAGATTTCCTTCCAAAGGGTCAAAAAACGCAGCCAAACTCGAACTTTTTCGATCTGCCGAGTCTGTGCGGCTATAGGCAAGCGGTAGTACCGTTCTGGGCACGGTAGTACCGTTCCGGGCGGTAATACCGCTCTAGTACCGCTTAGGGTCTCGGGATGCCAGAAACTTTTTCGTAAGCGGTAGTAGACGCGGTAGTAGGAGCGGTAGTACCGCTCAAGCGGTAGTACCGCTTATTGGAGCGGTAGTACCGTTCTCTGCTGTATCAGCAATCTTGTAACGGCCGTAACTTTTGCATACGAACTCGGATTGAGACGATTTTTATATCAAAATCGACCGATTCGACGAGACAAAGACAATCCGTGTAAAAACTTTTCTCATATAAGGCCGTATTCGGGGCGTAATCAGCCGAATAGTGTTCTGCATACACTTCAAACACAACTTCGGCCTTAGAGATGAGATCGGATGGCTATGGCTCAAATATCAAAGTTTCTCCTTTCGATGATACGGAACTTTCTCACCTTGAGCACTTTTCCATTTGAGGCCTTCTTAATTATGTTTTTGACCATGCCAAAATCTTGTGTCAACACAAGTGTGTTGACATACGAACGCGTCACGCGTACCCGCGGCGCCGAGGGAGATGCTCCGCAGCTCGCACCATGGGAGGCCTGCCGGAAGCGCGATAAGCAAGACAATCCGGCCGGCGCTTTTGACACCAGACGCCCCGGTTACTCGGGAGGGACCCCGTCAGAGTACCCGATGACGATTGGCTGCTCCAAGTCGTCCTTAACGCCCCTGGAGCCTCGTGGATCGCTGCCCTCCTTCACGAAGAACGAACGAAGAACGAGAAGAAAGATAAAAGGGAGAGGGATAAAAGTAGGGTAAAAAGATGTAGATGTGTTTGTTCGATTGTGTGTTATTTTAATCGGCCATCACCTCTTCTATTTAAGAGGGGGTTGGACTTCCCGTACAGGACACGGACCCAGATTTCCTTCCAAAGGGTCAAAAAACGCAGCCAAACTCGAACTTTTTCGATCTGCCGAGTCTGTGCGGCTATAGGCAAGCGGTAGTACCGTTCTGGGCACGGTAGTACCGTTCCGGGCGGTAATACCGCTCTAGTACCGCTTAGGGTCTCGGGATGCCAGAAACTTTTTCGTAAGCGGTAGTAGACGCGGTAGTAGGAGCGGTAGTACCGCTCAAGCGGTAGTACCGCTTATTGGAGCGGTAGTACCGTTCTCTGCTGTATCAGCAATCTTGTAACGGCCGTAACTTTTGCATACGAACTCGGATTGAGACGATTTTTATATCAAAATCGACCGATTCGACGAGACAAAGACAATCCGTGTAGAAACTTTTCTCATATAAGGCCGTATTGGGGGCGTAATCAGCCGAATAGTGTTCTGCATACACTTCAAACACAACTTCGGCCTTAGAGATGAGATCGGATGGCTATGGCTCAAATATCAAAGTTTCTCCTTTCGATGATACGGAACTTTCTCACCTTGAGCACTTTTCCATTTGAGGCCTTCTTAATTATGTTTTTGACCATGCAAAAATCTTGTGTCAACAAAAGTGTGTTGACATACGAACGCGTCACGCGTACCCGCGGCGCCGAGGGAGATGTTCCGCAGCTCGCACCGTGGGAGGCCTGCCGGAAGCGCGATACGCAAGACAATCCGGCCGACGCTTTTGACACCAGACGCCCCGGTTACTCGGGAGGGACCCCGTCAGAGTACCCGATGACGATTGGCTGCTCCAAGTCGTCCTTAACGCCCCTGGAGCCTCGTGGATCGCTGCCCTCCTTCACGAAGAACGAACGAAGAACGAGAAGAAAGATAAAAGGGAGAGGGATAAAAGTAGGGTAAAAAGATGTAGATGTGTCTGTTCGATTGTGTGTTGTTTTAATCGGCCATCACCTCTTCTATTTAAGAGGGGGTTGGACTTCCCGTACAGGACACGGACCCAGATTTCCTTCCAAAGGGTCAAAAAACGCAGCCAAACTCGGACTTTTTCGATCTGCCGAGTCTGTGCGGCTATAGGCAAGCGGTAGTACCGTTCTGGGCACGGTAGTACCGTTCCGGGCGGTAGTACCGCTCTAGTACCGCTCTAGTACCGCTTAGGGTCTCGGGATGCCAGAAACTTTTTCGTAAGCGGTAGTAGACGCGGTAGTAGGAGCGGTAGTACCGCTCAAGCGGTAGTACCGCTTATTGGAGCGGTAGTACCGTTCTCTGCTGTATCAGCAATCTTGTAATGGCCGTAACTTTTGCATACGAACTCGGATTGAGACGATTTTTATATCAAAATCGACCGATTCGACGAGACAAAGACAATCCGTGTAGAAACTTTTCTCATATAAGGCCGTATTGGGGGCGTAATCAGCCGAATAGTGTTCTGCATACACTTCAAACACAACTTCGGCCTTAGAGATGAGATCGGATGGCTATGGCTCAAATATCAAAGTTTCTCCTTTCGATGATACGGAACTTTCTCACCTTGAGCACTTTTCCATTTGAGGCCTTCTTAATTATGTTTTTGACCATGCCAAAATCTTGTGTCAACACAAGTGTGTTGACATACGAACGCGTCACGCGTACCCGCGGCGCCGAGGGAGATGCTCCGCAGCTCGCACCGTGGGAGGCCTGCCGGAAGCGCGATACGCAAGACAATCCGGCCGGCGCTTTTGACACCAGACGCCCCGGTTACTCGGGAGGGACCCCGTCAGAGTACCCGATGACGATTGGCTGCTCCAAGTCGTCCTTAACGCCCCTGGAGCCTCGTGGATCGCTGCCCTCCTTCACGAAGAACGAACGAAGAACGAGAAGAAAGATACAAGGGAGAGGGATAAAAGTAGGGTAAAAAGATGTAGATGTGTTTGTTCGATTGTGTGTTGTTTTAATCGGCCATCACCTCTTCTATTTAAGAGGGGGTTGGACTTCCCGTACAGGACACGGACCCAGATTTCCTTCCAAAGGGTCAAAAAACGCAGCCAAACTCGGACTTTTTCGATCTGCCGAGTCTGTGCGGCTATAGGCAAGCGGTAGTACCGTTCTGGGCACGGTAGTACCGTTCCGGGCGGTAGTACCGCTCTAGTACCGCTTAGGGTCTCGGGATGCCAGAAACTTTTTCGTAAGCGGTAGTAGATGCGGTAGTAGGAGCGGTAGTACCGCTCAAGCGGTAGTACCGCGTATTGGAGCGGTAGTACCGTTCTCTGCTGTATCAGCAATCTTGTAACGGCCGTAACTTTTGCATACGAACTCGGATTGAGACGATTTTTATATCAAAATCGACCGATTCGACGAGACAAAGACAATCCGTGTAGAAACTTTTCTCATATAAGGCCGTATTGGGGGCGTAATCAGCCGAATAGTGTTCTGCATACACTTCAAACACAACTTCGGCCTTAGAGATGAGATCGGATGGCTATGGCTCAAATATCAAAGTTTCTCCTTTCGATGATACGGAACTTTCTCACCTTGAGCACTTTTCCATTTGAGGCCTTCTTAATTATGTTTTTGACCATACCAAAATCTTATGTCAACAAAAGTGTGTTGACATACGAACGCGTCACGCGTACCCGCGGCGCCGAGGGAGATGTTCCGCAGCTCGCACCGTGGGAGGCCTGCCGGAAGCGCGATACGCAAGACAATCCGGCCGACGCTTTTGACACCAGACGCCCCGGTTACTCGGGAGGGACCCCGTCAGAGTACCCGATGACGATTGGCTTCTCCAAGTCGTCCTTAACGCCCCTGGAGCCTCGTGGATCGCTGCCCTCCTTCACGAAGAACGAACGAAGAACGAGAAGAAAGATACAAGGGAGATGGATAAAATTAGGGTAAAAAGATGTAGATGTGTTTGTTCGATTGTGTGTTGTTTTAATCGGCCATCACCTCTTCTATTTAAGAGGGGGTTGGACTTCCCGTACAGGACACGGACCCAGATTTCCTTCCAAAGGGTCAAAAAACGCAGCCAAACTCGGACTTTTTCGATCTGCCGAGTCTGTGCGGCTATAGGCAAGCGGTAGTACCGTTCTGGGCACGGTAGTACCGTTCCGGGCGGTAGTACCGCTCTAGTACCGCTCTAGTACCGCTTAGGGTCTCGGGATGCCAGAAACTTTTTCGTAAGCGGTAGTAGACGCGGTAGTAGGAGCGGTAGTACCGCTCAAGCGGTAGTACCGCTTATTGGAGCGGTAGTACCGTTCTCTGCTGTATCAGCAATCTTGTAAGGGCCGTAACTTTTGCATACGAACTCGGATTGAGACGATTTTTATATCAAAATCGACCGATTCGACGAGACAAAGACAATCCGTGTAGAAACTTTTCTCATATAAGGCCGTATTGGGGGCGTAATCAGCCGAATAGTGTTCTGCATACACTTCAAACACAACTTCGGCCTTAGAGATGAGATCGGATGGCTATGGCTCAAATATCAAAGTTTCTCCTTTCGATGATACGGAACTTTCTCACCTTGAGCACTTTTCCATTTGAGGCCTTCTTAATTATGTTTTTGACCATGCCAAAATCTTGTGTCAACACAAGTGTGTTGACATACGAACGCGTCACGCGTACCCGCGGCGCCGAGGGAGATGCTCCGCAGCTCGCACCGTGGGAGGCCTGCCGGAAGCGCGATACGCAAGACAATCCGGCCGGCGCTTTTGACACCAGACGCCCCGGTTACTCGGGAGGGACCCCGTCAGAGTACCCGATGACGATTGGCTGCTCCAAGTCGTCCTTAACGCCCCTGGAGCCTCGTGGATCGCTGCCCTCCTTCACGAAGAACGAACGAAGAACGAGAAGAAAGATACAAGGGAGAGGGATAAAAGTAGGGTAAAAAGATGTAGATGTGTTTGTTCGATTGTGTGTTGTTTTAATCGGCCATCACCTCTTCTATTTAAGAGGGGGTTGGACTTCCCGTACAGGACACGGACCCAGATTTCCTTCCAAAGGGTCAAAAAACGCAGCCAAACTCGGACTTTTTCGATCTGCCGAGTCTGTGCGGCTATAGGCAAGCGGTAGTACCGTTCTGGGCACGGTAGTACCGTTCCGGGCGGTAGTACCGCTCTAGTACCGCTTAGGGTCTCGGGATGCCAGAAACTTTTTCGTAAGCGGTAGTAGATGCGGTAGTAGGAGCGGTAGTACCGCTCAAGCGGTAGTACCGCGTATTGGAGCGGTAGTACCGTTCTCTGCTGTATCAGCAATCTTGTAACGGCCGTAACTTTTGCATACGAACTCGGATTGAGACGATTTTTATATCAAAATCGACCGATTCGACGAGACAAAGACAATCCGTGTAGAAACTTTTCTCATATAAGGCCGTATTGTGGGCGTAATCAGCCGAATAGTGTTCTGCATACACTTCAAACACAACTTCGGCCTTAGAGATGAGATCGGATGGCTATGGCTCAAATATCAAAGTTTCTCCTTTCGATGATACGGAACTTTCTCACCTTGAGCACTTTTCCATTTGAGGCCTTCTTAATTATGTTTTTGACCATACCAAAATCTTATGTCAACAAAAGTGTGTTGACATACGAACGCGTCACGCGTACCCGCGGCGCCGAGGGAGATGTTCCGCAGCTCGCACCGTGGGAGGCCTGCCGGAAGCGCGATACGCAAGACAATCCGGCCGACGCTTTTGACACCAGACGCCCCGGTTACTCGGGAGGGACCCCGTCAGAGTACCCGATGACGATTGGCTTCTCCAAGTCGTCCTTAACGCCCCTGGAGCCTCGTGGATCGCTGCCCTCCTTCACGAAGAACGAACGAAGAACGAGAAGAAAGATACAAGGGAGATGGATAAAATTAGGGTAAAAAGATGTAGATGTGTTTGTTCGATTGTGTGTTGTTTTAATCGGCCATCACCTCTTCTATTTAAGAGGGGGTTGGACTTCCCGTACAGGACACGGACCCAGATTTCCTTCCAAAGGGTCAAAAAACGCAGCCAAACTCGGACTTTTTCGATCTGCCGAGTCTGTGCGGCTATAGGCAAGCGGTAGTACCGTTCTGGGCACGGTAGTACCGTTCCGGGCGGTAGTACCGCTCTAGTACCGCTCTAGTACCGCTTAGGGTCTCGGGATGCCAGAAACTTTTTCGTAAGCGGTAGTAGACGCGGTAGTAGGAGCGGTAGTACCGCTCAAGCGGTAGTACCGCTTATTGGAGCGGTAGTACCGTTCTCTGCTGTATCAGCAATCTTGTAAGGGCCGTAACTTTTGCATACGAACTCGGATTGAGACGATTTTTATATCAAAATCGACCGATTCGACGAGACAAAGACAATCCGTGTAGAAACTTTTCTCATATAAGGCCGTATTGGGGGCGTAATCAGCCGAATAGTGTTCTGCATACACTTCAAACACAACTTCGGCCTTAGAGATGAGATCGGATGGCTATGGCTCAAATATCAAAGTTTCTCCTTTCGATGATACGGAACTTTCTCACCTTGAGCACTTTTCCATTTGAGGCCTTCTTAATTATGTTTTTGACCATGCCAAAATCTTGTGTCAACACAAGTGTGTTGACATACGAACGCGTCACGCGTACCCGCGGCGCCGAGGGAGATGCTCCGCAGCTCGCACCGTGGGAGGCCTGCCGGAAGCGCGATACGCAAGACAATCCGGCCGGCGCTTTTGACACCAGACGCCCCGGTTACTCGGGAGGGACCCCGTCAGAGTACTCGATGACGATTGGCTGCTCCAAGTCGTCCTTAACGCCCCTGGAGCCTCGTGGATCGCTGCCCTCCTTCACGAAGAACGAACGAAGAACGAGAAGAAAGATACAAGGGAGAGGGATAAAAGTAGGGTAAAAAGATGTAGATGTGTTTGTTCGATTGTGTGTTGTTTTAATCGGCCATCACCTCTTCTATTTAAGAGGGGGTTGGACTTCCCGTACAGGACACGGACCCAGATTTCCTTCCAAAGGGTCAAAAAACGCAGCCAAACTCGGACTTTTTCGATCTGCCGAGTCTGTGCGGCTATAGGCAAGCGGTAGTACCGTTCTGGGCACGGTAGTACCGTTCCGGGCGGTAGTACCGCTCTAGTACCGCTTAGGGTCTCGGGATGCCAGAAACTTTTTCATAAGCGGTAGTAGATGCGGTAGTAGGAGCGGTAGTACCGCTCAAGCGGTAGTACCGCGTATTGGAGCGGTAGTACCGTTCTCTGCTGTATCAGCAATCTTGTAACGGCCGTAACTTTTGCATACGAACTCGGATTGAGACGATTTTTATATCAAAATCGACCGATTCGACGAGACAAAGACAATCCGTGTAGAAACTTTTCTCATATAAAGCCGTATTGGGGGCGTAATCAGCCGAATAGTGTTCTGCATACACTTCAAACACAACTTCGGCCTTAGAGACGAGATCGGATGGCTATGGCTCAAATATCAAAGTTTCTCCTTTCGATGATACGGAACTTTCTCACCTTGAGCACTTTTCCATTTGAGGCCTTCTTAATTATATTTTTGACCATGCCAAAATCTTGTGTCAACACAAGTGTGTTGACATACGAACGCGTCACGCGTACCCACGGCGCCGAGGGAGATGCTCCGCAGCTCGCACCGTGGGAGGCCTGCCGGAAGCGCGATACGCAAGACAATCCGGCCGACGCTTTTGACACCAGACGCCCCGGTTACTCGGGAGGGACCCCGTCAGAGTACCCGATGACGATTGGCTGCTCCAAGTCGTCCTTAACGCCCCTAGAGCCTCGTGGATCGCTGCCCTCCTTCACGAAGAACGAACGAAGAACGAGAAGAAAGATACAAGGGAGAGGGATAAAAGTAGGGTAAAAAGATGTAGATGTGTTTGTTCGATTGTGTGTTGTTTTAATCGGCCATCACCTCTTCAATTTAAGAGGGGGTTGGACTTCCCGTACAGGACACGGACCCAGATTTCCTTCCAAAGGGTCAAAAAACGCAGCAAAACTCGGACTTTTTCGATCTGCCGAGTCTGTGCGGCTATAGGCAAGCGGTAGTACCGTTCTGGGCACGTTAGTACCGTTCCGGGCGGTAGTACCGCTCTAGTACCGCTCTAGTACCGCTTAGGGTCTCGGGATGGCAGAAACTTTTTCGTAAGCGGTAGTAGACGCGGTAGTAGGAGCGGTAGTACCGCTCAAGCGGTAGTACCGCTTATTGGAGCGGTAGTACCGTTCTCTGCTGTATCAGCAATCTTGTAACGGCCGTAACTTTTGCATACGAACTCGGATTGAGACGATTTTTATATCAAAATCGACCGATTCGACGAGACAAAGACAATCCGTGTAGAAACTTTTCTCATATAAGGCCGTATTGGGGGCGTAATCAGCCGAATAGTGTTCTGCATACACTTCAAACACAACTTCGGCCTTAGAGATGAGATCGGATGGCTATGGCTCAAATATCAAAGTTTCTCCTTTCGATGATACGGAACTTTCTCACCTTGAGCACTTTTCCATTTGAGGACTTCTTAATTATGTTTTTGACCATGCCAATATCTTGTGTCAACACAAGTGTGTTGACATACGAACGCGTCATGCGTACCCGCGGCGCCGAGGGAGATGCTCCGCAGCTCGCACCGTGGGAGGCCTGCCGGAAGCGCGATACGCAAGACAATCCGGCCGACGCTTTTGACACCAGACGCCCCGGTTACTCGGGAGGGACCCCGTCAGAGTACCCGATGACGATTGGCTGCTCCAAGTCGTCCTTAACGCCCCTGGAGCCTCGTGGATCGCTGCCCTACTTCACGAAGAACGAACGAAGAACGAGAAGAAAGATACAAGGGAGAGGGATAAAAGTAGGGTAAAAAGATGTAGATGTGTTTGTTCGATTGTGTGTTGTTTTAATCGGCCATCACCTCTTCTATTTAAGAGGGGGTTGGACTTCCCGTACAGGACACGGACCCAGATTTCCTTCCAAAGGGTCAAAAAACGCAGCCAAACTCGGACTTTTTCGATCTGCCGAGTCTGTGCGGCTATAGGCAAGCGGTAGTACCGTTCTGGGCACGGTAGTACCGTTCCGGGCGGTAGTACCGCTCTAGTACCGCTCTAGTACCGCTTAGGGTCTCGGGATGCCAGAAACTTTTTCGTAAGCGGTAGTAGACGCGGTAGTAGGAGCGGTAGTACCGCTCAAGCGGTAGTACCGCTTATTGGAGCGGTAGTACCGTTCTCTGCTGTATCAGCAATCTTGTAAGGGCCGTAACTTTTGCATACGAACTCGGATTGAGACGATTTTTATATCAAAATCGACCGATTCGACGAGACAAAGAGAATCCGTGTAGAAACTTTTCTCATATAAGGCCGTATTGGGGGCTTAATCAGCCGAATAGTGTTCTGCATACACTTCAAACACAACTTCGGCCTTAGAGATGAGATCGGATGGCTATGGCTCAAATATCAAAGTTTCTCCTTTCGATGATACGGAACTTTCTCACCTTGAGCACTTTTCCATTTGAGGCCTTCTTAATTATGTTTTTGACCATGCCAAAATCTTGTGTCAACACAAGTGTGTTGACATACGAACGCGTCACGCGTACCCGCGGCGCCGAGGGAGATGCTCCGCAGCTCGCACCGTGGGAGGCCTGCCGGAAGCGCGATACGCAAGACAATCCGGCCGACGCTTTTGACACCAGACGCCCCTGTTACTCGGGAGGGACCCCGTCAGAGTACCCGATGACGATTGGCTGCTCCAAGTCGTCCTTAACGCCCCTGGAGCCTCGTGGATCGCTGCCCTCCTTCACGAAGAACGAACGAAGAACGAGAAGAAAGATACAAGGGAGAGGGATAAAAGTAGGGTAAAAAGATGTAGATGTGTTTGTTCGATTGTGTGTTGTTTTAATCGGCCATCACCTCTTCTATTTAAGAGGGGGTTGGACTTCCCGTACAGGACACGGACCCAGATTTCCTTTCAAAGGGTTAAAAAACGCAGCCAAACTCGGACTTTTTCGATCTGCCGAGTCTGTGCGGCTATAGGCAAGCGGTAGTACCGTTCTGGGCACGGTAGTACCGTTCCGGGCGGTAGTACCGCTCTAGTACCGCTTAGGGTCTCGGGATGCCAGAAACTTTTTCGTAAGCGGTAGTAGATGCGGTAGTAGGAGCGGTAGTACCGCTCAAGCGGTAGTACCGCTTATTGGAGCGGTAGTACCGTTCTCTGCTGTATCAGCAATCTTGTAACGGCCGTAACTTTTGCATACGAACTCGGATTGAGACGATTTTTATATCAAAATCGACCGATTCGACGAGACAAAGACAATCCGTGTAGAAACTTTTCTCATATAAGGCCGTATTGGGGGCGTAATCAGCCGAATAGTGTTCTGCATACACTTCAAACACAACTTCGGCCTTAGAGATGAGATCGGATGGCTATGTCTCAAATATCAAAGTTTCTCCTTTCGATGATACGGAACTTTCTCACCTTGAGAACTTTTCCATTTGAGGCCTTCTTAATTATGTTTTTGACCATGCCAAAATCTTGTGTCAACACAAGTGTGTTGACATACGAACGCGTCATGCGTACCCGCGGCGCCGAGGGAGATGCTCCGCAGCTCGCACCGTGGGAGGCCTGCCGGAAGCGCGATACGTAAGACAATCCGGCCGACGCTTTTGACACCAGACGCCCCGGTTACTCGGGAGGGACCCCGTCAGAGTAACCGATGACGATTGACTGCTCCAAGTCGTCCTTAACGCCCCTGGAGCCTCGTGAATCGCTACCCTCCTTCACGAAGAACGAACGAAGAACGAGAAGAAAGATACAAGGGAGAGGGATAAAAGTAGGGTAAAAAGATGTAGATGTGTTTGTTCGATTGTGTGTTGTTTTAATCGGCCATCACCTCTTCTATTTAAGAGGGGGTTGGACTTCCCGTACAGGACACGGACCCAGATTTCCTTCCAAAGGGTCAAAAAACGCAACCAAACTCGGACTTTTTCGATCTGCCCGAGTCTGTGAGGCTATAGGCAAGCGGTAGTACCGTTCTGGGCACGGTAGTACCGTTCCGGGCGGTAGTACCGCTCTAGTACCGCTTAGGGTCTCGGGATGCCAGAAACTTTTTCGTAAGCGGTAGTAGACGCGGTAGTAGGAGCGGTAGTACCGCTCAAGCGGTAGTACCGCTTATTGGAGCGGTAGTACCGTTCTCTGCTGTATCAGCAATCTTGTAACGACCGTAACTTTTGCATACGAACTCGGATTGAGACGATTTTTATATCAAAATCGACCGATTCGACGAGACAAAGACAATCCGTGTAGAAACTTTTCTCATATAAGGCCGTATTGGGGGCGTAATCAGCCGAATAGTGTTCTGCATACACTTCAAACACAACTTCGGCCTTAGAGATGAGATCGGATGGCTATGGCTCAAATATCAAAGTTTCTCCTTTCGATGATACGGAACTTTCTCACCTTGAGCACTTTTCCATTTGAGGCCTTCTTAATTATGTTTTTGACCATGCCAAAATCTTGTGTCAACAAAAGTGTGTTGACATACGAACGCGTCACGCGTACCCGCGGCGCCGAGGGAGATGCTCCGCAGCTCGCACCGTGGGAGGCCTGCCGGAAGCGCGATACGCAAGACAATCCGGCCGGCGCTTTTGACACCAGACGCCCCGGTTACTCGGGAGGGACCCCGTCAGAGTACCCGATGACGATTGGCTGCTCCAAGTCGTCCTTAACGCCCCTGGAGCCTCGTGGATCGCTGCCCTCCTTCACGAAGAACGAACGAAGAACGAGAAGAAAGATACAAGGGAGAGGGATAAAAGTAGGGTAAAAAGATGTAGATGTGTTTGTTCGATTGTGTGTTGTTTTAATCGGCCATCACCTCTTCTATTTAAGAGGGGGTTGGACTTCCCGTACAGGACACGGACCCAGATTTCCTTCCAAAGGGTCAAAAAACGCAGCCAAACTCGGACTTTTTCGATCTAGTCTGTGCGGCTATAGGCAAGCGGTAGTAACGTTCTGGGCACGGTAGTACCGTTCCGGGCGGTAGTACCGCTCTAGTACCGCTTAGGGTCTCGGGATGCCAGAAACTTTTTCGTAAGCGGTAGTAGACGCGGTAGTACCGCTTATTGGAGCGGTAGTACCGTTCTCTGCTGTATCAGCAATCTTGTAACGGCCGTAACTTTTGCATACGAACTCGGATTGAGACGGTTTTTATATCAAAATCGACCGATTCGACGAGACAAAGACAATCCGTGTAGAAACTTTTCTCATATAAGGCCGTATTGGGGGCGTAATCAGCCGAATAGTGTTCTGCATACACTTCAAACACAACTTCGGCCTTAGAGATGAGATCGGATGGCTATGGCTCAAATATCAAAATTTCTCCTTTCGATGATACGGAACTTTCTCACCTTGAGCACTTTTCCATTTGAGGCCTTCTTAATTATGTTTTTGACCATGCCAAAATCTTGTGTCAACACAAGTGTGTTGACATACGAACGCGTCACGCGTACCCGCGGCGCCGAGGGAGATGCTCCGCAGCTCGCACCGTGGGAGGCCTGCCGGAAGCGCGATACGCAAGACAATCCGGCCGGCGCTTTTGACACCAGACGCCCCGGTTACTCGGGAGGGATCCCGTCAGAGTACCCGATGACGATTGGCTGCTCCAAGTCGTCCTTAACGCCCCTGGAGCCTCGTGGATCGCTGCCCTCCTTCACGAAGAACGAACGAAGAATGAGAAGAAAGATACAAGGGAGAGGGATAAAAGTAGGGTAAAAAGATGTAGATGTGTTTGTTCGATTGTGTGTTGTTTTAATCGGCCATCACCTCTTCTATTTAAGAGGGGGTTGGACTTCCCGTACAGGACACGGACCCAGATTTCCTTCCAAAGGGTCAAAAAACGCACCCAAACTCGGACTTTTTCGATCTAGTCTGTGCGGCTATAGGCAAGCGGTAGTACCGTTCTGGGCACGGTAGTACCGTTCCGGGCGGTAGTACCGCTCTAGTACCGCTTAGGGTCTCGGGATGCCAGAAACTTTTTCGTAAGCGGTAGTAGACGCGGTAGTAGGAGCGGTAGTACCGCTCAAGCGGTAGTACCGCTTATTGGGGCGGTAGTACCGTTCTCTGCTGTATCAGCAATCTTGTAACGGCCGTAACTTTTGCATACGAACTCGGATTGAGACGATTTTTATATCAAAATCGACCGATTCGACGAGACAAAGACAATCCGTGTAGAAACTTTTCTCATATAAGGCCGTATTGGGGGCGTAATCAGCCGAATAGTGTTCTGCATACACTTCAAACACAACTTCGGCCTTAGAGATGAGATCGGATGGCTATGGCTCAAATATCAAAGTTTCTCCTTTCGATGATACGGAACTTTCTCACCTTGAGCACTTTTCCATTTGAGGCCTTCTTAATTATGTTTTTGACCATGCCAAAATCTTGTGTCAACACAAGTGTGTTGACATACGAACGCGTCACGCGTACCCGCGGCGCCGAGGGAGATGCTCCGCAGCTTGCACCGTGGGAGGCCTGCCGGAAGCGCGATACGCAAGACAATCCGGCCGGCGCTTTTGACACCAGACGCCCCGGTTACTCGGGAGGGACCCCGTCAGAGTACCCGATGACGATTGGCTGCTCCAAGTCGTCCTTAACGCCCCTGGAGCCTCGTGGATCGCTGCCCTCCTTCACGAAGAACGAACGAAGAACGAGAAGAAAGATACAAGGGCGAGGGATAAAAGTAGGGTAAAAAGATGTAGATGTGTTTGTTCGATTGTGTGTTGTTTTAATCGGCCATCACCTCTTCTATTTAAGAGGGGGTTGGACTTCCCGTACAGGACACGGACCCAGATTTCCTTCCAAAGGGTTAAAAAACGCAGCCAAACTCGGACTTTTTCGATCTGCCGAGTCTGTGCGGCTATAGGCAAGCGGTAGTACCGTTCTGGGCACGGTAGTACCGTTCCGGGCGGTAGTACCGCTCTAGTACCGCTTAGGGTCTCGGAATGCCAGAAACTTTTTCGTAAGCGGTAGTAGACTCGGTAGTAGGAGCGGTAGTACCGCTCAAGCGGTAGTACCGCTTATTGGAGCGGTAGTACCGTTCTCTGCTGTATCAGGAATCTTGTAACGGCCGTAACTTTTGCATACGAACTCGGATTGAGACGATTTTTATATCAAAATCGACCGATTCGACGAGACAAAGACAATCCGTGTAGAAACTTTTCTCATATAAGGCCATATTGGGGGCGTAATCAGCCGAATAGTGTTCTGCATACACTTCAAACACAACTTCGGCCTTAGAGATGAGATCGAATGGCTATGGCTCAAATATCAAAGTTTCTCCTTTCGATGATATGGAACTTTCTCACCTTGAGCACTTTTCCATTTGAGGCCTTCTTAATTATGTTTTTGACCAAGCCAAAATCTTGTGTCAACACAAGTGTGTTGACATACGAACGCGTCACGCGTACCCGCGGCGCCGAGGGAGATGCTCCGCAGCTCGCACCGTGGGAGGCCTGCCGGAAGCGCGATACGCAAGACAATCCGGCCGGCGCTTTTGACACCAGACGCCCCGGTTACTCGGGAGGGACCCCGTCAGAGTACCCGATGACGATTGGCTGCTCCAAGTCGTCCTTAACGCCCCTGGAGCCTCGTGGATCGCTGCCCTCCTTCACGAAGAACGAGAAGAAAGATACAAGGGAGAGGGATAAAAGTAGGGTAAAAAGATGTAGATGTGTTTGTTCGATTGTGTGTTGTTTTAATCGGCCATCTCCTCTTCTATTTAAGAGGGGGTTGGACTTCCCGTACAGGACACGGACCCAGATTTCCTTCCAAAGGGTCAAAAAACGCAGCCAAACTCGGACTTTTTCGATCTGCCGAGTCTGTGCGGCTATAGGCAAGCGGTAGTACCGTTCTGGGCACGGTTGTACCGTTCCGGGCGGTAGTACCGCTCTAGTACCGCTTAGGGTCTCGGGATGCCAGAAACTTTTTCGTAAGCGGTAGTAGACGCGGTAGTAGGAGCGGTAGTACCGCTCAAGCGGTAGTACCGCTTATTGGAGCGGTAGTACCGTTCTCTGCTGTATCAGCAATCTTGTAACGGCGTAACTTTTGCATACGAACTCGGATTGAGACGATTTTTATATCAAAATCGACCGATTCGACGAGACAAAGACAATCCGTATAGAAACTTTTCTCATATAAGGCCGTATTGGGGGCGTAATCAGCCGAATAGTGTTCTGCATACACTTCAAACACAACTTCGGCCTTAGAGATGAGATCGGATGGCTATGGCTCAAATATCAAAGTTTCTCCTTTCGATGATACGGAACTTGCTCACCTTGAGCACTTTTCCATTTGAGGCCTTCTTAATTATGTTTTTGACCATGCCAAAATCTGGTGTCAACACAAGTGTGTTGACATACGAACGCGTCACGCGTACCCGCGGCGCCGAGGGAGATGCTCCGCAGCTCGCACCGTGGGAGGCCTGCCGGAAGCGCGATACGCAAGACAATCCGGCCGGCGCTTTTGACACCAGACGCCCCGGTTACTCGGGAGGGACCCCGTCAGAGTACCCGATGACGATTGGCTGCTCCATGTCGTCCTTAACGCCCCTGGAGCCTCGTGGATCGCTGCCCTCCTTCACGAAGAACGAACGAAGAACGAGAAGAAAGATACAAGGGAGAGGGATAAAAGTAGGGTAAAAAGATGTAGATGTGTTTGTTCGATTGTGTGTTGTTTTAATCGGCCATCACCTCTTCTATTTAAGAGGGGGTTGGACTTCCCGTATAGGACACGGACCCAGATTTCCTTCCAAAGGGTCAAAAAACGCACCCAAACTCGGACTTTTTCGATCTAGTCTGTGCGGCTATAGGCAAGCGGTAGTAACGTTCTGGGCACGGTAGTACCGTTCCGGGCGGTAGTACCGCTCTAGTACCGCTTAGGGTCTCGGGATGCCAGAAACTTTTTCGTAAGCGGTAGTAGACGCGGTAGTAGGAGCGGTAGTACCGCTTATTGGAGCGGTAGTACCGTTCTCTGCTGTATCAGCAATCTTGTAACGGCCGTAACTTTTGCATACGAACTCGGATTGAGACAATTTTTATATCAAAATCGACCGATTCGACGAGACAAAGACAATCCGTGTAGAAACTTTTCTCATATAAGGCCGTATTGGGGGCGTAATCAGCCGAATAGTGTTCTGCATACACTTCAAACACAACTTCGGCCTTAGAGATGAGATCGGATGGCTATGGCTCAAATATCAAAGTTTCTCCTTTCGATGATACGGAACTTTCTCACCTTGAGCACTTTTCCATTTGAGGCCTTCTTAATTATGTTTTTGACCATGCCAAAATCTTGTGTCAACACAAGTGTGTTGACATACGAACGCGTCACGCGTACCCGCGGCGCCGAGGGAGATGCTCCGCAGCTCGCACCGTGGGAGGCCTGCCGGAAGCGCGATACGCAAGACAATCCGGCCGGCGCTTTTGACACCAGACGCCCCGGTTACTCGAGAGGGACCCCGTCAGAGTACCCGATGACGATTGGCTGCTCCAAGTCGTCCTTAACGCCCCTGGAGCCTCGTGGATCGCTGCCCTCCTTCACGAAGAACGAACGAAGAACGAGAAGAAAGATACAAGGGAGAGGGATAAAAGTAGGGTAAAAAGATGTAGATGTGTTTGTTCGATTGTGTGTTGTTTTAATCGGCCATCACCTCTTCTATTTAAGAGGGGGTTGGACTTCCCGTACAGGACACGGACCCAGATTTCCTTCCAAAGGGTCAAAAAACGCAGCCAAACTCGGACTTTTTCGATCTGCCGAGTCTGTGCGGCTATAGGCAAGCGGTAGTACCGTTCTGGGCACGGTAGTACCGTTCCGGGCGGTAGTACTGCTCTAGTACCGCTTAGGGTCTCGGGATGCCAGAAACTTTTTCGTAAGCGGTAGTAGACGCGGTAGTAGGAGCGGTAGTACCGCTCAAGCGGTAGTACCGCTTATTGGAGCGGTAGTACCGTTCTCTGCTGTATCAGCAATCTTGTAACGGCCGTAACTTTTGCATACGAACTCGGATTGAGACGATTTTTATATCAAAATCGACCGATTCGACGAGACAAAGACAGTCCGTGTAGAAACTTTTCTCATATAAGGCCGTCTTGGGGCGTAATCAGCCGAATAGTGTTCTGCATACACTTCAAACACAACTTCGGCCTTAGAGATGAGATCGGATGGCTATGGCTCAAATATCAAAGTTTCTCCTTTCGATGATACGGAACTTTCTCACCTTGAGCACTTTTCCATTTGAGGCCTTCTTAATTATGTTTTTGACCATGCCAAAATCTGGTGTCAATACAAGTGTGTTGACATACGAACGCGTCACGCGTACCCGCGGCGCCGAGGGAGATGCTCCGCAGCTCGCACCGTGGGAGGCCTGCCGGAAGCGCGATACGCAAGACAATCCGGCCGGCGCTTTTGACACCAGACGCCCCGGTTACTCGGGAGGGACCCCGTCAGAGTACCCGATGATGATTGGCTGCTCCAAGTCGTCCTTAACGCCCCTGGAGCCTCGTGGATCGCTGCCCTCCTTCACGAAGAACGAACGAAGAACGAGAAAAAAGATACAAGGGAGAGGGATAAAAGTAGGGTAAAAAGATGTAGATGTGTTTGTTCGATTGTGTGTTGTTTTAATCGGCCATCACCTCTTCTATTTAAGAGGGGGTTGGACTTCCCGTACAGGACACGGACCCAGATTTCCTTCCAAAGGGTCAAAAAACGCACCCAAACTCGGACTTTTTCGATCTAGTCTGTGCGGCTATAGGCAAGCGGTAGTACCGTTCTGGGCACGGTAGTACCGTTCCGGGCGGTAGTACCGCTCTAGTACCCCTTAGGGTCTCGGGATGCCAGAAACTTTTTCGTAAGCGGTAGTAGACGCGGTAGTAGGAGCGGTAGTACCGCTCAAGCGGTAGTACCGCTTATTGGAGCGGTAGTACCGTTCTCTGCTGTATTAGCAATCTTGTAACGGCCGTAACTTTTGCATACGAACTCGGATTGAGACGATTTTTATATCAAAATCGACCGATTCGACGAGACAAAGACAATCCGTGTAGAAACTTTTCTCATATAAGGCCGTATTGGGGGCGTAATCAGCCGAATAGTGTTCTGCATACACTTCAAACACAACTTCGGCCTTAGAGATGAGATCGGATGGCTATGGCTCAAATATCAAAGTTTCTCCTTTCGATGATACGGAACTTTCTCACCTTGAGCACTTTTCCATTTGAGGCCTTCTTAATTATGTTTTTGACCATGCCAAAATCTTGTGTCAACACAAGTGTGTTGACATACGAACGCGTCACGCGTACCCGCGGCGCCGAGGGAGATGCTCCGCAGCTCGCACCGTGGGAGGCCTGCCGGAAGCGCGATACGCAAGACAATCCGGCCGGCGCTTTTGACACCAGACGCCCCGGTTACTCGGGAGGGACCCCGTCAGAGTACCCGATGACGATTGGCTGCTCCAAGTCGTCCTTAACGCCCCTGGAGCCTCGTGGATCGCTGCCCTCCTTCACGAAGAACGAACGAAGAACGAGAAGAAAGATACAAGGGAGAGGGATAAAAGTAGGGTAAAAAGATGTAGATGTGTTTGTTCGATTGTGTGTTGTTTTAATCGGCCATCACCTCTTCTATTTAAGAGGGGGTTGGACTTCCCGTACAGGACACGGACCCAGATTTCCTTCCAAAGGGTCAAAAAACGCAGCCAAACTCGGACTTTTTCGATCTGCCGAGTCTGTGCGGCTATAGGCAAGCGGTAGTACCGTTCTGGGCACGGTAGTACCGTTCCGGGCGGTAGTACTGCTCTAGTACCGCTTAGGGTCTCGGGATGCCAGAAACTTTTTCGTAAGCGGTAGTAGACGCGGTAGTAGGAGCGGTAGTACCGCTCAAGCGGTAGTACCGCTTATTGGAGCGGTAGTACCGTTCTCTGCTGTATCAGCAATCTTGTAACGGCCGTAACTTTTGCATACGAACTCGGATTGAGACGATTTTTATATCAAAATTGACCGATTCGACGAGACAAAGACAGTCCGTGTAGAAACTTTTCTCATATAAGGCCGTCTTGGGGCGTAATCAGCCGAATAGTGTTCTGCATACACTTCAAACACAACTTCGGCCTTAGAGATGAGATCGGATGGCTATGGCTCAAATATCAAAATTTCTCCTTTCGATGATACGGAACTTTCTCACCTTGAGCACTTTTCCATTTGAGGCCTTCTTAATTATGTTTTTGACCATGCCAAAATCTTGTGTCAACACAAGTGTGTTGACATACGAACGCGTCACGCGTACCCGCGGCGCCGAGGGAGATGCTCCGCAGCTCGCACCGTGGGAGGCCTGCCGGAAGCGCGATACGCAAGACAATCCGGCCGGCGCTTTTGACACCAGACGCCCCGGTTACTCGGGAGGGATCCCGTCAGAGTACCCGATGACGATTGGCTGCTCCAAGTCGTCCTTAACGCCCCTGGAGCCTCGTGGATCGCTGCCCTCCTTCACAAAGAACGAACGAAGAATGAGAAGAAAGATACAAGGGAGAGGGATAAAAGTAGGGTAAAAAGATGTAGATGTGTTTGTTCGATTGTGTGTTGTTTTAATCGGCCATCACCTCTTCTATTTAAGAGGGGGTTGGACTTCCCGTACAGGACACGGACCCAGATTTCCTTCCAAAGGGTCAAAAAACGCACCCAAACTCGGACTTTTTCGATCTAGTCTGTGCGGCTATAGGCAAGCGGTAGTACCGTTCTGGGCACGGTAGTACCGTTCCGGGCGGTAGTACCGCTCTAGTACCGCTTAGGGTCTCGGGATGCCAGAAACTTTTTCGTAAGCGGTAGTAGACGCGGTAGTAGGAGCGGTAGTACCGCTCAAGCGGTAGTACCGCTTATTGGAGCGGTAGTACCGTTCTCTGCTGTATCAGCAATCTTGTAACGGCCGTAACTTTTGCATACGAACTCGGATTGAGACGATTTTTATATCAAAATCGACCGATTCGACGAGACAAAGACAATCCGTGTAGAAACTTTTCTCATATAAGGCCGTATTGGGGGCGTAATCAGCCGAATAGTGTTCTGCATACACTTCAAACACAACTTCGGCCTTAGAGATGAGATCGGATGGCTATGGCTCAAATATCAAAGTTTCTCCTTTCGATGATACGGAACTTTCTCACCTTGAGCACTTTTCCATTTGAGGCCTTCTTAATTATGTTTTTGACCATGCCAAAATCTTGTGTCAACACAAGTGTGTTGACATACGAACGCGTCACGCGTACCCGCGGCGCCGAGGGAGATGCTCCGCAGCTCGCACCATGGGAGGCCTGCCGGAAGTGCGATACGCAAGACAATCCGGCCGGCGCTTTTGACACCAGACGCCCCGGTTACTCGGGAGGGACCCCGTCAGAGTACCCGATGACGATTGGCTGCTCCAAGTCGTCCTTAACGCCCCTGGAGCCTCGTGGATCGCTGCCCTCCTTCACGAAGAACGAACGAAGAACGAGAAGAAAGATACAAGGGCGAGGGATAAAAGTAGGGTAAAAAGATGTAGATGTGTTTGTTCGATTGTGTGTTGTTTTAATCGGCCATCACCTCTTCTATTTAAGAGGGGGTTGGACTTCCCGTACAGGACACGGACCCAGATTTCCTTCCAAAGGGTCAAAAAACGCAGCCAAACTCGGACTTTTTCGATCTGCCGAGTCTGTGCGGCTATAGGCAAGCGGTAGTACCGTTCTGGGCACGGTAGTACCGTTCCGGGCGGTAGTACCGCTCTAGTACCGCTTAGGGTCTCGGAATGCCAGAAACTTTTTCGTAAGCGGTAGTAGACTCGGTAGTAGGAGCGGTAGTACCGCTCAAGCGGTAGTACCGCTTATTGGAGCGGTAGTACCGTTCTCTGCTGTATCAGGAATCTTGTAACGGCCGTAACTTTTGCATACGAACTCGGATTGAGACGATTTTTATATCAAAATCGACCGATTCGACGAGACAAAGACAATCCGTGTAGAAACTTTTCTCATATAAGGCCATATTGGGGGCGTAATCAGCCGAATAGTGTTCTGCATACACTTCAAACACAACTTCGGCCTTAGAGATGAGATCGAATGGCTATGGCTCAAATATCAAAGTTTCTCCTTTCGATGATACGGAACTTTCTCACCTTGAGCACTTTTCCATTTGAGGCCTTCTTAATTATGTTTTTGACCAAGCCAAAATCTTGTGTCAACACAAGTGTGTTGACATACGAACGCGTCACGCGTACCCGCGGCGCCGAGGGAGATGCTCCGCAGCTCGCACCGTGGGAGGCCTGCCGGAAGCGCGATACGCAAGACAATCCGGCCGGCGCTTTTGACACCAGACGCCCCGGTTACTCGGGAGGGACCCCGTCAGAGTACCCGATGACGATTGGCTGCTCCAAGTCGTCCTTAACGCCCCTGGAGCCTCGTGGATCGCTGCCCTCCTTCACGAAGAACGAGAAGAAAGATACAAGGGAGAGGGATAAAAGTAGGGTAAAAAGATGTAGATGTGTTTGTTCGATTGTGTGTTGTTTTAATCGGCCATCTCCTCTTCTATTTAAGAGGGGGTTGGACTTCCCGTACAGGACACGGACCCAGATTTCCTTCCAAAGGGTCAAAAAACGCAGCCAAACTCGGACTTTTTCGATCTGCCGAGTCTGTGCGGCTATAGGCAAGCGGTAGTACCGTTCTGGGCACGGTAGTACCGTTCCGGGCGGTAGTACCGCTCTAGTACCGCTTAGGGTCTCGGGATGCCAGAAACTTTTTCGTAAGCGGTAGTAGACGCGGTAGTAGGAGCGGTAGTACCGCTCAAGCGGTAGTACCGCTTATTGGAGCGGTAGTACCGTTCTCTGCTGTATCAGCAATCTTGTAACGGCGTAACTTTTGCATACGAACTCGGATTGAGACGATTTTTATATCAAAATCGACCGATTCGACGAGACAAAGACAATCCGTATAGAAACTTTTCTCATATAAGGCCGTATTGGGGGCGTAATCAGCCGAATAGTGTTCTGCATACACTTCAAACACAACTTCGGCCTTAGAGATGAGATCGGATGGCTATGGCTCAAATATCAAAGTTTCTCCTTTCGATGATACGGAACTTGCTCACCTTGAGCACTTTTCCATTTGAGGCCTTCTTAATTATGTTTTTGACCATGCCAAAATCTGGTGTCAACACAAGTGTGTTGACATACGAACGCGTCACGCGTACCCGCGGCGCCGAGGGAGATGCTCCGCAGCTCGCACCGTGGGAGGCCTGCCGGAAGCGCGATACGCAAGACAATCCGGCCGGCGCTTTTGACACCAGACGCCCCGGTTACTCGGGAGGGACCCCGTCAGAGTACCCGATGACGATTGGCTGCTCCATGTCGTCCTTAACGCCCCTGGAGCCTCGTGGATCGCTGCCCTCCTTCACGAAGAACGAACGAAGAACGAGAAGAAAGATACAAGGGAGAGGGATAAAAGTAGGGTAAAAAGATGTAGATGTGTTTGTTCGATTGTGTGTTGTTTTAATCGGCCATCACCTCTTCTATTTAAGAGGGGGTTGGACTTCCCGTATAAGACACGGACCCAGATTTCCTTCCAAAGGGTCAAAAAACGCACCCAAACTCGGACTTTTTCGATCTAGTCTGTGCGGCTATAGGCAAGCGGTAGTAACGTTCTGGGCACGGTAGTACCGTTCCGGGCGGTAGTACCGCTCTAGTACCGCTTAGGGTCTCGGGATGCCAGAAACTTTTTCGTAAGCGGTAGTAGACGCGGTAGTAGGAGCGGTAGTACCGCTTATTGGAGCGGTAGTACCGTTCTCTGCTGTATCAGCAATCTTGTAACGGCCGTAACTTTTGCATACGAACTCGGATTGAGACAATTTTTATATCAAAATCGACCGATTCGACGAGACAAAGACAATCCGTGTAGAAACTTTTCTCATATAAGGCCGTATTGGGGGCGTAATCAGCCGAATAGTGTTCTGCATACACTTCAAACACAACTTCGGCCTTAGAGATGAGATCGGATGGCTATGGCTCAAATATCAAAGTTTCTCCTTTCGATGATACGGAACTTTCTCACCTTGAGCACTTTTCCATTTGAGGCCTTCTTAATTATGTTTTTGACCATGCCAAAATCTTGTGTCAACACAAGTGTGTTGACATACGAACGCGTCACGCGTACCCGCGGCGCCGAGGGAGATGCTCCGCAGCTCGCACCGTGGGAGGCCTGCCGGAAGCGCGATACGCAAGACAATCCGGCCGGCGCTTTTGACACCAGACGCCCCGGTTACTCGAGAGGGACCCCGTCAGAGTACCCGATGACGATTGGCTGCTCCAAGTCGTCCTTAACGCCCCTGGAGCCTCGTGGATCGCTGCCCTCCTTCACGAAGAACGAACGAAGAACGAGAAGAAAGATACAAGGGAGAGGGATAAAAGTAGGGTAAAAAGATGTAGATGTGTTTGTTCGATTGTGTGTTGTTTTAATCGGCCATCACCTCTTCTATTTAAGAGGGGGTTGGACTTCCCGTACAGGATACGGACCCAGATTTCCTTCCAAAGGGTCAAAAAACGCAGCCAAACTCGGACTTTTTCGATCTGCCGAGTCTGTGCGGCTATAGGCAAGCGGTAGTACCGTTCTGGGCACGGTAGTACCGTTCCGGGCGGTAGTACTGCTCTAGTACCGCTTAGGGTCTCGGGATGCCAGAAACTTTTTCGTAAGCGGTAGTAGACGCGGTAGTAGGAGCGGTAGTACCGCTCAAGCGGTAGTACCGCTTATTGGAGCGGTAGTACCGTTCTCTGCTGTATCAGCAATCTTGTAACGGCCGTAACTTTTGCATACGAACTCGGATTGAGACGATTTTTATATCAAAATCGACCGATTCGACGAGACAAAGACAGTCCGTGTAGAAACTTTTCTCATATAAGGCCGTCTTGGGGCGTAATCAGCCGAATAGTGTTCTGCATACACTTCAAACACAACTTCGGCCTTAGAGATGAGATCGGATGGCTATGGCTCAAATATCAAAGTTTCTCCTTTCGATGATCCGGAACTTTCTCACCTTGAGCACTTTTCCATTTGAGGCCTTCTTAATTATGTTTTTGACCATGCCAAAATCTGGTGTCAACACAAGTGTGTTGACATACGAACGCGTCACGCGTACCCGCGGCACCGAGGGAGATGCTCCGCAGCTCGCACCGTGGGAGGCCTGCCGGAAGCGCGATACGCAAGACAATCCGGCCGGCGCTTTTGACACCAGACGCCCCGGTTACTCGGGAGGGACCCCGTCAGAGTACCCGATGACGATTGGCTGCTCCAAGTCGTCCTTAACGCCCCTGGAGCCTCGTGGATCGCTGCCCTCCTTCACGAAGAACGAACGAAGAACGAGAAAAAAGATACAAGGGAGAGGGATAAAAGTAGGGTAAAAAGATGTAGATGTGTTTGTTCGATTGTGTGTTGTTTTAATCGGCCATCACCTCTTCTATTTAAGAGGGGGTTGGACTTCCCGTACAGGACACGGACCCAGATTTCCTTCCAAAGGGTCAAAAAACGCACCCAAACTCGGACTTTTTCGATGTAGTCTGTGCGGCTATAGGCAAGCGGTAGTACCGTTCTGGGCACGGTAGTACCGTTCCGGGCGGTAGTACCGCTCTACTACCGCTTAGGGTCTCGGGATGCCAGAAACTTTTTCGTAAGCGGTAGTAGACGCGGTAGTAGGAGCGGTAGTACCGCTCAAGCGGTAGTACCGCTTATTGGAGCGGTAGTACCGTTCTCTGCTGTATCAGCAATCTTGTAACGGCCGTAACTTTTGCATACGAACTCGGATTGAGACGATTTTTATATCAAAATCGACCGATTCGACGAGACAAAGACAATCCGTGTAGAAACTTTTCTCATATAAGGCCGTATTGGGGGCGTAATCAGCCGAATAGTGTTCTGCATACACTTCAAACACAACTTCGGCCTTAGAGATGAGATCGGATGGCTATGGCTCAAATATCAAAGTTTCTCCTTTCGATGATACGGAACTTTCTCACCTTGAGCACTTTTCCATTTGAGGCCTTCTTAATTATGTTTTTGACCATGCCAAAATCTTGTGTCAACACAAGTGTGTTGACATACGAACGCGTCACGCGTACCCGCGGCGCCGAGGGAGATGCTCCGCAGCTCGCACCGTGGGAGGCCTGCCGGAAGCGCGATACGCAAGACAATCCGGCCGGCGCTTTTGACACCAGACGCCCCGGTTACTCGGGAGGGACCCCGTCAGAGTACCCGATGACGATTGGCTGCTCCAAGTCGTCCTTAACGCCCCTGGAGCCTCGTGGATCACTGCCCTCCTTCACGAAGAACGAACGAAGAACGAGAAAAAAGATACAAGGGAGAGGGATAAAAGTAGGGTAAAAAGATGTAGATGTGTTTGTTCGATTGTGTGTTGTTTTAATCGGCCATCACCTCTTCTATTTAAGAGGGGGTTGGACTTCCCGTACAGGACACGGACCCAGATTTCCTTCCAAAGGGTCAAAAAACGCACCCAAACTCGGACTTTTTCGATCTAGTCTGTGCGGCTATAGGCAAGCGGTAGTACCGTTCTGGGCACGGTAGTACCGTTCCGGGCGGTAGTACCGCTCTAGTACCGCTTAGGGTCTCGGGATGCCAGAAACTTTTTCGTAAGCGGTAGTAGACGCGGTAGTAGGAGCGGTAGTACCGCTCAAGCGGTAGTACCGCTTATTGGAGCGGTAGTACCGTTCTCTGCTGTATCAGCAATCTTGTAACGGCCGTAAGTTTTGCATACGAACTCGGATTGAGACGATTTTTATATCAAAATCGACCGATTCGACGAGACAAAGACAATCCGTGTAGAAACTTTTCTCATATAAGGCCGTATTGGGGGCGTAATCAGCCGAATAGTGTTCTGCATATACTTCAAACACAACTTCGGCCTTAGAGATGAGATCGGATGGCTATGGCTCAAATATCAAAGTTTCTCCTTTCGATGATACGGAACTTTCTCACCTTGAGCACTTTTCCATTTGAGGCCTTCTTAATTATGTTTTTGACCATGCCAAAAAATCTTGTGTCAACACAAGTGTGTTGACATACGAACGCGTCACGCGTACCCGCGGCGCCGAGGGAGATGCTCCGCAGCTCGCACCGTGGGAGGCCTGCCGGAAGCGCGATACGCAAGACAATCCGGCCGGCGCTTTTGACACCAGACGCCCCGGTTACTCGGGAGGGACCCCGTCAGAGTACCCGATGACGATTGGCTGCTCCAAGTCGTCCTTAACGCCCCTGGAGCCTCGTGGATCGCTGCCCTCCTTCACGAAGAACGAACGAAGAACGAGAAGAAAGATACAAGGGAGAGGGATAAAAGTAGGGTAAAAAGATGTAGATGTGTTTGTTCGATTGTGTGTTGTTTTAATCGGCCATCACCTCTTCTATTTAAGAGGGGGTTGGACTTCCCGTACAGGACACGGACCCAGATTTCCTTCCAAAGGGTCAAAAAACGCAGCCAAACTCGGACTTTTTCGATCTGCCGAGTCTGTGCGGCTATAGGCAAGCGGTAGTACCGTTCTGGGCACGGTAGTACCGTTCCGGGCGGTAGTACTGCTCTAGTACCGCTTAGGGTCTCGGGATGCCAGAAACTTTTTCGTAAGCGGTAGTAGACGCGGTAGTAGGAGCGGTAGTACCGCTCAAGCGGTAGTACCGCTTATTGGAGCGGTAGTACCGTTCTCTGCTGTATCAGCAATCTTGTAACGGCCGTAACTTTTGCATACGAACTCGGATTGAGACGATTTTTATATCAAAATCGACCGATTCGACGAGACAAAGACAGTCCGTGTAGAAACTTTTCTCATATAAGGCCGTCTTGGGGCGTAATCAGCCGAATAGTGTTCTGCATACACGTCAAACACAACTTCGGCCTTAGAGATGAGATCGGATGGCTATGGCTCAAATATCAAAGTTTCTCCTTTCGATGATACGGAACTTTCTCACCTTGAGCACTTTTCCATTTGAGGCCTTCTTAATTATGTTTTTGACCATGCCAAAATCTGGTGTCAACACAAGTGTGTTGACATACGAACGCGTCACGCGTACCCGCGGCGCCGAGGGAGATGCTCCGCAGCTCGCACCGTGGGAGGCCTGCCGGAAGCGCGATACGCAAGACAATCCGGCCGGCGCTTTTGACACCAGACGCCCCGGTTACTCGGGAGGGACCCCGTCAGAGTACCCGATGACGATTGGCTGCTCCAAGTCGTCCTTAACGCCCCTGGAGCCTCGTGGATCGCTGCCCTCCTTCACGAAGAACGAACGAAGAACGAGAAAAAAGATACAAGGGAGAGGGATAAAAGTAGGGTAAAAAGATGTAGATGTGTTTGTTCGATTGTGTGTTGTTTTAATCGGCCATCACCTCTTCTATTTAAGAGGGGGTTGGACTTCCCGTACAGGACACGGACCCAGATTTCCTTCCAAAGGGTCAAAAAACGCACCCAAATTCGGACTTTTTCGATCTAGTCTGTGCGGCTATAGGCAAGCGGTAGTACCGTTCTGGGCACGGTAGTACCGTTCCGGACGGTAGTACCGCTCTAGTACCGCTTAGGGTCTCGGGATGCCAGAAACTTTTTCGTAAGCGGTAGTAGACGCGGTAGTAGGAGCGGTAGTACCGCTCAAGCGGTAGTACCGCTTATTGGAGCGGTAGTACCGTTCTCTGCTGTATCAGCAATCTTGTAACGGCCGTAACTTTTGCATACGAACTCGGATTGAGACGATTTTTATATCAAAATCGACCGATTCGACGAGACAAAGACAATCCGTGTAGAAACTTTTCTCATATAAGGCCGTATTGGGGGCGTAATCAGCCGAATAGTGTTCTGCATACACTTCAAACACAACTTCGGCCTTAGAGATGAGATCGGATGGCTATGGCTCAAATATCAAAGTTTCTCCTTTCGATGATACGGAACTTTCTCACCTTGAGCACTTTTCCATTTGAGGCCTTCTTAATTATGTTTTTGACCATGCCAAAATCTTGTGTCAACACAAGTGTGTTGACATACGAACGCGTCACGCGTACCCGCGGCGCCGAGGGAGATGCTCCGCAGCTCGCACCGTGGGAGGCCTGCCGGAAGCGCGATACGCAAGACAATCCGGCCGGCGCTTTTGACACCAGACGCCCCGGTTACTCGGGAGGGACCCCGTCAGAGTACCCGATGACGATTGGCTGCTCCAAGTCGTCCTTAACGCCCCTGGAGCCTCGTGGATCACTGCCCTCCTTCACGAAGAACGAACGAAGAACGAGAAAAAAGATACAAGGGAGAGGGATAAAAGTAGGGTAAAAAGATGTAGATGTGTTTGTTCGATTGTGTGTTGTTTTAATCGGCCATCACCTCTTCTATTTAAGAGGGGGTTGGACTTCCCGTACAGGACACGGACCCAGATTTCCTTCCAAAGGGTCAAAAAACGCACCCAAACTCGGACTTTTTCGATCTAGTCTGTGCGGCTATAGGCAAGCGGTAGTACCGTTCTGGGCACGGTAGTACCGTTCCGGGCGGTAGTACCGCTCTAGTACCGCTTAGGGTCTCGGGATGCCAGAAACTTTTTCGTAAGCGGTAGTAGACGCGGTAGTAGGAGCGGTAGTACCGCTCAAGCGGTAGTACCGCTTATTGGAGCGGTAGTACCGTTCTCTGCTGTATCAGCAATCTTGTAACGGCCGTAACTTTTGCATACGAACTCGGATTGAGACGATTTTTATATCAAAATCGACCGATTCGACGAGACAAAGACAATCCGTGTAGAAACCTTTCTCATATAAGGCCGTATTGGGGGCGTAATCAGCCGAATAGTGTTCTGCATACACTTCAAACACAACTTCGGCCTTAGAGATGAGATCGGATGGCTATGGCTCAAATATCAAAGTTTCTCCTTTCGATGATACGGAACTTTCTCACCTTGAGCACTTTTCCATTTGAGGCCTTCTTAATTATGTTTTTGACCATGCCAAAATCTTGTGTCAACACAAGTGTGTTGACATACGAACGCGTCACGCGTACCCGCGGCGCCGAGGGAGATGCTCCGCAGCTCGCACCGTGGGAGGCCTGCCGGAAGCGCGATACGCAAGACAATCCGGCCGGCGCTTTTGACACCAGACGCCCCGGTTACTCGGGAGGGACCCCGTCAGAGTACCCGATGACGATTGGCTGCTCCAAGTCGTCCTTAACGCCCCTGGAGCCTCGTGGATCGCTGCCCTCCTTCACGAAGAGCGAACGAAGAACGAGAAGAAAGATACAAGGGAGAGGGATAAAAGTAGAGTAAAAAGATGTAGATGTGTTTGTTCGATTGTGTGTTGTTTTAATCGGCCATCACCTCTTCTATTTAAGAGGGGGTTGGACTTCCCGTACAGGACACGGACCCAGATTTCCTTCCAAAGGGTCAAAAAACGCAGCCAAACTCGGACTTTTTCGATCTGCCGAGTCTGTGCGGCTATAGGCAAGCGGTAGTACCGTTCTGGGCACGGTAGTACCGTTCCGGGCGGTAGTACCGCTCTAGTACCGCTTAGGGTCTCGGGATGCCAGAAACTTTTTCGTAAGCGGTAGTAGACGCGGTAGTACCGCTCAAGCGGTAGTACCGCTTATTGGAGCGGTAGTACCGTTCTCTGCTGTATCAGCAATCTTGTAACGGGCGTAACTTTTGCATACGAACTTGGATTGAGACGATTTTTATATCAAAATCGACCGATTCGACGAGACAAAGACAATCCGTGTAGAAAATTTTCTCATATAAGGCCGTATTGGGGGCGTAATCAGCCGAATAGTGTTCTGCATACACTTCAAACACAACTTCGGCCTTAGAGATGAGATCGGATGGCTATGGCTCAAATATCAAAGTTTCTCCTTTCGATGATACGGAACTTTCTCACCTTGAGCACTTTTCCATTTGAGGCCTTCTTAATTATGTTTTTGACCATGCCAAAATCTTGTGTCAACACAAGTGTGTTGACATACGAACGCGTCACGCGTACCCGCGGCGCCGAGGGAGATGCTCCGCAGCTCGCACCGTGGGAGGCCTGCCGGAAGCGCGATACGCAAGACAATCCGGCCGGCGCTTTTGACACCAGACGCCCCGGTTACTCGGGAGGGACCCCGTCAGAGTACCCGATGACGATTGGCTGCTCCAAGTCGTCCTTAACGCCCCTGGAGCCTCGTGGATCGCTGCCCTCCTTCACGAAGAACGAACGAAGAACGAGAAGAAAGATACAAGCGAGAGGGATAAAAGTAGGGTAAAAAGATGTAGATGTGTTTGTTCGATTGTGTGTTGTTTTAATCGGCCATCACCTCTTCTATTTAAGAGGGGGTTGGACTTCCGTACAGGACACGGACCCACATTTCCTTCCAAAGGGTCAAAAAACGCAGCCAAACTCGGACTTTTTCGATCTGCCGAGTCTGTGCGGCTATAGGCAAGCGGTAGTACCGTTCTGGGCACGGTAGTACCGTTCCGGGCGGTAGTACCGCTCTAGTACCGCTTAGGGTCTCGGGATGCCAGAAACTTTTTCGTAAGCGGTAGTAGACGCGGTAGTAGGAGCGGTAGTACCGCTCAAGCGGTAGTACCGCTTATTGGAGCGGTAGTACCGTTCTCTGCTGTATCAGCAATCTTGTAACGGCCGTAACTTTTGCATACGAACTCGGATTGAGACGATTTTTATATCAAAATCGACCGATTCGACGAGACAAAGACAATCCGTGTAGAAACTTTTCTCATATAAGGCCCTATTGGGGGCGTAATCAGCCGAATAGTGTTCTGCATACACTTCAAACACAACTTCGGCCTTAGAGATGAGATCGGATGGCTATGGCTCAAATATCAAAGTTTCTCCTTTCGATGATACGGAACTTGCTCACCTTGAGCACCTTTCCATTTGAGGCCTTCTAAATTATGTTTTTGACCATGCCAAAATCTGGTGTCAACACAAGTGTGTTGACATACGAACGCGTCACGCGTACCCGCGGCGCAGAGGGAGATGCTCCGCAGCTCGCACCGTGGGAGGCCTGCCGGAAGCGCGATACGCAAGACAATCCGGCCGGCGCTTTTGACACCAGACGCCCCGGTTACTCGGGAGGGACCCCGTCAGAGTACCCGATGACGATTGGCTGCTCCAAGTCGTCCTTAACGCCCCTGGAGCCTCGTGGATCGCTGCCCTCCTTCACGAAGAACGAACGAAGAACGAGAAGAAAGATACAAGGGAGAGGGATAAAAGTAGGGTAAAAAGATGTAGATGTGTTTGTTCGATTGTGTGTTGTTTTAATCGGCCATCACCTCTTCTATTTAAGAGGGGGTTGGACTTCCCGTACAGGACACGGACCCAGATTTCCTTCCAAAGGGTCAAAAAACGCAGCCAAACTCGGACTTTTTCGATCTGCCGAGTCTGTGCGGCTATAGGCAAGCGGTAGTACCGTTCTGGGCACGGTAGTACCGTTCCGGGCGGTAGTACCGCTCTAGTACCGCTTAGGGTCTCGGGATGCCAGAAACTTTTTCGTAAGCGGTAGTAGACGCGGTAGTAGGAGCAGTAGTACCGCTCAAGCGGTAGTACCGTTCTCTGCTGTATCAGCAATCTTGTAACGGCTGTAACTTTTGCATACGAACTCGGATTGAGACGAATTTTATATCAAAATCGACCGATTCGACGAGACAAAGACAATCCGTGTAGAAACTTTTCTCATATAAGGCCGTCTTGGGGGCGTAATCAGCCAAATAGTGTTCTGCATACACTTCAAACACAACTTCGACCTTAGAGATGAGATCGGATGGCTATGGCTCAAATATCAAAGTTTCTCCTTTCGATGATACGAAACTTTCTCACCTTGAGCACTTTTCCATTTGAGGCCTTCTTAATTATGTTTTTGACCATGCCAAAATCTGGTGTCAACACAAGTGTGTTGACATACGAATGCGTCACGCGTACCCGCGGCGCCGAGGGAGATGCTCCGCAGCTCGCACCGTGGGAGGCCTGCCGGAAGCGTGATACGCAAGACAATCCTGCCGGCGCTTTTGACACCAGACGCCCCGGTTACTCGGGAGGGACCCCGTCAGAGTACCCGATGACGATTGGCTGCTCCAAGTCGTCCTTAACGCCCCTGGAGCCTCGTGGATCGCTGCCCTCCTTCACGAAGAACGAACGAAGAACGAGAAGAAAGATACAAGGGAGAGGGATAAAAGTAGGGTAAAAAGATGTATATGTATTTGTTCGATTGTGTGTTGTTTTAATCGGCCATCACCTCTTCTATTTAAGAGGGGGTTGGACTTCCAGTATAGGACACGGACCCAGATTTCCTTCCAAAGGGTCAAAAAATGCAGCCAAACTCGGACTTTTTCGATCTGCCGAGTCTGTGCGGCTATAGGCAAGCGGTAGTACCGTTCTGGGCACGGTAGTACCGTTCCGGGCGGTAGTACCGCTCTAGTACCGCTTAGGGTCTCGGGATGCCAGAAACTTTTTCGTAAGCGGTAGTAGACTCGGTAGTAGGAGCGGTAGTACCGCTCAAGCGGTAGTACCGCTTATTGGAGCGGTAGTACCGTTCTCTGCTGTATCAGCAATCTTGTAACGGCCGTAACTTTTGTATACGAACTCGGATTGAGACGATTTTTATATCAAAATCGACCGATTCGACGAGACAAAGACAATCCGTGTAGAAACTTTTCTCATATAAGGCCGTATTGGGGGCGTAATCAGCCGAATAGTGTTCTGCATAAACTTCAAACACAACTTCGGCCTTAGAGATGAGATCGGATGGCTATGGCTCAAATATCAAAGTTTCTCCTTTCGATGATACGGAACTTTCTCACCTTGAGCACTTTTCCATTTGAGGCCTTCTTAATTATGTTTTTGACCATGCCAAAATCTTGTGTCAACACAAGTGTGTTGACATACGAACGCGTCACGCGTACCCGCGGCGCCGAGGGAGATGCTCCGCAGCTCGCACCGTGGGAGGCCTGCCGGAAGCGCGATACGCAAGACAATCCGGCCGGCGCTTTTGACACCAGACGCCCCGGTTACTCGGGAGGGACCCCGTCAGAGTACCCGATGACGATTGGCTGCTCCAAGTCGTCCTTAACGCCCCTGGAGCCTCGTGGATCGCTGCCCTCCTTCACGAAGAACGAACGAAGAACGAGAAGAAAGATACAAGGGAGAGGGATAAAAGTAGGGTAAAAAGATGTAGATGTGTTTGTTCGATTGTGTGTTGTTTTAATTGGCCATCACCTCTTCTATTTAAGAGGGGGTTGGACTTCCCGTACAGGACACGGACCCAGATTTCCTTCCAAAGGGTCAAAAAACGCAGCCAAACTCGGACTTTTTCGATCTGCCGAGTCTGTGCGGCTATAGGCAAGCGGTAGTACCGTTCTGGGCACGGTAGTACCGTTCCGGGCGGTAGTACCGCTCTAGTACCGCTTAGGGTCTCGGGATGCCAGAAACTTTTTCGTAAGCGGTAGTAGACGCGGTAGTAGGAGCGGTAGTACTGCTCAAGCGGTAGTACCGCTTATTGGAGCGGTAGTACCGTTCTCTGCTGTATCAGCAATCTTGTAACGGCCGTAACTTTTGCATACGAACTCGGATTGAGACGATTTTTATATCAAAATCGACCGATTCGACGACACAAAGACAATCCGTGTAGAAACTTTTCTGATATAAGGCCGTCTTGGGGGCGTAATCAGCCGAATAGTGTTCTGCATACACTTCAAACACAACTTCGGCCTTAGAGATGAGATCGGATGGCTATGGCTCAAATATCAAAGTTTCTCCTTTCGATGATACGGAACTTTCTCACCTTGAGCACTTTTCCATTTGAGGCCTTCTTAATTATGTTTTTGACCATGCCAAAATCTTGTGTCAACACAAGTGTGTGGACATACGAACGCGTCACGCGTACCCGCGGCGCCGAGGGAGATGCTCCGCAGCTCGCACCGTGGGAGGCCTGCCGGAAGCGCGATACGCAAGACAATCCGGCCGGCGCTTTTGACAACAGACGCCCCGGTTACTCGGGAGGGACCCCGTCAGAGTACCCGATGACGATTGGCTGCTCCAAATCGTCCTTAACGCCCATGGAGCCTCGTGGATCGCTGCCCTCCTTCACGAAGAACGAACGAAGAACGAGAAGAAAGATACAAGGGAGAGGGATAAAAGTAGGGTAAAAAGATGTAGATGTGTTTGTTCGATTGTGTGTTGTTTTAATCGGCCATCACCTCTTCTATTTAAGAGGCGGTTGGACTTCCCGTACAGGACACGGACCCAGATTTCCTTCCAAAGGGTCAAAAAACGCAGCCAAACTCGGATTTTTTCGATCTGCCGAGTCTGTGCGGCTATAGGCAAGCGGTAGTACCGTTCTGGGCACGGTAGTACCGTTCAGTGCGGTAGTACCGCTCTAGTACCGCTTAGGGTCTCGGGATGCCAGAAACTTTTTCGTAAGCGGTAGTAGACGCGGTAGTAGGAGCGGTAGTACCGCTTATTGGAGCGGTAGTACCGTTCTCTGCTGTATCAGCAATCTTGTAACGGCCGTAACTTTTGCATACGAACTCAGATTGAGACGATTTTTATATCAAAATCGACCGATTCGACGAGACAAAGACAATCCGTGTAGAAACTTTTCTCATATAAGGCCGTCTTGGGGGCGTAATCAGCCAAATAGTGTTCTGCATACACTTCAAACACAACTTCGGCCTTAGAGATGAGATCGGATGGCTATGGCTCAAATATCAAAGTTTCTCCTTTCGATGATACGAAACTTTCTCACCTTGAGCACTTTTCCATTTGAGGCGTTCTTAATTATGTTTTTGACCATGCCAAAATCTGGTGTCAACACAAGTGTGTTGACATACGAATGCGTCACGCGTACCCGCGGCGCCGAGGGAGATGCTCCGCAGCTCGCACCGTGGGAGGCCTGCCGGAAGCGCGATACGCAAGACAATCCGGCCGGCGCTTTTGACACCAGACGCCCCGGTTACTCGGGAGGGACCCCGTCAGAGTACCCGATGACGATTGGCTGCTCCAAGTCGTCCTTAACGCCCCTGGAGCCTCGTGGATCGCTGCCCTCCTTCACGAAGAACGAACGAAGAACGAGAAGAAAGATACAAGGGAGAGGGATAAAAGTAGGGTAAAAAGATGTATATGTGTTTGTTCGATTGTGTGTTGTTTTAATCGGCCATCACCTCTTCTATTTAAGAGGGGGTTGGACTTCCCGTACAGGACACGGACCCAGATTTCCTTCCAAAGGGTCAAAAAACGCAGCCAAACTCGGACTTTTTCGATCTGCCGAGTCTGTGCGGCTATAGGCAAGCGGTAGTACCGTTCTGGGCACGGTAGTACCGTTCCGGGCGGTAGTACCGCTCTAGTACCGCTTAGGGTCTCGGGATGC
The DNA here is from genome assembly GCA_039707655.1 of Elymus sibiricus. Classification (NCBI taxonomy): domain Eukaryota; kingdom Viridiplantae; phylum Streptophyta; class Magnoliopsida; order Poales; family Poaceae; genus Elymus; species Elymus sibiricus. The sequence continues at coordinate 312,947,042 of CM077667.1, read as the reverse complement.
CAGAAACTTTTTCGTAAGCGGTAGTAGACGCGGTAGTAGGAGCGGTAGTACCGCTCAAGCGGTAGTACCGCTTATTGGAGCGGTAGTACCGTTCTCTGCTGTATCAGCAATCTTGTAACGGGCGTAACTTTTGCATACGAACTCGGATTGAGACGATTTTTATATCAAAATCGACCGATTCGACGAGACAAAGACAATCCGTGTAGAAACTTTTCTCATATAAGGCCGTATTGGGGGCGTAATCAGCCGAATAGTGTTCTGCATACACTTCAAACACAACTTCGGCCTTAGAGATGAGATCGGATGGCTATGGCTCAAATATCAAAGTTTCTCCTTTCGATGATACGGAACTTGCTCACCTTGAGCACTTTTCCATTTGAGGCCTTCTTAATTATGTTTTTGACCATGCCAAAATCTGGTGTCAACACAAGTGTGTTGACATACGAACGCGTCACGCGTACCCGCGGCGCCGAGGGAGATGCTCCGCAGCTCGCACCGTGGGAGGCCTGCCGGAAGCGCGATACGCAAGACAATCCGGCCGGCGCTTTTGACACCAGACGCCCCGGTTACTCGGGAGGGACCCCGTCAGAGTACCCGATGACGATTGGCTGCTCCAAGTCGTCCTTAACGCCCCTGGAGCCTCGTGGATCGCTGCCCTCCTTCACGAAGAACGAACGAAGAACGAGAAGAAAGATACAAGGGAGAGGGATAAAAGTAGGGTAAAAAGATGTAGATGTGTTTGTTCGATTGTGTGTTGTTTTAATCGGCCATCACCTCTTCTATTTAAGAGGGGGTTGGACTTCCCGTACAGGACACGGACCCAGATTTCCGTCCAAAGGGTCAAAAAACGCAGCCAAACTCGGACTTTTTCGATCTGCCGAGTCTGTGCGGCTATAGGCAAGCGGTAGTACCGTTCTGGGCACGGTAGTACCGTTCCGGGCGGTAGTACCGCTCTAGTACCGCTTAGGGTCTCGGGATGCCAGAAACTTTTTCGTAAGCGGTAGTAGACGCGGTAGTAGGAGCGGTAGTACCGCTCAAGCGGTAGTACCGCTTATTGGAGCGGTAGTACCGTTCTCTGCTGTATCAGCAATCTTGTAACGGCCGTAACTTTTGCATACGAACTCGGATTGAGACGATTTTTATATCAAAATCGACCGATTCGACGACACAAAGACAATCCGTGTAGAAACTTTTCTCATATAAGGCCGTATTGGGGGCGTAATCAGCCGAATAGTGTTCTGCATACACTTCAAACACAACTTCGGCCTTAGAGATGAGATCGGATGGCTATGGCTCAAATATCAAAGTTTCTCCTTTCGATGATACGGAACTTTCTCACCTTGAGCACTTTTCCATTTGAGGCCTTCTTAATTATGTTTTTGACCATGCCAAAATCTTGTGTCAACACAAGTGTGTGGACATACGAACGCGTCACGCGTACCCGCGGCGCCGAGGGAGATGCTCCGCAGCTCGCACCGTGGGAGGCCTGCCGGAAGCGCGATACGCAAGACAATCCGACCGGCGCTTTTGACAACAGACGCCCCGGTTACTCGGGAGGGACCCCGTCAGAGTACCCGATGACGATTGGCTGCTCCAAATCGTCCTTAACGCCCATGGAGCCTCGTGGATCGCTGCCCTCCTTCACGAAGAACGAACGAAGAACGAGAAGAAAGATACAAGGGAGAGGGATAAAAGTAGGGTAAAAAGATGTAGATGTGTTTGTTCGATTGTGTGTTGTTTTAATCGGCCATCACCTCTTCTATTTAAGAGGGGGTTGGACTTCCCGTACAGGACACGGACCCAGATTTCCTTCCAAAGGGTCAAAAAACGCAGCCAAACTCGGACTTTTTCGATCTGCCGAGTCTGTGCGGCTATAGGCAAGCGGTAGTACCGTTCTGGGCACGGTAGTACCGTTCCGGGCGGTAGTACCGCTCTAGTACCGCTTAGGGTCTCGGGATGCCAGAAACTTTTTCGTAAGCGGTAGTAGACGCGGTAGTAGGAGCAGTAGTACCGCTCAAGCGGTAGTACCGTTCTCTGCTGTATCAGCAATCTTGTAACGGCTGTAACTTTTGCATACGAACTCGGATTGAGACGAATTTTATATCAAAATCGACCGATTCGACGAGACAAAGACAATCCGTGTAGAAACTTTTCTCATATAAGGCCGTCTTGGGGGCGTAATCAGCCAAATAGTGTTCTGCATACACTTCAAACACAACTTCGACCTTAGAGATGAGATCGGATGGCTATGGCTCAAATATCAAAGTTTCTCCTTTCGATGATACGAAACTTTCTCACCTTGAGCACTTTTCCATTTGAGGCCTTCTTAATTATGTTTTTGACCATGCCAAAATCTGGTGTCAACACAAGTGTGTTGACATACGAATGCGTCACGCGTACCCGCGGCGCCGAGGGAGATGCTCCGCAGCTCGCACCGTGGGAGGCCTGCCGGAAGCGTGATACGCAAGACAATCCTGCCGGCGCTTTTGACACCAGACGCCCCGGTTACTCGGGAGGGACCCCGTCAGAGTACCCGATGACGATTGGCTGCTCCAAGTCGTCCTTAACGCCCCTGGAGCCTCGTGGATCGCTGCCCTCCTTCACGAAGAACGAACGAAGAACGAGAAGAAAGATACAAGGGAGAGGGATAAAAGTAGGGTAAAAAGATGTAGATGTATTTGTTCGATTGTGTGTTGTTTTAATCGGCCATCACCTCTTCTATTTAAGAGGGGGTTGGACTTCCAGTATAGGACACGGACCCAGATTTCCTTCCAAAGGGTCAAAAAATGCAGCCAAACTCGGACTTTTTCGATCTGCCGAGTCTGTGCGGCTATAGGCAAGCGGTAGTACCGTTCTGGGCACGGTAGTACCGTTCCGGGCGGTAGTACCGCTCTAGTACCGCTTAGGGTCTCGGGATGCCAGAAACTTTTTCGTAAGCGGTAGTAGACTCGGTAGTAGGAGCGGTAGTACCGCTCAAGCGGTAGTACCGCTTATTGGAGCGGTAGTACCGTTCTCTGCTGTATCAGCAATCTTGTAACGGCCGTAACTTTTGTATACGAACTCGGATTGAGACGATTTTTATATCAAAATCGACCGATTCGACGAGACAAAGACAATCCGTGTAGAAACTTTTCTCATATAAGGCCGTATTGGGGGCGTAATCAGCCGAATAGTGTTCTGCATAAACTTCAAACACAACTTCGGCCTTAGAGATGAGATCGGATGGCTATGGCTCAAATATCAAAGTTTCTCCTTTCGATGATACGGAACTTTCTCACCTTGAGCACTTTTCCATTTGAGGCCTTCTTAATTATGTTTTTGACCATGCCAAAATCTTGTGTCAACACAAGTGTGTTGACATACGAACGCGTCACGCGTACCCGCGGCGCCGAGGGAGATGCTCCGCAGCTCGCACCGTGGGAGGCCTGCCGGAAGCGCGATACGCAAGACAATCCGGCCGGCGCTTTTGACACCAGACGCCCCGGTTACTCGGGAGGGACCCCGTCAGAGTACCCGATGACGATTGGCTGCTCCAAGTCGTCCTTAACGCCCCTGGAGCCTCGTGGATCGCTGCCCTCCTTCACGAAGAACGAACGAAGAACGAGAAGAAAGATACAAGGGAGAGGGATAAAAGTAGGGTAAAAAGATGTAGATGTGTTTGTTCGATTGTGTGTTGTTTTAATTGGCCATCACCTCTTCTATTTAAGAGGGGGTTGGACTTCCCGTACAGGACACGGACCCAGATTTCCTTCCAAAGGGTCAAAAAACGCAGCCAAACTCGGACTTTTTCGATCTGCCGAGTCTGTGCGGCTATAGGCAAGCGGTAGTACCGTTCTGGGCACGGTAGTACCGTTCCGGGCGGTAGTACCGCTCTAGTACCGCTTAGGGTCTCGGGATGCCAGAAACTTTTTCGTAAGCGGTAGTAGACGCGGTAGTAGGAGCGGTAGTACTGCTCAAGCGGTAGTACCGCTTATTGGAGCGGTAGTACCGTTCTCTGCTGTATCAGCAATCTTGTAACGGCCGTAACTTTTGCATACGAACTCGGATTGAGACGATTTTTATATCAAAATCGACCGATTCGACGACACAAAGACAATCCGTGTAGAAACTTTTCTGATATAAGGCCGTCTTGGGGGCGTAATCAGCCGAATAGTGTTCTGCATACACTTCAAACACAACTTCGGCCTTAGAGATGAGATCGGATGGCTATGGCTCAAATATCAAAGTTTCTCCTTTCGATGATACGGAACTTTCTCACCTTGAGCACTTTTCCATTTGAGGCCTTCTTAATTATGTTTTTGACCATGCCAAAATCTTGTGTCAACACAAGTGTGTGGACATACGAACGCGTCACGCGTACCCGCGGCGCCGAGGGAGATGCTCCGCAGCTCGCACCGTGGGAGGCCTGCCGGAAGCGCGATACGCAAGACAATCCGGCCGGCGCTTTTGACAACAGACGCCCCGGTTACTCGGGAGGGACCCCGTCAGAGTACCCGATGACGATTGGCTGCTCCAAATCGTCCTTAACGCCCATGGAGCCTCGTGGATCGCTGCCCTCCTTCACGAAGAACGAACGAAGAACGAGAAGAAAGATACAAGGGAGAGGGATAAAAGTAGGGTAAAAAGATGTAGATGTGTTTGTTCGATTGTGTGTTGTTTTAATCGGCCATCACCTCTTCTATTTAAGAGGCGGTTGGACTTCCCGTACAGGACACGGACCCAGATTTCCTTCCAAAGGGTCAAAAAACGCAGCCAAACTCGGATTTTTTCGATCTGCCGAGTCTGTGCGGCTATAGGCAAGCGGTAGTACCGTTCTGGGCACGGTAGTACCGTTCAGTGCGGTAGTACCGCTCTAGTACCGCTTAGGGTCTCGGGATGCCAGAAACTTTTTCGTAAGCGGTAGTAGACGCGGTAGTAGGAGCGGTAGTACCGCTTATTGGAGCGGTAGTACCGTTCTCTGCTGTATCAGCAATCTTGTAACGGCCGTAACTTTTGCATACGAACTCGGATTGAGACGATTTTTATATCAAAATCGACCGATTCGACGAGACAAAGACAATCCGTGTAGAAACTTTTCTCATATAAGGCCGTCTTGGGGGCGTAATCAGCCAAATAGTGTTCTGCATACACTTCAAACACAACTTCGGCCTTAGAGATGAGATCGGATGGCTATGGCTCAAATATCAAAGTTTCTCCTTTCGATGATACGAAACTTTCTCACCTTGAGCACTTTTCCATTTGAGGCGTTCTTAATTATGTTTTTGACCATGCCAAAATCTGGTGTCAACACAAGTGTGTTGACATACGAATGCGTCACGCGTACCCGCGGCGCCGAGGGAGATGCTCCGCAGCTCGCACCGTGGGAGGCCTGCCGGAAGCGCGATACGCAAGACAATCCGGCCGGCGCTTTTGACACCAGACGCCCCGGTTACTCGGGAGGGACCCCGTCAGAGTACCCGATGACGATTGGCTGCTCCAAGTCGTCCTTAACGCCCCTGGAGCCTCGTGGATCGCTGCCCTCCTTCACGAAGAACGAACGAAGAACGAGAAGAAAGATACAAGGGAGAGGGATAAAAGTAGGGTAAAAAGATGTATATGTGTTTGTTCGATTGTGTGTTGTTTTAATCGGCCATCACCTCTTCTATTTAAGAGGGGGTTGGACTTCCCGTACAGGACACGGACCCAGATTTCCTTCCAAAGGGTCAAAAAACGCAGCCAAACTCGGACTTTTTCGATCTGCCGAGTCTGTGCGGCTATAGGCAAGCGGTAGTACCGTTCTGGGCACGGTAGTACCGTTCCGGGCGGTAGTACCGCTCTAGTACCGCTTAGGGTCTCGGGATGCCAGAAACTTTTTCGTAAGCGGTAGTAGACGCGGTAGTAGGAGCGGTAGTACCGCTCAAGCGGTAGTACCGCTTATTGGAGCGGTAGTACCGTTCTCTGCTGTATCAGCAATCTTGTAACGGGCGTAACTTTTGCATACGAACTCGGATTGAGACGATTTTTATATCAAAATCGACCGATTCGACGAGACAAAGACAATCCGTGTAGAAACTTTTCTCATATAAGGCCGTATTGGGGGCGTAATCAGCCGAATAGTGTTCTGCATACACTTCAAACACAACTTCGGCCTTAGAGATGAGATCGGATGGCTATGGCTCAAATATCAAAGTTTCTCCTTTCGATGATACGGAACTTGCTCACCTTGAGCACTTTTCCATTTGAGGCCTTCTTAATTATGTTTTTGACCATGCCAAAATCTGGTGTCAACACAAGTGTGTTGACATACGAACGCGTCACGCGTACCCGCGGCGCCGAGGGAGATGCTCCGCAGCTCGCACCGTGGGAGGCCTGCCGGAAGCGCGATACGCAAGACAATCCGGCCGGCGCTTTTGACACCAGACGCCCCGGTTACTCGGGAGGGACCCCGTCAGAGTACCCGATGACGATTGGCTGCTCCAAGTCGTCCTTAACGCCCCTGGAGCCTCGTGGATCGCTGCCCTCCTTCACGAAGAACGAACGAAGAACGAGAAGAAAGATACAAGGGAGAGGGATAAAAGTAGGGTAAAAAGATGTAGATGTGTTTGTTCGATTGTGTGTTGTTTTAATCGGCCATCACCTCTTCTATTTAAGAGGGGGTTGGACTTCCCGTACAGGACACGGACCCAGATTTCCGTCCAAAGGGTCAAAAAACGCAGCCAAACTCGGACTTTTTCGATCTGCCGAGTCTGTGCGGCTATAGGCAAGCGGTAGTACCGTTCTGGGCACGGTAGTACCGTTCCGGGCGGTAGTACCGCTCTAGTACCGCTTAGGGTCTCGGGATGCCAGAAACTTTTTCGTAAGCGGTAGTAGACGCGGTAGTAGGAGCGGTAGTACCGCTCAAGCGGTAGTACCGCTTATTGGAGCGGTAGTACCGTTCTCTGCTGTATCAGCAATCTTGTAACGGCCGTAACTTTTGCATACGAACTCGGATTGAGACGATTTTTATATCAAAATCGACCGATTCGACGACACAAAGACAATCCGTGTAGAAACTTTTCTCATATAAGGCCGTATTGGGGGCGTAATCAGCCGAATAGTGTTCTGCATACACTTCAAACACAACTTCGGCCTTAGAGATGAGATCGGATGGCTATGGCTCAAATATCAAAGTTTCTCCTTTCGATGATACGGAACTTTCTCACCTTGAGCACTTTTCCATTTGAGGCCTTCTTAATTATGTTTTTGACCATGCCAAAATCTTGTGTCAACACAAGTGTGTGGACATATGAACGCGTCACGCGTACCCGCGGCGCCGAGGGAGATGCTCCGCAGCTCGCACCGTGGGAGGCCTGCCGGAAGCAAGATACGCAAGACAATCCGGCCGGCGCTTTTGACACCAGACGCCCCGGTTACTCGGGAGGGACCCCGTCAGAGTACCCGATGACGATTGGCTGCTCCAAATCGTCCTTAACGCCCCTGGAGCCTCGTGGATCGCTGCCCTCCTTCACGAAGAACGAACGAAGAACGAGAAGAAAGATACAAGGGAGAGGGATAAAAGTAGGGTAAAAAGATGTAGATGTGTTTGTTCGATTGTGTGTTGTTTTAATCGGCCATCACCTCTTCTATTTAAGAGGCGGTTGGACTTCCCGTACAGGACACGGACCCAGATTTCCTTCCAAAGGGTCAAAAAACGCAGCCAAACTCGGATTTTTTCGATCTGCCGAGTCTGTGCGGCTATAGGCAAGCGGTAGTACCGTTCTGGGCACGGTAGTACCGTTCCGGGCGGTAGTACCGCTCTAGTACCGCTTAGGGTCTCGGGATGCCAGAAACTTTTTCGTAAGCGGTAGTAGACGCGGTAGTAGGAGCGGTAGTACCGCTTATTGGAGCGGTAGTACCGTTCTCTGCTGTATCAGCAATCTTGTAACGGTCGTAACTTTTGCATACGAACTCGGATTGAGACGATTTTTATATCAAAATCGACCGATTCGACGAGACAAAGACAATCCGTGTAGAAACTTTTCTCATATAAGGCCGTCTTGGGGGCGTAATCAGCCAAATAGTGTTCTGCATACACTTCAAACACAACTTCGGCCTTAGAGATGAGATCGGATGGCTATGGCTCAAATATCAAAGTTTCTCCTTTCGATGATACGAAACTTTCTCACCTTGAGCACTTTTCCATTTGAGGCCTTCTTAATTATGTTTTTGACCATGCCAAAATCTGGTGTCAACACAAGTGTGTTGACATACGAATGCGTCACGCGTACCCGCGGCGCCGAGGGAGATGCTCCGCAGCTCGCACCGTGGGAGGCCTGCCGGAAGCGCGATACGCAAGACAATCCGGCCGGCGCTTTTGACACCAGACGCCCCGGTTACTCGGGAGGGACCCCGTCAGAGTACCCGATGACGATTGGCTGCTCCAAGTCGTCCTTAACGCCCCTGGAGCCTCGTGGATCGCTGCCCTCCTTCACGAAGAACGAACGAAGAACGAGAAGAAAGATACAAGGGAGAGGGATAAAAGTAGGGTAAAAAGATGTAGATGTGTTTGTTCGATTGTGTGTTGTTTTAATCGGCCATCACCTCTTCTATTTAAGAGGGGGTTGGACTTCCCGTACAGGACACGGACCCAGATTTCCTTCCAAAGGGTCAAAAAACGCAGCCAAACTCGGACTTTTTCGATCTGCCGAGTCTGTGCGGCTATAGGCAAGCGGTAGTACCGTTCTGGGCACGGTAGTACCGTTCCGGGCGGTATTACCGCTCTAGTACCGCTTAGGGTCTCGGGATGCCAGAAACTTTTTCGTAAGCGGTAGTAGACGCGGTAGTAGGAGCGGTAGTACCGCTCAAGCGGTAGTACCGCTTATTGGAGCGGTAGTACCGTTCTCTGCTGTATCAGCAATCTTGTAACGGCCGTAACTTTTGCATACGAACTCGGATTGAGACGATTTTTATATCAAAATCGACCGATTCGACGAGACAAAGACAATCCGTGTTGAAACTTTTCTCATATAAGGCCGTCTTGGGGGCGTAATCAGCCGAATAGTGTTCTGCATACACTTCAAACACAACTTCGGCCTTAGAGATGAGATCGGATGGCTATGGCTCAAATATCAAAGTTTCTCCTTTCGATGATACGGAACTTTCTCACCTTGAGCACTTTTCCATTTGAGGCCTTCTTAATTATGTTTTTGACCATGCCAAAATCTTGTGTCAACACAAGTGTGTGGACATATGAACGCGTCACGCGTACCCGCGGCGCCGAGGGAGATGCTCCGCAGCTCGCACCGTGGGAGGCCTGCCGGAAGCGCGATACGCAAGACAATCCGGCCGGCGCTTTTGACACCAGACGCCCCGGTTACTCGGGAGGGACCCCGTCAGAGTACCCGATGACGATTGGCTGCTCCAAATCGTCCTTAACGCCCCTGGAGCCTCGTGGATCGCTGCCCTCCTTCACGAAGAACGAACGAAGAACGAGAAGAAAGATACAAGGGAGAGGGATAAAAGTAGGGTAAAAAGATGTAGATGTGTTTGTTCGATTGTGTGTTGTTTTAATCGGCCATCACCTCTTCTATTTAAGAGGCGGTTGGACTTCCCGTACAGGACACGGACCCAGATTTCCTTCCAAAGGGTCAAAAAACGCAGCCAAACTCGGATTTTTTCGATCTGCCGAGTCTGTGCGGCTATAGGCAAGCGGTAGTACCGTTCTGGGCACGGTAGTACCGTTCCGGGCGGTAGTACCGCTCTAGTACCGCTTAGGGTCTCGGGATGCCAGAAACTTTTTCGTAAGCGGTAGTAGACGCGGTAGTAGGAGCGGTAGTACCGCTTATTGGAGCGGTAGTACCGTTCTCTGCTGTATCAGCAATCTTGTAACGGCCGTAACTGTTGCATACGAACTCGGATTGAGACGATTTTTATATCAAAATCGACCGATTCGACGAGACAAAGACAATCCGTGTAGAAACTTTTCTCATATAAGGCCGTCTTGGGGGCGTAATCAGCCAAATAGTGTTCTGCATACACTTCAAACACAACTTCGGCCTTAGAGATGAGATCGGATGGCTATGGCTCAAATATCAAAGTTTCTCCTTTCGATGATACGGAACTTTCTCACCTTGAGCACTTTTCCATTTGAGGCCTTCTTAATTATGTTTTTGACCATGCCAAAATCTTGTGTCAACACAAGTGTGTGGACATATGAACGCGTCACGCGTACCCGCGGCGCCGAGGGAGATGCTCCGCAGCTCGCACCGTGGGAGGCCTGCCGGAAGCGCGATACGCAAGACAATCCGGCCGGCGTTTTTGACACCAGACGCCCCGGTTACTCGGGAGGGACCCCGTCAGAGTACCCGATGACGATTGGCTGCTCCAAATCGTCCTTAACGCCCCTGGAGCCTCGTGGATCGCTGCCCTCCTTCACGAAGAACGAACGAAGAACGAGAAGAAAGATACAAGGGAGAGGGATAAAAGTAGGGTAAAAAGATGTAGATGTGTTTGTTCGATTGTGTGTTGTTTTAATCGGCCATCACCTCTTCTATTTAAGAGGCGGTTGGACTTCCCGTACAGGACACGGACCCAGATTTCCTTCCAAAGGGTCAAAAAACGCAGCCAAACTCGGATTTTTTCGATCTGCCGAGTCTGTGCGGCTATAGGCAAGCGGTAGTACCGTTCTGGGCACGGTAGTACCGTTCCGGGCGGTAGTACCGCTCTAGTACCGCTTAGGGTCTCGGGATGCCAGAAACTTTTTCGTAAGCGGTAGTAGACGCGGTAGTAGGAGCGGTAGTACCGCTTATTGGAGCGGTAGTACCGTTCTCTGCTGTATCAGCAATCTTGTAACGGCCGTAACTGTTGCATACGAACTCGGATTGAGACGATTTTTATATCAAAATCGACCGATTCGACGAGACAAAGACAATCCGTGTAGAAACTTTTCTCATATAAGGCCGTCTTGGGGGCGTAATCAGCCAAATAGTGTTCTGCATACACTTCAAACACAACTTCGGCCTTAGAGATGAGATCGGATGGCTATGGCTCAAATATCAAAGTTTCTCCTTTCGATGATACGGAACTTTCTCACCTTGAGCACTTTTCCATTTGAGGCCTTCTTAATTATGTTTTTGACCATGCCAAAATCTTGTGTCAACACAAGTGTGTGGACATATGAACGCGTCACGCGTACCCGCGGCGCCGAGGGAGATGCTCCGCAGCTCGCACCGTGGGAGGCCTGCCGGAAGCGCGATACGCAAGACAATCCGGCCGGCGTTTTTGACACCAGACGCCCCGGTTACTCGGGAGGGACCCCGTCAGAGTACCCGATGACGATTGGCTGCTCCAAATCGTCCTTAACGCCCCTGGAGCCTCGTGGATCGCTGCCCTCCTTCACGAAGAACGAAGGAAGAACGAGAAGAAAGATACAAGGGAGAGGGATAAAAGTAGGGTAAAAAGATGTAGATGTGTTTGTTCGATTGTGTGTTGTTTTAATCGGCCATCACCTCTTCTATTTAAGAGGCGGTTGGACTTCCCGTACAGGACACGGACCCAGATTTCCATCCAAAGGGTCAAAAAACGCAGCCAAACTCGGATTTTTTCGATCTGCCGAGTCTGTGCGGCTATAGGCAAGCGGTAGTACCGTTCTGGGCACGGTAGTACCGTTCCGGGCGGTAGTACCGCTCTAGTACCGCTTAGGGTCTCGGGATGCCAGAAACTTTTTCGTAAGCGGTAGTAGACGCGGTAGTAGGAGCGGTAGTACCGCTTATTGGAGCGGTAGTACCGTTCTCTGCTGTATCAGCAATCTTGTAACGGCCGTAACTGTTGCATACGAACTCGGATTGAGACGATTTTTATATCAAAATCGACCGATTCGACGAGACAAAGACAATCCGTGTAGAAACTTTTCTCATATAAGGCCGTATTGGGGGCGTAATCAGCCAAATAGTGTTCTGCATACACTTCAAACACAACTTCGGCCTTAGAGATGAGATCGGATGGCTATGGCTCAAATATCAAAGTTTCTCCTTTCGATGATACGAAACTTTCTCACCTTGAGCACTTTTCCATTTGAGGCCTTCTTAATTATGTTTTTGACCATGCCAAAATCTGGTGTCAACACAAGTGTGTTGACATACGAATGCGTCACGCGTACCCGCGGCGCCGAGGGAGATGCTCCGCAGCTCGCACGGTGGGAGGCCTGCCGGAAGCGCGATACGCAAGACAATCCGGCCGGCGCTTTTGACACCAGACGCCCCGGTTACTCGGGAGGGACCCCGTCAGAGTACCCGATGACGATTGGCTGCTCCAAGTCGTCCTTAACGCCCCTGGAGCCTCGTGGATCGCTGCCCTCCTTCACGAAGAACGAACGAAGAACGAGAAGAAAGATACAAGGGAGAGGGATAAAAGTAGGGTAAAAAGATGTAGATGTGTTTGTTCGATTGTGTGTTGTTTTAATCGGCCATCACCTCTTCTATTTAAGAGGGGGTTGGACTTCCCGTACAGGACACGGACCCAGATTTCCTTCCAAAGGGTCAAAAAACGCAGCCAAACTCGGACTTTTTCGATCTGCCGAGTCTGTGCGGCTATAGGCAAGCGGTAGTACCGTTCTGGGCACGGTAGTACCGTTCTGGGCGGTAGTACCGCTCTAGTACCGCTTAGGGTCTCGGGATGCCAGAAACTTTTTCGTAAGCGGTAGTAGGAGCGGTAGTACCGCTCAAGCGGTAGTACCGCTTATTGGAGCGGTAGTACCGTTCTCTGCTGTATCAGCAATCTTGTAACGGCCGTAACTTTTGCATACGAACTCGGATTGAGACGATTTTTATATCAAAATCGACCGATTCGACGAGACAAAGACAATCCGTGTAGAAACTTTTCTCATATAAGGCCGTATTGGGGGCGTAATCAGCCGAATAGTGTTCTGCATACACTTCAAACACAACTTCGGCCTTAGAGATGAGATCGGATGGCTATGGCTCAAATATCAAAGTTTCTCCTTTCGATGATACGGAACTTGCTCACCTTGAGCACTTTTCCATTTGAGGCCTTCTTAATTATGTTTTTGACCATGCCAAAATCTGGTGTCAACACAAGTGTGTTGACATACGAACGCGTCACGCGTACCCGCGGCGCCGAGGGAGATGCTCCGCAGCTCGCACCGTGGGAGGCCTGCCGGAAGCGCGATACGCAAGACAATCCGGCCGGCGCTTTTGACACCAGACGCCCCGGTTACTCGGGAGGGACCCCGTCAGAGTACCCGATGACGATTGGCTGCTCCAAGTCGTCCTTAACGCCCCTGGAGCCTCGTGGATCGCTGCCCTCCTTCACGAAGAACGAACGAAGAACGAGAAGAAAGATACAAGGGAGAGGGATAAAAGTAGGGTAAAAAGATGTAGATGTGTTTGTTCGATTGTGTTTTGTTTTAATCGGCCATCACCTCTTCTATTTAAGAGGGGGTTGGACTTCCCGTACAGGACACGGACCCAGATTTCCTTCCAAAGGGTCAAAAAACGCAGCCAAACTCGGACTTTTTCGATCTGCCGAGTCTGTGCGGCTATAGGCAAGCGGTAGTACCGTTCTGGGCACGGTAGTACCGTTCCGGGCGGTAGTACCGCTCTAGTACCGCTTAGGGTCTCGGGATGCCAGAAACTTTTTCGTAAGCGGTAGTAGACGCGGTAGTAGGAGCGGTAGTACCGCTCAAGCGGTAGTACCGCTTATTGGAGCGGTAGTACCGTTCTCTGCTGTATCAGCAATCTTGTAACGGCCGTAACTTTTGCATACGAACTCGGATTGAGACAATTTTTATATCAAAATCGACCGTTTCGACGAGACAAAGACAATCCGTGTAGAAACTTTTCTCATATAAGGCCGTATTGGGGGCGTAATCAGCCGAATAGTGTTCTGCATACACTTCAAACACAACTTCGGCCTTAGAGATGAGATCGGATGGCTATGGCTCAAATATCAAAGTTTCTCCTTTCGATGATACGGAACTTGCTCACCTTGAGCACTTTTCCATTTGAGGCCTTCTTAATTATGTTTTTGACCATGCCAAAATCTGGTGTCAACACAAGTGTGTTGACATACGAACGCGTCACGCGTACCCGCGGCGCCGAGGGAGATGCTCCGCAGCTCGCACCGTGGGAGGCCTGCCGGAAGCGCGATACGCAAGACAATCCGGCCGGCGCTTTTGACACCAGACGCCCCGGTTACTCGGGAGGGACCCCGTCAGAGTACCCGATGACGATTGGCTGCTCCAAGTCGTCCTTAACGCCCCTGGAGCCTCGTGGATCGCTGCCCTCCTTCACGAAGAACGAACGAAGAACGAGAAGAAAGATACAAGGGAGAGGGATAAAAGTAGGGTAAAAAGATGTAGATGTGTTTGTTCGATTGTGTGTTGTTTTAATCGGCCATCACCTCTTCTATTTAAGAGGGGGTTGGACTTCCCGTACAGGACACGGACCCAGATTTCCTTCCAAAGGGTCAAAAAACGCAGCCAAACTCGGACTTTTTCGATCTGCCGAGTTTGTGCGGCTATAGGCAAGCGGTAGTACCGTTCTGGGCACGGTAGTACCGTTCCGGGCGGTAGTACCGCTCTAGTACCGCTTAGGGTCTCGGGATGCCAGAAACTTTTTCGTAAGCGGTAGTAGACGCGGTAGTAGGAGCAGTAGTACCGCTCAAGCGGTAGTACCGCTTATTGGAGCGGTAGTACCGTTCTCTGCTGTATCAGCAATCTTGTAACGGCCGTAACTTTTGCATACGAACTCGGATTGAGACGATTTTTATATCAAAATCGACCGATTCGACGAGACAAAGACAATCCGTGTAGAAACTTTTCTCATATAAGGCCGTATTGGGGGCGTAATCAGCCGAATAGTGTTCTGCATACACTTCAAACACAACTTCGGCCTTAGAGATGAGATCGGATGGCTATGGCTCAAATATCAAAGTTTCTCCTTTCGATGATACGGAACTTTCTCACCTTGAGCACTTTTCCATTTGAGGCCTTCTTAATTATGTTTTTGACCATGCCAAAATCTTGTGTCAACACAAGTGTGTGGACATATGAACGCGTCACGCGTACTCGCGGCGCCGAGGGAGATGCTCCGCAGCTCGCACCGTGGGAGGCCTGCCGGAAGCGCGATACGCAAGACAATCCGGCCGGCGCTTTTGACACCAGACGCCCCGGTTACTCGGGAGGAACCCCGTCAGAGTACCCGATGACGATTGGCTGCTCCAAATCGTCCTTAACGCCCCTGGAGCCTCGTGGATCGCTGCCCTCCTTCACGAAGAACGAACGAAGAACGAGAAGAAAGATACAAGGGAGAGGGATAAAAGTAGGGTAAAAAGATGTAGATGTGTTTGTTCGATTGTGTGTTGTTTTAATCGGCCATCACCTCTTCTATTTAAGAGGCGGTTGGACTTCCCGTACAGGACACGGACCCAGATTTCCTTCCAAAGGGTCAAAAAACGCAGCCAAACTCGGATTTTTTCGATCTGCCGAGTCTGTGCGGCTATAGGCAAGCGGTAGTACCGTTCTGGGCACGGTAGTACCGTTCCGGGCGGTAGTACCGCTCTAGTACCGCTTAGGGTCTCGGGATGCCAGAAACTTTTTCGTAAGCGGTAGTAGACGCGGTAGTAGGAGCGGTAGTACCGCTTATTGGAGCGGTAGTACCGTTCTCTGCTGTATCAGCAATCTTGTAACGGTCGTAACTTTTGCATACGAACTCGGATTGAGACGATTTTTATATCAAAATCGACCGATTCGACGAGACAAAGACAATCCATGTAGAAACTTTTCTCATATAAGGCCGTCTTGGGGGCGTAATCAGCCAAATAGTGTTCTTCATACACTTCAAACACAACTTCGGCCTTAGAGATGAGATCGGATGGCTATGGCTCAAATATCAAAGTTTCTCCTTTCGATGATACGGAACTTTCTCACCTTGAGCACTTTTCCATTTGAGGCCTTCTTAATTATGTTTTTGACCGTGCCAAAATCTGGTGTCAACACAAGTGTGTTGACATACGAATGCGTCACGCGTACCCGCGGCGCCGAGGGAGATGCTCCGCAGCTCGCACCGTGGGAGGCCTGCCGGAAGCGCGATACGCAAGACAATCCGGCCGGCGCTTTTGACACCAGACGCCCCGGTTACTCGGGAGGGACCCCGTCAGAGTACCCGATGACGATTGGCTGCTCCAAGTCGTCCTTAACGCCCCTGGAGCCTCGTGTATCGCTGCCCTCCTTCACGAAGAACGAACGAAGAACGAGAAGAAAGATACAAGGGAGAGGGATAAAAGTAGGGTAAAAAGATGTAGATGTGTTTGTTCGATTGTGTGTTGTTTTAATCGGCCATCACCTCTTCTATTTAAGAGGGGGTTGGACTTCCCGTACAGGACACGGACCCAGATTTCCTTCCAAAGGGTCAAAAAACGCAGCCAAACTCGGACTTTTTCGATCTGCCGAGTCTGTGCGGCTATAGGCAAGCGGTAGTACCGTTCTGGGCACGGTAGTACCGTTCCGGGCGGTAGTACCGCTCTAGTACCGCTCTAGTACCGCTTAGGGTCTCGGGATGCCAGAAACTTTTTCGTAAGCGGTAGTAGACGCGGTAGTAGGAGCGGTTGTACCGCTCAAGCGGTAGTACCGCTTATTGGAGCGGTAGTACCGTTCTCTGCTGTATCAGCAATCTTGTAACGGCCGTAACTTTTGCATACGAACTCGGATTGAGATGATTTTTATATCAAAATAGACCGATTCGACGAGACAAATACAATCCGTGTAGAAACTTTTCTCATATAAGGCCGTCTTGGGGGCGTAATCAGCCGAATAGTGTTCTGCATACACTTCAAACACAACTTCGGCCTTAGAGATGAGATCGGATGGCTATGGCTCAAATATCTAAGTTTCTCCTTTCGATGATACGGAACTTTCTCACCTTGAGCACTTTTCCATTTGAGGTCTTCTTAATTATGTTTTTGACCATGCCAAAATCTTGTGTCAACACAAGTGTGTTGACATACGAACGCGTCACGCGTACCCGCGGCGCCGAGGGAGATGCTCCGCAGCTCGCACCGTGGGAGGCCTGCCGAAAGCGCGATACGCAAGACAATCCGGCCGGCGCTTTTGACACCAGACGCCCCGGTTACTCGGGAGGGACCCCGTCAGAGTACCCGATGACGATTGGCTGCTCCAAGTCGTCCTTAACGCCCCTGGAGCCTCGTGGATCGCTGCCCTCCTTCACGAAGAACGAACGAAGAACGAGAAGAAAGATACAAGGGAGAGGGATAAAAGTAGGGTAAAAAGATGTAGCTGTGTTTGTTCGATTGTGTGTTGTTTTAATCGGCCATCACCTCTTCTATTTAAGAGGGGGTTGGACTTCCCGTACAGGACACGGACCCAGATTTCCTTCCAAAGGGTCAAAAAACACAGCCAAACTCGGACTTTTTCGATCTGCCGAGTCTGTGCGGCTATAGGCAAGCGGTAGTACCGTTCTGGGCACGGTAGTACCGTTCCGGGCGGTAGTACCGCTCTAGTACCGCTTAGGGTCTCGGGATGCCAGAAACTTTTTCGTAAGCGGTAGTAGACGCGGTAGTACCGCTCAAGCGGTAGTACCGCTTATTGGAGCGGTAGTACCGTTCTCTGCTGTATCAGCAATCTTGTAACGGCCGTAACTTTTGCATACGAAATCGGATTGAGATGATTTTTATATCAAAATAGACCGATTCGACGAGACAAAGACAATCCGTATAGAAACTTTTCTCATATAAGGCCGTCTTGGGTGCGTAATCAGCCGAATAGTGTTCTGCATACACTTCAAACACAACTTCGGCCTTAGAGATGCGATCGGATGGCTATGGCTCAAATATCAAAGTTTCTCCTTTCGATGATACGGAACTTTCTCACCTTGAGCACTTTTCCATTTGAGGCCTTCTTAATTATGTTTTTGACCATGCCAAAATCTGGTGTCAACACATGTGTGTTGACATACGAACGCGTCACGCGTACCCGCGGCGCCGAGGGAGATGCTCCGCAGCTCGCACCGTGGGAGGCCTGCCGGAAGCGCGATACGCAAGACAATCCGGCCGGCGCTTTTGACACCAGACGCCCCGGTTACTCGGGAGTGACCCCGTCAGAGTACCCGATGACGATTGGCTGCTCCAAGTCGTCCTTAACGCCCCTGGAGCCTCGTGGATCGCTGCCCTCCTTCACGAAGAACGAGCGAAGAACGAGAAAAAAGATACAAGGGAGAGGGATAAAAGTAGGGTAAAAAGATGTAGATGTGTTTGTTCGATTGTGTGTTGTTTTAATCGGCCATCACCTCTTCTATTTAAGAGGGGGTTGGACTTCCCGTACAGGACACGGACCCTGATTTCCTTCCAAAGGGTCAAAAAACGCAGCCAAACTCGGACTTTTTCGATCTGCCGAGTTTGTGCGGCTATAGGCAAGCGGTAGTACCGTTCTGGGCACGGTAGTACCGTTCCGGGCGGTAGTACCGCTCTAGTACCGCTTAGGGTCTCGGGATGCCAGAAACTTTTTCGTAAGCGGTAGTAGACGCGGTAGTAGGAGCGGTAGTACCGCTTATTGGAGCGGTAGTACCGTTCTCTGCTGTATCAGCAATTTTGTAACGGCCGTAACTTTTGCATACGAACTCGGATTGAGACGATTTTTATATCAAAATCGACCGATTCGACGAGACAAAGACAATCCGTATAGAAACTTTTCTCATATAAGGCCGTCTTGGGGGCGTAATCAGCCGAATAGTGTTCTGCATACACTTCAAACACAACTTCGGCCTTAGAGATGAGATCGGATGGCTATGGCTCAAATATCAAAGTTTCTCCTTTCGATGATACGAAACTTTCTCACCTTGAGCACTTTTCCATTTGAGGCCTTCTTAATTATGTTTTTGACCATGCGAAAATCTGGTGTCAACACAAGTGTGTTGACATACGAACGCGTCACGCGTACCCGCGGCACCGAGGGAGATGCTCCGCAGCTCGCACCGTGGGAGGCCTGCCGGAAGCGCGATACGCAAGACAATCCGGCCGGCGCTTTTGACACCAGACGCCCCGGTTACTCGGGAGGGACCCCGTCAGAGTACCCGATGACGATTGGCTGCTCCAAGTCGTCCTTAACGCCCCTGGAGCCTCGTGGATCGCTGCCCTCCTTCACGAAGAACGAACGAAGAACGAGAAGAAAGATACAAGGGAGAGGGATAAAAGTAGGGTAAAAAGATGTAGATGTGTTTGTTCGATTGTGTGTTGTTTTAATCGGCCATCACGTCTTCTATTTAAGAGGGGGTTGGACTTCCCGTACAGGACACGGACCCAGATTTCCTTCCAAAGGGTCAAAAAACGCAGCCAAACTCGGACTTTTTCGATCTGCCCGAGTCTGTGCGGCTATAGGCAAGCGGTAGTACCGTTCTGGGCACGGTAGTACCGTTCCGGGCGGTAGTACCGCTCTAGTACCGCTTAGGGTCTCGGGATGCCAGAAACTTTTTCTTAAGCGGTAGTAGACGCGGTAGTAGGAGCGGTAGTACCGCTCAAGCGGTAGTACCGCTTATTGGAGTGGTAGTACCGTTCTCTGCTGTATCAGCAATCTTGTAACGGCCGTAACTTTTGCATACGAACTCGGATTGAGACGATTTTTATATCAAAATCGACCGATTCGACGAGACAAAGACAATCCGTGTAGAAACTTTTCTCATATAAGGCCGTATTGGGGGCGTAATCACCCGAATAGTGTTCTGCATACACTTCAAACACAACTTCGGCCTTAGAGATGAGATCGGATGGCTATGGCTCAAATATCAAAGTTTCTCCTTTCGATGATACGGAACTTTCTCACCTTGAGCACTTTTCCTTTTGAGGTCTTCTTAATTATGTTTTTGACCATGCCAAAATCTTGTGTCAACACAAGTGTGTTGACATACGAACGCGTCACGCGTACCCGCGGCGCCGAGGGAGATGCTCCGCAGCTTGCACCATGGGAGGCCTGCCGGAAGCGCGATACGCAACACAATCCGGCCGGCGCTTTTGACACCAGACGCCCCGGTTACTCGGGAGGGACCCCGTCAGAGTACCCGATGACGATTGGCTGCTCCAAGTCGTCCTTAACGCCCCTGGAGCCTCGTGGATCGCTGCCCTCCTTCACGAAGAACGAACAAAGAACGAGAAGAAAGATACAAGGGAGAGGGATAAAAGTAGGGTAAAAAGATGTAGATGTGTTTGTTCGATTGTGTGTTGTTTTAATCGGCCATCACCTCTTCTATTTAAGAGGGGGTTGGACTTCCCGTACAGGACACGGACCCAGATTTCCTTCCAAAGGGTCAAAAAACGCAGCCAAACTCGGACTTTTTCGATCTGCCGAGTCTGTGCGGTTATAGGCAAGCGGTAGTACCGTTCTGGGCACGGTAGTACCGTTCCGGGCGGTAGTACCGCTCTAGTACCGCTTAGGGTCTCGGGATGCCAGAAACTTTTTCGTAAGCGGTAGTAGACGCGGTAGTAGGAGCGGTAGTACCGCTGAAGCGGTAGTACCGCTTATTGGAGCGGTACTACCGTTCTCTGCTGTATCAGCAATCTTGTAACGGCCGTAACTTTTGCATACGAACTCGGATTGAGACGATTTTTATATCAAAATCGACCGATTCGACGAGACAAAGACAATCCGTGTAGAAACGTTTCTCATATAAGGCCGTCTTGGGGGCGTAATCAACTGAATAGTGTTCTGCATACACTTCAAACACAACTTCGGCCTTAGAGATGAGATCGGATGGCTATGGCTCAAATATCAAAGTTTCTCCTTTCGATGATACGGAACTTTCTCACCTTGAGCACTTTTCCATTTGAGGCCTTCTTAATTATGTTTTTGACCATACCAAAATCTGGTGTCAACACAAGTGTGTTGACATACGAACGCGTCACGCGTACCCGCGGCGCCGAGGGAGATGCTCCGCAGCTCGCACCGTGGGAGGCCTGCCGGAAGCGCGATACGCAAGACAATCTGGCCGGCGCTTTTGACACAAGACGCCCCGGTTACTCGGGAGGGACCCCGTCAAAGTACCCGATGACGATTGGCTGCTCCAAGTCGTCCTTAACGCCCCTGAAGCCTCGTGGATCGCTGCCCTCCTTCACGTAGAACGAACGAAGAACGGGAAGAAAGATACAAAGGAGAGGGATAAAAGTAGGGTAAAAAGATGTAAATGTGTTTGTTCGATTGTGTATTGTTTTAATCGGCCATCACCTCTTCTATTTAAGAGGGGGTTGGACTTCCCGTACAGGACACGGACCCAGATTTCCTTCCAAAGGGTCAAAAAACGCAGCCAAACTCGGACTTTTTCGATCTGCCCGAGTCTGTGCGGCTATAGGCAAGCGGTAGTACCGTTCTGGGCACGGTAGTACCGTTCCGGGCGGTAGTACCGCTCTAGTACCGCTCTAGTACCGCTTAGGGTCTCGGGATGCCAGAAACTTTTTCGTAAGCGGTAGTAGACGCGGTAGTAGGAGCGGTAGTACCGCTCAAGCGGTAGTACCGCTTATTGGAGCGGTAGTACCGTTCTCTGTTGTATCAGCAATCTTGTAACGGCCGTAACTTTTGCATACGAACTCGGATTGAGACGATTTTTATATCAAAATCGACCGATTCGACGAGACAAAGACAATCCGTGTAGAAACTTTTCTCATATAAGGCCGTATTGGGGGCGTAATCAGCCGAATAGTGTTCTGCATACACTTCAAACACAACTTCGGCCTTAGAGATGAGATCGGATGGCTATGGCTCAAATATCAAAGTTTCTCATTTCGATGATACGGAACTTTCTCACCTTGAGCACTTTTCCATTTGAGGCCTTCTTAATTATGTTTTTGACCATGCCAAAATCTGGTGTCAACACAAGTGTGTTGACATACGAACGCGTCACGCGTACCCGCGGCGCCGAGGGAGATGCTCCGCAGCTCGCACCGTGGAAGGCCTGCCGGAAGCGCGATACGCAAGACAATCCGGCCGGCGCTTTTGACACCAGACGCCCCGGTTACTCGGGAGGGACCCCGTCAGAGTACCCGATGACATTGGCTGCTCCAAGTCGTCCTTAACGCCCCAGAAGCCTCGTGGATCGCTGCCCTCCTTCACGAAGAACGAACGAAGAACGAGAAGAAAGATACAAGGGAGAGGGATAAAAGTAGGGTAAAAAGATGTAGATGTGTTTGTTCGATTGTGTGTTGTTTTAATCGGCCATCACCTCTTCTATTTAAGAGGGGGTTGGACTTCCCGTACAGGACACGGATCCAGATTTCCTTCCAAAGGGTCAAAAAACGCAGCCAAACTCGGACTTTCTCGATCTGCCCGAGTCTGTGCGGCTATAGGCAAGCGGTAGTACCGTTCTGGGCACGGTAGTACCGTTCCGGGCGGTAGTACCGCTCTAGTACCGCTCTAGTACCGCTTAGGGTCTCGGGATGCCAGAAACTTTTTCGTAAGCGGTAGTAGACGCGGTAGTAGGAGCGGTAGTACCGCTCAAGCGGTAGTACCGCTTATTGGAGCGGTAGTACCGTTCTCTGCTGTATCAGCAATCTTGTAACGGCCGTAACTTTTGCATACGAACACGGATTGAGACGATTTTTATATCAAAATCGACCGATTCGACGAGACAAAGACAATCCGTGTAGAAACTTTTCTCATATAAGGCCGTATTGGAGGCGTAATCAGCCGAATAGTGTTCTGCATACACTTCAAACACAACTTCGGCCTTAGAGATGAGATCGGATGGCTATGGCTCAAATATCAAAGTTTCTCCTTTCGATGATACGGAACTTTCTCACCTTGAGCACTTTTCCATTTGAGGCCTTCTTAATTATGTTTTTGACCATGCCAAAATCTGGTGTCAACACAAGTGTGTTGACATACGAACGCGTCACGCGTACCCGCGGCGCCGAGGGAGATGCTTCGCAGCTCGCACCGTGGAAGGCCTGCCGGAAGCGCGATACGCAAGACAATCCGGCCGGCGCTTTTGACACCAGACGCCCCGGTTACTCGGGAGGGACCCCGTCAGAGTACCCGATGACGATTGGCTGCTCCAAGTCGTCCTTAACGCCCCAGAAGCCTCGTGGATCGCTGCCCTCCTTCACGAAGAACGAACGAAGAACGAGAAGAAAGAGACAAGGGAGAGGGATAAAAGTAGGGTAAAAATATGTAGATGTGTTTGTTCGATTGTGTGTTGTTTTAATCGGCCATCACCTCTTCTATTTAAGAGGGGGTTGGACTTCCCGTACAGGACACGGACCCAGATTTCCTTCCAAAGGGTAAAAAAACGCAGCCAAACTCGGACTTTTTCGATCTGCCCGAGTCTGTGCGGCTATAGGCAAGCGGTAGTACCGTTCTGGGCACGGTAGTACCGTTCCGGGCGGTAGTACCGCTCTAGTACCGCTCTAGTACCGCTTAGGGTCTCGGGATGCCAGAAACTTTTTCGTAAGCGGTAGTAGACGCGGTAGTAGGAGCGGTAGTACCGCTCAAGCGGTAGTACCGCTTATTGGAGCGGTAGTACCGTTCTCTGCTGTATCAGCAATCTTATAACGGCCGTAACTTTTACATACGAACACGGATTGAGACGATTTTTATATCAAAATCGACCGATTCGACGAGACAAAGACAATCCGTGTAGAAACTTTTCTCATATAAGGCCGTATTGGGGGCGTAATCAGCCGAATAGTGTTCTGCATACACTTCAAACACAACTTCGGCCTTAGAGATGAGATCGGATGGCTATGGCTCAAATATCAAAGTTTCTCCTTTCGATGATACGGAACTTTCTCACCTTGAGCACTTTTCCATTTGAGGTCTTCTTAATTATGTTTTTGACAAAGCCAAAATCTTGTGTCAACACAAGTGTGTTGACATACGAACGCGTCACGCGTACCCGCGGCGCCGAGGGAGATGCTCCGCAGCTCGCACCGTGGTTGGCCTGGCGGAAGCGCGATACGCAAGACAATCCGGCCGGCGCTTTTGACACCAGACGCCCCGGTTACTCGGGAGGGACCCCGTCAGAGTACCCGATGACGATTGGCTGCTCCAAGTCGTCCTTAACGCCCCTGGAGGCTCGTGGATCGCTGCCCTCCTTCACGAAGAACGAACGAAGAACGAGAAGAAAGATACAAGGGAGAGGGATAAAAGTAGGTTAAAAAGATGTAGATGTGTTTGTTCGATTGTGTGTTGTTTTAATCGGCCATCACCTCTTCTATTTAAGAGGGGGTTGGACTTCCCGTACAGGACACGGACCCAGATTTCCTTCCAAAGGGTCAAAAAACGCAGCCAAACTCGGACTTTTTCGATCTGCCGAGTCTGTGCGGCTATAGGCAAGCGGTAGTACCGTTCTGGGCACGGTAGTACCGTTCCGGGCGGTAGTACCGCTCTAGTACCGCTTAGGGTCTCGGGATGCCAGAAACTTTTTCGTAAGCGGTAGTAGACGCGGTAGTAGGAGCGGTAGTACCGCTCAAGCGGTAGTACCGCTTATTGGAGCGGTACTACCGTTCTCTGCTGTATCAGCAATCTTGTAACGGGCGTAACTTTTGCATACGAACTCGGATTGAGACGATTTTTATATCAAAATCGACCGATTCGACGAGACAAAGACAATCCGTGTAGAAACGTTTCTCATATAAGGCCGTCTTGGGGGCGTAATCAGCCGAATAGTGTTCTGCATACACTTCAAACACAACTTCGGGCTTAGAGATGAGATCGGATGGCTATAGCTCAAATATCAAAGTTTCTCCTTTCGATGATACGAAACTTTCTCACCTTGAGCACTTTTCCATTTGAGGCCTTCTTAATTATGTTTTTGACCATACCAAAATCTGGTGTCAACACAAGTGTGTTGACATACGAACGCGTCACGCGTACCCGCGGCGCCGAGGGAGATGCTCCGCAGCTCGCACCGTGGGAGGCCTGCCGGAAGCGCGATACGCAAGACAATCCGGCCGGCGCTTTTGACACAAGACGCCCAGGTTACTCGGGAGGGACCCCGTCAAAGTACCCGATGACGATTGGCTGCTCCAAGTCGTCCTTAACGCCCCTGAAGCCTCGTGGATCGCTGCCCTCCTTCACGAAGAACGAACGAAGAACGGGAAGAAAGATACAAGGGAGAGGGATAAAAGTAGGGTAAAAAGATGTAAATGTGTTTGTTCGATTGTGTATTGTTTTAATCGGCCATCACCTCTTCTATTTAAGAGGGGGTTGGACTTCCCGTACAGGACACGGACCCAGATTTCCTTCCAAAGGGTCAAAAAACGCAGCCAAACTCGGACTTTTTTGATCTGCCCGAGTCTGTGCGGCTATAGGCAAGCGGTAGTACCGTTTTGGGCACGGTAGTACCGTTCCGGGCGGTAGTACCGCTCTAGTACCGCTCTAGTACGGCTCTAGTACCGCTTAGGGTCTCGGGATGCCAGAAAGTTTTTCGTAAGCGGTAGTAGACGCGGTAGTAGGAGCGGTAGTACCGCTCAAGCGGTAGTACCGCTTATTGGAGCGGTAGTACCGTTCTCTGTTGTATCAGCAATCTTGTAACGGCCGTAACTTTTGCATACGAACTCGGATTGAGACGATTTTTATATCAAGATCGACCGATTCGACGAGACAAAGACAATCCGTGTAGAAACTTTTCTCATATAAGGCCGTCTTGGGGGCGTAATCAGCCGAATAGTGTTCTGCATACACTTCAAACACAACTTCGGCCTTAGAGATGAGATCGGATGGCTATGGCTCAAATATCAAAGTTTCTACTTTCGATGATACGGAACTTTCTCACCTTGAGCACTTTTCCATTTGAGGCCTTCTTAATTATGTTTTTGACCATGCCAAAATCTGGTGTCAACACAAGTGTGTTGACATACGAACGCGTCACGCGTACCCGCGGCGCCGAGAGAGATGCTCCGCAGCTCGCACCGTGGAAGGCCTGCCGGAAGCGCGATACGCAAGACAATCCGGCCGGCGCTTTTGACACCAGACGCCCCGGTTACTCGGGAGGGACCCCGTCAGAGTACCCGATGACGATTGGCTGCTCCAAGTCGTCCTTAACGCCCCAGAAGCCTCGTGGATCGCTGCCCTCCTTCACGAAGAACGAACGAAGAACGAGAAGAAAGATACAAGGGAGAGGGATAAAAGTAGGGTAAAAAGATGTAGATGTGTTTGTTCGATTGTGTGTTGTTTTAATCGGCCATCACCTCTTCTATTTAAGAGGGGGTAGGACTTCCCGTACAGGACACGGACCCAGATTTCCTTCCAAAGGGTCAAAAAACGCAGCCAAACTCGGACTTTTTCGATCTGCCCGAGTCTGTGCGGCTATAGGCAAGCGGTAGTACCGTTCTGGGCACGGTAGTACCGTTCCGGGCGGTAGTACCGCTCTAGTACCGCTTAGGGTCTCGGGATGCCAGAAACTTTTTCGTAAGCGGTAGTAGACGCGGTAGTAGGAGCGGTAGTACCGTTCTCTGTTGTATCAGCAATCTTGTAACGGCCGTAACTTTTGCATACGAACTCGGATTGAGACGATTTTTATATCAAAATCGACCGATTCGACGAGACAAAGACAATCCGTGTAGAAACTTTTCTCATATAAGGCCGTATTGGGGGCGTAATCAGCCGAATAGTGTTCTGCATACACTTCAAACACAACTTCGGCCTTATAGATGAGATCGGATGGCTATGGCTCAAATAACAAAGTTTCTCCTTTCGATGATACGGAACTTTCTCATTTTGAGCACTTTTCCATTTGAGCTCTTCTTAATTATGTTTTTGACAATGCCAAAATCTTGTGTCAACACAAGTGTGTTGACATACGAACGCGTCACGCGTACCCACGGCGCCGAGGGAGATGCTCCGCAGCTCGCACCGTGGGAGGCCTGCCGTAGCGCGATACGCAAGACAATCCGGCCGGCGCTTTTGACACCAGATGCCCCGGTTACTCGGGTGGGACCCCGTCAGAGTACCCGATGACGATTGGCTGCTCCAAGTCGTCCTTAACGCCCCTGGAGCCTCGTGGATCGCTGCCCTCCTTCACGAAGAACGAACGAAGAATGAGAAGAAAGATACAAGGGAGAGGGATAAAAGTAGGGTAAAAAGATGTAGATGTGTTTGTTCGATTGTGTGTTGTTTTAATCGGCCATCACCTCTTCTATTTAAGAGGGGGTTGGACTTCCCGTACAGGACACGGACCCAGATTTCCTTCCAAAGGGTCAAAAAACGCAGCCAAACTCGGACTTTTTCGATCTGCCCGAGTCTGTGCGGCTATAGGCAAGCGGTAGTACCGTTCTGGAAACGGTAGTACCGTTCCGGGCGGTAGTACCGCTCTAGTACCGCTTAGGGTCTCGGGATGCCAGAAACTTTTTCGTAAGCGGTAGTAGACGCGGTAGTACCGCTCAAGCGGTAGTACCGCTTATTGGAGCGGTAGTACCGTTCTCTGCTGTATCAGCAATCTTGTAACGGCCGTAACTTTTGCATACGAACTCGGATTGAGACGATTTTTATATCAAAATCGACCGATTCGACGAGACAAAGACAATCCGTGTAGAAACATTTCTCATATAAGGCCGTCTTGGTGGCGTAATCAGCCGAATAGTGTTCTGCATACACTTCAAACACAACTTCGGCCTTAGAGATGAGATCGGATGGCTATGGCTCAAATATCAAAGTTTCTCCTTTCGATGATCCGGAACTTTCTCACCTTGAGCACTTTTCCATTTGAGGCCTTCTTAATTATGTTTTTGACCATGCCAAAATCTGGTGTCAACACAAGTGTGTTGACATACGAACGCGTCACGCGTACCCGCGGCGCCGAGGGAGATGCTCCGCAGCTCGCACCGTGGGAGGCCTGCCGGAAGCGCGATACGCAAGACAATCCGGCCGGCGCTTTTGACACCAGACGCCCCGGTTACTCGGGAGGGACCCCGTCAGAGTACCCGATGACGATTGGCTGCTCCAAGTCGTCCTTAACGCCCCTGAAGCCTCGTGGATCGCTGCCCTCCTTCACGAAGAACGAACGAAGAACGAGAAGAAAGATACAAGGGAGAGGGATAAAAGTAGGGTAAAAAAATGTAGATGTGTTTGTTCGATTGTGTGTTGTTTTAATCGGCCATCACCTCTTCTATTTAAGAGGGGGTTGGACTTCCCGTACAGGACACGGACCCAGATTTCCTTCCAAAGGGTCAAAAAACGCAGCCAAACTCGGACTTTTTCGATCTGCCCGAGTCTGTGCGGCTATAGGCAAGCGGTAGTACCGTTCGGTAGTACCGTTCCGGGCGGTAGTACCGCTCTAGTACCGCTCTAGTACCGCTTAGGGTCTCGGGATGCCAGAAACTTTTTCGTAAGCGGTAGTAGACGCGGTAGTAGGAGTGGTAGTACCGCTTATTGGAGCGGTAGTACCGTTCTCTGCTGTATCAGCAATCTTGTAAAGGCCGTAACTTTTGCATACGAATTCGGATTGAGACGATTTTTATATCAAAATCGACAGATTCGACGAGACAAAGACAATCCGTGTAGAAACTTTTCTCATATAAGGCCGTATTTGGGGCTTAATCACCCTAATAGTGTTCTGCATACACTTCAAACACAACTTCGGCCTTAGAGATGAGATCGGATGGCTATGGCTCAAATATCAAAGTTTCTCCTTTCGATGATACGGAACTTTCTCACCTTGAGCACTTTTCCATTTGAGGTCTTCTTAATTATGTTTTTGACCATGCCAAAATCTTGTGTCAACACAAGTGTGTTGACATACGAACGCGTCACGCGTACCCGCGGCGCCGAGGGAGATGCTCCGCAGCTCGCACCGTGGGAGGCCTGCCGGAAGCGCGATACGCAAGACAATCCGGCCGGCGCTTTTGACACCAGACGCCCCGGTTACTCGGGAGGGACCCCGTCAGAGTACCCGATGACGATTGGCTGCTCCAAGTCGTCCTTAACGCCCCTGGAGCCTCGTGGATCGCTGCCCTCCTTCACGAAGAACGAACGAAGAACGAGAAGAAAGATACAAGGGAGAGGGATAAAAGTAGGGTAAAAAGATGTAGATGTGTTTGTTCGATTGTGTGTTGTTTTAATTGGCCATCACCTCTTCTATTTAAGAGGGGGTTGGACTTCCCGTACAGGACACGGACCCAGATTTCCTTCCAAAGGGTCAAAAAACGCAGCCAAACTCGGACTTTTTCGATCTGCCGAGTCTGTGCGGCTATAGGCAAGCGGTAGTACCGTTCTGGGCACGGTAGTACCGTTCCGGGCGGTAGTACCGCTCTAGTACCGCTTAGGGTCTCGGGATGCCAGAAACTTTTTCGTAAGCGGTAGTAGACGCGGTAGTAGGAGCGGTAGTACCGCTCAAGCGGTAGTACCGCTTATTGGAGCGGTAGTACCGTTCTCTGCTGTATCAGCAATCTTGTAACGGCCGTAACTTTTGCATACGAACTCGGATTGAGACGATTTTTATATCATAATCGACCGATTCGACGAGACAAAGACAATCCGTGTAGAAACTTTTCTCATATAAGGCCGTCTTGGGGGCGTAATCAGCCGAATAGTGTTCTGCATACACTTCAAACACAACTTCGGCCTTAGAGATGAGATCGGATGGCTATGGCTCAAATATCAAAGTTTCTCCTTTCGATGATACGGAACTTTCTCACCTTGAGCACTTTTCCATTTGAGGCCTTCTTAATTATGTTTTTGACCATGCCAAAATCTTGTGTCAACACAAGTGTGTTGACATACGAACGCGTCACGCGTACCCGCGGCGCCGAGGGAGATGCTCCGCAGCTCGCACCGTGGGAGGCCTGCTGGAAGCGCGATACGCAAGACAATCCGGCCGGCGCTTTTGACACCAGACGCCCCGGTTACTCGGGAGGGACCCCGTCAGAGTACCCGATGACGATTGGCTGCTCCAAGTCGTCCTTAACGCCCCTGGAGCCTCGTGGATCGCTACCCTCCTTCATGAAGAACGAACGAAGAACGAGAAGAAAGATACAAGGGAGAGGGATAAAAGTAGGGTAAAAAGATGTAGATGTGTTTGTTCGATTGTGTGTTGTTTTAATCGGCCATCACCTCTTCTATTTAAGAGGGGGTTGGACTTCCCGTACAGGACACGGACCCAGATTTCCTTCCAAAGGGTCAAAAAACGCAGCCAAACTCGGACTTTTTCGATCTGCCCGAGTTTGTGCGGCTATAGGCAAGCGGTAGTACCGTTCTGGGCACGGTAGTACCGCTCTAGTACCGCTTAGGGTCTCGGGATGCCAGAAACTTTTTTGTAAGCGGTAGTAGACGCGGTAGTAGGAGCGGTAGTACCGCTTATTGGAGCGGTAGTACCGTTCTCTGCTGTATCAGCAATCTTTTAACGGCCGTAACTTTTGCATACGAACTCGGATTGAGACGATTTTTATATCAAAATCGACCGATTCGACGAGACAAAGACAATCCGTGTAGAAACTTTTCTCATATAAGGCCGTCTTGGGGGCGTAATCAGCCGAATAGTGTTCTGAATACACTTCAAACACAACTTCGGCCTTAGAGATGAGATCGGATGGCTATGGCTCAAATATCAAAGTTTCTCCTTTCGATGATACGGAACTTTCTCACCTTGAGCACTTTTCCATTTGAGGCCTTCTTAATTATGTTTTTGACCATGCCAAAATCTGGTGTCAACACAAGTGTGTTGACATACGAACGCGTCACGCGTACCCGCGGCGCCGAGGGAGATGCTCCGCAGCTCGCACCGTGGGAGGCCTGCTGGAAGCGCGATACGCAAGACAATCCGGCCGGCGCTTTTGACACCAGACGCCCCGGTTACTCGGGAGGGACCCCGTCAGAGTACCCGATGACGATTGGCTGCTCCAAGTCGTCCTTGACGCCCCTGGAGCCTCGTGGATCGCTGCCCTCCTTCACGAAGAACGAACGAAGAACGAGAAGAAAGATACAAGGGAGAGGGATAAAAGTAGGGTAAAAAGATGTAGATGTGTTTGTTCGATTGTGTGTTGTTTTAATCGGCCATCACCTCTTCTATTTAAGAGGGGGTTGGACTTCCCGTACAGGACACGGACCCAGATTTCCTTCCAAAGGGTCAAAAAATGCAGCCAAACTTGGACTTTTTCGATCTGCCCGAGTCTGTGCGGCTATAGGCAAGCGGTAGTACCGTTCTGGGCACGGTAGTACCGTTCCGGGCGGTAGTACCGCTCTAGTACCGCTTAGGGTCTCGGGATGCCAGAAACTTTTTCGTAAGCGGTAGTAGACGCGGTAGTAGGAGCGGTAGTACCGCTTATTGGAGCGGTAGTACCGTTCTCTGCTGTATCAGCAATCTTGTAACGGCCGTAACTTTTGCATACGAACTCGGATTGAGACGATTTTTATATCAAAATCGACCGATTCGACGAGACAAAGACAATCCGTGTAGAAACTTTTCTCATATAAGGCCATCTTGGGGGCGTAATCAGCCGAATAGTGTTCTGAATACACTTCAAACACAACTTCGGCCTTAGAGATGAGATCGGATGGCTATGGCTCAAATATCAAAGTTTCTCCTTTCGATAATACGGAACTTTCTCACCTTGAGCACTTTTCCATTTGAGGCCTTCTTAATTATGTTTTTGACCATGCCAAAATCTGGTGTCAACACAAGTGTGTTGACATACGAACGCGTCACGCGTACCCGCGGCACCGAGGGAGATGCTCCGCAGCTCGCACCGTGGGAGGCCTGCTGGAAGCGCGATACGCAAGACAATCCGGCCGGCGCTTTTGACACCAGACGCCCCGGTTACTCGGGAGGGACCCCGTCAGAGTACCCGATGACGATTGGCTGCTCCAAGTCGTCCTTGACGCCCCTGGAGCCTCGTGGATCGCTGCCCTCCTTCACGAAGAACGAACGAAGAACGAGAAGAAAGATACAAGGGAGAGGGATAAAAGTAGGGTAAAAAGATGTAGATGTGTTTGTTCGATTGTGTGTTGTTTTAATCGGCCATCACCTCTTCTATTTAAGAGGGGGTTGGACTTCCCGTACAGGACACGGACCCAGATTTCCTTCCAAAGGGTCAAAAAATGCAGCCAAACTCGGACTTTTTCGATCTGCCCGAGTCTGTGCGGCTATAGGCAAGCGGTAGTACCGTTCTGGGCACGGTAGTACCGTTCCGGGCGGTAGTACCGCTCTAGTACCGCTTAGGGTCTCGGGATGCCAGAAACTTTTTCGTAAGCGGTAGTAGACGCGGTAGTAGGAGCGGTAGTACCGCTTATTGGAGCGGTAGTACCGTTCTCTGCTGTATCAACAATCTTGTAACGGCCGTAACTTTTGCATACGAACTCGGATTGAGACGATTTTTATATCAAAATCGACCGATTCGACGAGACAAAGACAATCCGTGTAGAAACTTTTCTCATATAAGGCCGTCTTGGGGGCATAATCAGCCGAATAGTGTTCTGAATACACTTCAAACACAACTTCGGCCTTAGAGATGAGATCGGATGGCTATGGCTCAAATATCAAAGTTTCTCCTTTCGATGATACGGAACTTTCTCACCTTGAGCACTTTTCCATTTCAGGCCTTCTTAATTATGTTTTTGACCATGCCAAAATCTGGTGTCAACACAAGTGTGTTGACATACGAACGCGTCACGCGTACCCGCGGCGCCGAGGGAGATGCTCCGCAGCTCGCACCGTGGGAGGCCTGCTGGAAGCGCGATACGCAAGACAATCCGGCCGGCGCTTTTGACACCAGACGCCCCGGTTACTCGGGAGGGACCCCGTCAGAGTACCCGATGACGATTGGCTGCTCCAAGTCGTCCTTAACGCCCCTGGAGCCTCGTGGATCGCTGCCCTCCTTCACGAAGAACGAACGAAGAACGAGAAGAAGGATACTAGGGAGAGGGATAAAAGTAGGGTAAAAAGATGTAGATGTGTTTGTTCGATTGTGTGTTGTTTTAATCGGCCATCACCTCTTCTATTTAAGAGGGGGTTGGACTTCCCATACAGGACACGGACCCAGATTTCCTTCCAAAGGGTCAAAAAACGCAGCCAAACTCGGACTTTTTCGATCTGCCCGAGTCTGTGCGGCTATAGGCAAGCGGTAGTACCGTTCTGGGCACGGTAGTACCGTTCCGGGCGGTAGTACCGCTCTAGTACCGCTTAGGGTCTCGGGATGCCAGAAACTTTTTCGTAAGCGGTAGTAGACGCGGTAGTAGGAGCGGTAGTACCGCTTATTGGAGCGGTAGTACCGTTCTCTGCTGTATCAGCAATCTTGTAACGGCCGTAACTTTTGCATACGAACTCGGATTGAGACGATTTTTATATCAAAATCGACCGATTCGACGAGACAAAGACAATCCGTGTAGAAACTTTTCTCATATAAGGCCGTCTTGGGGGCGTAATCAGCCGAATAGTGTTCTACATTTACTTCAAACACAACTTCGGCCTTAGAGATGAGATCGGATGGCTATGGCTCAAATATCAAAGTTTCTCCTTTCGATGATACGGAACTTTCTCACCTTGAGCACTTTTCCATTTGAGGCCTTCTTAATTATGTTTTTGACCATGCCAAAATCTTGTGTCAACACAAGTGTGTTGACATACGAACGCGTCACGCGTACCCGCGGCGCCGAGGGAGATGCTCCGCAGCTCGCACCGTGGGAGGCCTGCTGGAAGCGCGATACGCAAGACAATCCGGCCGGCGCTTTTGACACCAGACGCCCCGGTTACTCGGGAGGGACCCCGTCAGAGTACCCGATGACGATTGGCTGCTCCAAGTCGTCCTTGACGCCCCTGGAGCCTCGTGGATCGCTGCCCTCCTTCACGAAGAACGAACGAAGAACGAGAAGAAAGATACAAGGGAGAGGGATAAAAGTAGGGTAAAAAGATGTAGATGTGTTTGTTCGATTGTGTGTTGTTTTAATCGGCCATCACCTCTTCTATTTAAGAGGGGGTTGGACTTCCCGTACAGGACACGGACCCAGATTTCCTTCCAAAGGGTCAAAAAATGCAGCCAAACTCGGACTTTTTCGATCTGCCCGAGTCTGTGCGGCTATAGGCAACCGGTAGTACCGTTCTGGGCACGGTAGTACCGTTCCGGGCGGTAGTACCGCTCTAGTACCGCTTAGGGTCTCGGGATGCCAGAAACTTTTTCGTAAGCGGTAGTAGACGCGGTAGTAGGAGCGGTAGTACCGCTTATTGGAGCGGTAGTACCGTTCTCTGCTGTATCAGCAATCTTGTAACGGCCGTAACTTTTGCATACGAACTCGGATTGAGACGATTTTTATAACAAAATCGACCGATTCGACGAGACAAAGACAATCCGTGTAGAAACTTTTCTCATATAAGGCCGTCTTGGGGGTGTAATCAGCCGAATAGTGTTCTGAATACATTTCAAACACAACTTCGGCCTTAGAGATGAGATCGGATGGCTATGGCTCAAATATCAAAGTTTCTCCTTTCGATGATACGGAACTTTCTCACCTTGAGCACTTTTCCATTTCAGGCCTTCTTAATTATGTTTTTGACCATGCCAAAATCTGGTGTCAACACAAGTGTGTTGACATACGAACGCGTCACGCGTACCCGCGGCGCCGAGGGAGATGCTCCGCAGCTCGCACCGTGGGAGGCCTGCTGGAAGCGCGATACGCAAGACAATCCGGCCGGCGCTTTTGACACCAGACGCCCCGGTTACTCGGGAGGGACCCCGTCAGAGTACCCGATGACGATTGGCTGCTCCAAGTCGTCCTTAACGCCCCTGGAGCCTCGTGGATCGCTGCCCTCCTTCACGAAGAACGAACGAAGAACGAGAAGAAAGATACAAGGGAGAGGGATAAAAGTAGGGTAAAAAGATGTAGATGTGTTTGTTCGATTGTGTGTTGTTTTAATCGGCCATCACCTCTTCTATTTAAGAGGGGGTTGGACTTCCCGTACAGGACACGGACCCAGATTTCCTTCCAAAGGGTCAAAAAACGCAGCCAAACTCGGACTTTTTCGATCTGCCCGAGTCTGTGCGGCTATAGGCAAGCGGTAGTACCGTTCTGGGCACGGTAGTACCGTTCCGGGCGGTAGTACCGCTCTAGTACCGCTTAGGGTCTCGGGATGCTAGAAACTTTTTCGTAAGCGGTAGTAGACGCGGTAGTAGGAGCGGTAGTACCGCTTATTGGAGCGGTAGTACCGTTCTCTGCTGTATCAGCAATCTTGTAACGGCCGTAACTTTTGCATACGAACTCGGATTGAGACGATTTTTATATCAAAATCGACCGATTCGACGAGACAAAGACAATCCGTGTAGAAACTTTTCTCATATAAGGCCGTATTGGGGGCGTAATCAGCCGAATAGTGTTCTGCATACACTTCAAACACAACTTCGGCCTTAGAGATGAGATCGGATGGCTATGGCTCAAATATCAAAGTTTCTCCTTTCGATGATACGGAACTTTCTCACCTTGAGCACTTTTCCATTTGAGGCCTTCTTAATTATGTTTTTGACCATGCCAAAATCTGGTGTCAACACAAGTGTGTTGACATACGAACGCGTCACGCGTACCCGCGGCGCCGAGGGAGATGCTCCGCAGCTCGCACCGTGGGAGGCCTGCCGGAAGCGCGATACGCAAGACAATCCGGTCGGCGCTTTTGACACCAGACGCCCCGGTTACTCGGGAGGGACCCCGTCAGAGTACCCGATGACGATTGGCTGCTCCAAGTCGTCCTTAACGCCCCTGGAGCCTCGTGGATCGCTGCCCTCCTTCACGAAGAACGAACGAAGAACGAGAAAAAAGATACAAGGGAGAGGGATAAAAGTAGGGTAAAAAGATGTAGATGTGTTTGTTCGATTGTGTGTTGTTTTAATCGGCCATCACCTCTTCTATTTAAGAGGGGGTTGGACTTCCCGTACAGGACACGGACCCAGATTTCCTTCCAAAGGGTCAAAAAACGCAGCCAAACTCGGACTTTTTCGATCTGCCCGAGTCTGTGCGGCTATAGGCAAGCGGTAGTACCGTTCTGGGCACGGTAGTACCGTTCCGGGCGGTAGTACCGCTCTAGTACCGCTTAGGGTCTCGGGATGCCAGAAACTTTTTCGTAAGGGGTAGTAGACGCGGTAGTAGGAGCGGTAGTACCGCTTATTGGAGCGGTAGTACCGTTCTCTGCTGTATCAGCAATCTTGTAACGGCCGTAACTTTTGCATACAACTCGGATTGAGGCGATTTTTATATCAAAATCGACCGATTCGACGAGACAAAGACAATCCGTGTAGAAACTTTTCTCATATAAGGCCGTATTGGGGGCGTAATGAGCCGAATAGTGTTCTGCATACACTTCAAACACAACTTCGGCCTTAGAGATGAGATCGGATGGCTATGGCTCCAATATCAAAGTTTCTCCTTTCGATGATACGGAACTTTCTCACCTTGATCACTTTTCCATTTGAGGCCTTCTTAATTATGTTTTTGACCATGCCAAAATCTGGTGTCAACACAAGTGTGTTGACATACGAACGCGTCACGCGTACCCGCGGCGCCGAGGGAGATGCTCCGCAGCTCGCACCGTGGGAGGCCTGCCGAAAGCGCGATACGCAAGACAATCCGGCCGGCACTTTTGACACCAGACGCCCCGGTTACTCGGGAGGGACCCCGTCAGAGTACCCGATGACGATTGGCTGCTCCAAGTCGTCCTTAACGCCCCTGGAGCCTTGTGGATCGCTGCCCTCCTTCACGAAGAACGAACGAAGAACGAGAAGAAAGATACAAGGGAGAGGGATAAAAGTAGGGTAAAAAGATGTACATGTGTTTGTTCGATTGTGTGTTGTTTTAATCGGCCATCACCTCTTCTATTTAAGAGGGGGTTGGACTTCCCGTACAGGACACGGACCCAGATTTCCTTCCAAAGGGTCAAAAAACGCAGCCACACTCGGACTTTTTCGATCTACCGAGTCTGTGCGGCTATAGGCAAGCGGTAGTACCGTTCTGGGCACGATAGTACCGTTCTGGTTGGTAGTACCGCTCTAGTACCGCTTAGGGTCTCGGGATGCCAGAAAATTTTTCGTAAGCGGTAGTAGACGCGATAGTAGGAGCGGTAGTACCGCTCAAGCGGTAGTACAGCTTATTGGAGCGGTAGTACCGTTCTCTGTTGTATCAGCAATCTTGTAACAGCCGTAACTTTTGCATACGAACTCGGATTGAGACGATTTTTATATCAAAATCGACCGATTCGACGAGACAAAGACAATCCGTGTAGAAACTTTTCTCATATAAGGCCGTCTTGGGGGCGTAATCAGCCGAATAGTGTTCTGCATACACTTCAAACACAACTTCGGCCTTAGAGATGAGATCGGATGGCTATGGCTCAAATATCAAAGTTTCTCCTTTCGATGATACGGAACTTTCTCACCTTGAGCACTTTTCCATTTGAGGCCTTCTTAATTATGTTTTTGACCATGCCAAAATCTGGTGTCAACACAAGTGTGTTGACATACGAACGCGTCACGCGTACCCGCGGCGCCGAGGGAGATGCTCCGCAGCTCGCACCGTGGGAGGCCTGCCGGAAGCGCGATACGCAAGACAATCCGGCCGGCGCTTTTGACACCAGACGCCCCGGTTACTCGGGAGGGACCCCGTCAGAGTACCCGATGACGATTGGCTGCTCCAAGTCGTCCTTAACGCCCCTGGAGCCTCGTGGATCGCTGCCCTCCTTCACGAAGAACGAACGAAGAACGAGAAGAAAGATACAAGGGAGAGGGATAAAAGTAGGGTAAAAAGATGAAGATGTGTTTGTTCGATTGTGTGTTGTTTTAATCGGCCATCACCTCTTCTATTTAAGAGGGGGTTGGACTTCCCGTACAGGACACGGACCCAGATTTCCTTCCAAAGGGTCAATAAACGCAGCCAAACTCGGACTTTTTCGATCTGCCGAGTCTGTGCGGCTATAGGCAAGCGGTAATACCGTTCTGGGCACGGTAGTACCGTTCCGGTTGGTAGTACCGCTCTAGTACCGCTTAGGGTTTCGGGATGCCAGAAACTTTTTCGTAAGCGATGGTAGACGCGGTAGTAGGAGCGGTAGTACCGCTCAAGCGGTAGTACCGCTTATTGGAGCGGTAGTACCGTTCTCTGCTGTATCAGCAATCTTGTAACGGTCGTTACTTTTGCATACGAACTCGGATTGAGACGATTTTTATATCAAAATCGACCGATTCGACGAGACAAAGACAATCCGTGTAGAAACTTTTCTCATATAAGGCCGTCTTGGGGGCGTAATCAGCCGAATAGTGTTCTGCATACACTTCAAACACAACTTCGGCCTTAGAGATGAGATCGGATGGCTATGGCTCAAATATCAAAGTTTCTCCTTTCGATGATACGGAACTTTCTCACCTTGAGCACTTTTCCATTTGAGGCCTTCTTAATTATGTTTTTGACCATGCCAAAATCTGGTGTCAACACAAGTGTGTTGACATACGAACGCGTCACGCGTACCCGCGGCGCCGAGGGAGATGCTCCGCAGCTCGCACCGTGGGAGGCCTGCCGGAAGCGCGATACGCAAGACAATCCGGCCGACGCTTTTGACACCAGACGCCCCGGTTACTCGGGAGGGACCCCGTCAGAGTACCCGATGACGATTGGCTGCTCCAAGTCGTCCTTAACGCCCCTGGAGCCTCGTGGATCGCTGCCCTCCTTCACGAAGAACGAACGAAGAACGAGAAGAAAGATACAAGGGAGAGGGATAAAAGTAGGGTAAAAAGATGAAGATGTGTTTGTTCGATTGTGTGTTGTTTTAATCGGCCATCACCTCTTCTATTTAAGAGGGGGTTGGACTTCCCGTACAGGACACGGACCCAGATTTCCTTCCAAAGGGTCAATAAACGCAGCCAAACTCGGACTTTTTCGATCTGCCGAGTCTGTGCGGCTATAGGCAAGCGGTAATACCGTTCTGGGCACGGTAGTACCGTTCCGGTTGGTAGTACCGCTCTAGTACCGCTTAGGGTTTCGGGATGCCAGAAACTTTTTCGTAAGCGATGGTAGACGCGGTAGTAGGAGCGGTAGTACCGCTCAAGCGGTAGTACCGCTTATTGGAGCGGTAGTACCGTTCTCTGCTGTATCAGCAATCTTGTAACGGTCGTTACTTTTGCATACGAACTCGGATTGAGACGATTTTTATATCAAAATCGACCGATTCGACGAGACAAAGACAATCCGTGTAGAAACTTTTCTCATATAAGGCCGTCTTGGGGGCGTAATCAGCCGAATAGTGTTCTGCATACACTTCAAACACAACTTCGGCCTTAGAGATGAGATCGGATGGCTATGGCTCAAATATCAAAGTTTCTCCTTTCGATGATACGGAACTTTCTCACCTTGAGCACTTTTCCATTTGAGGCCTTCTTAATTACGTTTTTGACCATACCAAAATCTGGTGTCAACACAAGTGTGTTGACATACGAACGCGTCACGCATACCCGCGGCGCCGAGGGAGATGCTCCGCAGCTCGCACCGTGGGAGGCCTGCCGGAAGCGCGATACGCAAGACAATCCGGCCGACGCTTTTGACACCAGACACCCCGGTTACTCGGGAGGGACCCCGTCAGAGTACCCGATGACGATTGGCTGCTCCAAGTCGTCCTTAACGCCCCTGGAGCCTCGTGGATCGCTGCCCTCCTTCACGAAGAACGAACGAAGAACGAGAAGAAAGATACAAGGGAGAGGGATAAAAGTAGGGTAAAAAGATGTAGATGTGTTTGTTCGATTGTGTTTTGTTTTAATCGGCCATCACCTCTTCTATTTAAGAGGGGGTTGGACTTCCCGTACAGGACACGGACCCAGATTTCCTTCCAAAGGGTCAAAAAACGCAGCCAAACTCGGACTTTTTCGATCTGCCGAGTCTGTGCGGCTATAGGCAAGCGGTAGTACCGTTCTGGGCACGGTAGTACCGTTCCGGGCGGTAGTACCACTCTAGTACCGCTCTAGTACCGCTTAGGGTCTCGGGATGCCAGAAACTTTTTCGTAAGCGGTAGTAGACGCGGTAGTAGGAGCGGTAGTACCGCTCAAGCGGTAGTACCGCTTATTGGAGCGGTAGTACCGTTCTCTGCTGTATCAGCAATCTTGTAACGGCCGTAACTTTTGCATACGAACTCGGATTGAGACGATTTTTATATCAAAATCGACCGATTCGACGAGACAAAGACAATCCGTGTGGAAACTTTTCTCATATAAGGCCGTATTGGGGACGTAATCAGCCGAATAGTGTCCTGCATACACTTCAAACACAACTTCGGCCTTAGAGATGAGATCGGATGGCTATGGCTCAAATATCAAAGTTTCTCCTTTCGATGATACGGAACTTTCTCACCTTGAGCACTTTTCCATTTGAGGCCTTCTTAATTATGTTTTTGACCATGCCAAAATCTGGTGTCAACACAAGTGTGTTGACATACGAACGCGTCACGCGTACCCGCGGCGCCGAGGGAGATGCTCCGCAGCTCGCACCGTGGGAGGCCTGCCGGAAGCGCGATACGCAAGACAATCCGGCCGGCGCTTTTGACACCAGACGCCCCGGTTACTCGGGAGGGACCCCGTCAGAGTACCCGATGACGATTGGCTGCACCAAGTCGTCCTTAACGCCCCTGGAGCCTCGAGGATCGCTGCCCTCCTTCACGAAGAACGAACGAAGAACGAGAAGAAAGATACAAGGGAGAGGGATAAAAGTAGGGTAAAAAGATGTAGATGTGTTTGTTCGATTGTGTGTTGTTTGAATCGGCCATCACCTCTTCTATTTAAGAGGGGGTTGGACTTCCCGTACAGGACACGGACCCA
Organism: Elymus sibiricus; assembly: GCA_039707655.1. Taxonomy (NCBI): domain Eukaryota; kingdom Viridiplantae; phylum Streptophyta; class Magnoliopsida; order Poales; family Poaceae; genus Elymus; species Elymus sibiricus. The sequence goes on along the minus strand of CM077667.1, from coordinate 312,906,314 downwards.
GATTTCCTTCCAAAGGGTCAAAAAACGCAGCCAAACTCGGACTTTTTCGATCTGCCGAGTCTGTGCGGCTATAGGCAAGCGGTAGTATCGTTCTGGGCATGGTAGTACCGTTCCGGGCGGTAGTACCGCTCTAGTACCGCTTAGGGTCTCGGGATGCCAGAAACTTTTTCGTAAGCGGTAGTAGACGCGGTAGTAGGAGCGGTAGTACCGCTTATTGGAGCGGTAGTACCGTTCTCTGCTTTATCAGCAATCTTGTAACGGCCGTAACTTTTGCATACGAACTCGGATTGAGACGATTTTTATATCAAAATCGACCGATTCGACGAGACAAAGACAATCCGTGTAGAAACTTTTCTCATATAAGGCCGTATTGGGGGCGTAATCAGCCGAATAGTGTTCTGCATACACTTCAAACACAACTTCGGCCTTAGAGATGAGATCGGATGGCTATGGCTCAAATATCAAAGTTTCTCCTTTCGATGATACGGAACTTTCTCACCTTGAGCACTTTTCCATTTGAGGCCTTCTTAATTATGTTTTTGACCATGCCAAAATCTTGTGTCAACACAAGTGTGTTGACATACGAACGCGTCACGCGTACCCGCGGCGCCGAGGGAGATGCTCCGCAGCTCGCACCGTGGGAGGCCTGCCGGAAGCGCGATACGCAAGACAATCCGGCTGGCGCTTTTGACACCAGACGCCCCGGTTACTCGGGAGGGACCCCGTCAAAGTACCCGATGACGATTGGCTGCTCCAAGTCGTCCTTAACGCCCCTGGAGCCTCGTGGATCGCTGCCCTCCTTCACGAAGAACGAACGAAGAACAAGAAGAAAGATACAAGGGAGAGGGATAAAAGTAGGGTAAAAAGATGTAGATGTGTTTGTTCGATTGTGTGTTGTTTTAATTGGCCATCACCTCTTCTATTTAAGAGGGGGTTGGACTTCCCGTACAGGACACGGACCCAGATTTCCTTCCAAAGGGTCAAAAAACGCAGCCAAACTCGGACTTTTTCGATCTGCCGAGTCTGTGCGGCTATAGGCAAGCGGTAGTACCGTTCTGGGCACGGTAGTACCGTTCCGGGCAGTAGTACCGCTCTAGTACCGCTTAGGGTCTCGGGATGCCAGAAACTTTTTCGTAAGCGGTAGTAGACGCGGTAGTAGGAGCGGTAGTACCGCTCAAGCGGTAGTACCGCTATTGGAGCGGTAGTACCGTTCTCTGCTGTATCAGCAATCTTTCAACGGCCGTACCTTTTGCATACGAACTCGGATTGAGACGATTTTTATATCAAAATCGACCGATTCGACGAGACAAAGACAATCCGTGTAGAAACGTTTCTCATATAAGGCCGTATTGGAGGCGTAATCATCCGAATAGTGTTCTGCATACACTTCAAACACAACTTCGGCCTTAGAGATGAGATCGGATGGCTATGGCTCAAATATCAAAGTTTCTCCTTTCGATGATACGGAACTTTCTCACCTTGAGCACTTTTCCATTTGAGGCGTTCTTAATTATGTTTTTGACCATGCCAAAATCTTGTGTCAACACAAGTGTGTTGACATACGAACGCGTCACGCGTACCCGCGGCGCCGAGGGAGATGCTCCGCAGCTCGCACCGTGGGAGGCCTGCCGGAAGCGCGATACGCAAGACAATCCGGCCGATGCTTTTGACACCAGACGCCCCGGTTACTCGGGAGGGACCCCGTCAGAGTACCCGATGACGATTGGCTGCTCCAAGTCGTCCTTAACGCCCCTGGAGCCTCGTGGATCGCTGCCCTCCTTCACGAAGAACGAACGAAGAACGAGAAGAAAGATACAAGGGAGAGGGATAAAAGTAGGGTAAAAAGATGAAGATGTGTTTGTTCGATTGTGTGTTGTTTTAATCGGCCATCACCTCTTCTATTTAAGAGGGGGTTGGACTTCCCGTACAGGACACGGACCCAGATTTCCTTCCAAAGGGTCAATAAACGCAGCCAAACTCGGACTTTTTCGATCTGCCGAGTCTGTGCGGCTATAGGCAAGCGGTAATACCGTTCTGGGCACGGTAGTACCGTTCCGGTTGGTAGTACCGCTCTAGTACCGCTTAGGGTTTCGGGATGCCAGAAACTTTTTCGTAAGCGATGGTAGACGCGGTAGTAGGAGCGGTAGTACCGCTCAAGCGGTAGTACCGCTTATTGGAGCGGTAGTACCGTTCTCTGCTGTATCAGCAATCTTGTAACGGTCGTTACTTTTGCATACGAACTCGGATTGAGACGATTTTTATATCAAAATCGACCGATTCGACGAGACAAAGACAATCCGTGTAGAAACTTTTCTCATATAAGGCCGTCTTGGGGGCGTAATCAGCCGAATAGTGTTCTGCATACACTTCAAACACAACTTCGGCCTTAGAGATGAGATCGGATGGCTATGGCTCAAATATCAAAGTTTCTCCTTTCGATGATACGGAACTTTCTCACCTTGAGCACTTTTCCATTTGAGGCCTTCTTAATTATGTTTTTGACCATGCCAAAATCTGGTGTCAACACAAGTGTGTTGACATACGAACGCGTCACGCGTACCCGCGGCGCCGAGGGAGATGCTCCGCAGCTCGCACCGTGGGAGGCCTGCCGGAAGCGCGATACGCAAGACAATCCGGCCGACGCTTTTGACACCAGACGCCCCGGTTACTCGGGAGGGACCCCGTCAGAGTACCCGATGACGATTGGCTGCTCCAAGTCGTCCTTAACGCCCCTGGAGCCTCGTGGATCGCTGCCCTCCTTCACGAAGAACGAACGAAGAACGAGAAGAAAGATACAAGGGAGAGGGATAAAAGTAGGGTAAAAAGATGAAGATGTGTTTGTTCGATTGTGTGTTGTTTTAATCGGCCATCACCTCTTCTATTTAAGAGGGGGTTGGACTTCCCGTACAGGACACGGACCCAGATTTCCTTCCAAAGGGTCAATAAACGCAGCCAAACTCGGACTTTTTCGATCTGCCGAGTCTGTGCGGCTATAGGCAAGCGGTAATACCGTTCTGGGCACGGTAGTACCGTTCCGGTTGGTAGTACCGCTCTAGTACCGCTTAGGGTTTCGGGATGCCAGAAACTTTTTCGTAAGCGATGGTAGACGCGGTAGTAGGAGCGGTAGTACCGCTCAAGCGGTAGTACCGCTTATTGGAGCGGTAGTACCGTTCTCTGCTGTATCAGCAATCTTGTAACGGTCGTTACTTTTGCATACGAACTCGGATTGAGACGATTTTTATATCAAAATCGACCGATTCGACGAGACAAAGACAATCCGTGTAGAAACTTTTCTCATATAAGGCCGTCTTGGGGGCGTAATCAGCCGAATAGTGTTCTGCATACACTTCAAACACAACTTCGGCCTTAGAGATGAGATCGGATGGCTATGGCTCAAATATCAAAGTTTCTCCTTTCGATGATACGGAACTTTCTCACCTTGAGCACTTTTCCATTTGAGGCCTTCTTAATTACGTTTTTGACCATACCAAAATCTGGTGTCAACACAAGTGTGTTGACATACGAACGCGTCACGCATACCCGCGGCGCCGAGGGAGATGCTCCGCAGCTCGCACCGTGGGAGGCCTGCCGGAAGCGCGATACGCAAGACAATCCGGCCGACGCTTTTGACACCAGACACCCCGGTTACTCGGGAGGGACCCCGTCAGAGTACCCGATGACGATTGGCTGCTCCAAGTCGTCCTTAACGCCCCTGGAGCCTCGTGGATCGCTGCCCTCCTTCACGAAGAACGAACGAAGAACGAGAAGAAAGATACAAGGGAGAGGGATAAAAGTAGGGTAAAAAGATGTAGATGTGTTTGTTCGATTGTGTTTTGTTTTAATCGGCCATCACCTCTTCTATTTAAGAGGGGGTTGGACTTCCCGTACAGGACACGGACCCAGATTTCCTTCCAAAGGGTCAAAAAACGCAGCCAAACTCGGACTTTTTCGATCTGCCGAGTCTGTGCGGCTATAGGCAAGCGGTAGTACCGTTCTGGGCACGGTAGTACCGTTCCGGGCGGTAGTACCACTCTAGTACCGCTCTAGTACCGCTTAGGGTCTCGGGATGCCAGAAACTTTTTCGTAAGCGGTAGTAGACGCGGTAGTAGGAGCGGTAGTACCGCTCAAGCGGTAGTACCGCTTATTGGAGCGGTAGTACCGTTCTCTGCTGTATCAGCAATCTTGTAACGGCCGTAACTTTTGCATACGAACTCGGATTGAGACGATTTTTATATCAAAATCGACCGATTCGACGAGACAAAGACAATCCGTGTGGAAACTTTTCTCATATAAGGCCGTATTGGGGACGTAATCAGCCGAATAGTGTCCTGCATACACTTCAAACACAACTTCGGCCTTAGAGATGAGATCGGATGGCTATGGCTCAAATATCAAAGTTTCTCCTTTCGATGATACGGAACTTTCTCACCTTGAGCACTTTTCCATTTGAGGCCTTCTTAATTATGTTTTTGACCATGCCAAAATCTGGTGTCAACACAAGTGTGTTGACATACGAACGCGTCACGCGTACCCGCGGCGCCGAGGGAGATGCTCCGCAGCTCGCACCGTGGGAGGCCTGCCGGAAGCGCGATACGCAAGACAATCCGGCCGGCGCTTTTGACACCAGACGCCCCGGTTACTCGGGAGGGACCCCGTCAGAGTACCCGATGACGATTGGCTGCACCAAGTCGTCCTTAACGCCCCTGGAGCCTCGAGGATCGCTGCCCTCCTTCACGAAGAACGAACGAAGAACGAGAAGAAAGATACAAGGGAGAGGGATAAAAGTAGGGTAAAAAGATGTAGATGTGTTTGTTCGATTGTGTGTTGTTTGAATCGGCCATCACCTCTTCTATTTAAGAGGGGGTTGGACTTCCCGTACAGGACACGGACCCAGATTTCCTTCCAAAGGGTCAAAAAACGCAGCCAAACTCGGACTTTTTCGATCTGCCGAGTCTGTGCGGCTATAGGCAAGCGGTAGTATCGTTCTGGGCATGGTAGTACCGTTCCGGGCGGTAGTACCGCTCTAGTACCGCTTAGGGTCTCGGGATGCCAGAAACTTTTTCGTAAGCGGTAGTAGACGCGGTAGTAGGAGCGGTAGTACCGCTTATTGGAGCGGTAGTACCGTTCTCTGCTTTATCAGCAATCTTGTAACGGCCGTAACTTTTGCATACGAACTCGGATTGAGACGATTTTTATATCAAAATCGACCGATTCGACGAGACAAAGACAATCCGTGTAGAAACTTTTCTCATATAAGGCCGTATTGGGGGCGTAATCAGCCGAATAGTGTTCTGCATACACTTCAAACACAACTTCGGCCTTAGAGATGAGATCGGATGGCTATGGCTCAAATATCAAAGTTTCTCCTTTCGATGATACGGAACTTTCTCACCTTGAGCACTTTTCCATTTGAGGCCTTCTTAATTATGTTTTTGACCATGCCAAAATCTTGTGTCAACACAAGTGTGTTGACATACGAACGCGTCACGCGTACCCGCGGCGCCGAGGGAGATGCTCCGCAGCTCGCACCGTGGGAGGCCTGCCGGAAGCGCGATACGCAAGACAATCCGGCTGGCGCTTTTGACACCAGACGCCCCGGTTACTCGGGAGGGACCCCGTCAAAGTACCCGATGACGATTGGCTGCTCCAAGTCGTCCTTAACGCCCCTGGAGCCTCGTGGATCGCTGCCCTCCTTCACGAAGAACGAACGAAGAACAAGAAGAAAGATACAAGGGAGAGGGATAAAAGTAGGGTAAAAAGATGTAGATGTGTTTGTTCGATTGTGTGTTGTTTTAATTGGCCATCACCTCTTCTATTTAAGAGGGGGTTGGACTTCCCGTACAGGACACGGACCCAGATTTCCTTCCAAAGGGTCAAAAAACGCAGCCAAACTCGGACTTTTTCGATCTGCCGAGTCTGTGCGGCTATAAGCAAGCGGTAGTACCGTTCTGGGCACGGTAGTACCGTTCCGGGCAGTAGTACCGCTCTAGTACCGCTTAGGGTCTCGGGATGCCAGAAACTTTTTCGTAAGCGGTAGTAGACGCGGTAGTAGGAGCGGTAGTACCGCTCAAGCGGTAGTACCGCTATTGGAGCGGTAGTACCGTTCTCTGCTGTATCAGCAATCTTTCAACGGCCGTACCTTTTGCATACGAACTCGGATTGAGACGATTTTTATATCAAAATCGACCGATTCGACGAGACAAAGACAATCCGTGTAGAAACGTTTCTCATATAAGGCCGTATTGGAGGCGTAATCATCCGAATAGTGTTCTGCATACACTTCAAACACAACTTCGGCCTTAGAGATGAGATCGGATGGCTATGGCTCAAATATCAAAGTTTCTCCTTTCGATGATACGGAACTTTCTCACCTTGAGCACTTTTCCATTTGAGGCGTTCTTAATTATGTTTTTGACCATGCCAAAATCTTGTGTCAACACAAGTGTGTTGACATACGAACGCGTCACGCGTACCCGCGGCGCCGAGGGAGATGCTCCGCAGCTCGCACCGTGGGAGGCCTGCCGGAAGCGCGATACGCAAGACAATCCGGCCGATGCTTTTGACACCAGACGCCCCGGTTACTCGGGAGGGACCCCGTCAGAGTACCCGATGACGATTGGCTGCTCCATGTCGTCCTTAACGCCCCTGGAGCCTCGTGGATCGCTGCCCTCCTTCACGAAGAACGAACGAAGAACGAGAAGAAAGATACAAGGGAGAGGGATAAAAGTAGGGTAAAAAGATGTAGATGTGTTTGTTCGATTGTGTGTTGTTTTAATCGGCCATCACCTCTTCTATTTAAGAGGGGGTTGGACTTCCCGTACAGGACACGGACCCAGATTTCCTTCCAAAGGGTCAAAAAACGCAGTCAAACTCGGACTTTTTCGATCTGCCGAGTCTATGCGGCTATAGGCAAGCGGTAGTACCGTTCTGGGCACGGTAGTACCGTTCCGGGCGGTAGTACCACTCTAGTACCGCTTAGGGTCTCGGGATGCCAGAAACTTTTTCGTAAGCGGTAGTAGACGCGGTAGTAGGAGCGGTAGTACCGCTCAAGCGGTAGTACCGCTTATTGGAGCGGTAGTAACGTTCTCTGCTGTATCAGCAATCTTTCAACGGCCGTAACTTTTGCATACGAACTGGGATTGAGACGATTTTTATATCAAAATCGACCGATTCGACGAGATAAAGACAATCCGTGTAGAAACTTTTCTCATATAAGGCCGTATTGGGGGCGTAATCAGCCGAATAGTGTTCTGCATACACTTCAAACACAACTTCGGCCTTAGAGATGAGATCGGATGGCTATGGCTCAAATATCAAAGTTTCTCCTTTCGATGATACGGAACTTTCTCACCTTGAGCACTTTTCCATTTGAGGCCTTCTTAATTATGTTTTTGACCATGCCAAAATCTTGTGTCAACACAAGTGTGTTGACATACGAACGCGTCACGCGTACCCGCGGCGCCGAGGGAGATGCTCCGCAGCTCGCACCGTGGGAGGCCTGCCGGAAGCGCGATACGCAAGACAATCCGGCCGGCGCTTTTGACACCAGACGCCCCGGTTACTCGGGAGGGACCCCGTCAGAGTACCCGATGACGATTGGCTGCTCCAAGTCGTCCTTAACGCCCCTGGAGCCTCGTGGATCGCTGCCCTCCTTCACGAAGAACGAACGAAGAACGAGAAGAAAGATACAAGGGAGAGGGATAAAAGTAGGGTAAAAAGATGTAGATGTGTTTGTTCGATTGTGTGTTGTTTTAATCGGCCATCACCTCTTCTATTTAAGAGGGGGTTGTACTTCCCGTACAGGACACGGACCCAGATTTCCTTCCAAAGGGTCAAAAAACGCAGCCAAACTCGGACTTTTTCGATCTGCCGAGTCTGTGAGGCTATAGGCAAGCGGTAGTACCGTTCTGGGCATGGTAGTACCGTTCCGGGCGGTAGCCGCTCTAGTACCGCTTAGGGTCTCGGGATGCCAGAAACTTTTTCGTAAGCGGTAGTAGACGCGGTAGTAGGAGCGGTAGTACCGCTTATTGGAGCGGTAGTACCGTTCTCTGCTGTATCAGCAATCTTGTAACGGCCGTAACTTTTGCATACGAACTCGGATTGAGACGATTTTTATATCAAAATCGACCGATTCGACGAGACAAAGACAATCCATGTAGAAACTTTTCTCATATAAGGCCGTATTGGGGGCGTAATCAGCCGAATAGTGTTCTGCATACACTTCAAACACAACTTCGGCCTTAGAGATGAGATCGGATGACTATGGCTCAAATATCAAAGTTTCTCCTTTCGATGATACGGAACTTTCTCACCTTGAGCACTTTTCCATTTGAGGCCTTCTTAATTATGTTTTTGACCATGCCAAAATCTTGTGTCAACACAAGTGTGTTGACATACGAACGCGTCACGCGTACCCGCGGCGCCGAGGGAGATGCTCCGCAGCTCGCACCGTGGGAGGCCTGCCGGAAGCGCGATACGCAAGACAATCCGGCCGGCGCTTTTGACACCAGACGCCCCGGTTACTCGGGAGGGACCCCGTCAGAGTACCCGATGACGATTGGCTGCTCCATGTCGTCCTTAACGCCCCTGGAGCCTCGTGGATCGCTGCCCTCCTTCACGAAGAACGAACGAAGAACGAGAAGAAAGATACAAGGGAGAGGGATAAAAGTAGGGTAAAAAGATGTAGATGTGTTTGTTCGATTGTGTGTTGTTTTAATCGGCCATCACCTCTTCTATTTAAGAGGGGGTTGGACTTCCCGTACAGGACACGGACCCAGATTTCCTTCCAAAGGGTCAAAAAACGCAGTCAAACTCGGACTTTTTCGATCTGCCGAGTCTATGCGGCTATAGGCAAGCGGTAGTACCGTTCTGGGCACGGTAGTACCGTTCCGGGCGGTAGTACCACTCTAGTACCGCTTAGGGTCTCGGGATGCCAGAAACTTTTTCGTAAGCGGTAGTAGACGCGGTAGTAGGAGCGGTAGTACCGCTCAAGCGGTAGTACCGCTTATTGGAGCGGTAGTAACGTTCTCTGCTGTATCAGCAATCTTTCAACGGCCGTAACTTTTGCATACGAACTGGGATTGAGACGATTTTTATATCAAAATCGACCGATTCGACGAGATAAAGACAATCCGTGTAGAAACTTTTCTCATATAAGGCCGTATTGGGGGCGTAATCAGCCGAATAGTGTTCTGCATACACTTCAAACACAACTTCGGCCTTAGAGATGAGATCGGATGGCTATGGCTCAAATATCAAAGTTTCTCCTTTCGATGATACGGAACTTTCTCACCTTGAGCACTTTTCCATTTGAGGCCTTCTTAATTATGTTTTTGACCATGCCAAAATCTTGTGTCAACACAAGTGTGTTGACATACGAACGCGTCACGCGTACCCGCGGCGCCGAGGGAGATGCTCCGCAGCTCGCACCGTGGAAGGCCTGCCGGAAGCGCGATACGCAAGACAATCCGGCCGGCGCTTTTGACACCAGACGCCCCGGTTACTCGGGAGGGACCCCGTCAGAGTACCCGATGACGATTGGCTGCTCCATGTCGTCCTTAACGCCCCTGGAGCCTCGTGGATCGCTGCCCTCCTTCACGAAGAACGAACGAAGAACGAGAAGAAAGATACAAGGGAGAGGGATAAAAGTAGGGTAAAAAGATGTAGATGTGTTTGTTCGATTGTGTGTTGTTTTAATCGGCCATCACCTCTTCTATTTAAGAGGGGGTTGGACTTCCCGTACAGGACACGGACCCAGATTTCCTTCCAAAGGGTCAAAAAACGCAGTCAAACTCGGACTTTTTCGATCTGCCGAGTCTATGCGGCTATAGGCAAGCGGTAGTACCGTTCTGGGCACGGTAGTACCGTTCCGGGCGGTAGTACCACTCTAGTACCGCTTAGGGTCTCGGGATGCCAGAAACTTTTTCGTAAGCGGTAGTAGACGCGGTAGTAGGAGCGGTAGTACCGCTCAAGCGGTAGTACCGCTTATTGGAGCGGTAGTAACGTTCTCTGCTGTATCAGCAATCTTTCAACGGCCGTAACTTTTGCATACGAACTGGGATTGAGACGATTTTTATATCAAAATCGACCGATTCGACGAGATAAAGACAATCCGTGTAGAAACTTTTCTCATATAAGGCCGTATTGGGGGCGTAATCAGCCGAATAGTGTTCTGCATACACTTCAAACACAACTTCGGCCTTAGAGATGAGATCGGATGGCTATGGCTCAAATATCAAAGTTTCTCCTTTCGATGATACGGAACTTTCTCACCTTGAGCACTTTTCCATTTGAGGCCTTCTTAATTATGTTTTTGACCATGCCAAAATCTTGTGTCAACACAAGTGTGTTGACATACGAACGCGTCACGCGTACCCGCGGCGCCGAGGGAGATGCTCCGCAGCTCGCACCGTGGAAGGCCTGCCGGAAGCGCGATACGCAACACAATCCGGCCGGCGCTTTTGACACCAGACGCCCCGGTTACTCGGGAGGGACCCCGTCAGAGTACCCGATGACGATTGGCTGCTCCAAGTCGTCCTTAACGCCCCTGGAGCCTCGTGGATCGCTGCCCTCCTTCACGAAGAACGAACGAAGAACGAGAAGAAAGATACAAGGGAGAGGGATAAAAGTAGGGTAAAAGATGTAGATGTGTTTGTTCGATTGTGTGTTGTTTTAATCGGCCATCACCTCTTCTATTTAAGAGGGGGTTGTACTTCCCGTACAGGACACGGACCCAGATTTCCTTCCAAAGGGTCAAAAAACGCAGCCAAACTCGGACTTTTTCGATCTGCCGAGTCTGTGAGGCTATAGGCAAGCGGTAGTACCGTTCTGGGCATGGTAGTACCGTTCCGGGCGGTAGCCGCTCTAGTACCGCTTAGGGTCTCGGGATGCCAGAAACTTTTTCGTAAGCGGTAGTAGACGCGGTAGTAGGAGCGGTAGTACCGCTTATTGGAGCGGTAGTACCGTTCTCTGCTGTATCAGCAATCTTGTAACGGCCGTAACTTTTGCATACGAACTCGGATTGAGACGATTTTTATATCAAAATCGACCGATTCGACGAGACAAAGACAATCCATGTAGAAACTTTTCTCATATAAGGCCGTATTGGGGGCGTAATCAGCCGAATAGTGTTCTGCATACACTTCAAACACAACTTCGGCCTTAGAGATGAGATCGGATGGCTATGGCTCAAATATCAAAGTTTCTCCTTTCGATGATACGGAACTTTCTCACCTTGAGCACTTTTCCATTTGAGGCCTTCTTAATTATGTTTTTGACCATGCCAAAATCTTGTGTCAACACAAGTGTGTTGACATACGAACGCGTCACGCGTACCCGCGGCGCCGAGGGAGATGCTCCGCAGCTCGCACCGTGGGAGGCCTGCCGGAAGCGCGATACGCAAGACAATCCGGCCGGCGCTTTTGACACCAGACGCCCCGGTTACTCGGGAGGGACCCCGTCAGAGTACCCGATGACGATTGGCTGCTCCAAGTCGTCCTTAACGCCCCTGGAGCCTCGCGGATCGCTGCCCTCCTTCACGAAGAACGAACGAAGAACGAGAAGAAAGATACAAGGGAGAGGGATAAAAGTAGGGTAAAAAGATGTAGATGTGTTTGTTCGATTGTGTGTTGTTTTAATCGGCCATCACCTCTTCTATTTAAGAGGGGGTTGGACTTCCCGTACAGGACACAGACCCAGATTTCCTTCCAAAGGGTCAAAAAACGCAGTCAAACTCGGACTTTTTCGATCTGCCGAGTCTGTGCGGCTATAGGCAAGCGGTAGTACCGTTCTGGGCACGGTAGTACCGTTCCGGGCGGTAGTACCGCTCTAGTACCGCTTAGGGTCTCGGGATGCCAGAAACTTTTTCGTAAGCGGTAGTAGACGCGGTGGTAGGAGCGGTAGTACCGCTCAAGCGGTAGTACCGCTTGTTGGAGCGGTAGTACCGTTCTCTGCTGTATCAGCAATCTTGTAACGGCCGTAACTTTTGCATACGAACTCGGATTGAGACGATTTTTATATCAAAATCGACCGACTCGACGAGACAAAGACAATCCGTGTAGAAACTTTTCTCATATAAGGCCGTATTGGGTGCGTAATCAGCCGAATAGTGTTCTGCATACACTTCAAGCACAACTTCGGCCTTAGAGATGAGATCGGATGGCTATGGCTCAAATATCAAAGTTTCTCCTTTCGATGATACGGAACTTTCTCACTTTGAGCACTTTTCCATTTGAGGCCTTCTTAATTATGTTTTTGACCATGCCAAAATCTGGTGTCAACACAAGTGTGTTGACATACGAACGCGTCACGCGTACCCGCGGCGCCGAGGGAGATGCTCCACAGCACGCACCGTGGGAGGCCTGCCGGAAGCGCGATACGCAAGACAATCCGGCCGGCGCTTTTGACACCAGACGCCCCGGTTACTCGGGAGGGACCCCGTCAGAGTACCCGATGACGATTGGCTGCTCCAAGTCGTCCTTAACGCCCCTGGAGCCTCGTGGATCGCTGCCCTCCTTCACGAAGAACGAACGAAGAACGAGAAGAAAGATACAAGGGAGAGGGATAAAAGTAGGCTAAAAAGATGTAGATGTGTTTGTTCGATTGTGTGTTGTTTTAATCGGCCATCACCTCTTCTATTTAAGAGGGGGTTGGACTTCCCGTACAGGACACGGACCCAGATTTCCTTCCAAAGGGTCAAAAAACGCAGCCAAACTCGGACTTTTTCGATCTGCCGAGTCTGTGCGGCTATAGGCAAGCGGTAGTACCGTTCTGGGCACGGTAGTACCGTTCCGGGCGGTAGTACCGCTCTAATACCGCTTAAGGTCTCGGGATGCCAGAAACTTTTTCGTAAGCGGTAGTAGACGCGGTAGTAGGAGCGGTAGTACCGCTCAAGCGGTAGTACCGATTATTGGAGCGGTACTACCGTTCTCTACTGTATCAGCAATCTTGTAACGGCCGTAACTTTTGCATACGAACTCGGATTGAGACGATTTTTATATCAAAATCGACCGATTCGACGAGACAAAGACAATCCGTGTAGAAACTTTTCTCATATAAGGCCGTATTGGGGGCGTAATCAGCCGAATAGTGTTCTGCATACACTTCAAACACAACTTCGGCCTTAGAGATGAGATCGGATGGCTATGGCTCAAATATCAAAGTTTCTCCTTTCGATGATACGGAACTTTCTCACCTTGACCACTTTTCCATTTGAGGCCTTCTTAATTATGTTTTTGACCATGCCAAAATCTTGTGTCAACACAAGTGTGTTGACATACGAACGCGTCACGCGTACCCGCGGCGCCGAGGGAGATGCTCCGCAGCTCGCACCGTGGGAGGCCTGCCGGAAGCGCGATACGCAAGACAATCCGGCCGGCGCTTTTGACACCAGACGCCCCGGTTACTCGGGAGGGACCCCGTCAGAGTACCCGATGACGATTGGCTGCTCCAAGTCGTCCTTAACGCCCCTGGAGCCTCGTGGATCGCTGCCCTCCTTCACGAAGAACGAACAAAGAACGAGAAGAAAGATACAAGGGAGAGGGATAAAAGTAGGGTAAAAAGATGTAGATGTGTTTGTTCGATTGTGTGTTGTTTTAATCGGCCATCACCTCTTCTATTTAAGAGGGGGTTGGACTTCCCGTACAGGACACGGACCCAGATTTCCTTCCAAAGGGTCAAAAAACGCAGTCAAACTCGGACTTTTTCGATCTGCCGAGTCTGTGCGGCTATAGGCAAGCGGTAGTACCGTTCTGGGCATGGTAGTACCGTTCCGGGCGGTAGTACCGCTCTAGTACCGCTTAGGGTCTCGGGATGCCAGAAACTTTTTCGTAAGCGGTAGTAGACGCGGTAGTAGGAGCGGTAGTACCGCTTAAGCGGTAGTACCGCTTATTGGAGCGGTAGTGCCGTTCTCTGCTGTATCAGCAATCTTGTAACGGCCGTAACTTTTGCATACGAACTCGAATTTAGACGATTTTTATATCAAAATCGACCGATTCGACGAGACAAAGACAATCCGTGTAGAAACTTTTCTCATATAAGGCCGTATTGAGGGCGTAATCAGCCGAATAGTGTTCTGCATACACTTCAAACACAACTTCGGCCTTAGAGATGAGATCGGATGGCTATGGCTCAAATATCAAAGTTTCTCCTTTCGATGATACGGAACTTTCTCAACTTGAGCACTTTTCCATTTGAGGCCTTCTTAATTATGTTTTTGACCATGCCAAAATCTGGTGTCAACACAAGTGTGTTGACATACGAACGCGTCACGCGTACCCGCGGCGCCGAGGGAGATGCTCCGCAGCTCGCACCGTGGGAGGCCTGCCGGAAGCGCGATATGCAAGACAATCCGGCCGGCGATTTGACACCAGACGCCCCGGTTACTCGGGAGGGACCCCGTCAGAGTACCCGATGACGATTGGCTGCTCCAAGTCGTCCTTAACGCCCTTGGAGCCTTGTGGATCGCTGCCCTCCTTCACGAAGAACGAACGAAGAACGAGAAGAAAGATACAAGGGAGAGGGATAAAAGTAGAGTAAAAAGATGTAGATGTGTTTGTTCGATTGTGTGTTGTTTTAATCGGCCATCACCTCTTCTATTTAAGAGAGGGTTGGACTTCCCGTACAGGACACGGACCCAGATTTCCTTCCAAAGGGTCAAAAAACGCAGCCAAACTCGGACTTTTTCGATCTGCCGAGTCTGTGCGGCTATAGGCAAGCGGTAGTACAGTTCTGGGCACGGTAGTACCGTTCCGGGCGGTAGTACCGCTCTAGTACCGCTTAGGGTCTCGGGATGCCAGAAACTTTTTCGTAAGCGGTAGTAGACGCGGTAGTAGGAGCGGTAGTACCGCTTAAGCGGTAGTACCGCTTATTGGAGCGGTAGTGCCGTTCTCTGCTGTATCAGCAATCTTGTAACGGCCGTAACTTTTGCATACGAACTCGAATTTAGACGATTTTTATATCAAAATCGACCGATTCGACGAGACAAAGACAATCCGTGTAGAAACTTTTCTCATATAAGGCCGTATTGAGGGCGTAATCAGCCGAATAGTGTTCTGCATACACTTCAAACACAACTTCGGCCTTAGAGATGAGATCGGATGGCTATGGCTCAAATATCAAAGTTTCTCCTTTCGATGATACGGAACTTTCTCACCTTGAGCACTTTTCCATTTGAGGCCTTCTTAATTATGTTTTTGACCATGCCAAAATCTGGTGTCAACACAAGTGTGTTGACATACGAACGCGTCACGCGTACCCGCGGCGCCGAGGGAGATGCTCCGCAGCTCGCACCGTGGGAGGCCTGCCGGAAGCGCGATATGCAAGACAATCCGGCCGGCGATTTGACACCAGACGCCCCGGTTACTCGGGAGGGACCCCGTCAGAGTACCCGATGACGATTGGCTGCTCCAAGTCGTCCTTAACGCCCCTGGAGCCTTGTGGATCGCTGCCCTCCTTCACGAAGAACGAACGAAGAACGAGAAGAAAGATACAAGGGAGAGGGATAAAAGTAGAGTAAAAAGATGTAGATGTGTTTGTTCGATTGTGTGTTGTTTTAATCGGCCATCACCTCTTCTATTTAAGAGAGGGTTGGACTTCCCGTACAGGACACGGACCCAGATTTCCTTCCAAAGGGTCAAAAAACGCAGCCAAACTCGGACTTTTTCGATCTGCCGAGTCTGTGCGGCTATAGGCAAGCGGTAGTACCGTTCTGGGCACGGTAGTACCGTTCCGGGCGGTAGTACCGCTCTAGTACCGCTTAGGGTCTCGGGATGCCAGAAACTTTTTCGTAAGCGGTAGTAGACGCGGTAGTAGGAGCGGTAGTACCGCTCAAGCGGTAGTACCGCTTATTGGAGCGGTAGTACCGTTCTCTGCTGTATCAGCAATCTTGTAACGGCCGTAACTTTTGCATACGAACTCGGATTGAGACGATTTTTATATCAAAATCGACCGATTCGACGAGACAAATACAATCCGTGTAGAAACTTTTCTCATATAAGGCCGTATTGGGGGTGTAATCAGCCGAATAGTGTTCTGCATACACTTCAAACACAACTTCGGCCTTAGAGATGAGATCGGATGGCTATGGCTCAAATATCAAAGTTTCTCCTTTCGATGATACGGAACTTTCTCACCTTGAGCACTTTTCCATTTGAGGCCTTCTTAATTATGTTTTTGACCATGCCAAAATCTTGTGTCAACACAAGTGTGTTGACATACGAACGCGTCACGCGTACCCGCGGCGCCGAGGGAGATGCTCCGCAGCTCGCACCGTGGGAGGCCTGCCGGAAGCGCGATACGCAAGACAATCCGGCCGGCGCTTTTGACACCAGACGCCCCGGTTACTCGGGAGGGACCCCGTCAGAGTACCCGATGACGATTGGCTGCTCCAAGTCGTCCTTAACGCCCCTGGAGCCTCGTGGATCGCTGCCCTCCTTCACGAAGAACGAACGAAGAACGAGAAGAAAGATACAAGGGAGAGGGATAAAAGTAGGGTAAAAAGATGTAGATGTGTTTGTTCGATTGTGTGTTGTTTTAATCGGCCATCACCTCTTCTATTTAAGAGGGGGTTGGACTTCCCGTACAGGACACGGACCCAGATTTCCTTCCAAAGGGTCAAAAAACGCAGCCAAACTCGGACTTTTTCGATCTGCCGACTCTGTGCGGCTATAGGCAAGCGGTAGTACCGTTCTGGGCACGGTAGTACCGTTCCGGGCGGTAGTACCGCTCTAGTACCGCTTAGGGTCTCGGGATGCCAGAAACTTTTTCGTAAGCGGTAGTAGACGCGGTAGTAGGAGCGGTAGTACCGCTCAAGCGGTACTACCGCTTATTGGAGCGGTAGTACCGTTCTCTGCTGTATCAGCAATCTTGTAACGGCCGTAACTTTTGCATACGAACTCGGATTGAGACGATTTTTATATCAAAATCGACCGATTCGACGAGACAAAGACAATCCGTGTAGAAACGTTTCTCATATAAGGCCGTATTGAGGGCGTAATCAGCCGAATAGTGTTCTGCATACACTTCAAACACAACTTCGGCCTTAGAGATGAGATCGGATGGCTATGGCTCAAATATCAAAGTTTCTCCTTTCGATGATACGGAACTTTCTCACCTTGAGCACTTTTCCATTTGAGGCCTTCTTAATTATGTTTTTGACCATGCCAAAATCTGGTGTCAACACAAGTGTGTTGACATACGAACGCGTCACGCGTACCCGCGGCACCGAGGGAGATGCTCCGCAGCTCGCACCGTGGGAGGCCTGCCGGAAGCGCGATACGCAAGACAATCCGGCCGGCGCTTTTGACACCAGACGCCCCGGTTACTCGGAAGGGACCCCGTCAGAGTACCCGATGACGATTGGCTGCTCCAAGTCGTCCTTAACGCCCCTGGAGCCTCGTGGATCGCTGCCCTCCTTCACGAAGAACGAACGAAGAACGAGAAGAAAGATACAAGGGAGAGGGATAAAAGTAGGGTAAAAAGATGTAGATGTCTTTGTTCGATTGTGTGTTGTTTTAATCGGCCATCACCTCTTCAATTTAAGAGGGGGTTGGACTTCCCGTACAGGACACGGACCCAGATTTCCTTCCAAAGGGTCGAAAAACGCAGTCAAACTAGGACTTTTTCGATCTGCCGAGTCTGTGCGGCTATAGGCAAGCGGTAGTACCGTTCTGGGCACGGTAGTACCGCTCTAGTACCGCTTAAGGTCTCGGGATGCCAGAAACTTTTTCGTAAACGGTAGTAGACGCGGTAGTAGGAGCGGTAGTACCGCTCAAGCGGTAGTACCGCTTATTGGAGCGGTAGTACCATTCTCTGCTGTATCAGCAATCTTTCAACGGCCGTAACTTTTGCATACGAACTCGGATTGAGACGATTTTTATATCAAAATCGACCGATTCGACGAGACAAATATAATCCGTGTAGAAACTTTTCTCATATAAGGCCGTATTGGGGGCGTAATCAGCCGAATAGTGTTCTGCATACACTTCAAACACAACTTCGGCCTTAGAGATGAGATCGGATGGCTATGGCTCAAATATCAAAGTTTCTCCTTTCGATGATACGGAACTTTCTCACCTTGAGCACTTTTCCATTTGAGGCCTTCTTAATTATGTTTTTGACCATGCCAAAATCTTGTGTCAACACAAGTGTGTTGACATACGAACGCGTCACGCGTACCCGCGGCGCCGAGGGAGATGCTCCGCAGCTCGCACCGTGGGAGGCCTGCCGGAAGCGCGATACGCAAGACAATCCGGCCGGCGCTTTTGACACCAGACGCCCCGGTTACTCGGGAGGGACCCCGTCAGAGTACCCGATGACGATTGGCTGCTCCAAGTCGTCCTTAACGCCCCTGGAGCCTCGTGGATCGCTGCCCTCCTTCACGAAGAACGAACGAAGAACGAGAAGAAAGATACAAGGGAGAGGGACAAAAGTAGGTTAAAAAGATGTAGATGTGTTTGTTCGATTGTGTGTTGTTTTAATCGGCCATCACCTCTTCTATTTAAGAGGGGGTTGGACTTCCCGTACAGGACACGGACCCAGATTTCCTTCCAAAGGGTCAAAAAACGCAGCCAAACTCGGACTTTTTCGATCTGCCGAGTCTGTGCGGCTATAGGCAAGCGGTAGTACCGTTCTGGGCACGGTAGTACCGTTCCGGGCGGTAGTACCGCTCTAGTACCGCTTAGGGTCTCGGGATGCCAGAAACTTTTTCGTAAGCGGTAGTATACGCGGTAGTAGGAGCGGTAGTACCGCTCAAGCCGTAGTACCGCTTATTGGAGCGGTAGTACCGTTCTCTGCTGTATCATCAATCTTGTAACGGCCGTAACTTTTGCATACGAACTCGGATTGAGACGATTTTTATATCAAAATCGACCGATTCGACGAGACAAATACAATCCGTGTAGAAACTTTTCTCATATAAGGCCGTATTGGGGGTGTAATCAGCCGAATAGTGTTCTGCATACACTTCAAACACAACTTCGGCCTTAGAGATGAGATCGGATGGCTATGGCTCAAATATCAAAGTTTCTCCTTTCGATGATACGGAACTTTCTCACCTTGAGCACTTTTCCATTTGAGGCCTTCTTAATTACGTTTTTGACCATGCCAAAATCTTGTGTCAACACAAGTGTGTTGACATACGAACGCGTCACGCGTACCCGCGGCGCCGAGGGAGATGCTCCGCAGCTCGCACCGTGGGAGGCCTGCCGGAAGCGCGATACGCAAGACAATCCGGCCGGCGCTTTTGACACCAGACGCCCCGGTTACTCGGGAGGGACCCCGTCAGAGTACCCGATGACGATTGGCTGCTCCAAGTCGTCCTTAACGCCCCTGGAGCCTCGTGGATCGCTGCCCTCCTTCACGAAGAACGAACGAAGAACGAGAAGAAAGATACAAGGGAGAGGGATAAAAGTAGGGTAAAAAGATGTAGATGTGTTTGTTCGATTGTGTGTTGTTTTAATCGGCCATCACCTCTTCTATTTAAGAGGGGGTTGGACTTCCCGTACAGGACACGGACCCAGATTTCCTTCCAAAGGGTCAAAAAACGCAGCCAAACTCGGACTTTTTCGATCTGCCGAGTCTGTGCGGCTATAGGCAAGCGGTAGTACCGTTCTGGGCACGGTAGTACCGTTCCGGGCGGTAGTACCGCTCTAGTACCGCTTAGGGTCTCGGGATGCCAGAAACTTTTTCGTAAGCGGTAGTAGACGCGGTAGTAGGAGCGGTAGTACCGCTCAAGCGGTAATACCGCTTATTGGAGCGGTAGTACCGTTCTCTGCTGTATCAGCAATCTTGTAACAGCCGTAACTTTTGCATACGTACTCGGATTGAGACGATTTTTATATCAAAATCGACCGATTCGACCAGACAAAGACAATCCGTGTAGAAACGTTTCTCATATAAGGCCGTATTGGGGGCGTAATCAGCCGAATAGTGTTCTGCATACACTTCAAACACAACTTCGGCCTTAGAGATGAGATCGGATGGCTATGGCTCAAATATCAAAGTTTCTCCTTTCGATGATACGGAACTTTCTCACCTTGACCACTTTTCCATTTGAGGCCTTCTTAATTATATTTTTGACCATGCCAAAATCTTGTGTCAACACAAGTGTGTTGACATACGAACGCATCACGCGTACCCGCGGCGCCGAGGGAGATGCTCCGCAGCTCGCACCTTGGGAGGCCTGCCGGAAGCGCGATACGCAAGACAATCCGGCCGGCGCTTTTGACACCAGACGCCCCGGTTACACGGGAGGGACCCCGTCAGAGTACCCGATGACGATTGGCTGCTCCAAGTCGTCCTTATCGCCCCTGGAGCCTCGTGGATCGCTGCCCTCCTTCACGAAGAACGAACGAAGAACGAGAAGAAAGATACAAGGGAGAGGGATAAAAGTAGGGTAAAAAGATGTAGATGTGTTTGTTCGATTGTGTGTTGTTTTAATCGGCCATCACCTCTTCTATTTAAGAGGGGGTTGGACTTCCCGTACAGGACACGGACCCAGATTTCCTTCCAAAGGGTCAAAAAATGCAGCCAAACTCGGACTTTTTCGATCTGCCGAGTCTGTGCGGCTATAGGCAAGCGGTAGTACCGTTCTGGGCACGGTAGTACCGTTCCGGGCGGTAGTACCTCTCTAGTACCGCTTAGGGTCTCGGGATCTCAGAAACTTTTTCGTAAGCGGTAGTAGACGCGGTAGTAGGAGCGGTAGTACCGCTCAAGCGGTAGTACCGCTTATTGGAGCGGTAGTACCGTTCTCTGCTGTATCAGCAATCTTGTAACGGCCGTAACATTTGCATACGAACTCGAATTGAGACGATTTTTATATCAAAATCGACCGATTCGACGAGACAAAGACAATCCGTGTAGAAACTTTTCTCATATAAGGCCGTATTGAGGGCGTAATCAGCCGAATAGTGTTCTGCATACACTTCAAACACAACTTCGGCCTTAGAGATGAGATCGGATGGCTATGGCTCAAAAATCAAAGTTTCTCCTTTCGATGATACGGAACTTTCTCACCTTGAGCACTTTTCCATTTGAGGCCTTCTTAATTATGTTTTTGACCATGCCAAAATCTGGTGTCAACACAAGTGTGTTGACATACGAACGCGTCACGCGTACCCGCGGCGCCGAGGGAGATGCTCCGCAGCTCGCACCGTGGGAGGCCTGCCGGAATCGCGATACGCAAGACAATCCGGCCGGCGATTTGACACCAGACGCCCCGGTTACTCGGGAGGGACCCCGTCAGAGTACCCGATGACGATTGGCTGCTCCAAGTCGTCCTTAACGCCCCTGGAGCCTTGTGGATCGCTGCCCTCCTTCACGAAGAACGAACGAAGAACGAGAAGAAAGATACAAGGGAGAGGGATAAAAGTAGAGTAAAAAGATGTAGATGTGTTTGTTCGATTGTGTGTTGTTTTAATCGGCCATCACCTCTTCTATTTAAGAGAGGGTTGGACTTCCCGTACAGGACACGGACCCAGATTTCCTTCCAAAGGGTCAAAAAACGCAGCCAAACTCGGACTTTTTCGATCTGCCGAGTCTGTGCGGCTATAGGCAAGCGGTAGTACCGTTCTGGGCACGGTAGTACCGTTCCGGGCGGTAGTACCGCTCTAGTACCGCTTAGGGTCTCGGGATGCCAGAAAATTTTTCGTAAGCGGTAGTAGACGCGGTAGTAGGAGCGGTAGTACCGCTCAAGCGGTAGTACCGCTTATTGGAGCGGTAGTACCGTTCTCTGCTGTATCATCAATCTTGTAACGGCCGTAACTTTTGCATACGAACTCGGATTGAGACGATTTTTATATCAAAATCGACCGATTCGACGAGACAAATACAATCCGTGTAGAAACTTTTCTCATATAAGGCCGTATTGGGGGTGTAATCAGCCGAATAGTGTTCTGCATACACTTCAAACACAACTTCGGCCTTAGAGATGAGATCGGATGGCTATGGCTCAAATATCAAAGTTTCTCCTTTCGATGATACGGAACTTTCTCACCTTGAGCACTTTTCCATTTGAGGCCTTCTTAATTATGTTTTTGACCATGCCAAAATCTTGTGTCAACACAAGTGTGTTGACATACGAACGCGTCACGCGTACCCGCGGCGCCGAGGGAGATGCTCCGCAGCTCGCACCGTGGGAGGCCTGCCGGAAGCGCGATACGCAAGACAATCCGGCCGGCGCTTTTCACACCAGACGCCCCGGTTACTCGGGAGGGACCCCGTCAGAGTACCCGATGACGATTGGCTGCTCCAAGTCGTCCTTAACGCCCCTGGAGCCTCGTGGATCGCTGCCCTCCTTCACGAAGAACGAACGAAGAACGAGAAGAAAGATACAAGGGAGAGGGATAAAAGTAGGGTAAAAAGATGTAGATGTGTTTGTTCGATTGTGTGTTGTTTTAATCGGCCATCACCTCTTCTATTTAAGAGGGGGTTGGACTTCCCGTACAGGACACGGACCCAGATTTCCTTCCAAAGGGTCAAAAAACGCAGCCAAACTCAGACTTTTTCGATCTGCCGAGTCTGTGCGGCTATAGGCAAGCGGTAGTACCGTTCTGGGCACGGTAGTACCGTTCCGGTCGGTAGTACCGCTCTAGTACCGCTTAGGGTCTCGGGATGCCAGAAACTTTTTCGTAAGCGGTAGTAGACGCGGTAGTAGGAGCGGTAGTACCGCTTAAGCGGTAGTACCGCTTATTGGAGCGGTAGTACCGTTCTCTGCTGTATCAGCAATCTTGTAACGGCCGTAACATTTGCATACGAACTCGAATTGAGACGATTTTTATATCAAAATCGACCGATTCGACGAGACAAAGACAATCCGTGTAGAAACTTTTCTCATATAAGGCCGTATTGAGGGCGTAATCAGCCGAATAGTGTTCTGCATACACTTCAAACACAACTTCGGCCTTAGAGATGAGATCGGATGGCTATGGCTCAAATATCAAAGTTTCTCCTTTCGATGATACGGAACTTTCTCACCTTGAGCACTTTTCCATTTGAGGCCTTCTTAATTATGTTTTTGACCATGCCAAAATCTGGTGTCAACACAAGTGTGTTGACATACGAACGCGTCACGCGTACCCGCGGCGCCGAGGGAGATGCTCCGCAGCTCGCACCGTGGGAGGCCTGCCGGAAGCGCGATACGCAAGACAATCCGGCCGGCGATTTGACACCAGACGCCCCGGTTACTCGGGAGGGACCCCGTCAGAGTACCCGATGACGATTGGCTGCTCCAAGTCGTCCTTAACGCCCCTGGAGCCTTGTGGATCGCTGCCCTCCTTCACGAAGAACGAACGAAGAACGAGAAGAAAGATACAAGGGAGAGGGATAAAAGTAGAGTAAAAAGATGTAGATGTGTTTGTTCGATTGTGTGTTGTTTTAATCGGCCATCACCTCTTCTATTTAAGAGAGGGTTGGACTTCCCGTACAGGACACGGACCCAGATTTCCGTCCAAAGGGTCAAAAAACGCAGCCAAACTCAGACTTTTTCGATCTGCCGAGTCTGTGCGGCTATAGGCAAGCGGTAGTACCGTTCTGGGCACGGTAGTACCGTTCCGGGCGGTAGTACCGCTCTAGTACCGCTTAGGGTCTCGGGATGCCAGAAACTTTTTCGTAAGCGGTAGTAGACGCGGTAGTAGGAGCGGTAGTACCGCTCAAGCGGTAGTACCGCTTATTGGAGCGGTAGTACCGTTCTCTGCTGTATCATCAATCTTGTAACGGCCGTAACTTTTGCATACGAACTCGGATTGAGACGATTTTTATATCAAAATCGACCGATTCGACGAGACGAATACAATCCGTGTAGAAACTTTTCTCATATAAGGCCGTATTGGGGGCGTAATCAGCCGAATAGTGTTCTGCATACACTTCAAACACAACTTCGGCCTTAGAGATGAGATCGGATGGCTATGGCTCAAATATCAAAGTTTCTCCTTTCGATGATACGGAACTTTCTCACCTTGAGCACTTTTCCATTTGAGGCCTTCTTAATTATGTTTTTGATCATGCCAAAATCTTGTGTCAACACAAGTGTGTTGACATACGAACGCGTCACGCGTACCCGCGGCGCCGAGGGAGATGCTCCGCAGCTCGCACCGTGGGAGGCCTGCCGGAAGCGCGATACGCAAGACAATCCGGCCGGCGCTTTTGACACCAGACGCCCCGGTTACTCGGTAGGGACCCCGTCAGAGTACCCGATGACGATTGGCTGCTCCAAGTCGTCCTTAACGCCCCTGGAGCCTCGTGGATCGCTGCCCTCCTTCACGAAGAACGAACGAAGAACGAGAAGAAAGATACAAGGGAGAGGGATAAAAGTAGGGTAAAAAGATGTAGATGTGTTTGTTCGATTGTGTGTTGTTTTAATCGGCCATCACCTCTTCTATTTAAGAGGGGGTTGGACTTCCTGTACAGGACACGGACCCAGATTTCCTTCCAAAGGGTCAAAAAACGCAGCCAAACTCGGACTTTTTCGATCTGCCGAGTCTGTGCGGCTATAGGCAAGCGGTAGTACCGTTCTGGGCACGGTAGTACCGTTCCGGACGGTAGTACCGCTCTAGTACCGCTTAGGGTCTCGGGATTCCAGAAACTTTTTCGTAAGCGGTAGTAGACGCGGTAGTAGGAGCGGTAGTACCGCTCAAGCGGTACTACCGCTTATTGGAGCGGTAGTACCGTTCTCTGCTGTATCAGCAATCTTGTAACGGCCGTAACTTTTGCATACGAACTCGGATTGAGACGATTTTTATACCAAAATCGACCGACTCGACGAGACAAAGACAATCCGTGTAGAAACGTTTCTCATATAAGGCCGTATTGAGGGCGTAATCAGCCGAATAGTGTTCTGCATACACTTCAAACACAACTTCGGCCTTAGAGATGAGATCGGATGGCTATGGCTCAAATATCAAAGTTTCTCCTTTCGATGATACGGAACTTTCTCACCTTGAGCACTTTTCCATTTGAGGCCTTCTTAATTATGTTTTTGACCATGCCAAAATCTGGTGTCAACACAAGTGTGTTGACATACGAACGCGTCACGCGTACCCGCGGCGCCGAGGGAGATGCTCCGCAGCTCGCACCGTGGGAGGCCTGCCGGAAGCGCGATATGCAAGACAATCCGGCCGGCGATTTGACACCAGACGCCCCGGTTACTCGGGAGGGACCCCGTCAGAGTACCCGATGACGATTGGCTGCTCCAAGTCGTCCTTAACGCCCCTGGAGCCTTGTGGATCGCTGCCCTCCTTCACGAAGAACGAACGAAGAACGAGAAGAAAGATACAAGGGAGAGGGATAAAAGTAGAGTAAAAAGATGTAGATGTGTTTGTTCGATTGTGTGTTGTTTTAATCGGCCATCACCTCTTCTATTTAAGAGAGGGTTGGACTTCCCGTACAGGACACGGACCCAGATTTCCTTCCAAAGGGTCAAAAAACGCAGCCAAACTCGGACTTTTTCGATCTGCCGAGTCTGTGCGGCTATAGGCAAGCGGTAGTACCGTTCTGGGCACGGTAGTACCGTTCCGGACGGTAGTACCGCTCTAGTACCGCTTAGGGTCTCGGGATGCCAGAAACTTTTTCGTAAGCGGTAGTAGACGCGGTAGTAGGAGCGGTAGTACCGCTCAAGCGGTAGTACCGCTTATTGGAGCGGTAGTACCGTTCTCTGCTGTATCAGCAATCTTGTAACGGCCGTAACTTTTGCATACGAACTCGGATTGAGACGATTTTTATATCAAAATCGACCGATTCGACGAGACAAATACAATCCATGTAGAAACTTTTCTCATATAAGGCTGTCTTGGGGGCGTCATCAGCCAAATAGTGTTCTGCATACACTTCAAACACAACTTCGGCCTTAGAGATGAGATCGGATGGCTATGGCTCAAATATCAAAGTTTCTCCTTTCGATGATACGGAACTTTCTCACCTTTAGCACTTTTCCATTTGAGGCCTTCTTAATTATGTTTTTGACCATGCCAAAATCTGGTGTCAACACAAGTGTGTTGACATACGAACGCGTCACGCGTACCCGCGGCGCCGAGGGAGATGCTCCGCAGCTCGCACCGTGGGAGGCCTGCCGGAAGCGCGATACGCAAGACAATCCGGCCGGCGCTTTTGACACCAGACGCCCCGGTTACTCGGCAGGGACCCCGTCAGAGTACCCGATGACGATTGGCTGCTCCAAGTCGTCCTTAACGCCCCTGGAGCCTCGTGGATCGCTGCCCTCCTTCACGAAGAACGAACGAAGAACGAGAAGAAAGATACAAGGGAGAGGGATAAAAGTAGGGTAAAAAGATGTAGATGTGTTTGTTCGATTGTGTGTTGTTTTAATCGGCCATCACCTCTTCTATTTAAGAGGGGGTTGGACTTCCCGTACAGGACACGGACCCAGATTTCCTTCCAAAGGGTCAAAAAACGCAGCCAAACTCGGACTTTTTCGATCTGCCGAGTCTGTGCGGCTATAGGCAAGCGGTAGTACCGTTCTGGGCACGGTAGTACCGTTCCGGGCGGTAGTACCGCTCTAGTACCGCTTAGGGTCTCGGGATGCCAGAAACTTTTTCGTAAGCGGTAGTAGACGCGGTAGTAGGAGCGGTAGTACCGCTCAAGCGGTTGTACCGCTTATTGGAGCGGTAGTACCGTTCTCTGCTGTATCAGCAATCTTGTAACGGCCGTAACTTTTGCATACGAACTCGGATTGAGACGATTTTTATATCAAAATCGACCGATTCGACGAGACAAATACAATCCGTGTAGAAACCTTTCTAATATAAGGCCGTATTGGGGGCGTAATCAGCCGAATAGTGTTCTGCATACACTTCAAACACAACTTCGGCCTTAGAGATGAGATCGGATGGCTATGGCTCAAATATCAAAGTTTCTCCTTTCGATGATACGGAACTTTCTCACCTTGAGGACTTTTCCATTTGAGGCCTTCTTAATTATGTTTTTGACCATGCCAAAATCTGGTGTCAACACAAGTGTGTTGACATACGAACGCGTCACGCGTACCCGCGGCGCCGAGGGAGATGCTCCGCAGCTCGCACCGTGGGAGGCCTGCCGGAAGCGCGATACGCAAGACAATCCGGCCGGCGCTTTTGACACCAGACGCCCCGGTTACTCGGCAGGGACCCCGTCAGAGTACCCGATGACGATTGGCTGCTCCAAGTCGTCCTTAACGCCCCTGGAGCCTCGTGGATCGCTGCCCTCCTTCACGAAGAACGAACGAAGAACGAGAAGAAAGATACAAGGGAGAGGGATAAAAGTAGGGTAAAAAGATGTAGATGTGTTTGTTCGATTGTGTGTTGTTTTAATCGGCCATCACCTCTTCTATTTAAGAGGGGGTTGGACTTCCCGTACAGGACACGGACCCAGATTTCCTTCCAAAGGGTCAAAAAACGCAGCCAAACTCGGACTTTTTCGATCTGCCGAGTCTGTGCGGCTATAGGCAAGCGGTAGTACCGTTCTGGGCACGGTAGTACCGTTCCGGGCGGTAGTACCGCTCTAGTACCGCTTAGGGTCTCGGGATGCCAGAAACTTTTTCGTAAGCGGTAGTAGACGCGGTAGTAGGAGCGGTTGTACCGCTCAAGCGGTTGTACCGCTTATTGGAGCGGTAGTACCGTTCTCTGCTGTATCAGCAATCTTGTAACGGCCGTAACTTTTGCATACGAACTCGGATTGAGACGATTTTTATATCAAAATCGACCGATTCGACGAGACAAATACAATCCGTGTAGAAACCTTTCTAATATAAGGCCGTATTGGGGGCGTAATTAGCCGAATAGTGTTCTGCATACACTTCAAACACAACTTCGGCCTTAGAGATGAGATCGGATGGCTATGGCTCAAATATCAAAGTTTCTCCTTTCGATGATACGGAACTTTCTCACCTTGAGGACTTTTCCATTTGAGGCCTTCTTAATTATGTTTTTGACCATGCCAAAATCTGGTGTCAACACAAGTGTGTTGACATACGAACGCGTCACGCGTACCCGCGGCGCCGAGGGAGATGCTCCGCAGCTCGCACCGTGGGAGGCCTGCCGGAAGCGCGATACGCAAGACAATCCGGCCGGCGCTTTTGACACCAGACGCCCCGGTTACTCGGGAGGGACCCCGTCAGAGTACCCGATGACGATTGGCTGCTCCAAGTCGTCCTTAACGCCCCTGGAGCCTCGTGGATCGCTTCCCTCCTTCACGAAGAACGAACGAAGAACGAGAAGAAAGATACAAGGGAGAGGGATAAAAGTAGGGTAAAAAGATGTAGATGTGTTTGTTCGATTGTGTGTTGTTTTAATCGGCCATCACCTCTTCTATTTAAGAGGGGGTTGGACTTCCCGTACAGGACACGGACCCAGATTTCCTTCCAAAGGGTCAAAAAACGCAGCCAAACTCGGACTTTTTCGATCTGCCGAGTCTGTGCGGCTATAGGCAAGCGGTAGTACCGTTCTGGGCACGGTAGTACCGTTCCGGGCGGTAGTACCGCTCTAGTACCGCTTAGGGTCTCGGGATGCCAGAAACTTTTTCGTAAGCGGTAGTAGACGCGGTAGTAGGAGCGGTACTACCGCTCAAGCGGTAGTACCGCTTATTGGAGCGGTAGTACCGTTCTCTGCTGTATCAGCAATCTTGTAACGGCCGTAACTTTTGCATACGAACTCGGATTGAGACGATTTTTATATCAAAATCGACCGATTCGATGAGACAAAGACAATCCGTGTAGAAACGTTTCTCATATAAGGCCGTATTGAGGGCGTAATCAGCCGAATAGTGTTCTGCATACACTTCAAACACAACTTCGGCCTTAGAGATGAGATCGGATGGCTATGGCTCAAATATCAAAGTTTCTCCTTTCGATGATACGGAACTTTCTCACCTTGAGCACTTTTCCATTTGAGGCCTTCTTAATTATGTTTTTGACCATGCCAAAATTTGGTGTCAACACAAGTGTGTTGACATACGAACGCGTCACGCGTACCCGCGGCGCCGAGGGAGATGCTCCGCAGCTCGCACCGTGGGAGGCCTGCCGGAAGCGCGATACGCAAGACAATCCGGCCGGCGCTTTTGACACCAGACGCCCCGGTTACTCGGAAGGGACCCCGTCAGAGTACCCGATGACGATTGGCTGCTCCAAGTCGTCCTTAACGCCCCTGGAGCCTCGTGGATCGCTGCCCTCCTTCACGAAGAACGAACGAAGAACGAGAAGAAAGATACAAGGGAGAGGGATAAAAGTAGGGTAAAAAGATGTAGATGTGTTTGTTCGATTGTGTGTTGTTTTAATCGGCCATCACCTCTTCAATTTAAGAGGGGGTTGGACTTCCCGTACAGGACACGGACCCAGATTTCCTTCCAAAGGGTCAAAAAACGCAGTCAAACTAGGACTTTTTCGATCTGCCGAGTCTGTGCGGCTATAGGCAAGCGGTAGTACCGTTCCGGGCGGTAGTACCGCTCTAGTACCGCTTAAGGTCTCGGGATGCCAGAAACTTTTTCGTAAGCGGTAGTAGACGCGGTAGTAGGAGCGGTAGTACCGCTCAAGCGGTAGTACCGCTTATTGGAGCGGTAGTACCATTCTCTGCTGTATCAGCAATCTTTCAACGGCCGTAACTTTTGCATACGAACTCGGATTGAGACGATTTTTATATCAAAATCGACCGATTCGACGAGACAAATATAATCCGTGTAGAAACTTTTCTCATATAAGGCCGTATTGGGGGCGTAATCAGCCGAATAGTGTTCTGCATACACTTCAAACACAACTTCGGCCTTAGAGATGAGATCGGATGGCTATGGCTCAAATATCAAAGTTTCTCCTTTCGATGATACGGAACTTTCTCACCTTGAGCACTTTTCCATTTGAGGCCTTCTTAATTATGTTTTAGACCATGCCAAAATCTTGTGTCAACACAAGTGTGTTGACATACGAACGCGTCACGCGTACCCGCGGCGCCGAGGGAGATGCTCCGCAGCTCGCACCGTGGGAGGCCTGCCGGAAGCGCGATACGCAAGACAATCCGGCCGGCGCTTCTGACACCAGACGCCCCGGTTACTCGGGAGGGACCCCGTCAGAGTACCCGATGACGATTGGCTGCTCCAAGTCGTCCTTAACGCCCCTGGAGCCTCGTGGATCGCTGCCCTCCTTCACGAAGAACGAACGAAGAACGAGAAGAAAGATACAAGGGAGAGGGATAAAAGTAGGGTAAAAAGATGTAGATGTGTTTGTTCGATTGTGTGTTGTTTTAATCGGCCATCACCTCTTCTATTTAAGAGGGGGTTGGACTTCCCGTACAGGACACGGACCCAGATTTCCTTCCAAAGGGTCAAAAAACGCAGCCAAACTCGGACTTTTTCGATCTGCCGAGTCTGTGCGGCTATAGGCAAGCGGTAGTACCGTTCTGGGCACGGTAGTACCGTTCCGGGCGGTAGTACCGCTCTAGTACCGCTTAGGGTCTCGGGATGCCAGAAACTTTTTCGTAAGCGGTAGTAGACGCGGTAGTAGGAGCGGTTGTACCGCTCAAGCGGTTGTACCGCTTATTGGAGCGGTAGTACCGTTCTCTGCTGTATCAGCAATCTTGTAACGGCCGTAACTTTTGCATACGAACTCGGATTGAGACGATTTTTATATCAAAATCGACCGATTCGACGAGACAAATACAATCCGTGTAGAAACCTTTCTAATATAAGGCCGTATTGGGGGCGTAATTAGCCGAATAGTGTTCTGCATACACTTCAAACACAACTTCGGCCTTAGAGATGAGATCGGATGGCTATGGCTCAAATATCAAAGTTTCTCCTTTCGATGATACGGAACTTTCTCACCTTGAGGACTTTTCCATTTGAGGCCTTCTTAATTATGTTTTTGACCATGCCAAAATCTGGTGTCAACACAAGTGTGTTGACATACGAACGCGTCACGCGTACCCGCGGCGCCGAGGGAGATGCTCCGCAGCTCGCACCGTGGGAGGCCTGCCGGAAGCGCGATACGCAAGACAATCCGGCCGGCGCTTTTGACACCAGACGCCCCGGTTACTCGGGAGGGACCCCGTCAGAGTACCCGATGACGATTGGCTGCTCCAAGTCGTCCTTAACGCCCCTGGAGCCTCGTGGATCGCTTCCCTCCTTCACGAAGAACGAACGAAGAACGAGAAGAAAGATACAAGGGAGAGGGATAAAAGTAGGGTAAAAAGATGTAGATGTGTTTGTTCGATTGTGTGTTGTTTTAATCGGCCATCACCTCTTCTATTTAAGAGGGGGTTGGACTTCCCGTACAGGACACGGACCCAGATTTCCTTCCAAAGGGTCAAAAAACGCAGCCAAACTCGGATTTTTTCGATCTGCCGAGTCTGTGCGGCTATAGGCAAGCGGTAGTACCGTTCTGGGCACGGTAGTACCGTTCCGGGCGGTAGTACCGCTCTAGTACCGCTTAGGGTCTCGGGATGCCAGAAACTTTTTCGTAAGCGGTAGTAGACGCGGTAGTAGGAGCGGTACTACCGCTCAAGCGGTACTACCGCTTATTGGAGCGGTAGTACCGTTCTCTGCTGTATCAGCAATCTTGTAACGGCCGTAACTTTTGCATACGAACTCGGATTGAGACGATTTTTATATCAAAATCGACCGATTCGATGAGACAAAGACAATCCGTGTAGAAACGTTTCTCATATAAGGCCGTATTGAGGGCGTAATCAGCCGAATAGTGTTCTGCATACACTTCAAACACAACTTCGGCCTTAGAGATGAGATCGGATGGCTATGGCTCAAATATCAAAGTTTCTCCTTTCGATGATACGGAACTTTCTCACCTTGAGCACTTTTCCATTTGAGGCCTTCTTAATTATGTTTTTGACCATGCCAAAATCTGGTGTCAACACAAGTGTGTTGACATACGAACGCGTCACGCGTACCCGCGGCGCCGAGGGAGATGCTCCGCAGCTCGCACCGTGGGAGGCCTGCCGGAAGCGCGATACGCAAGACAATCCGGCCGGCGCTTTTGACACCAGACGCCCCGGTTACTCGGAAGGGACCCCGTCAGAGTACCCGATGACGATTGGCTGCTCCAAGTCGTCCTTAACGCCCCTGGAGCCTCGTGGATCGCTGCCCTCCTTCACGAAGAACGAACGAAGAACGAGAAGAAAGATACAAGGGAGAGGGATAAAAGTAGGGTAAAAAGATGTAGATGTGTTTGTTCGATTGTGTGTTGTTTTAATCGGCCATCACCTCTTCAATTTAAGAGGGGGTTGGACTTCCCGTACAGGACACGGACCCAGATTTCCTTCCAAAGGGTCAAAAACCGCAGTCAAACTAGGACTTTTTCGATCTGCCGAGTCTGTGCGGCTATAGGCAAGCGGTAGTACCGTTCTGGGCACGGTAGTACCGCTCTAGTACCGCTTAAGGTCTCGGGATGCCAGAAACTTTTTCGTAAGCGGTAGTAGACGCGGTAGTAGGAGCGGTAGTACCGCTCAAGCGGTAGTACCGCTTATTGGAGCGGTAGTACCATTCTCTGCTGTATCAGCAATCTTTCAACGGCCGTAACTTTTGCATACGAACTCGGATTGAGACGATTTTTATATCAAAATCGACCGATTCGACGAGACAAATATAATCCGTGTAGAAACTTTTCTCATATAAGGCCGTATTGGGGGCGTAATCAGCCGAATAGTGTTCTGCATACACTTCAAACACAACTTCGGCCTTAGAGATGAGATCGGATGGCTATGGCTCAAATATCAAAGTTTCTCCTTTCGATGATACGGAACTTTCTCACCTTGAGCACTTTTCCATTTGAGGCCTTCTTAATTATGTTTTAGACCATGCCAAAATCTTGTGTCAACACAAGTGTGTTGACATACGAACGCGTCACGCGTACCCGCGGCGCCGAGGGAGATGCTCCGCAGCTCGCACCGTGGGAGGCCTGCCGGAAGCGCGATACGCAAGACAATCCGGCTGGCGCTTCTGACACCAGACGCCCCGGTTACTCGGGAGGGACCCCGTCAGAGTACCCGATGACGATTGGCTGCTCCAAGTCGTCCTTAACGCCCCTGGAGCCTCGTGGATCGCTGCCCTCCTTCACGAAGAACGAACGAAGAACGAGAAGAAAGATACAAGGGAGAGGGATAAAAGTAGGGTAAAAAGATGTAGATGTGTTTGTTCGATTGTGTGTTGTTTTAATCGGCCATCACCTCTTCTATTTAAGAGGGGGTTGGACTTCCCGTACAGGACACGGACCCAGATTTCCTTCCAAAGGGTCAAAAAACGCAGCCAAACTCGGACTTTTTCGATCTGCCGAGTCTGTGCGGCTATAGGCAAGCGGTAGTACCGTTCTGGGCACGGTAGTACCGTTCCGGGCGGTAGTACCGCTCTAGTACCGCTTAGGGTCTCGGGATGCCAGAAACTTTTTCGTAAGCGGTAGTAGACGCGGTAGTAGGAGCGGTAGTACCGCTTAAGCGGTAGTACCGCTTATTGGAGCGGTAGTACCGTTCTCTGCTGTATCAGCAATCTTGTAACGGCCGTAACTTTTGCATACGAACTCGAATTGAGACGATTTTTATATCAAAATCGACCGATTCGACGAGACAAAGACAATCCGTGTAGAAACTTTTCTCATATAAGGCCGTATTGAGGGCGTAATCAGCCGAATAGTGTTCTGCATACACTTCAAACACAACTTCGGCCTTAGAGATGAGATCGGATGGCTATGGCTCAAATATCAAAGTTTCTCCTTTCGATGATACGGAACTTTCTCACCTTGAGCACTTTTCCATTTGAGGCCTTCTTAATTATGTTTTTGACCATGCCAAAATCTTGTGTCAACACAAGTGTGTTGACATACGAACGCGTCACGCGTACCCGCGGCGCCGAGGGAGATGCTCCGCAGCTCGCACCGTGGGAGGCCTGCCGGAAGCGCGATACGCAAGACAATCCGGGCGGCGCTTCTGACACCAGACGCCCCGGTTACTCGGGAGGGACCCCGTCAGAGTACCCGATGACGATTGGCTGCTCCAAGTCGTCCTTAACGCCCCTGGAGCCTCGTGGATCGCTGCCCTCCTTCACGAAGAACGAACGAAGAACGAGAAGAAAGATACAAGGGAGAGGGATAAAAGTAGGGTAAAAAGATGTAGATGTGTTTGTTCGATTGTGTGTTGTTTTAATCGGCCATCACCTCTTCTATTTAAGAGGGGGTTGGACTTCCCGTACAGGACACGGACCCAGATTTCCTTCCAAAGGGTCAAAAAACGCAGCCAAACTCGGACTTTTTCGATCTGCCGAGTCTGTGCGGCTATAGGCAAGCGGTAGTACCGTTCTGGGCACGGTAGTACCGTTCCGGGCGGTAGTACCGCTCTAGTACCGCTTAGGGTCTCGGGATGCCAGAAACTTTTTCGTAAGCGGTAGTAGACGCGGTAGTAGGAGCGGTAGTACCGCTCAAGCGGTAGTACCGCTTATTGGAGCGGTAGTACCGTTCTCTGCTGTATCAGCAATCTTGTAACGGCCGTAACTTTTGCATACGAACTCGGATTGAGACGATTTTTATATCAAAATCGACCGATTCGACGAGACAAAGACAATCCGTGTAGAAACTTTTCTCATATAAGGCCGTATTGAGGGCGTAATCAGCCGAATAGTGTTCTGCATACACTTCAAACACAACTTCGGCCTTAGAGATGAGATCGGATGGCTATGGCTCAAATATCAAAGTTTCTCCTTTCGATGATACGGAACTTTCTCACCTTGAGCACTTTTCCATTTGAGGCCTTCTTAATTATGTTTTTGACCATGCCAAAATCTGGTGTCAACACAAGTGTGTTGACATACGAACGCGTCACGCGTACCCGCGGCGCCGAGGGAGATGCTCCGCAGCTCGCACCGTGGGAGGCCTGCCGGAAGCGCGATACGCAAGACAATCCGGCCGGCGCTTTTGACACCAGACGCCCCGGTTACTCGGGAGGGACCCCGTCAGAGTACCCGATGACGATTGGCTGCTCCAAGTCGTCCTTAACGCCCCTGGAGCCTCGTGGATCGCTGCCCTCCTTCACGAAGAACGAACGAAGAACGAGAAGAAAGATACAAGGGAGAGGGATAAAAGTAGGGTAAAAAGATGTAGATGTGTTTGTTCGATTGTGTGTTGTTTTAATCGGCCATCACCTCTTCTATTTAAGAGGGGGTTGGACTTCCCGTACAGGACACGGACCCAGATTTCCTTCCAAAGGGTCAAAAAACGCAGCCAAACTCGGACTTTTTCGATCTGCCGAGTCTGTGCGGCTATAGGCAAGCGGTAGTACCGTTCTGGGCACGGTAGTACCGTTCCGGACGGTAGTACCGCTCTAGTACCGCTTAGGGTCTCGGGATTCCAGAAACTTTTTCGTAAGCGGTAGTAGACGCGGTAGTAGGAGCGGTAGTACCGCTCAAGCGGTACTACCGCTTATTGGAGCGGTAGTACCGTTCTCTGCTGTATCAGCAATCTTGTAACGGCCGTAACTTTTGCATACGAACTCGGATTGAGACGATTTTTATACCAAAATCGACCGACTCGACGAGACAAAGACAATCCGTGTAGAAACGTTTCTCATATAAGGCCGTATTGAGGGCGTAATCAGCCGAATAGTGTTCTGCATACACTTCAAACACAACTTCGGCCTTAGAGATGAGATCGGATGGCTATGGCTCAAATATCAAAGTTTCTCCTTTCGATGATACGGAACTTTCTCACCTTGAGCACTTTTCCATTTGAGGCCTTCTTAATTATGTTTTTGACCATGCCAAAATCTTGTGTCAACACAAGTGTGTTGACATACGAACGCGTCACGCGTACCCGCGGCGCCGAGGGAGATGCTCCGCAGCTCGCACCGTGGGAGGCCTGCCGGAAGCGCGATACGCAAGACAATCCGGCCGGCGCTTTTGACACCAGACGCCCCGGTTACTCGGGAGGGACCCCGTCAGAGTACCCGATGACGATTGGCTGCTCCAAGTCGTCCTTAACGCCCCTGGAGCCTCGTGGATCGCTTCCCTCCTTCACGAAGAACGAACGAAGAACGAGAAGAAAGATACAAGGGAGAGGGATAAAAGTAGGGTAAAAAGATGTAGATGTGTTTGTTCGATTGTGTGTTGTTTTAATCGGCCATCACCTCTTCTATTTAAGAGGGGGTTGGACTTCCCGTACAGGACACGGACCCAGATTTCCTTCCAAAGGGTCAAAAAACGCAGCCAAACTCGGACTTTTTCGATCTGCCGAGTCTGTGCGGCTATAGGCAAGCGGTAGTACCGTTCTGGGCACGGTAGTACCGTTCCGGGCGGTAGTACCGCTCTAGTACCGCTTAGGGTCTCGGGATGCCAGAAACTTTTTCGTAAGCGGTAGTAGACGTGGTAGTAGGAGCGGTAGTACCGCTCAAGCGGTAGTACCGCTTATTGGAGCGGTAGTACCGTTCTCTGCTGTATCAGCAATCTTGTAACGGCCGTAACTTTTGCATACAAACTCGGATTGAGACGATTTTTATATCAAAATCGACCGATTCGACGAGACAAAGACAATCCGTGTAGAAACGTTTCTCATATAAGGCCGTATTGAGGGCGTAATCAGCCGAATAGTGTTCTGCATACACTTCAAACACAACTTCGGCCTTAGAAATGAGATCGGATGGCTATGGCTCAAATATCAAAGTTTCTCCTTTCGATGATACGGAACTTTCTCACCTTGAGCACTTTTCCATTTGAGGCCTTCTTAATTATGTTTTTGACCATGCCAAAATCTGGTGTCAACACAAGTGTGTTGACATACGAACGCGTCACGCGTACCCGCGGCGCCGAGGGAGATGCTCCGCAGCTCGCACCGTGGGAGGCCTGCCGGAAGCGCGATACGCAAGACAATCCGGCCGGCGATTTTGACACCAGACGCCCCGGTTACTCGGGAGGGACCCCGTCAGAGTACCCGATGACGATTGGCTGCTCCAAGTCGTCCTTAACGCCCCTGGAGCCTCGTGGATCGCTGCCCTCCTTCACGAAGAACGAACGAAGAACGAGAGGAAAGATACAAGGAAGAGGGATAAAAGTAGGGTAAAAAGATGTAGATGTGTTTGTTCGATTGTGTGTTGTTTTAATCGGCCATCACCTCTTCTATTTAAGAGGGGGTTGGACTTCCCGTACAGGACACGGACCCAGATTTCCTTCCAAAGGGTCAAAAAACGCAGCCAAACTCGGACTTTTTCGATCTGTGCGGCTATAGGCAAGCGGTAGTACCGTTCTGGGCACGGTAGTACCGTTCCGGGCGGTAGTACCGCTCTAGTACCGCTTAGGGTCTCGGGATGCCAGAAACTTTTTCGTAAGCGGTAGTAGACGCGGTAGTAGGAGCGGTAGTACCGCTTATTGGAGCGGTAGTACCGTTCTCTGCTGTATCAGCAATCTTGTAACGGCCGTAACTTTTGCATACGAACTCGGATTGAGACGATTTTTATATCAAAATCGACCGATTCGACGAGACAAATACAATCCGTGTAGAAACTTTTCTCATATAAGGCCGTCTTGGGGGCGTAATCAGCCGAATAGTGTTCTGCATACACTTCAAACACAACTTCGGCCTTAGAGATGAGATCGGATGGCTATGGCTCAAATATCAAAGTTTCTCCTTTCGATGATACGGAACTTTCTCACCTTGAGCACTTTTCCATTTGTGGCCTTCTTAATTGTGTTTTTGACCATGCCAAAATCTGGTGTCAACACAAGTGTGTTGACATACGAACGCGTCACGCGTACCCGCGGCGCCGAGGGAGATGCTCCGCAGCTCGCACCGTGGGAGGCCTGCCGGAAGCGCGATACGCAAGACAATCCGGCCGGCGCTTTTGACACCAGACGCCCCGGTTACTCGGGAGGGACCCCGTCAGAGTACCCGATGACGATTGGCTGCTCCAAGTCGTCCTTAACGCCCCTGGAGCCTCGTGGATCGCTGCCCTCCTTCACGAAGAACGAACGAAGAACGAGAAGAAAGATACAAGGGAGAGGGATAAAAGTAGGGTAAAAAGATGTAGATGTGTTTGTTCGATTGTGTGTTGTTTTAATCGGCCATCACCTCTTCTATTTAAGAGGGGGTTGGACTTCCCGTACAGGACACGGACCCAGATTTCCTTCCAAAAGGTCAAAAAACGCAGCCAAACTCGGACTTTTTCGATCTGCCGAGTCTGTGCGGCTATAGGCAAGCGGTAGTACCGTTCTGGGCACGGTAGTACCGTTCCGGGCGGTAGTACCGCTCTAGTACCGCTTAGGGTCTCGGGATGCCAGAAACTTTTTCGTAAGCGGTAGTAGACGCGGTAGTAGGAGCGGTAGTACCGCTTATTGGAGCGGTAGTACCGTTCTCTGCTGTATCAGCAATCTTGTAACGGCCGTAACTTTTGCATACGAACTCGGATTGAGACGATTTTTATATCAAAATCGACCGATTCGACGAGACAAATACAATCTGTGTAGAAACTTTTCTCATATAAGGCCGTATTGGGGGCGTAATCAGCCGAATAGTGTTCTGCATACACTTCAAACACAACTTCGGCCTTAGAGATGAGATCGGATGGCTATGGCTCAAATATCAAAGTTTCTCCTTTCGATGATACGGAACTTTCTCACCTTGAGCACTTTTCCATTTGAGGCCTTCTTAATTATGTTTTTGACCATGCCAAAATCTTGTGTCAACACAAGTGTGTTGACATACGAACGCGTCACGCGTACCCGCGGCGCCGAGGGAGATGCTCCGCAGCTCGCACCATGGGAGGCCTGCCGGAAGCGCGATACGCAAGACAATCCGGCCGGCGCTTTTGACACCAGACGCCCCGGTTACTCGGGAGGGACCCCGTCAGAGTACCCGATGACGATTGGCTGCTCCAAGTCGTCCTTAACGCCCCTGGAGCCTCGTGGATCGCTGCCCTCCTTCACGAAGAACGAACGAAGAACGAGAAGAAAGATACAAGGGAGAGGGATAAAAGTAGGGTAAAAAGATGTAGATGTGTTTGTTCGATTGTGTGTTGTTTTAATCGGCCATCACCTCTTCTATTTAAGAGGGGGTTGGACTTCCCGTACAGGACACGGACCCAGATTTCCTTCCAAAGGGTCAAAAAACGCAGCCAAACTCGGACTTTTTCGATCTGCCGAGTATGTGCGGCTATAGGCAAGCGGTAGTACCGTTCTGGGCACGGTAGTACCGTTCCGGGCGGTAGTACCGCTCTAGTACCGCTTTGGGTCTCGGGATGCCAGAAACTTTTTCGTAAGCGGTAGTAGACGCGGTAGTAGGAGCGGTAGTACCGCTCAAGCGGTAGTACCGCTTATTGGAGCGGTAGTACCGTTCTCTGCTGTATCAGCAATCTTGTAACGGCCGTAACTTTTGCATTCGAACTCGGATTGAGACGATTTTTATATCAAAATCAACCGATTCGACGAGACAAAGACAATCCGTGTAGAAACGTTTCTCATATAAGGCCGTCTTGAGGGCGTAATCAGCCGAATAGTGTTCTGCATACACTTCAAACACAACTTCGGCCTTAGAGATGAGATCGGATGGCTATGGCTCAAATATCAAAGTTTCTCCTTTCGATGATACGGAACTTTCTCACCTTGAGCACTTTTCCATTTGAGGCCTTCTTAATTATGTTTTTGACCATGCCAAAATCTGGTGTCAACACAAGTGTGTTGACATACGAACGCGTCACGCGTACCCGCGGCGCCGAGGGAGATGCTCCGCAGCTCGCACCGTGGGAGGCCTGCCGGAAGCGCGATACGCAAGACAATCCGGCCGGCGCTTTTGACACCAGACGCCCCGGTTACTCGGGAGGGACCCCGTCAGAGTACCCGATGACGATTGGCTGCTCCAAGTCGTCCTTAACGCCCCTGGAGCCTCGTGGATCGCTGCCCTCCTTCACGAAGAACGAACGAAGAACGAGAAGAAAGATACAAGGGAGAGGGATAAAAGTAGGGTAAAAAGATGTAGATGTGTTTGTTCGATTGTGTGTTGTTTTAATCGGCCATCACCTCTTCTATTTAAGAGGGGGTTGGACTTCCCGTACAGGACACGGACCCAGATTTCCTTCCAAAGGGTCAAAAAACGCAGCCAAACTCGGACTTTTTCGATCTGCCCGAGTCTGTGCGGCTATAGGCAAGCGGTAGTACCGTTCTGGGCACGGTAGTACCGTTCCGGGCGGTAGTACCGCTTAGGGTCTCGGGATGCCAGAAACTTTTTCGTAAGCGGTAGTAGACGCGGTAGTAGGAGCGGTAGTACCGCTTATTGGAGCGGTAGTACCGTTCTTTGCTGTATCAGCAATCTTGTAACGGCCGTAACTTTTGTATACGAACTCGGATTGAGACGATTTTTATATCAAAATCGACCGATTCGACGAGACAAAGATAATCCGTGTAGAAACTTTTCTCATATAAGGCCGTCTTGGGGGCGTAATCAGCCGAATATTGTTCTGCATACACTTCAAACACAACTTCGGCCTTAGAGATGAGATCGGATGGCTATGGCTCAAATATCAAAGTTTCTCCTTTCGATGATACGGAACTTTCTCACCTTGAGCACTTTTCCATTTGAGGCCTTCTTAATTATGTTTTTGACCATGCCAAAATCTGGTGTCAACACTAGTGTGTTGACATACGAACGCGTCACGCGTACCCGCGGCGCCGAGGGAGATGCTCCGCAGCTCGCACCGTGGGAGGCCTGCCGGAAGCGCGATACGCAAGACAATTCGGCCGGCACTTTTGACACCAGACGCCCCGGTTACTCGGGAGGGACCCCGTCAGAGTACCCGATGACGATTGGCTGCTCCAAGTCGTCCTTAACGCCCCTGGAGCCTCGTGGATCGCTGCCCTCCTTCACGAAGAACGAACGAAGAACGAGAAGAAAGATACAAGGGAGAGGGATAAAAGTAGGGTAAAAAGATGTAGATGTGTTTGTTCGATTGTGTGTTGTTTTAATCGGCCATCACCTCTTCTATTTAAGAGGGGGTTGGACTTCCCGTACAGGACACGGACCCAGATTTCCTTCCAAAGGGTCAAAAAACGCAGCCAAACTCGGACTTTTTCGATCTGCCGAGTCTGTGCGGCTATAGGCAAGCGGTAGTACCGTTTTGGGCACGGTAGTACCGTTCCGGGCGGTAGTACCGCTCTAGTACCGCTTAGGGTCTCGGGATGCCAGAAACTTTTTCGTAAGCGGTAGTAGACGCGGTAGTAGGAGCGGTAGTACCGCTTATTCGAGCGGTAGTACCGTTCTCTACTGTATCAGCAATCTTGTAACGGCCGTAACTTTTGCATACGAACTCGGATTGAGACGATTTTTATATCTAAATGGACCGATTCGACGAGACAAATACAATCCGTGTAGAAACTTTTCTCATATAAGGCCGTCTTGGGGGCGTAATCAGCCGAATAGTGTTCTGCATACACTTCAAACACAACTTCGGCCTTAGAGATGAGATCGGATGGCTATGGCTCAAATATCAAAGTTTCTCCTTTCGATGATACGGAACTTTCTCACCTTGAGCACTTTTCCATTTGAGGCCTTCTTAATTATGTTTTTGACCATACCAAAATCTAGTGTCAACACAAGTGTGTTGACATACGAACGCGTCACGCGTACCCGCGGCGCAGAGGGAGATGCTCCGCAGCTCGCACCGTGGGAGGCCTGCCGAAGCGCGATACGCAAGACAATCCGGCCGGCGCTTTTGACACCAGACGCCCCGGTTACTCGGGAGGGACCCCGTCAGAGTACCCGATGACGATTGGCTGCTCCAAGTCGTCCTTAACGCCCCTGGAGCCTCGTGGATCGCTGCCCTCCTTCACGAAGAACGAACGAAGAACGAGAAGAAAGATACAAGGGAGAGGGATAAAAGTAGGGTAAAAAGATGTAGATGTGTTTGTTCGATTGTGTGTTGTTTTAATCGGCCATCACCTCTTCCATTTAAGAGGGGGTTGGACTTCCCGTACAGGACACGGACCCAGATTTCCTTCCAAAGGGTCAAAAAACGCAGCCAAACTCGGACTTTTTCGATCTGCCCGAGTCTGTGCGGCTATAGGCAAGCGGTAGTACCGTTCTGGGCACGGTAGTACCGTTCCGGGCGGTAGTACCGCTCTAGTACCGCTTAGGGTCTCGGGATGCCAGAAACTTTTTCGTAAGCGGTAGTAGACGCGGTAGTAGGAGCGGTAGTACCGCTCAAGCAGTAGTACCGCTTATTGGAGCGGTAGTACTGTTCTCTGTTGTATCAGCAATCTTGTAACGGCCGTAACTTTTGCATACGAACTCGGATTGAGACGATTTTTATATCAAAATCGACCGATTCGACGAGACAAAGACAATCCGTGTAGAAACTTTTCTCATATAAGGCCGTATTGGGGGCGTAATCAGCCAAATAGTGTTATGCATACACTTCAAACACAACTTCGGCCTTAGAGATGAGATCGGATGGCTATGGCTCAAATATCAAAGTTTCTCCTTTCGATGATACGGAACTTTCTCACCTTGAGCACTTTTCCATTTGAGGCCTTCTTAATTATGTTTTTGACCATGCCAAAATCTGGTATCAACACAAGTGTGATGACATACGAACGCGTCACGCGTACCCGCGGCGCCGAGGGAGATGCTCCGCAGCTCGCACCGTGGGAGGCCTGCCGGAAGCGCGATACGCAAGACAATCCGGCCGGCGCTTTTGACATCAGACGCCCCAGTTACTCGGGAGGGACCCCGTCAGAGTACCCGATGACGATTGGCTGCTCCAAGTCGTCCTTAACGCCCCTGCAGCCTCGTGGATCGCTGCCCTCCTTCACGAAGAACGAACGAAGAACGAGAAGAAAGATACAAGGAAGAGGGATAAAAGTAGGGTAAAAAGATGTAGATGTGTTTGTTCGATTGTGTGTTGTTTTAATCGGCCATCACCTCTTCTATTTAAGAGGGGGTTGGACTTCCCGTACAGGACACGGACCCAGATTTCCTTCCAAAGGGTCAAAAAACGCAGCCAAACTCGGACTTTTTCGATCTGCCGAGTCTGTGCGGCTATAGGCAAGCGGTAGTACCGTTCTGGGCACGGTAGTACCGTTCCGGGCGGTAGTACCGCTCTAGTACCGCTTAGGGTCTCGGGATGCCAGAAACTTTTTCGTAAGCGGTAGTAGACGCGGTAGTAGGAGCGGTAGTACCGCTCAAGCGGTAGTACCGCTTATTGGAGCGGTAGTACCGTTCTCTGCTGTATCAGCAATCTTGTAACGGCCGTAACTTTTGCATACGAACTCGTATTGAGACGATTTTTATATCAAAATCGACCGATTCGACGAGACAAAGACAATCCGTGTAGAAACGTTTCTCATATAAGGCCGTCTTGGGGGCGTAATCAGCCGAATAGTGTTCTGCATACACTTCAAACACAACTTCGGCCTTAGAGATGAGATCGGATGGCTATGGCTCAAATATCAAAGTTTCTCCTTTCGATGATACGGAACTTTTTCACCTTGAGCACTTTTCCATTTGAGGCCTTCTTAATTATGTTTTTGACCATGCCAAAATCTGGTGTCAACACAAGTGTGTTGACATACGAACGCGTCACGCGTACCCGCGGCGCCGAGGGAGATGCTCCGCAGCTCGCACCGTGGGAGGCCTGCCGGAAGCGCGATACGCAAGACAATCCGGCCGGCGCTTTTGACACCAGACGCCCCGGTTACTCGGGAGGGACCCCGTCAGAGTACCCGATGACGATTGGCTGCTCCAAGTCGTCCTTAACGCCCCTGGAGCCTCGTGGATCGCTGCCCTCCTTCACGAAGAACGAACGAAGAACGAGAAGAAAGATACAAGGGAGAGGGATAAAAGTAGGGTAAAAAGATGTAGATGTGTTTGTTCGATTGTGTGTTGTTTTAATCGGCCATCACCTCTTCTATTTAAGAGGGGGTTGGACTTCCCGTACAGGACACGGACCCAGATTTCCTTCCAAAGGGTCAAAAAACGCAGCCAAACTCGGACTTTTTCGATCTGCCCGAGTCTGTGCGGCTATAGGCAAGCGGTAGTACCGTTCTGGGCACGGTAGTACCGTTCTGGGCGGTAGTACCGCTCTAGTACCGCTTAGGGTCTCGGGATGCCAGAAACTTTTTCGTAAGCGGTAGTAGACGC
The DNA here is from genome assembly GCA_039707655.1 of Elymus sibiricus. Classification (NCBI taxonomy): domain Eukaryota; kingdom Viridiplantae; phylum Streptophyta; class Magnoliopsida; order Poales; family Poaceae; genus Elymus; species Elymus sibiricus. The sequence goes on along the minus strand of CM077667.1, from coordinate 312,862,237 downwards.
GGTAGTAGGAGCGGTAGTACCGCTCAAGCGGTAGTACCGCTTATTGGAGCGGTAGTACCGTTCTCTGCTGTATCAGCAATCTTGTAACGGCCGTAACTTTTGCATACGAACTCGGATTGAGACGATTTTTATATCAAAATCGACCTATTCGACGAGACAAAGACAATCCGTGTAGAAACTTTTCTCATATAAGGCCGTATTGGGGGCGTAATCAGCCAAATAGTGTTATGCATACACTTCAAACACAACTTCGGCCTTAGAGATGAGATCGGATGGCTATGGCTCAAATATCAAAGTTTCTCCTTTCGATGATACGGAACTTTCTCACCTTGAGCACTTTTCCATTTGAGGCCTTCTTAATTATGTTTTTGACCATGCCAAAATCTGGTATCAACACAAGTGTGATGACATACGAACGCGTCACGCGTACCCGCGGCGCCGAGGGAGATGCTCCGCAGCTCGCACCGTGGGAGGCCTGCCGGAAGCGCGATACGCAAGACAATCCGGCCGGCGCTTTTGACATCAGACGCCCCAGTTACTCGGGAGGGACCCCGTCAGAGTACCCGATGACGATTGGCTGCTCCAAGTCGTCCTTAACGCCCCTGCAGCCTCGTGGATCGCTGCCCTCCTTCACGAAGAACGAACGAAGAACGAGAAGAAAGATACAAGGAAGAGGGATAAAAGTAGGGTAAAAAGATGTAGATGTGTTTGTTCGATTGTGTGTTGTTTTAATCGGCCATCACCTCTTCTATTTAAGAGGGGGTTGGACTTCCCGTACAGGACACGGACCCAGATTTCCTTCCAAAGGGTCAAAAAACGCAGCCAAACTCGGACTTTTTCGATCTGCCGAGTCTGTGCGGCTATAGGCAAGCGGTAGTACCGTTCTGGGCACGGTAGTACCGTTCCGGGCGGTAGTACCGCTCTAGTACCGCTTAGGGTCTCGGGATGCCAGAAACTTTTTCGTAAGCGGTAGTAGACGCGGTAGTAGGAGCGGTAGTACCGCTCAGGCGGTAGTACCGCTTATTGGAGCGGTAGTACCGTTCTCTGCTGTATCAGCAATCTTGTAACGGCCGTAACTTTTGCATACGAACTCGTATTGAGACGATTTTTATATCAAAATCGACCGATTCGACGAGACAAAGACAATCCGTGTAGAAACTTTTCTCATATAAGGCCGTCTTGGGGTCGTAATCAGCCGAATTGTGTTCTGCATACACTTCAAACACAACTTCGGCCTTAGAGATGAGATCGGATGGCTATGGCTCAAATATCAAAGTTTCTCCTTTCGATGATACGGAACTTTTTCACCTTGAGCACTTTTCCATTTGAGGCCTTCTTAATTATGTTTTTGACCATGCCAAAATCTGATATCAACACAAGTGTGTTGACATACGAACGCGTCACGCGTACCCGCGGCGCCGAGGGAGATGCTCCGCAGCTCGCACCGTGGGAGGCCTGCCGGAAGCGCGATACGCAAGACAATCCGGCCGGCGCTTTTGACACCAGACGCCCCGGTTACTCGGGAGGGACCCCGTCAGAGTACCCGATGACGATTGGCTGCTCCAAGTCGTCCTTAACGCCCCTGGAGCCTCGTGGATCGCTGCCCTCCTTCACGAAGAACGAACGAAGAACGAGAAGAAAGATACAAGGGAGAGGGATAAAAGTAGGGTAAAAAGATGTAGATGTGTTTGTTCGATTGTGTGTTGTTTTAATCGGCCATCACCTCTTCTATTTAAGAGGGGGTTGGACTTCCCGTACAGGACACGGACCCAGATTTCCTTCCAAAGGGTCAAAAAACGCAGCCAAACTCGGACTTTTTCGATCTGCCCGAGTCTGTGCGGCTATAGGCAAGCGGTAGTACCGTTCTGGGCACGGTAGTACCGTTCTGGGCGGTAGTACCGCTCTAGTACCGCTTAGGGTCTCGGGATGCCAGAAACTTTTTCGTAAGCGGTAGTAGACGCGGTAGTAGGAGCGGTAGTACCGCTCAAGCGGTAGTACCGCTTATTGGAGCGGTAGTACCGTTCTCTGCTGTATCAGCAATCTTGTAACGGCCGTAACTTTTGCATACGAACTCGGATTGAGACGATTTTTATATCAAAATCGACCGATTCGACGAGACAAAGACAATCCGTGTAGAAACTTTTCTCATATAAGGCCGTATTGGGGGCGTAATCAGCCAAATAGTGTTCTGCATACACTTCAAACACAACTTCGGCCTTAGAGATGAGATCGGATGGCTATGGCTCAAATATCAAAGTTTCTCCTTTCGATGATACGGAACTTTCTCACCTTGAGCACTTTTCCATTTGACGCCTTCTTAATTATGTTTTTGACCATGCCAAAATCTTGTGTCAACACAAGTGTGTTGACATACGAACGCGTCACGCGTACCCGCGACGCCGAGGGAGATGCTCCGCAGCTCGCACCGTGGGAGGCCTGCCGGAAGCGCGATACGCAAGACAATCCGGCCGGCGCTTTTGACACCAGACGCCCCGGTTACTCGGGAGGGACCCCGTCAGAGTACCCGATGACGATTGGCTGCTCCAAGTCGTCCTTAACGCCCCTGGAGCCTCGTGGATCGCTGCCCTCCTTCACGAAGAACGAGAAGAAAGATACAAGGGAGAGGGATAAAAGTAGGGTAAAAAGATGTAGATGTGTTTGTTCGATTGTGTGTTGTTTTAATCGGCCATCACCTCTTCTATTTAAGAGGGGGTTGGACTTCCCGTACAGGACACGGACCCAGATTTCCTTCCAAAGGGTCAAAAAACGCAGCCAAACTCGGACTTTTTCGATCTGCTGAGTTTGTACGGCTATAGGCAAGCGGTAGTACCGTTCTGGGCACGGTAGTACCGTTCCGGGCGGTAGTACCGCTCTAGTACCGCTTAGGGTCTCGGGATGCCAGAAACTTTTCCGTAAGCGGTAGTAGACGCGGTAGTAGGAGCGGTAGTACCGCTCAAGCGGTAGTACCGCTCAAGCGGTAGTACCGCTTATTGGAGCGGTAGTACCGTTCTCTGCTGTATCAGCAATTTTGTAACGGTCGTAACTTTTGCATACGAACTCGGATTGAGACGATTTTTATATCAAAATCGACCGATTCGACGAGACAAAGACAATCCGTGTAGAAACTTTTCTCATATAAGGCCGTATTGGGGGCGTAATCAGCCGAATAGTGTTCTGCATACACTTCAAACACAACTTCGGCCTTAGAGATGAGATCGGATGGCTATGGCTCAAATATCAAAGTTTCTCCTTTCGATGATACGGAACTTTCTCACCTTGAGCACTTTTCCATTTGAGGCCTTCTTAATTATGTTTTTGACCATGCCAAAATCTGGTGTCAACACAAGTGTGTTGACATACGAACGCGTCACGCGTACCCGCGGCGCCGAGGGAGATGCTCCGCAGCTCGCACCGTGGGAGGCCTGCCGGAAGCGCGATACGCAAGACAATCCGGCCGGCGCTTTTGACACCAGACGCCCCGGTTACTCGGGAGGGACCCCGTCAGAGTACCCGATGACGATTGGCTGCTCCAAGTCGTCCTTAACGCCCCTGGAGCCTCGTGGATAGCTGCCCTCCTTCACGAAGAACGAACGAAGAACGAGAATAAAGATACAAGGGAGAGGGATAAAAGTAGGGTAAAAAGATGTAGATGTGTTTGTTCGATTGTGTGTTGTTTTAATCGGCCATCACCTCTTCTATTTAAGAGGGGGTTGGACTTCCCGTACAGGACACGGACCCAGATTTCCTTCCAAAGGGTCAAAAAACGCAGCCAAACTCGGACTTTTTCGATCTGCCGAGTCTGTGCGGCTATAGGCAAGCGGTAGTACCGTTCTGGGCACGGTAGTACCGTTTCGGGCGGTAGTACCGCTCTAGTACCGCTTAGGGTCTCGGGATGCCAGAAACTTTTTCGTAAGCGGTAGTAGACGCGGTAGTAGGAGCGGTAGTACCGCTCAAGCGGTAGTACCGCTTATTGGAGCGGTAGTACCGTTCTCTGCTGTATCAGCAATCTTGTAACGGCCGTAACTTTTGCATACGAACTCGGATTGAGACGATTTTTATATCAAAATCGACCGATTCGACGAGACAAAGACAATACGTGTAGAAACTTTTCTCATATAAAGCCGTATTGGGGGCGTAATCAGCTGAAAAGTGTTCTGCATACACTTCAAACACAACTTCGGCCTTAGAGATGAGATCGGATGGCTATGGCTCAAATATCAAAGTTTCTCCTTTCGATGATACGGAACTTTCTCACCTTGAGCACTTTTCCATTTGACGCCTTCTTAATTATGTTTTTGACCATGCCAAAATCTTGTGTCAACACAAGTGTGTTGACATACGAACGCGTCACGCGTACCCGCGACGCCGAGGGAGATGCTCCGCAGCTCGCACCGTGGGAGGCCTGCCGGAAGCGCGATACGCAAGACAATCCGGCCGGCGCTTTTGACACCAGACGCCCCGGTTACTCGGGAGGGACCCCGTCAGAGTACCCGATGACGATTGGCTGCTCCAAGTCGTCCTTAACGCCCCTGGAGCCTCGTGGATCGCTGCCCTCCTTCACGAAGAACGAGAAGAAAGATACAAGGGAGAGGGATAAAAGTAGGGTAAAAAGATGTAGATGTGTTTGTTCGATTGTGTGTTGTTTTAATCGGCCATCACCTCTTCTATTTAAGAGGGGGTTGGACTTCCCGTACAGGACACGGACCCAGATTTCCTTCCAAAGGGTCAAAAAACGCAGCCAAACTCGGACTTTTTCGATCTGCTGAGTCTGTGCGGCTATAGGCAAGCGGTAGTACCGTTCTGGGCACGGTAGTACCGTTCCGGGCGGTAGTACCGCTCTAGTACCGCTTAGGGTCTCGGGATGCCAGAAACTTTTTCGTAAGCGGTAGTAGACGCGGTAGTAGGAGCGGTAGTACCGCTCAAGCGGTAGTACCGCTTATTGGAGCGGTAGTACCGTTCTCTGCTGTATCAGCAATTTTGTAACGTCCGTAACTTTTGCATACGAACTCGGATTGAGACGATTTTTATATCAAAATCGACCGATTCGACGAGACAAAGACAATCCGTGTAGAAACTTTTCTCATATAAGGCCGTATTGGGGGCGTAATCAGCTGAATAGTGTTCTGCATACACTTCAAACACAACTTCGGCCTTAGAGATGAGATCGGATGGCTATGGCTCAAATATCAAAGTTTCTCCTTTCGATGATACGGAACTTTCTCACCTTGAGAACTTTTCCATTTGAGGCCTTCTTAATTATGTGTTTGACCATGCCAAAATCTTGCGTCAACACAAGTGTGTTGACATACGAACGCGTCACGCGTACCCGCGGCGCCGAGGGAGATGCTCCGCAGCTCGCACCGTGGGAGGCCTGCCGGAAGCGCGATACGCAAGACAATCCGGCCGGCAATTTTGACACCAGACGCCCCGGTTACTCGGGAGGGACCCCGTCAGAGTACCCGATGACGATTGGCTGCTCCAAGTCGTCCTTAACGCCCCTGGAGCCTCGTGGATCGCTGCCCTCCTTCACGAAGAACGAACGAAGAACGAGAATAAAGATACAAGGGAGAGGGATAAAAGTAGGGTAAAAAGATGTAGATGTGTTTGTTCGATTGTGTGTTGTTTTAATCGGCCATCACCTCTTCTATTTAAGAGGGGGTTGGACTTCCCGTACAGGACACGGACCCAGATTTCCTTCCAAAGGGTCAAAAAACGCAGCCAAACTCGGACTTTTTCGATCTGCCGAGTCTGTGCGGCTATAGGCAAGCGGTAGTACCGTTCTGGGCACGGTAGTACCGTTCCGGGCGGTAGTACCGCTCTAGTACCGCTTAGGGTCTCGGGATGCCAGAAACTTTTTCGTAAGCGGTAGTAGACGCGGTAGTAGGAGCGGTAGTACCGCTCAAGCGGTAGTACCGCTTATTGGAGCGGTACTACCGTTGTCTGCTGTATCAGCAATCTTGTAACGGCCGTAACTTTTGCATACGAACTCGGATTGAGACGATTTTTATATCAAAATCGACCGATTCGACGAGACAAAGACAATCCGTGTAGAAACTTTTCTCATATAAGGCCGTATTGGGGGCGTAATCAGCCGAATAGTGTTCTGCATACACTTCAAACACAACTTTGGCCTTAGAGATGAGATCGGATGGCTATGGCTCAAATATCAAAGTTTCTCCTTTCGATGATACGGAACTTTCTCACCTTGAGCACTTTTCCATTTGAGGTCTTCTTAATTATGTTTTTGACCATGCCAAAATCTTGTGTCAACACAAGTGTGTTGACATACGAACGCGTCACGCGTACCCGCGGCGCCGAGGGAGATGCTCCGCAGCTCGCACCGTGGGAGGCCTGCCGGAAGCGCGATATGCAAGACAATCCGGCCGGCGCTTTTGACACCAGACGCCCCGGTTACTCGGGAGGGACCCCGTCAGAGTACCCGATGACGATTGGCTGCTCCAAGTCGTCCTTAACGCCCCTGGAGCCTCGTGGATCGCTGCCCTCCTTCACGAAGAACGAACGAAGAACGAGAAGAAAGATACAAGGGAGAGGGATAAAAGTAGGGTAAAAAGATGTAGATGTGTTTGTTCGATTGTGTGTTGTTTTAATCGGCCATCACTTCTTCTATTTAAGAGGGGGTTGGACTTCCCGTACAGGACACGGACCCAGATTTCCTTCCAAAGGGTCAAAAAACGCAGCCAAACTCGGACTTTTTCGATCTGCCGAGTCTGTGCGGCTATAGGCAAGCGGTAGTACCGTTCTGGGCACGGTAGTACCGTTCCGGGCGGTAGTACCGCTCTAGTACCGCTTAGGGTCTCGGGATGCCAGAAACTTTTTCGTAAGCGGTAGTAGACGCGGTAGTAGGAGCGGTAGTACCGCTCAAGCGGTAGTACCGCTTATTGGAGCGGTAGTACCGTTCTCTGCTGTATCAGCAATCTTGTAACGGCCGTAACTTTTGCATACGAACTCGGATTGAGACGATTTTTATATCAAAATCGACCGATTCGACGAGACAAAGACAATCCGTGTAGAAACTTTTCTCATATAAAGCCGTATTGGGGGCGTAATCAACCGAAAAGTGTTCTGCATACACTTCAAACACAACTTCGGCCTTAGAGATGAGATCGGATGGCTATGGCTCAAATATCAAAGTTTCTCCTTTCGATGATACGGAACTTTCTCACCTTGAGCACTTTTCCATTTGAGGCCTTCTTAATTATGTTTTTAACCATGCCAAAATCTTGTGTCAACACAAGTGTGTTGACATACGAACGCGTCACGCGTACCCGCGGCGCCGAGGGAGATGCTCCGCAGCTCGCACCGCGGGAGGCCTGCCGGAAGCGCGATACGCAAGACAATCCGGCCGGCGCTTTTGACAGCAGACGCCCCGGTTACTCGGGAGGGACCCCGTCAGAGTACCCGATGACGATTGGCTGCTCCAAGTCGTCCTTAACGCCCCTGGAGCCTCGTGGATCGCTGCCCTCCTTCACGAAGAACGAAAGAAGAACGAGAAGAAAGATACAAGGGAGAGGGATAAAAGTAGGGTAAAAAGATGTAGATGTGTTTGTTCGATTGTGTGTTGTTTTAATCGGCCATCACCTCTTCTATTTAAGAGGGGGTTGGACTTCCCGTACAGGACACGGACCCAGATTTCCTTCCAAAGGGTCAAAAAACGCAGCCAAACTCGAACTTTTTCGATCTGCCCGAGTCTGTGCGGCTATAGGCAAGCGGTAGTACCGTTCTGGGCACGGTAGTACCGTTCCGGGCGGTAGTACCGCTCTAGTACCGCTTAGGGTCTCGGGATGCCAGAAACTTTTTCGTAAGCGGTAGTAGACGCGGTAGTAGGAGCGGTAGTACCGCTTATTGGAGCGGTAGTACCGTTCTCTGCTGTATTAGCAATCTTGTAACGGCCGTAACTTTTGCATACGAATTCGGATTGAGACGATTTTATATCAAAATCGACCGATTCGACGAGACAAAGACAATCCGTGTAGAAACTTTTCTCATATAAGGCCGTATTGGGGGCGTAATCAGCCGAATAGTGTTCTGCATACACTTCAAACACAACTTCGGCCTTAGAGATGAGATCGGATGGCTATGGCTCAAATATCAAAGTTTCTCCTTTCGATGATACGGAACTTTCTCACCTTGAGCACTTTTCCATTTGAGGCCTTCTTAATTATGTTTTTGACCATGCCAAAATCTTGTGTCAACACAAGTGTGTTGACATACGAACGCGTCACGCGTACCCGCGGCGCCGAGGGAGATGCTCCGCAGCTCGCACCGTGGGAGGCCTGCCGGAAGCGCGATACGCAAGACAATCCGGCCGGCGCTTTTGACACCAGACGCCCCGGTTACTCGGGAGGGACCCCGTCAGAGTACCCGATGACGATTGGCTGCTCCAAGTCGTCCTTAACGCCCCTGGAGCCTCGTGGATCGCTGCCCTCCTTCACGAAGAACGAACGAAGAACGAGAAGAAAGATACAAGGGAGAGGGATAAAAGTAGGGTAAAAAGATGTAGATGTGTTTGTTCGATTGTGTGTTGTTTTAATCGGCCATCACCTCTTCTATTTAAGAGGGGGTTGGACTTCCCGTACAGGACACGGACCCAGATTTCCTTCCAAAGGGTCAAAAAACGCAGCCAAACTCGGACTTTTTCGATCTGCCGAGTCTGTGCGGCTATAGGCAAGCGGTAGTACCGTTCTGGGCACGGTAGTACCGTTCCGGGCGGTAGTACCGCTCTAGTACCGCTCTAGTACCGCTTAGGATCTCGGGATGCCAGAAACTTTTTCGTAAGCGGTAGTAGACGCGGTAGTAGGAGCGGTAGTACCGCATATTGGAGCGGTAGTACCGTTCTCTGCTGTATCAGCAATCTTGTTACGTCCGTAACTTTTGCATACGAACTCGGATTGAGACGATTTTTATATCAAAATCGACCGATTCGACGAGACAAAGACAATCCGTGTAGAAACTTTTCTCATATAAGGCCGTCTTGGGGGCGTAATCAGCCGAATAGTGTTCTGCATACACTTCAAACACAACTTCGGCCTTAGAGATGAGATCGGATGGCTATGGCTCAAATATCAAAGTTTCTCCTTTCGATGATACGGAACTTTCTCACCTTGAGAACTTTTCCATTTGAGGCCTTCTTAATTATGTTTTTGACCATGCCAAAATCTGGTGTCAACACAAGTGTGTTGACATACGAACGCGTCACGCGTACCCGCGGCGCCGAGGGAGATGCTCCGCAGCTCGCACCGTGGGAGGCCTGCCGGAAGCGCGATACGCAAGACAATCCGGCCGGCGCTTTTGACACCAGACGCCCCGGTTACTCGGGAGGGACCCCGTCAGAGTACCCGATGACGATTGGCTGCTCCAAGTCGTCCTTAACGCCCCTGGAGCCTCGTGGATCGCTGCCCTCCTTCACGAAGAACGAACGAAGAACGAGAAGAAAGATACAAGGGAGAGGGATAAAAGTAGGGTAAAAAGATGTAGACGTGTTTGTTCGATTGTGTGTTGTTTTATTCGGCCATCACCTCTTCTATTTAAGAGGGGGTTGGACTTCCCGTACAGGACACGGACCCAGATTTCCTTCCAAAGGGTCAAAAAACGCAGCCAAACTCGGACTTTTTCGATCTGCCGAGTCTGTGCGGCTATAGGCAAGCGGTAGTACCGTTCTGGGCACGGTAGTACCATTCCGGGCGGTAGTACCGCTCTAGTACCGCTTAGGGTCTCGGGATCTCAGAAACTTTTTCGTAAGCGGTAGTAGACGCGGTAGTAGGAGCGGTAGTACCGCTTATTGGAGCGGTAGTACCGTTTTCTGCTGTATCAGCAATCTTGTAACGGCCGTAACTTTTGCATACGAACTCGGATTGAGACGATTTTTATATCAAAATCGACCGATTCGACGAGACAAAGACAATCCGTGTAGAAACTTTTCTCATATAAGGCCGTATTGGGGGCGTAATCAGCCGAATAGTGTTCTGCATACACTTCAAACACAACTTCGGCCTTAGAGATGAGATCGGATGGCTATGGCTCAAATATCAAAGTTTCTCCTTTCGATGATACGGAACTTTCTCACCTTGAGCACTTTTCCATTTGAGGCCTTCTTAATTATGTTTTTGACCATGCCAAAATCTTGTGTCAACACAAGTGTGTTGACATACGAACGCGTCACGCGTACCCGCGGCGCCGAGGGAGATGCTCCGCAGCTCGCACCGTGGGAGGCCTGCCGGAAGCGCGATACGCAAGACAATCCGGCCGGCGCTTTTGACACCAGACGCCCCGGTTACTCGGGAGGGACCCCGTCAGAGTACCCGATGACGATTGGCTGCTCCAAGTCGTCCTTAACGCCCCTGGAGCCTCGTGGATCGCTGCCCTCCTTCACGAAGAACGAACGAAGAACGAGAAGAAAGATACAAGGGAGAGGGATAAAAGTAGGGTAAAAAGATGTAGATGTGTTTGTTCGATTGTGTGTTGTTTTAATCGGCCATCACCTCTTCTATTTAAGAGGGGGTTGGACTTCCCGTACATGACACGGACCCAGATTTCCTTCCAAAGGGTCAAAAAACGCAGCCAAACTCGGACTTTTTCGATCTGCCGAGTCTGTGCGGCTATAGGCAAGCGGTAGTACCGTTCTGGGCACGGTAGTACCGTTCCGGGCGGTAGTACCGCTCTAGTACCGCTCTAGTACCGCTTAGGATCTCGGGATGCCAGAAACTTTTTCGTAAGCGGTAGTAGACGCGGTAGTAGGAGCGGTAGTACCGCATATTGGAGCGGTAGTACCGTTCTCTGCTGTATCAGCAATCTTGTAACGTCCGTAACTTTTGCATACGAACTCGGATTGAGACGATTTTTATATCAAAATCGACCGATTCGACGAGACAAAGACAATCCGTGTAGAAACTTTTCTCATATAAGGCCGTCTTGGGGGCGTAATCAGCCGAATAGTGTTCTGCATACACTTCAAACACAACTTCGGCCTTAGAGATGAGATCGGATGGCTATGGCTCAAATATCAAAGTTTCTCCTTTCGATGATACGGAACTTTCTCACCTTGAGAACTTTTCCATTTGAGGCCTTCTTAATTATGTTTTTGACCATGCCAAAATCTGGTGTCAACACAAGTGTGTTGACATACGAACGCGTCACGCGTACCCGCGGCGCCGAGGGAGATGCTCCGCAGCTCGCACCGTGGGAGGCCTGCCGGAAGCGCGATACGCAAGACAATCCGGCCGGCGCTTTTGACACCAGACGCCCCGGTTACTCGGGAGGGACCCCGTCAGAGTACCCGATGACGATTGGCTGCTCCAAGTCGTCCTTAACGCCCCTGGAGCCTCGTGGATCGCTGCCCTCCTTCACGAAGAACGAACGAAGAACGAGAAGAAAGATACAAGGGAGAGGGATAAAAGTAGGGTAAAAAGATGTAGACGTGTTTGTTCGATTGTGTGTTGTTTTATTCGGCCATCACCTCTTCTATTTAAGAGGGGGTTGGACTTCCCGTACAGGACACGGACCCAGATTTCCTTCCAAAGGGTCAAAAAACGCAGCCAAACTCGGACTTTTTCGATCTGCCGAGTCTGTGCGGCTATAGGCAAGCGGTAGTACCGTTCTGGGCACGGTAGTACCATTCCGGGCGGTAGTACCGCTCTAGTACCGCTTAGGGTCTCGGGATCTCAGAAACTTTTTCGTAAGCGGTAGTAGACGCGGTAGTAGGAGCGGTAGTACCGCTCAAGCGGTAGTACCGCTTATTGGAGCGGTAGTACCGTTTTCTGCTGTATCAGCAATCTTGTAACGGCCGTAACTTTTGCATACGAACTCGGATTGAGACGATTTTTATATCAAAATCGACCGATTCGACGAGACAAAGACAATCCATGTAGAAACTTTTCTCATATAAGGCTGTCTTGGGGGCGTAATCAGCCGAATAGTGCTCTGCATACACTTCAAACACAACTTCGGCCTTAGAGATGAGATCGGATGGCTATGGCTCAAATATCAAAGTTTCTCCTTTCGATGATACAGAACTTTCTCACCTTGAGCACTTTTCCATTTGAGGCCTTCTTAATTATGTTTTTGACCATGCCAAAATCTGGTGTCAACACAAGTGTGCTGACATACGAACGCGTCACGCGTACCCGCGGCGTCGAGGGAGATGCTCCGCAGCTCGCACCGTGGGAGGCCTGCCGGAAGCGCGATACGCAAGACAATCCGGCCGGCGCTTTTGACACCAGACGCCCCGGTTACTCGGGAGGGACCCCGTCAGAGTACCCGATGACGATTGGGTGCTCCAAGTCATCCTTAACGCCCCTGGAGCCTCGTGGATCGCTGCCCTCCTTCACGAAGAACGAACGAAGAACGAGAAGAATGATACAAGGGAGAGGGATAAAAGTAGGGTAAAAAGATGTAGATGTGTTTGTTCGATTGTGTGTTGTTTTAATCGGCCATCACCTCTTCTATTTAAGAGGGGGTTGGACTTCCCGTACAGGACACGGACCCAGATTTCCTTCCAAAGGGTCAAAAAACGCAGCCAAACTCGGACTTTTTCGATCTGCCGAGTCTGTGCGGCTATAGGCAAGCGGTAGTACCGTTCTGGGCACGGTAGTACCGTTCCGGGCGGTAGTACCGCTCTAGTACCGCTTAGGATCTCTGGATCTCAGAAACTTTTTCGTAAGCGGTAGTAGACGCGGTAGTAGGAGCGGTAGTACCGCTCAAGCGGTAGTACCGCTTATTGGAGCGGTAGTACCGTTCTCTGCTGTATCAGCAATCTTGTAACGGCCGTAACTTTTGCATACGAACTCGGATTGAGACGATTTTTATATCATAATCGACCGATTCGACGAGACAAAGACAATCCGTGTAGAAACTTTTCTCATATAAGGCCGTCTTGGGGGCGTAATCAGCCGAATAGTGTTCTGCATACACTTCAAACACAACTTCGGCCTTAGAGATGAGATCGGATGGCTATGGCTCAAATATCAAAGTTTCTCCTTTCGATGATATGGAACTTTCTCACCTTGAGCACTTTTCCATTGGAGGCCTTCTTAATTATGTTTTTGACCATGCCAAAATCTGGTGTCAACACAAGTGTGTTGACATACGAACGCGTCACGCGTACCCGCGGCGCCGAGGGAGATGCTCCGCAGCTCGCACCGTGGGAGGCCTGCCGGAAGCGCGATACGCAAGACAATCCGGCCGGCGCTTTTGACACCAGACGCCCCGGTTACTCGGGAGGGACCCCGTCAGAGTACCCGATGACGATTGGCTGCTCCAAGTCGTCCTTAACGCCCCTGGAGCCTCGTGGATCGCTGCCCTCCTTCACAAAGAACGAACGAAGAACGAGAAGAAAGATACAAGGGAGAGGGATAAAAGTAGGGTAAAAAGATGTAGATGTGTTTGTTCGATTGTGTGTTGTTTTAATCGGCCATCACCTCTTCTATTTAAGAGGGGGTTGGACTTCCCGTACAGGACACGGACCCAGATTTCCTTCCAAAGAGTCAAAAAACGCAGCCAAACTCGGACTTTTTCGATCTGCCGAGTCTGTGCGGCTATAGGCAAGCGGTAGTACCGTTCTGGGCACGGTAGTACCGTTTCGGGCGGTAGTACCGCTCTAGTACCGCTTAGGGTCTCGGGATGCCAGAAACTTTTTTGTAAGCGGTAGTAGACGCGGTAGTAGGAGCGGTAGTACCGCTCAAGCGGTAGTACCGCTTATTGGAGCGGTAGTACCGTTCTCTGCTGTATCAGCAATCTTGTAACGGCCGTAACTTTTGCATACGAACTCGGATTGAGACGATTTTTATATCAAAATCGACCGATTCGACGAGACAAAGACAATCCGTGTAGAAACTTTTCTCATATAAGGCCGTCTTGGGGGCGTAATCAGCCGAATAGTGTTCTGCATACACTTCAAACACAACTTCGGCCTTAGAGATGAGATCGGATGGCTATGGCTCAAATATCAAAGTTTCTCCTTTCGATGATACGGAACTTTCTCACATTGAGCACTTTTCCATTAGAGGCTTCTTAATTATGTTTTTGACCATGCCAAAATCTGGTGTCAACACAAGTGTGTTGACATACGAACGCGTCACGCGTACCCGCGGCGCCGAGGGAGATGCTCCGCAGCTCGCACCGTGGGAGGCCTGCCGGAAGCGCGATACGCAAGACAATCCGGCCGGCGCTTTTGACACCAGACGCCCCAGTTACTCGGGAGGGACCCCGTCAGAGTACCCTATGACGATTGGCTGCTCCAAGTCGTCCTTAACGCCCCTGGAGCCTCGTGGATCGCTGCCCTCCTTCACGAAGAACGAACGAAGAACGAGAAGAAAGATACAAGGGAGAGGGATAAAAGTAGGGTAAAAAGATGTAGACGTGTTTGTTCGATTGTGTGTTGTTTTAATCGGCCATCACCTCTTCTATTTAAGAGAGGGTTGGACTTCCCGTACAGGACACGGACCCAGATTTCCTTCCAAAGGGTCAAAAAACGCAGCCAAACTCGGACTTTTTCGATCTGCCGAGTCTGTGCGGCTATATGCAAGCGGTAGTACCGTTCTGGGCACGGTAGTACCGTTCCGGGCGGTAGTACCGCTCTAGTACCGCTTAGGATCTCGGGATCTCAGAAACTTTTTCGTAAGCGGTAGTAGACGCGGTAGTAGGAGCGGTAGTACCGCTCAAGCGGTAGTACCGCTTATTGGAGCGGTAGTACCGTTCTCTGCTGTATCAGCAATCTTGTAACGGCCGTAACTTTTGCATACGAACTCGGATTGAGACGATTTTTATATCATAATCGACCGATTCGACGAGACAAAGACAATCCATGTAGAAACTTTTCTCATATAAGGCTGTCTTGGGGGCGTAATCAGCCGAATAGTGTTCTGCATACACTTCAAACACAACTTCGGCCTTAGAGATGAGATCGGATGGCTATGGCTCAAATATCAAAGTTTCTCATTTCGATGATACAGAACTTTCTCACCTTGAGCACTTTTCCATTTGAGGCCTGCTTAATTATGTTTTTGACCATGCCAAAATCTTGTGTCAACACAAGTGTGTTGACATACGAACGCGTCACGCATACCCGCGGCGCCGAGGGAGATGCTCCGCAGCTCGCACCGTGGGAGGCCTGCCGGAAGCGCGATACGCAGGACAATCCGGCCGGCGCTTTTGACACCAGACGCCCCGGTTACTCGGGAGGGACCCCGTCAGAGTACCCGATGACGATTGGCTGCTCCAAGTCGTCCTTAATGCCCCTGGAGCCTCGTGGATCGCTGCCCTCCTTCACGAAGAACGAACGAAGAACGAGAAGAATGATACAAGGGAGAGGGATAAAAGTAGGGTAAAAAGATGTAGACGTGTTTGTTCGATTGTGTGTTGTTTTAATCGGCCATCACCTCTTCTATTTAAGAGGGGGTTGGACCTCCCGTACAGGACACGGACCCAGATTTCCTTCCAAAGGGTCAAAAAACGCAGCCAAACTCGGACTTTTTCGATCTGCCGAGTCTGTGCGGCTATAGGCAAGCGGTAGTACCGTTCTGGGCACGGTAGTACCGTTCCGGGCGGTAGTACCGCTCTAGTACCGCTTAGGGTCTCGGGATCTCAGAAACTTTTTCGTAAGCGGTAGTAGACGCGGTAGTAGGAGCGGTAGTACCGCTCAAGCGGTAGTACCGCTTATTGGAGCGGTAGTACCGTTCTCTGCTGTATCAGCAATCTTGTAACGGCCGTAACTTTTGCATACGAACTCGGATTGAGACGATTTTTATATCAAAATCGACCGATTCGACGAGACAAAGACAATCCATGTAGAAACTTTTCTCATATAAGGCTGTCTTGGGGGCGTAATCAGCCGAATAGTGTTCTGCATACACTTCAAACACAACTTCGGCCTTAGAGATGAGATCGGATGGCTATGGCTCAAATATCAAAGTTTCTCCTTTTGATGATACAGAACTTTCTCACCTTGAGCACTTTTCCATTTGAGGCCTTCTTAATTATGTTTTTGACCATGCCAAAATCTTGTGTCAACACAAGTGTGTTGACATACGAACGCGTCACGCGTACCCGCGGCGCCGAGGGAGATGCTCCGCAGCTCGCACCGTGGGAGGCCTGCCGGAAGCGCGATACGCAGGACAATCCGGCCGGCGCTTTTGACACCAGACGCCCCGGTTACTCGGGAGGGACCCCGTCAGAGTACCCGGTGACGATTGGCTGCTCCAAGTCGTCCTTAACGCCCCTGGAGCCTCGTGGATCGCTGCCCTCCTTCACGAAGAACGAACGAAGAATGAGAAGAAAGATACAAGGGAGAGGGATAAAAGTAAGGTAAAAAGATGTAGATGTGTTTGTTCGATTGTGTGTTGTTTTAATCGGCCATCACCTCTTCTATTTAAGAGGGGGTTGGACTTCCCGTACAGGACACGGACCCAGATTTCCTTCCAAAGGGTCAAAAAACGCAGCCAAACTCGGACTTTTTCGATCTGCCCGAGTCTGTGCGGCTATAGGCAAGCGGTAGTACCGTTCTGGGCACGGTAGTACCGTTCCGGGCGGTAGTACCGCTCTAGTACCGCTCTAGTACCGCTTAGGGTCTCGGGATGCCAGAAACTTTTTCGTAAGCGGTAGTAGACGCGGTAGTAGGAGCGGTAGTACCGCTTATTGGAGCGGTAGTACCGTTCTCTGTTGTATCAGCAATCTTGTAACGGCCGTAACTTTTGCATACGAACTCGGATTGAGACGATTTTTATATCAAAATCGACCAATTCGACGAGACAAAGACAATCCGTGTAGAAACCTTTCTAATATAAGGCCGTATTGGGGGCGTAATCAGCCGAATAGTGTTCTGCATACACTTCAAACACAACTTCGGCTTTAGAGATGAGATCGGATGGCTATGGCTCAAATATCAAAGTTTCTCCTTTCGATGATACGGAACTTTCTCACCTTGAGCACTTTTCCATTTGAGGCCTTCTTAATTATGTTTTTGACCATGCCAAAATCTGATGTCAACACAAGTGTGTTGACATACGAACGCGTCACGCGTACCCGCGGCGCCGAGGGAGATGCTCCGCAGCTCGCACCGTGGGAGTCCTGCCGGAAGCGCGATACGCAAGACAATCCGGCCGGCGCTTTTGACACTAGACGCCCCGGTTACTCGGGAGGGACCCCGTCAGAGTACCCGATGACGATTGGCTGCTCCAAGTCGTCCTTAACGCCCCTGGAGCCTCGTGGATCGCTGCCCTCCTTCACGAAGAACGAACGAAGAACGAGAAGAAAGATACAAGGGAGAGGGATAAAAGTAGGGTAAAAAGATGTAGATGTGTTTGTTCGATTGTGTGTTGTTTTAATCGGCCATCACCTCTTCTATTTAAGAGGGGGTTGGACTTCCCGTACAGGACACGGACCCAGATTTCCTTCCAAAGGGTCAAAAAACGCAGCCAAACTCGGACTTTTTCGATCTGCCCGAGTCTGTGCGGCTATAGGCAAGTGGTAGTACCGTTCTGGGCACGGTAGTACCGTTCCGGGCGGTAGTACCGCTCTAGTACCGCCCTAGTACCGCTTAGGGTCTCGGGATGCCAGAAAATTTTTCGTAAGCGGTAGTAGACGCGGTAGTAGGAGCGGTAGTACCGCTCAAGCGGTAGTACCGCTTATTGGAGCGGTAGTACCGTTCTCTGTTGTATCAGCAATCTTGTAACGGCCGTAACTTTTGCATACGAACTCGGATTGAGACGATTTTTATATCAAAATCGACCGATTCGACGAGACAAAGACAATTCAAGTAGAAACTTTTCTCATATAAGGCCGTATTGGGAGCGTAATCAGCCGAATAGTGTTCTTTATACACTTCAAACACAACTTCGGCCTTAGAGATGAGATCGGATGGCTATGGCTCAAATATCAAAGTTTCTCCTTTCGATGATACGGAACTTTCTCACCTTGAGCACTTTTCCATTTGAGGCCTTCTTAATTATGTTTTTGACCATGCCAAAATCTTGTGTCAACACAAGTGTGTTGACATACGAACGCGTCACGCGTACCCGCGGCGCCGAGGGAGATGCTCCGCAGCTCGCACCGTGGGAGGCCTGCCGGAAGCGCGATACGCAAGACAATCCGGCCGGCGCTTTTGACACCAGACGCCCCGGTTACTCGGGAGGGACCCCGTCAGAGTACCCGATGACGATTGGCTGCTCCATGTCGTCCTTAACGCCCCTGGAGCCTCGTGGATCGCTGCCCTCCTTCACGAAGAACGAACGAAGAACGAGAAGAAAGATACAAGGGAGAGGGATAAAAGTAGGGTAAAAAGATGTAGATGTGTTTGTTCGATTGTGTGTTGTTTTAATCGGCCATCACCTCTTCTATTTAAGAGGGGGTTGGACTTCCCGTACAGGACACGGACCCAGATTTCCTTCCAAAGAGTCAAAAAACGCAGCCAAACTCGGACTTTTTCGATCTGCCGAGTCTGTGCGGCTATAGGCAAGCGGTAGTACCGTTCTGGGCACGGTAGTACCGTTTCGGGCGGTAGTACCGCTCTAGTACCGCTTAGGGTCTCGGGATGCCAGAAACTTTTTTGTAAGCGGTAGTAGACGCGGTAGTAGGAGCGGTAGTACCGCTCAAGCGGTAGTACCGCTTATTGGAGCGGTAGTACCGTTCTCTGCTGTATCAGCAATCTTGTAACGGCCGTAACTTTTGCATACGAACTCGGATTGAGACGATTTTTATATCAAAATCGACCGATTCGACGAGACAAAGACAATCCGTGTAGAAACTTTTCTCATATAAGGCCGTCTTGGGGGCGTAATCAGCCGAATAGTGTTCTGCATACACTTCAAACACAACTTCGGCCTTAGAGATGAGATCGGATGGCTATGGCTCAAATATCAAAGTTTCTCCTTTCGATGATACGGAACTTTCTCACATTGAGCACTTTTCCATTAGAGGCTTCTTAATTATGTTTTTGACCATGCCAAAATCTGGTGTCAACACAAGTGTGTTGACATACGAACGCGTCACGCGTACCCGCGGCGCCGAGGGAGATGCTCCGCAGCTCGCACCGTGGGAGGCCTGCCGGAAGCGCGATACGCAAGACAATCCGGCCGGCGCTTTTGACACCAGACGCCCCAGTTACTCGGGAGGGACCCCGTCAGAGTACCCTATGACGATTGGCTGCTCCAAGTCGTCCTTAACGCCCCTGGAGCCTCGTGGATCGCTGCCCTCCTTCACGAAGAACGAACGAAGAACGAGAAGAAAGATAGAAGGGAGAGGGATAAAAGTAGGGTAAAAAGATGTAGACGTGTTTGTTCGATTGTGTGTTGTTTTAATCGGCCATCACCTCTTCTATTTAAGAGAGGGTTGGACTTCCCGTACAGGACACGGACCCAGATTTCCTTCCAAAGGGTCAAAAAACGCAGCCAAACTCGGACTTTTTCGATCTGCCGAGTCTGTGCGGCTATATGCAAGCGGTAGTACCGTTCTGGGCACGGTAGTACCGTTCCGGGCGGTAGTACCGCTCTAGTACCGCTTAGGATCTCGGGATCTCAGAAACTTTTTCGTAAGCGGTAGTAGACGCGGTAGTAGGAGCGGTAGTACCGCTCAAGCGGTAGTACCGCTTATTGGAGCGGTAGTACCGTTCTCTGCTGTATCAGCAATCTTGTAACGGCCGTAACTTTTGCATACGAACTCGGATGGAGACGATTTTTATATCATAATCGACCGATTCGACGAGACAAAGACAATCCATGTAGAAACTTTTCTCATATAAGGCTGTCTTGGGGGCGTAATCAGCCGAATAGTGTTCTGCATACACTTCAAACACAACTTCGGCCTTAGAGATGAGATCGGATGGCTATGGCTCAAATATCAAAGTTTCTCATTTCGATGATACAGAACTTTCTCACCTTGAGCACTTTTCCATTTGAGGCCTGCTTAATTATGTTTTTGACCATGCCAAAATCTTGTGTCAACACAAGTGTGTTGACATACGAACGCGTCACGCATACCCGCGGCGCCGAGGGAGATGCTCCGCAGCTCGCACCGTGGGAGGCCTGCCGGAAGCGCGATACGCAGGACAATCCGGCCGGCGCTTTTGACACCAGACGCCCCGGTTACTCGGGAGGGACCCCGTCAGAGTACCCGATGACGATTGGCTGCTCCAAGTCGTCCTTAATGCCCCTGGAGCCTCGTGGATCGCTGCCCTCCTTCACGAAGAACGAACGAAGAACGAGAAGAATGATACAAGGGAGAGGGATAAAAGTAGGGTAAAAAGATGTAGACGTGTTTGTTCGATTGTGTGTTGTTTTAATCGGCCATCACCTCTTCTATTTAAGAGGGGGTTGGACTTCCCGTACAGGACACGGACCCAGATTTCCTTCCAAAGGGTCAAAAAACGCAGCCAAACTCGGACTTTTTCGATCTGCCGAGTCTGTGCGGCTATAGGCAAGCGGTAGTACCGTTCTGGGCACGGTAGTACCGTTCCGGGAGGTAGTACCGCTCTAGTACCGCTTAGGGTCTCGGGATCTCAGAAACTTTTTCGTAAGCGGTAGTAGACGCGGTAGTAGGAGCGGTAGTACCGCTCAAGCGGTAGTACCGCTTATTGGAGCGGTAGTACCGTTCTCTGCTGTATCAGCAATCTTGTAACGGCCGTAACTTTTGCATACGAACTCGGATTGAGACGATTTTTATATCAAAATCGACCGATTCGACGAGACAAAGACAATCCATGTAGAAACTTTTCTCATATAAGGCTGTCTTGGGGGCGTAATCAGCCGAATAGTGTTCTGCATACACTTCAAACACAACTTCGGCCTTAGAGATGAGATCGGATGGCTATGGCTCAAATATCAAAGTTTCTCCTTTTGATGATACAGAACTTTCTCACCTTGAGCACTTTTCCATTTGAGGCCTTCTTAATTATGTTTTTGACCATGCCAAAATCTTGTGTCAACACAAGTGTGTTGACATACGAACGCGTCACGCGTACCCGCGGCGCCGAGGGAGATGCTCCGCAGCTCGCACCGTGGGAGGCCTGCCGGAAGCGCGATACGCAGGACAATCCGGCCGGCGCTTTTGACACCAGACGCCCCGGTTACTCGGGAGGGACCCCGTCAGAGTACCCGGTGACGATTGGCTGCTCCAAGTCGTCCTTAACGCCCCTGGAGCCTCGTGGATCGCTGCCCTCCTTCACGAAGAACGAACGAAGAATGAGAAGAAAGATACAAGGGAGAGGGATAAAAGTAAGGTAAAAAGATGTAGATGTGTTTGTTCGATTGTGTGTTGTTTTAATCGGCCATCACCTCTTCTATTTAAGAGGGGGTTGGACTTCCCGTACAGGACACGGACCCAGATTTCCTTCCAAAGGGTCAAAAAACGCAGCCAAACTCGGACTTTTTCGATCTGCCCGAGTCTGTGCGGCTATAGGCAAGCGGTAGTACCGTTCTGGGCACGGTAGTACCGTTCCGGGCGGTAGTACCGCTCTAGTACCGCTCTAGTACCGCTTAGGGTCTCGGGATGCCAGAAACTTTTTCGTAAGCGGTAGTAGACGCGGTAGTAGGAGCGGTAGTACCGCTTATTGGAGCGGTAGTACCGTTCTCTGTTGTATCAGCAATCTTGTAACGGCCGTAACTTTTGCATACGAACTCGGATTGAGACGATTTTTATATCAAAATCGACCAATTCGACGAGACAAAGACAATCCGTGTAGAAACCTTTCTAATATAAGGCCGTATTGGGGGCGTAATCAGCCGAATAGTGTTCTGCATACACTTCAAACACAACTTCGGCCTTAGAGATGAGATCGGATGGCTATGGCTCAAATATCAAAGTTTCTCCTTTCGATGATACGGAACTTTCTCACCTTGAGCACTTTTCCATTTGAGGCCTTCTTAATTATGTTTTTGACCATGCCAAAATCTGATGTCAACACAAGTGTGTTGACATACGAACGCGTCACGCGTACCCGCGGCGCCGAGGGAGATGCTCCGCAGCTCGCACCGTGGGAGTCCTGCCGGAAGCGCGATACGCAAGACAATCCGGCCGGCGCTTTTGACACTAGACGCCCCGGTTACTCGGGAGGGACCCCGTCAGAGTACCCGATGACGATTGGCTGCTCCAAGTCGTCCTTAACGCCCCTGGAGCCTCGTGGATCGCTGCCCTCCTTCACGAAGAACGAACGAAGAACGAGAAGAAAGATACAAGGGAGAGGGATAAAAGTAGGGTAAAAAGATGTAGATGTGTTTGTTCGATTGTGTGTTGTTTTAATCGGCCATCACCTCTTCTATTTAAGAGGGGGTTGGACTTCCCGTACAGGACACGGACCCAGATTTCCTTCCAAAGGGTCAAAAAACGCAGCCAAACTCGGACTTTTTCGATCTGCCCGAGTCTGTGCGGCTATAGGCAAGTGGTAGTACCGTTCTGGGCACGGTAGTACCGTTCCGGGCGGTAGTACCGCTCTAGTACCGCCCTAGTACCGCTTAGGGTCTCGGGATGCCAGAAAATTTTTCGTAAGCGGTAGTAGACGCGGTAGTAGGAGCGGTAGTACCGCTCAAGCGGTAGTACCGCTTATTGGAGCGGTAGTACCGTTCTCTGTTGTATCAGCAATCTTGTAACGGCCGTAACTTTTGCATACGAACTCGGATTGAGACGATTTTTATATCAAAATCGACCGATTCGACGAGACAAAGACAATTCAAGTAGAAACTTTTCTCATATAAGGCCGTATTGGGAGCGTAATCAGCCGAATAGTGTTCTTTATACACTTCAAACACAACTTCGGCCTTAGAGATGAGATCGGATGGCTATGGCTCAAATATCAAAGTTTCTCCTTTCGATGATACGGAACTTTCTCACCTTGAGCACTTTTCCATTTGAGGCCTTCTTAATTATGTTTTTGACCATGCCAAAATCTTGTGTCAACACAAGTGTGTTGACATACGAACGCGTCACGCGTACCCGCGGCGCCGAGGGAGATGCTCCGCAGCTCGCACCGTGGGAGGCCTGCCGGAAGCGCGATACGCAAGACAATCCGGCCGGCGCTTTTGACACCAGACGCCCCGGTTACTCGGGAGGGACCCCGTCAGAGTACCCGATGACGATTGGCTGCTCCATGTCGTCCTTAACGCCCCTGGAGCCTCGTGGATCGCTGCCCTCCTTCACGAAGAACGAACGAAGAACGAGAAGAAAGATACAAGGGAGAGGGATAAAAGTAGGGTAAAAAGATGTAGATGTGTTTGTTCGATTGTGTGTTGTTTTAATCGGCCATCACCTCTTCTATTTAAGAGGGGGTTGGACTTCCCGTACAGGACACGGACCCAGATTTCCTTCCAAAGGGTCAAAAAACGCAGCCAAACTCGGACTTTTTCGATCTGCCCGAGTCTGTGCGGCTATAGGCAAGCGGTAGTACCGTTCTGGGCACGGTAGTACCGTTCCGGGCGGTAGTACCGCTCTAGTACCGCTCTAGTACCGCTTAGGGTCTCGGGATGCCAGAAACTTTTTCGTAAGCGGTAGTAGACGCGATAGTAGGAGCGGTAGTACCGCTTATTGGAGCAGTAGTACCGTTCTCTGTTGTATCAGCAATCTTGTAACGGCCGTAACTTTTGCATACGAACTCGGATTGAGACGATTTTTATATCAAAATCGACCGATTCGACGAGACAAAGACAATCCGTGTAGAAACGTTTCTCATATAAGGCCGTATTGGGGGCGTAATCAGCCGAATAGTGTTCTGCATACACTTCAAACACAACTTCGGCCTTAGAGATGAGATCGGATGGCTATGGCTCAAATATCAAAGTTTCTCCTTTCGATGATACGGAACTTTCTCACCTTGACCACTTTTCCATTTGAGGCCTTCTTAATTATGTTTTTGACCATGCCAAAATCTGATGTCAACACAAGTGTGTTGACATACGAACGCGTCACGCGTACCCGCGGCGCCGAGGGAGATGCTCCGCCGCTCGCACCGTGGGAGTCCTGCCGGCAGCGCGATAAGCAAGACAATCCGGCCGGCGCTTTTGATACCAGACGCCCCGGTTACTCGGGAGGGACCCCGTCAGAGTACCCGATGACGATTGGCTGCTCCAAGTCGTCCTTAACGCCCCTGGAGCCTCGTGGATCGCTGCCCTCCTTCACGAAGAACGAACGAAGAACGAGAAGAAAGATACAAGGGAGAGGGATAAAAGTAGGGTAAAAAGATGTAGATGTGTTTGTTCGATTGTGTGTTGTTTTAATCGGCCATCACCTCTTCTATTTAAGAGGGGGTTGGACTTCCCGTACAGGACACGGACCCAGATTTCCTTCCAAAGGGTCAAAAAACGCAGCCAAACTCGGACTTTTTCGATCTGCCCGAGTCTGTGCGGCTATAGGCAAGTGGTAGTACCGTTCTGGGCACGGTAGTACCGTTCCGGGCGGTAGTACCGCTCTAGTACCGCCCTAGTACCGCTTAGGGTCTCGGGATGCCAGAAACTTTTTCGTAAGCGGTAGTAGACGCGGTAGTAGGAGCGGTAGTACCGCTCAAGCGGTAGTACCGCTTATTGGAGCGGTAGTACCGTTCTCTGTTGTATTAGCAATCTTATAACGGCCGTAACTTTTGCATACGAACTCGGATTGAGACGATTTTTATATCAAAATCGACCGATTCGACGAGACAAAGACAATTCGTGTAGAAACTTTTCTCATATAAGGCCGTATTGGGAGCGTAATCAGCCGAATAGTGTTCTGCATACACTTCAAACACAACTTCGGCCTTAGAGATGAGATCGGATGGCTATGGCTCAAATATCAAAGTTTCTCCTTTCGATGATACGGAACTTTCTCACCTTGAGCACTTTTCCATTTGAGGCCTTCTTAATAATGTTTTTGACCATGCCAAAATCTTGTGTCAACACAAGTGTGTTGACATACGAACGCGTCACGCGTACCCGCGGCGCCGAGGGAGATGCTCCGCAGCTCGCACCGTGGGAGGCCTGCCGGAAGCGCGATACGCAAGACAATCCGGCCGGCGCTTTTGACACCAGACGCCCCGGTTACTCGGGAGGGACCCCGTCAGAGTACCCGATGACGATTGGCTGCTCCAAGTCATCCTTAACGCCCCTGGAGCCTCGTGGATCGCTGCCCTCCTTCACGAAGAACGAACGAAGAACGAGAAGAAAGATACAAGGGAGAGGGATAAAAGTAGGGTAAAAAGATGTAGATGTGTTTGTTCGATTGTGTGTTGTTTTAATCGGCCATCACCTCTTCTATTTAAGAGGGGGTTGGACTTCCCGTACAGGAAACGGACCCAGATTTCCTTCCAAAGGGTCAAAAAACGCAGCCAAACTCGGACTTTTCCGATCTGCCGAGTCTGTGCGGCTATAGGCAAGCGGTAGTACCGTTCTGGGCACGGTAGTACCGTTCCGGGCGGTAGTACCGCTCTAGTACCGCTTAGGGTCTCGGGATGCCAGAAACTTTTTCGTAAGCGGTAGTAGACGTGGTAGTACGAGCGGTAGTAACGCTCAAGCGGTAGTACCGATTATTGGAGCGGTAGTACCGTTCTCTGCTGTATCAGCAATCTTGTAACGGCCGTAACTTTTGCATACGAACTCGGATTGAGACGATTTTTATATCAAAATTGACCGATTCGACGAGACAAAGACAATCCGTGTAGAAACTTTTCTCATATAAGGCCGTATTGGGGGCGTAATCATCCGAATAGTGTTCTGCATACACTTCAAACACAACTTCGGCCTTAGAGATGAGATCGGATGGCTATGGCTCAAATATCAAAGTTTCTCCTTACGATGATACGGAACTTTCTCACCTTGAGCACTTTTGCATTTGAGGCCTTCTTAATTATGTTTTTGACCATGCCAAAATCTTGTGTCAACACAAGTGTGTTGACATACGAACGCGTCACGCGTACCCGCGGCGCCGAGGGAGATGCTCCGCAGCTCGCACCGTGGGAGGCCTGCCGGAAGCGCGATACGCAAGACAATCCGGCCGGCGCTTTTGACACCAGACGCCCCGGTTACTCGGGAGGGACCCCGTCAGAGTACCCGATGACGATTGGCTGCTCCAAGTCGTCCTTAACGCCCCTGGAGCCTCGTGGATCGCTGCCCTCCTTCACGAAGAACGAACGAAGAACGAGAAGAAAGATACAAGGGAGAGGGATAAAAGTAGGGTAAAAAGATGTAGATGTGTTTGTTCGATTGTGTGTTGTTTTAATCGGCCATCACCTCTTCTATTTAAGAGGGGCTTGGACTTCCCGTACAGGACACGGACCCAGATTTCCTTCGAAAGGGTCAAAAAGCGCAGCCAAACTCGGACTTTTTCGATCTGCCCGAGTCTGTGCGGCTATAGGCAAGCGGTAGTACCGTTCTGGGCAGGGTAGTACCGTTCCGGGCGGTAGTACCGCTCTAGTACCGCTTAGGGTCTCGGGATGCCAGAAACTTTTTCGTAAGCGGTAGTAGACGCGGTAGTAGGAGCGGTAGTACCGCTTATTGGAGCGGTAGTACCGTTCTCTGCTGTATCAGCAATCTTGTAACGGCCGTAACTTTTGCATACGAACTCGGATTGAGACGATTTTTATATCAAAATCGACCGATTCGACGAGACAAAGACAATCCGTGTAGAAACTTTTCTCATATAAGGCCGTATTGGGGGGCGTAATCAGCCGAATAGTGTTCTGCATACACTTCAAACACAACTTCGGCCTTAGAGATGAGATCGGATGGCTATGGCTCAAATATCAAAGTTTCTCCTTTCGATGATACGGAACTTTCTCACCTTGACCACTTTTCCATTTGAGGCCTTCTTAATTATGTTTTTCACCATGTCAAAATCTGATGTCAACACAAGTGTGTTGACATACGAACGCGTCACGCGTACCCGCGGCGCCGAGGGAGATGCTCCGCAGCTCGCACCGTGGGAGTCCTGCCGGAAGCGCGATACGCAAGACAATCCGGCCGGCGCTTTTGACACCAGACGCCCCGGTTACTCGGGAGGGACCCCGTCAGAGTACCCGATGACGATTGGCTGCTCCAAGTCGTCCTTAACGCCCCTGGAGCCTCGTGGATCGCTGCCCTCCTTCACGAAGAACGAACGAAGAACGAGAAGAAAGATACAAGGGAGAGGGATAAAAGTAGGGTAAAAAGATGTAGATGTGTTTGTTCGATTGTGTGTTGTTTTAATCGGCCATCACCTCTTCTATTTAAGAGGGGGTTGGACTTCCCGTACAGGACACGGACCCAGATTTCCTTCCAAAGGGTCAAAAAACGCAGCCAAACTCGGACTTTTTCGATCTGCCCGAGTCTGTGCGGCTATAGGCAAGTGGTAGTACCGTTCTGGGCACGGTAGTACCGTTCCGGGCGGTAGTACCGCTCTAGTACCGCCCTAGTACCGCTTAGGGTCTCGGGATGCCAGAAACTTTTTCGTAAGCGGTAGTAGACGCGGTAGTAGGAGCGGTAGTACCGCTCAAGCGGTAGTACCGCTTATTGGAGCGGTAGTACCGTTCTCTGTTGTATCAGCAATCTTGTAACGGCCGTAACTTTTGCATACGAACTCGGATTGAGACGATTTTTATATCAAAATCGACCGATTCGACGAGACAAAGACAATCCGTGTAGAAACTTTTCTCATATAAGGCCGTATTGGGGGCGTCATCAGCCGAATAGTGTTCTGCATACACTTCAAACACAACTTCGGCCTTAGAGATGAGATCGGATGGCTATGGCTCAAATATCAAAGTTTCTCCTTACGATGATACGGAACTTTCTCACCTTGAGCACTTTTCCATTTGAGGCCTTCTTAATTATGTTTTTGACCATGCCAAAATCTTGTGTCAACACAAGTGTGTTGACATACGAACGCGTCACGCGTACCCGCGGCGCCGAGGGAGATGCTCCGCAGCTCGCACCGTGGGAGGCCTGCCGGAAGCGCGATACGCAAGACAATCCGGCCGGCGCTTTTGACACCAGACGCCCCGGTTACTCGGGAGGGACCCCGTCAGAGTACCCGATGACGATTGGCTGCTCCAAGTCGTCCTTAACGCCCCTGGAGCCTCGTGGATCGCTGCCCTCCTTCACGAAGAACGAGAAGAAAGATACAAGGGAGAGGGATAAAAGTAGGGTAAAAAGATGTAAATGTGTTTGTTCGATTGTGTGTTGTTTTAATCGGCCATCACCTCTTCTATTTAAGAGGGGCTTGGACTTCCCGTACAGGACACGGACCCAGATTTCCTTCGAAAGGGTTAAAAAAACGCAGCCAAACTCGGACTTTTTCGATCTGCCCGAGTCTGTGCGGCTATAGGCAAGCGGTAGTACCGTTCTGGGCACGGTAGTACCGTTCCGGGCGGTAGTACCGCTCTAGTACCGCTTAGGGTCTCGAGATGCCAGAAACTTTTTCGTAAGCGGTAGTAGACGCGGTAGTACGAGCGGTAGTACCGCTCAAGCGGTAGTACCGCTTATTGGAGCGGTAGTACCGTTCTCTGCTGTATCAGCAATCTTGTAACGACCGTAACTTTTGCATACGAACTCGGATTGAGACGATTTTTATATCAAAATCGACCGATTCGACGAGACAAAGACAATCCGTGTAGAAACTTTTCTCATATAAGGCTGTATTGGGGGCGTAATCAGCCGAATAGTGTTCTGCATACACTTCAAACACAACTTCGGCCTTAGAGATGAGATCGGATGGCTATGGCTCAAATATCAAAGTTAATCCTTACGATGATACGGAACTTTCTCACCTTGAGCACTTTTGCATTTGAGGCTTTCTTAATTATGTTTTTGACCATGCCAAAATCTTGTGTCAACACAAGTGTGTTGACATACGAACGCGTCACGCGTACCCGCGGCGCCGAGGGAGATGCTCCGCAGCTCGCACCGTGGGAGGCCTGCCGGAAGCGCGATACGCAAGACAATCCGGCCGGCGCTTTTGACACCAGACGCCCCGGTTACTCGGGAGGGACCCCGTCAGAGTACCCGATGACGATTGGCTGCTCCAAGTCGTCCTTAACGCCCCTGGAGCCTCGTGGATCGCTGCCCTCCTTCACGAAGAACGAACGAAGAACGAGAAGAAAGATACAAGGGAGAGGGATAAAAGTAGGGTAAAAAGATGTAGATGTGTTTGTTCGATTGTGTGTTGTTTTAATCGGCCATCACCTCTTCTATTTAAGAGGGGCTTGGACTTCCCGTACAGGACACGGACCCAGATTTCCTTCGAAAGGGTCAAAAAACGCAGCCAAACTCGGACTTTTTCGATCTGCCCGAGTCTGTGCGGCTATAGGCAAACGGTAGTACCGTTCTGGGCACGGTAGTACCGTTCCGGGCGGTAGTACCGCTCTAGTACCGCTTAGGGTCTCGGGATGCCAGAAACTTTTTCGTAAGCGGTAGTAGACGCGGTAGTAGGAGCGGTAGTACCGCTTATTGGAGCGGTAGTACCGTTCTCTGCTGTATCAGCAATCTTGTAACGGCCGTAACTTTTGCATACGAACTCGGATTGAGACGATTTTTATATCAAAATCGACCGATTCGACGAGACAAAGACAATCCGTGTAGAAACTTTTCTCATATAAGGCCGTATTGGGGGCGTAATCAGCCGAATAGTGTTCTGCATACACTTCAAACACAACTTCGGCCTTAGAGATGAGATCGGATGGCTATGGCTCAAATATCAAAGTTTCTCCTTTCGATGATACGGAACTTTCTCACCTTGAGCACTTTTCCATTTGAGGCCTTCTTAATTATATTTTTGACCATGCCAAAATCTTGTGTCAACACAAGTGTGTTGACATACGAACGCGTCACGCGTACCCGCGGCGCCGAGGGAGATGCTCCGCAGCTCGCACCGTGGGAGGCCTGCCGGAAGCGCGATACGCAAGACAATCCGGCCGACGCTTTTGACACCAGACGCCCCGGTTACTCGGGAGGGACCCCGTCAGAGTACCCGATGACGATTGGCTGCTCCAAGTCGTCCTTAACGCCCCTGGAGCCTCGTGGATCGCTGCCCTCCTTCACGAAGAACGAACGAAGAACGAGAAGAAAGATACAAGGGAGAGGGATAAAAGTAGGGTAAAAAGATGTATATGTGTTTGTTCGATTGTGTGTTGTTTTAATCGGCCATCACCTCTTCTATTTAAGAGGGGGTTGGACTTCCCGTACAGGACACGGACCCAGATTTCCTTCCAAAGGGTCAAAAAACGCAGCCAAACTCGGACTTTTTCGATCTGCCGAGTCTGTGCGGCTATAGGCAAGCGGTAGTACCGTTCTGGGCACGGTAGTACCGTTCCGGGCGGTAGTACCGCTCTAGTACCGCTTAGGGTCTCGGGATGCCAGAAACTTTTTCGTAAGCGGTAGTAGACTCGGTAGTAGGAGCGGTAGTACCGCTCAAGCGGTAGTACCGATTATTGGAGCGGTAGTACCGTTCTTTGCTGTATCAGCAATCTTTTAACGGCCGTAACTTTTGCATACGAACTCGGATTGAGACGATTTTTATATCAAAATCGACCGATTCGACGAGACAAAGACAATCCGTGTAAAAACTTTTCTCATATAAGGCCGTATTGGGGGCGTAATCAGCCGAATAGTGTTCGGCATACACTTCAAACACAACTTCGGCCTTAGAGATGAGATCGGATGGCTATGGCTCAAATATCAAAGTTTCTCCTTACGATGATACGGAACTTTCTCACCTTGAGCACTTTTGCATTTGAGGCCTTCTTAATTATGTTTTTGACCATGCCAAAATATTGTGTCAACACAAGTGTGTTGACATACGAACGCGTCACGCGTACCCGCGGCGCCGAGGGAGATGCTCCGCAGCTCGCACCGTGGGAGGCCTGCCGGAAGCGCGATACGGAAGACAATCCGGCCGGCGCTTTTGACACCAGACGCCCCGGTTACTCAGGAGGGACCCCGTCAGAGTACCCGATGACGATTGGCTGCTCCAAGTCGTCCTTAACGCCCCTGGAGCCTCGTGGATCGCTGCCCTCCTTCACGAAGAACGAACGAAGAACGAGAAGAAAGATACAAGGGAGAGGGATAAAAGTAGGGTAAAAAGATGTAGATGTGTTTGTTCGATTGTGTGTTGTTTTAATCGGCCATCACCTCTTCTATTTAAGAGGGGCTTGGACTTCCCGTACAGGACACGGACCCAGATTTCCTTCGAAAGGGTCAAAAAACGCAGCCAAACTCGGACTTTTTCGATCTGCCCGAGTCTGTGCGGCTATAGGCAAGCGGTAGTACCGTTCTGGGCACGGTAGTACCGTTCCGGGCGGTAGTACCGCTCTAGTACCGCTCTAGTACCGCTTAGGGTCTTGGGATGCCAGAAACTTTTTCGTAAGCGGTAGTAGACGCGGTAGTAGGAGCGGTAGTACCGCTCAAGCGGTAGTACCGCTTATTGGAGCGGTAGTACCGTTCTCTGCTGTATCAGCAATCTTGTAACGGCCGTAACTTTTGCATACGAACTCGGATTGAGACGATTTTTATATCAAAATCGACCGATTCGACGAGACAAAGACAATCCGTGTAGAAAGTTTTCTCATATAAGGCAGTATTGGGGGCGTAATCAGCCGAATAGTGTTCTGCATACACTTCAAACACAACTTCGGCCTTAGAGATGAGATCGGATGGCTATGGCTCAAATATCAAAGTTTCTCCTTTCGATGATACGGAACTTTCTCACCTTGAGCACATTTCCATTTGAGGCCTTCTTAATTATGTTTTTGACCATGCCAAAATCTTGTGTCAACACAAGTGTGTTGACATACGAACGCGTCACGCGTACCCGCGGCGCCGAGGGAGATGCTCCGCAGCTCGCACCGTGGGAGGCCTGCCGGAAGCGCGATACGCAAGACAATCCAGCCGGCGCTTTTGACACCAGACGCCCCGGTTACTCGGGAGGGACCCCGTCAGAGTACCCGATGACGATTGGCTGCTCCAAGTCGTCCTTAACGCCCCTGGAGCCTCGTGGATCGCTGCCCTCCTTCACGAAGAACGAACGAAGAACGAGAAAAAAGATACAAGGGAGAAGGATAAAAGTAGGGTAAAAAGATGTAGATGTGTTTGTTCGATTGTGTGTTGTTTTAATCGGCCATCACCTCTTCTATTTAAGAGGGGGTTGGACTTCCCGTACAGGACACGGACCAAGATTTCCTTCCAAAGGGTCAAAAAACGCAGCCAAACTCGGACTTTTTCGATCTGCCGAGTCTGTGCGGCTATAGGCAAGCGGTAGTACCGTTCTGGGCACGGTAGTACCGTTCCGGGCGGTAGTACCGCTCTAGTACCGCTTAGGGTCTCGGGATGCCAGAAACTTTTTCGTAAGCGGTAGTAGACTCGGTAGTAGAAGCGGTAGTACCGCTCAAGCGGTAGTACCGATTATTGGAGCGGTAGTACCGTTCTCTGCTGTATCAGCAATCTTTTAACGGCCGTAACTTTTGCATACGAACTCGGATTGAGACGATTTTTATATCAAAATCGACCGATTCGACGAGACAAAGACAATCCGTGTAAAAACTTTTCTCATATAAGGCCGTATTGGGGGCGTAATCAGCCGAATAGTGTTCTGCATACACTTCAAACACAACTTCGGCCTTAGAGATGAGATCGGATGGCTATGGCTCAAATATCAAAGTTTCTCCTTACGATGATACGGAACTTTCTCACCTTGAGCACTTTTGCATTTGAGGCCTTCTTAATTATGTTTTTGACCATGCCAAAATATTGTGACAACTCAAGTGTGTTGACATACGAACGCGTCACGCGTACCCACAGCGCCGAGGGAGATGCTCCGCAGCTCGCACCGTGGGAGGCCTGCCGGAAGCGCGATACGCAAGACAATCCGGCCGGCGCTTTTGACACCAGACGCCCCGGTTACTCGGGAGGGACCCCGTCAGAGTACCCGATGACGATTGGCTGCTCCAAGTCGTCCTTAACGCCCCTGGAGCCTCGTGGATCGCTGCCCTCCTTCACGAAGAACGAACGAAGAACGAGAAGAAAGATACAAGGGAGAGGGATAAAAGTAGGGTAAAAAGATGTAGATGTGTTTGTTCGATTGTGTGTTGTTTTAATGGGCCATCACCTCTTCTATTTAAGAGGGGCTTGGACTTCCCGTACAGGACACGGACCCAGATTTCCTTCGAAAGGGTCAAAAAACGCAGCCAAACTCGGACTTTTTCGATCTGCCCGAGTCTGTGCGGCTATAGGCAAGCGGTAGTACCGTTCTGGGCACGGTAGTACCGTTCCGGGCGGTAGTACCGCTCTAGTACCGCTCTAGTACCGCTTAGGGTCTCGGGATGCCAGAAACTTTTTCGTAAGCGGTAGTAGACGCGGTAGTAGGAGCGGTAGTACCGCTCAAGCGGTAGTACCGCTTATTGGAGCGGTAGTACCGTTCTCTGCTGTATCAGCAATCTTGTAACGGCCGTAACTTTTGCATACGAACTCGGATTGAGACGATTTTTATATCAAAATCGACCGATTCGACGAGACAAAGACAATCCGTGTAGAAAGTTTTCTCATATAAGGCCGTATTGGGGGCGTAATCAGCCGAATAGTGTTCTGCATACACTTCAAACACAACTTCGGCCTTAGAGATGAGATCGGATGGCTATGGCTCAAATATCAAAGTTTCTCCTTTCGATGATACGGAACTTTCTCACCTTGAGCACATTTCCATTTGAGGCCTTCTTAATTATGTTTTTGACCATGTCAAAATCTTGTGTCAACACAAGTGTGTTGACATACGAACGCGTCACGCGTACCCGCGGCGCCGAGGGAGATGCTCCGCAGCTCGCACCGTGGGAGGCCTGCCGGAAGCGCGATACGCAAGACAATCCAGCCGGCGCTTTTGACACCAGACGCCCCGGTTACTCGGGAGGGACCCCGTCAGAGTACCCGATGACGATTGGCTGCTCCAAGTCGTCCTTAACGCCCCTGGAGCCTCGTGGATCGCTGCCCTCCTTCACGAAGAACGAACGAAGAACGAGAAAAAAGATACAAGGGAGAGGGATAAAAGTAGGGTAAAAAGATGTAGATGTGTTTGTTCGATTGTGTGTTGTTTTAATCGGCCATCACCTCTTCTATTTAAGAGGGGGTTGGACTTCCCGTACAGGACACGGACCCAGATTTTCTTCCAAAGGGTCAAAAAACGCAGCCAAACTCGGACTTTTTCGATCTGCCCGAGTCTGTGCGGCTATAGGCAAGCGGTAGTACCGTTCTGGGCACGGTAGTACCGTTCCGGGCGGTAGTACCGCTCTAGTACCGCTCTAGTACCGCTTAGGGTCTCGGGATGCCAGAAACTTTTTCGTAAGCGGTAGTAGACGCGGTAGTAGGAGCGGTAGTACCGCTTAAGCGGTAGTACCGCTTATTGGAGCGGTAGTACCGTTCTCTGCTGTATCAGCAATCTTGTAACGGCCGTAACTTTTGCATACGAACTCGGATTGAGACGATTTTTATATCAAAATCGACCGATTCGACGAGACAAAGACAATCCGTGTAGAAACTTTTCTCATATAAGGCCGTATTGGGGGCGTAATCAGCCGAATAGTGTTCGGCATACATTTCAAACACAACTTCGGCCTTAGAGATGAGATCGGATGGCTATGGCTCAAATATCAAAGTTTCTCCTTTCGATGATACGGAACTTTCTCACCTTGAGCACTTTTCCATTTGAGGCCTTCTTAATTATGTTTTTAACCATGCCAAAATCTTGTGTCAACACAAGTGTGTTGACATACGAACGCGTCACGCGTACCCGCGGCGCCGAGGGAGATGCTCCGCAGCTCGCACCGTGGGAGGCCTGCCGGAAGCGCGATACGCAAGACAATCCGGTCGGCGCTTTAGACACCAGACGCCCCGGTTACTTGGGAGGGACCCCGTCAGAGTACCCGATGACGATTGGCTGCTCCAAGTCGTCCTTAACGCCCCTGGAGCCTCGTGGATCGCTGCCCTCCTTCACGAAGAACGAACGAAGAACGAGAAAAAAGATACAAGGGAGAGGGATAAAAGTAGGGTAAAAAGATGTAGATGTGTTTGTTCGATTGTGTGTTGTTTTAATCGGCCATCACCTCTTCTATTTAAGAGGGGGTTGGACTTCCCGTACAGGACACGGACCCAGATTTCCTTCCAAAGGGTCAAAAAACGCAGCCAAACTCGGACTTTTTCGATCTGTCGAGTCTGTGCGGCTATAGGCAAGCGGTAGTACCGTTCTGGGCACGGTAGTACCGTTCCGGGCGGTAGTACCGCTCTAGTACCGCTTAGGGTCTCGGGATGCCAGAAAATTTTTCGTAAGCGGTAGTAGACGCGGTAGTAGGAGCGGTAGTACCGCTCAAGCGGTAGTACCGATTATTGGAGCGGTAGTACCGTTCTCTGCTGTATCAGCAATCTTGTAACGGCCGTAACTTTTGCAAACCAACTCGGATTGAGACGATTTTTATATCAAAATCGACCGATTCGACGAGACAAAGACAATCCGTGTAGAAACTTTTCTCATATAAGGCCGTATTGGGGGCGTAATCAGCCGAATAGTGTTCTGCATACACTTCAAACACAACTTCGGCCTTAGAGATGAGATCGGATGGCTATGGCTCAAATATCAAAGTTTCTCCTTACGATGATACGGAACTTTCTCACCTTGAGCACTTTTGCATTTGAGGCCTTCTTAATTATGTTTTTGACCATGCCAAAATCTTGTGTCAACACAAGTGTGTTGACATACGAACGCGTCACGCGTACCCGCGACGCCGAGGGAGATGCTCCGCAGCTCGCACCGTGGGAGGCTTGCCGGAAGCGCGATACGCAAGACAATCCGGCCGGCGCTTTTGACACCAGACGCCCCGGTTACTCGGGAGGGACCCCGTCAGAGTACCCGATGACGATTGGCTGCTCCAAGTCGTCCTTAATGCCCCTGGAGCCTCGTGTATCGCTGCCCTCCTTCACGAAGAAAACGAACGAAGAACGAGAAGAAAGATACAAGGGAGAGGGATAAAAGTAGGGTAAAAAGATGTAGATGTGTTTGTTCGATTGTGTGTTGTTTTAATCGGCCATCACCTCTTCTATTTAAGAGGGGCTTGGACTTCCCGTACAGGACACGGACCCAAATTTCCTTCGAAAGGGTCAAAAAACGCAGCCAAACTCGGACTTTTTCGATCTACCCGAGTCTGTGCGGCTATAGGCAAGCGGTAGTACCGTTCTGGGCACGGTAGTACCGTTCCGGGCGGTAGTACCGCTCTAGTACCGCTCTAGTACCGCTTAGGGTCTCGGGATGCCAGAAACTTTTTCGTAAGCGGTAGTAGACGCGGTAGTAGGAGCGGTAGTACCGCTCAAGCGGTAGTACCGCTTATTGGAGCGGTAGTACCGTTCTCTGCTGTATCAGCAATCTTGTAACGGCCGTAACTTTTGCATACGAACTCGGATTGAGACGATTTTTATATCAAAATCGACCGATTCAACGAGACAAAGACAATCCGTGTAGAAACTTTTCTCATATAAGGCCGTATTGGGGGCGTAATCAGCCGAATAGTGTTCGGCATACACTTCAAACACAACTTCGGCCTTAGAGATGAGATCGGATGGCTATGGCTCAAATATCAAAGTTTCTCCTTTCGATAATACGGAACTTTCTCACCTTGAGCACTTTTCCATTTGAGGCCTTCTTAATTATGTTTTTGACCATGCCAAAATCTTGTGTCAACACAAGTGTGTTGACATACGAACGCGTCACGCGTACCCGCGGCGCCGAGGGAGATGCTCCGCAGCTCGCACCGTGGGAGGCCTGCCGGAAGCGCGATACGCAAGACAATCCGGCCGGCGCTTTTGACACCAGACGCCCCGGTTACTTGGGAGGGACCCCGTCAGAGTACCCGATGACGATTGGCTGCTCCAAGTCGTCCTTAACGCCCCTGGAGCCTCGTGGATCGCTGCCCTCCTTCACGAAGAACGAACGAAGAACGAGAAAAAAGATACAAGGGAGAGGGATAAAAGTAGGGTAAAAAGATGTAGATGTGTTTGTTCGATTGTGTGTTGTTTTAATCGGCCATCACCTCTTCTATTTAAGAGGGGGTTGGACTTCCCGTACAGGACACGGACCCAGATTTCCTTCCAAAGGGTCAAAAAACGCAGCCAAACTCGGACTTTTTCGATCTGTCGAGTCTGTGCGGCTATAGGCAAGCGGTAGTACCGTTCTGGGCACGGTAGTACCGTTCCGGGCGGTAGTACCGCTCTAGTACCGCTTAGGGTCTCGGGATGCCAGAAAATTTTTCGTAAGCGGTAGTAGACGCGGTAGTAGGAGCGGTAGTACCGCTCAAGCGGTAGTACCGATTATTGGAGCAGTAGTACCGTTCTCTGCTGTATCAGCAATCTTGTAACGGCCGTAACTTTTGCAAACCAACTCGGATTGAGACGATTTTTATATCAAAATCGACCGATTCGACGAGACAAAGACAATCCGTGTAGAAACTTTTCTCATATAAGGCCGTATTGGGGGCGTAATCAGCCGAATAGTGTTCTGCATACACTTCAAACACAACTTCGGCCTTAGAGATGAGATCGGATGGCTATGGCTCAAATATCAAAGTTTCTCCTTACGATGATACGGAACTTTCTCACCTTGAGCACTTTTGCATTTGAGGCCTTCTTAACTATGTTTTTGACCATGCCAAAATCTTGTGTCAACACAAGTGTGTTGACATACGAACGCGTCACGCGTACCCGCGACGCCGAGGGAGATGCTCCGCAGCTCGCACCGTGGGAGGCCTGCCGGAAGCGCGATACGCAAGACAATCCGGCCGGCGCTTTTGACACCAGACGCCCCGGTTACTCGGGAGGGACCCCGTCAGAGTACCCGATGACGATTGGCTGCTCCAAGTCGTCCTTAATGCCCCTGGAGCCTCGTGTATCGCTGCCCTCCTTCACGAAGAAAACGAACGAAGAACGAGAAGAAAGATACAAGGGAGAGGGATAAAAGTAGGGTAAAAAGATGTAGATATGTTTGTTCGATTGTGTGTTGTTTTAATCGGCCATCACCTCTTCTATTTAAGAGGGGCTTGGACTTCCCGTACAGGACACGGACCCAAATTTCCTTCGAAAGGGTCAAAAAACGCAGCCAAACTCGGACTTTTTCGATCTACCCGAGTCTGTGCGGCTATAGGCAAGCGGTAGTACCGTTCTGGGCACGGTAGTACCGTTCCGGGCGGTAGTACCGCTCTAGTACCGCTCTAGTACCGCTTAGGGTCTCGGGATGCCAGAAACTTTTTCGTAAGCGGTAGTAGACGCGGTAGTAGGAGCGGTAGTACCGCTCAAGCGGTAGTACCGCTTATTGGAGCGGTAGTACCGTTCTCTGCTGTATCAGCAATCTTGTAACGGCCGTAACTTTTGCATACGAACTCGGATTGAGACGATTTTTATATCAAAATCGACCGATTCAACGAGACAAAGACAATCCGTGTAGAAAATTTTCTCATATAAGGCCGTATTGGGGGCGTAATAAGCCGAATAGTGTTCGGCATACACTTCAAACACAACTTCGGCCTTAGAGATGAGATCGGATGGCTATGGCTCAAATATCAAAGTTTCTCCTTTCGATGATACGGAACTTTCTCACCTTGAGCACTTTTCCATTTGAGGCCTTCTTAATTATGTTTTTGACCATGCCAAAATCTTGTGTCAACACAAGTGTGTTGACATACGAACGCGTCACGCGTACCCGCGGCGCCGAGGGAGATGCTCCACAGCTCGCACCGTGGGAGGCCTGCCGGAAGCGCGATACGCAAGACAATCCGGCCGGCGCTTTTGACACCAGACGCCCCGGTTACTCGGGAGGGACCCCGTCAGAGTACCCGATGACGATTGGCTGCTCCAAGTCGTCCTTAACGCCCCTGGAGCCTCGTGGATCGCTGCCCTCCTTCACGAAGAACGAACGAAGAACGAGAAGAAAGATACAAGGGAGAGGGATAAAAGTAGGGTAAAAAGATGTAGATGTGTTTGTTCGATTGTGTGTTGTTTTAATCGGCCATCACCTCTTCTATTTAAGAGGGGGTTGGACTTCCCGTACAGGACACGGACCCAGATTTCCTTCCAAAGGGTCAAAAAACGCAGCCAAACTCGGACTTTTTCGATCTGCCGAGTCTGTGCGGCTATAGGCAAGCGGTAGTACCGTTCTGGGCACGGTAGTACCGTTCCGGGCGGTAGTACCGCTCTAGTACCGCTTAGGGTCTCGGGATGCCAGAAACTTTTTCGTAAGCGATAGTAGACGCGGTAGTAGGAGCGGTAGTACCGCTCAAGCGGTACTACCGATTATTGGAGCGGTAGTACCGTTCTCTGCTGTATCAGCAACCTTATAACGACCGTAACTTTTGCATACGAACTCGGATTGAGACGATTTTTATATCAAAATCGACCGATTCGACGAGACAAAGACAATCCGTGTAGAAACTTTTCTCATATAAGGCCGTATTGGGGGCGTAATCAGCCAAATAGTGTTCTGCATACACTTCAAACACAACTTCGGCCTTAGAGATGAGATCGGATGGCTATGGCTCAAATATCAAAGTTTCTCCTTACGATGATACGGAACTTTCTCACCTTGAGCACTTTTGCATTTGAGGCCTTCTTAATTATGTTTTTGACCATGCCAAAATCTTGTGTCAACACAAGTGTGTTGACATCCGAACGCGTCACGCGTACCCGCGGCGCCGAGGGAGATGCTCCGCAGCTCGCACCGTGGGAGGCCTGCCGGAAGCGCGATACGCAAGACAATCCGGCCGACGCTTTTGACACCAGACGCCCCGGTTACTCGGGAGGGACCCCGTCAGAGTACCCGATGACGATTGGCTGCTCCAAGTCGTCCTTAACGCCCCTGGAGCCTCGTGGATCGCTGCCCTCCTTCACGAAGAACGAGAAGAAAGATACAAGGGAGAGGGATAAAAGTAGGGTAAAAAGATGTAGATGTGTTTGTTCAATTGTGTGTTGTTTTAATCGGCCATCACCTCTTCTATTTAAGAGGGGCTTGGACTTCCCGTACAGGACACGGACCCAGATTTCCTTCGAAAGGGTCAAAAAACGCAGCCAAACTCGGACTTTTTCGATCTGCCCGAGTCTGTGCGGCTATAGGCAAGCGGTAGTACCGTTCTGGGCACGGTAGTACCGTTCCGGGCGGTAGTACCGCTCTAGTACCGCTCTAGTACCGCTTAGGGTCTCGGGATGCCAGAAACTTTTTCGTAAGCGGTAGTAGACGCGGTAGTAGGAGCGGTAGTACCGCTCAAGCGGTAGTACCGATTATTGGAGCGGTAGTACCGTTCTCTGCTGTATCAGCAATCTTGTAACGACCGTAACTTTTGCATACGAACTCGGATTGAGACGATTTTTATATCAAAATCGACCGATTCGACGAGACAAAGACAATCCGTGTAGAAACTTTTCTCATATAAGGCCGTATTGGGGGCGTAATCAGCCGAACAGTGTTCTGCATACACTTCAAACACAACTTCGGCCTTAGAGATGAGATCGGATGGCTATGGCTCAAATATCAAAGTTTCTCCTTACGATGATACGGAACTTTCTCACCTTGAGCACTTTTGCATTTGAGGCCTTCTTAATTATGTTTTTGACCATGCCAAAATCTTGTGTCAACACAAGTGTGTTGACATACGAACGCGTCACGCGTACCCGCGGCGCCGAGGGAGATGCTCCGCAGCTCGCACCGTGGGAGGCCTGCCGGAAGCGCGATACGCAAGACAATCCGGCCAGCGCTTTTGACACCAGACGCCCCGGTTACTCGGGAGGGACCCCGTCAGAGTACCCGATGACGATTGGCTGCTCCAAGTCGTCCTTAACGCCCCTGGAGCCTCGTGGATCGCTGCCCTCCTTCACGAAGAACGAACGAAGAACGAGAAGAAAGATACAAGGGAGAGGGATAAAAGTAGGGTAAAAAGATGTAGATGTGTTTGTTCGATTGTGTGTTGTTTTAATCGGCCATCACCTCTTCTATTTAAGAGGGGCTTGGACTTCCCGTACAGGACACGGACCCAGATTTCCTTCGAAAGGGTCAAAAAACGCAGCCAAACTCGGACTTTTTCGATCTGCCCGAGTCTGTGCGGCTATAGGCAAGCGGTAGTACCGTTCTGGGCACGGTAGTACCGTTCCGGGCGGTAGTACCGCTCTAGTACCGCTCTAGTACCGCTTAGGGTCTCGGGATGCCAGAAACTTTTTCGTAAGCGGTAGTAGACGCGGTAGTAGGAGCGGTAGTACCGCTTATTGGAGCGGTAGTACCGTTCTCTGCTGTATCAGCAATCTTGTAACGGCCGTAACTTTTGCATACGAACTCGGATTGAGACGATTTTTATATCAAAATCAACCGATTCGACGAGACAAAGACAATCCGTGTAGAAAGTTTTCTCATATAAGGCCGTATTGGGGGCATAATAAGCCGAATAGTGTTCTGCATACACTTCAAACACAACTTCGGCCTTAGAGATGAGATCGGATGGCTATGGCTCAAATATCAAAGTTTCTCCTTTCGATGATACGGAACTTTCTCACCTTGAGCACTTTTCCATTTGAGGCCTTCTTAATTATGTTTTTGACCATGCCAAAATCTTGTGTCAACACAAGTGTGTTGACATACGAACGCGTCACGCGTACCCGCGGCGCCGAGGGAGATGCTCCGCAGCTCGCACCGTGGGAGGCCTGCCGGAAGCGCGATACGCAAGACAATCCGGCCGGCGCTTTTGACACCAGACGCCCCGGTTACTCGGGAGGGACCCCGTCAGAGTACCCGATGACGATTGGCTGCTCCAAGTCGTCCTTAACGCCCCTGGAGCCTCGTGGATCGCTGCCCTCCTTCACGAAGAACGAACGAAGAACGAGAAGAAAGATACAAGGGAGAGGGATAAAAGTAGGGTAAAAAGATGTAGATGTGTTTGTTCGATTGTGTGTTGTTTTAATCGGCCATCACCTCTTCTATTTAAGAGGGGGTTGGACTTCCCGTACAGGACACGGACCCAGATTTCCTTCCAAAGGGTCAAAAAACGCAGCCAAACTCGGACTTTTTTGATCTGCCCGAGTCTGTGCGGCTATAGGCAAGCGGTAGTACCGTTCTGGGCACGGTAGTACCGTTCCGGGCGGTAGTACCGCTCTAGTACCGCTCTAGTACCGCTTAGGGTCTCGGGATGCCAGAAACTTTTTCGTAAGCGGTAGTAGACGCGGTAGTAGGAGCGGTAGTACCGCTCAAGCGGTAGTACCGATTATTGGAGCGGTAGTACCGTTCTCTGCTGTATCAGCAATCTTGTAACGGCCGTAACTTTTGCATACGAACTCGGATTGAGACGATTTTTATATCAAAATCGACCGATTCGACGAGACAAAGACAATCCGTGTAAAAACTTTTCTCATATAAGGCCGTATTGGGGGCGTAATCAGCTGAATAGTGTTCTGCATACACTTCAAACACAACTTCGGCCTTAGAGATGAGATCGGATGGCTATGGCTCAAATATCAAAGTTTCTCCTTACGATGATACGGAACTTTCTCACCTTGAGCACTTTTGCATTTGAGGCCTTCTTAATTATGTTTTTGACCATGCCAAAATCTTGTGTCAACACAAGTGTGTTGACATACGAACGCGTCACGCGTACCCGCGGCGCCGAGGGAGATGCTCCGCAGCTCGCACCGTGGGAGGCCTGCCGGAAGCGCGATACGCAAGACAATCCGGCCGGCGCTTTTGACACCAGACGCCCCGGTTACTCGGGAGGGACCCCGTCAGAGTACCCGATGACGATTGGCTGCTCCAAGTCGTCCTTAACGCCCCTAGAGCCTCGTGGATCGCTGCCCTCCTTCACGAAGAACGAACGAAGAACGAGAAGAAAGATACAAGGGAGAGGGATAAAAGTAGGGTAAAAAGATGTAGATGTGTTTGTTCGATTGTGTGTTGTTTTAATCGGCCATCACCTCTTCTATTTAAGAGGGGGTTGGACTTTCCGTACAGGACACGCTCCCAGATTTCCTTCGAAAGGGTCAAAAAACGCAGCCAAACTCGGACTTTTTCGATCTGCCCGAGTCTGTGTGGCTATAGGCAAGCGGTAGTACCGTTCTGGGCACGGTAGTACCGTTCCGGGCGGTAGTACCGCTCTAGTACCGCTCTAGTACCGCTTAGGGTCTCGGGATGCCAGAAACTTTTTCGTAAGCGGTAGTAGACGCGGTAGTAG
Organism: Elymus sibiricus; assembly: GCA_039707655.1. Classification (NCBI taxonomy): domain Eukaryota; kingdom Viridiplantae; phylum Streptophyta; class Magnoliopsida; order Poales; family Poaceae; genus Elymus; species Elymus sibiricus. Next base: position 312,819,084 of record CM077667.1, on the reverse strand, counting down.
GAGCGGTAGTACCGCTTATTGGAGCGGTAGTACCGTTCTCTGCTGTATCAGCAATCTTGTAACGGCCGTAAATTTTGCATACGAACTCGGATTGAGACGATTTTTATATCAAAATCGACCGATTCGACGAGACAAAGACAATCCGTGTAAAAACTTTTCTCATATAAGGCCGTATTGGGGGCGTAATCAGCCGAATAGTGTTCTGCATACACTTCAAACACAACTTCGGCCTTAGAGATGAGATCGGATGGCTATGGCTCAAATATCAAAGTTTCTCCTTACGATGATACGGAACTTTCTCACCTTGAGCACTTTTGCATTTGAGGCCTTCTTAATTATGTTTTTGACCATGCCAAAATCTTGTGTCAACACAAGTGTGTTGACATACGAACGCGTCACGCGTACCCGCGGCGCCGAGGGAGATGCTCCGCAGCTCGCACCGTGGGAGGCCTGCCGGATGCGCGATACGCAAGACAATCCGGCCGGCGCTTTTGACACCAGACGCCCCGGTTACTCGGGAGGGACCCCGTCAGAGTACCCGATGACGATTGGCTGCTCCAAGTCGTCCTTAACGCCCCTGGAGCCTCGTGGATCGCTGCCCTCCTTCACGAAGAACGAACGAAGAACGAGAAGAAAGATACAAGGGAGAGGGATAAAAGTAGGGTAAAAAGATGTAGATGTGTTTGTTCGATTGTGTGTTGTTTTAATCGGCCATCACCTCTTCTATTTAAGAGGGGGTTGGACTTCCCGTACAGGACACGGACCCAGATTTCCTTCCAAAGGGACAAAAAACGCAGCCAAACTCGGACTTTTTCGATCTGCCGAGTCTGTGCGGCTATAGGCAAGCGGTAGTACCGTTCTGGGCACGGTAGTACCGTTCCGGGCGGTAGTGCCGCTCTAGTACCGCTTAGGGTCTCGGGATGCCAGAAACTTTTTCGTAAGCGGTAGTAGACGCGGTAGTAGGAGCGGTAGTACCGCTCAAGCGGTAGTACCGCTTATTCGAGCGGTAGTACCGTTCTCTGCTGTATCAGCAATCTTGTAACGGCCGTAACTTTTGCATATGAACTCGGATTGAGACGATTTTTATATCAAAATCGACCGATTCGACGAGACAAAGACAATCCGTGTAGAAACTTTTCTCATATAAGGCCGTCTTGGGGGCGTAATCAGCCGAATAGTGTTCTACATACAGTTCAAACACAACTTTGGCCTTAGAGATGAGATCGGATGGCTATGGCTCAAATATCAAAGTTTCTCCTTTCGATGATACGGAACTTTCTCACCTTGAGCACTTTTCCATTTGAGGCCTTCTTAATTATGTTTTTGACCATGCCAAAATCTTGTGTCAACACAAGTGTGTTGACATACGAACGCGTCACGCGTACCCGCGGCGCCGAGGGAGATGCTCCGCAGCTCGCACCGTGGGAGGCCTGCCGGAAGCGCGATACGCAAGACAATCCGGCCGGCGCTTTTGACACCAGACGCCCCGGTTACTCGGGAGGGACCCCGTCAGAGTACCCGATGACGATTGGCTGCTCCAAGTCGTCCTTAACGCCCCTGGAGCCTCGTGGATCGCTGCCCTCCTTCACGAAGAACGAACGAAGAACGAGAAGAAAGATACAAGGGAGAGGGATAAAAGTAGGGTAAAAAGATGTAGATGTGTTTGTTCGATTGTGTGTTGTTTTAATCGGCCATCACCTCTTCTATTTAAGAGGGGGTTGGACTTCCCGTACAGGACACGGACCCAGATTTCCTTCCAAAGGGTCAAAAAACGCAGCCAAACTCGGACTTTTTCGTTCTGCCCGAGTCTGTGCGGCTATAGGCAAGCGGTAGTACCGTTCTGGGCACGGTAGTACCGTTCCGGGCGGTAGTACCGCTCTAGTACCGCTTAGGGTCTCGGGATGCCAGAAACTTTTTCGTAAGCGGTAGTAGACGCGGTAGTAGGAGCGGTAGTACCGCTCAAGCGGTAGTACCGCTTATTGGAGAGGTAGTACCGTTCTCTGCTGTATCAGCAATCTTGTAACGGCCGTAACTTTTGCATACAAACTTGGATTGAGACGATTTTTATATCAAAATCGACCGATTCGACGAGAAAAAGACAATCCGTGTAGAAACTTTTCTCATATAAGGCCGTCTTGGGGGTGTAATCAGCCGAATAGTGTTCTGCATACACTTCAAACACAACTTCGGCCTTAGAGATGAGATCGGATGGCTATGGCTCAAATATCAAAGTTTCTCCTTTCGATGATACGGAACTTTCTCACCTTGAGCACTTTTCCATTTGAGGCCTTCTTAATTATGTTTTTGACCATGCCAAAATCTGGTGTCAACACAAGTGTGTTGACATACGAACGCGTCACGCGTACCCGCGGCGCCGAGGGAGATGCTCCACAGCTCGCACCGTGGGAGGCCTGCCGGATGCGCGATACGCAAGACAATCCGGCCGGTGCTTTTGACACCAGACGCCCCGGTTACTCGGGAGGGACCCCGTCAGAGTACCCGATGACGATTGGCTGCTCCAAGTCGTCCTTAACGCTCCTGGAGCCTCGTGGATCGCTGCCCTCCTTCACGAAGAACGAACGAAGAACGAGAAGAAAGATACAAGGGAGAGGGATAAAAGTAGGGTAAAAAGATGTAGATGTGTTTGTTCGATTGTGTGTTGTTTTAATTGGCCATCACCTCTTCTATTTAAGAGGGGGTTGGACTTCCCGTACAGGACACGGACCCAGATTTCCTTCCAAAGGGTCAAAAAACGCAGCCAAACTCGGACTTTTTCGATCTGCCGAGTCTGTGCGGCTATAGGCAAGCGGTAGTACCGTTCTGGGCACGGTAGTACCGTTCCGGGCGGTAGTACCGCTCTAGTACCGCTTAGGGTCTCGGGATGCCAGAAACTTTTTCGTAAGCAGTAGTAGACGCGGTAGTAGGAGCGGTAGTACCGCTCAAGCGGTAGTACCGCTTATTCGAGCGGTAGTACCGTTCTCTGCTGTATCAGCAATCTTGTAACGGCCGTAACTTTTGCATATGAACTCGGATTGAGACGATTTTTATATCAAAATCGACCGATTCGACGAGACAAAGACAATACGTGTAGAAACTTTTCTCATATAAGGCCGTCTTGGGGGTGTAATCAGCCGAATAGTGTTCTGCATACACTTCAAACACAACTTCGGCCTTAGAGATGAGATCGGATGGCTATGGCTCAAATATCAAAGTTTCTCCTTTCGATGATACGGAACTTTCTCACCTTGAGCACTTTTCCATTTGAGGCCTTCTTAATTATGTTTTTGACCATGCCAAAATCTGGTGTCAACACAAGTGTGTTGACATACGAACGCGTCACGCGTACCCGCGGCGCCGAGGGAGATGCTCCGCAGCTCGCACCGTGGGAGGCCTGCCGGAAGCGCGATACGCAAGACAATCCGGCCGGCGCTTTTGACACCAGACGCCCCGGTTACTCGGGAGGGACCCCGTCAGAGTACCCGATGACGATTGGCTGCTCCAAGTCGTCCTTAACGCCCCTGGAGCCTCGTGGATCGCTGCCCTCCTTCACGAAGAACGAACGAAGAACGAGAAGAAAGATACAAGGGAGAGGGATAAAAGTAGGGTAAAAAGATGTAGATGTGTTTGTTCGATTGTGTGTTGTTTTAATCGGCCATCACCTCTTCTATTTAAGAGGGGGTTGGACTTCCCGTACAGGACACGGACCCAGATTTCCTTCCAAAGGGTCAAAAAACGCAGCCAAACTCGGACTTTTTCGATCTGCCCGAGTCTGTGCGGCTATAGGCAAGCGGTAGTACCGTTCTGGGCACGGTAGTACCGTTCCGGGCGGTAGTACCGCTCTAGTACCGCTTAGGGTCTCGGGATGCCAGAAACTTTTTCGTAAGCGGTAGTAGACGCGGTAGTAGGAGCGGTAGTACCGCTCAAGCGGTAGTACCGCTTATTGGAGAGGTAGTACCGTTCTCTGCTGTATCAGCAATCTTGTAACGGCCGTAACTTTTGCATACAAACTTGGATTGAGACGATTTTTATATCAAAATCGACCGATTCGACGAGAAAAAGACAATCCGTGTAGAAACTTTTCTCATATAAGGCCGTCTTGGGGGTGTAATCAGCCGAATAGTGTTCTGCATACACTTCAAACACAACTTCGGCCTTAGAGATGAGATCGGATGGCTATGGCTCAAATATCAAAGTTTCTCCTTTCGATGATACGGAACTTTCTCACCTTGAGCACTTTTCCATTTGAGGCCTTCTTAATTATGTTTTTGACCATGCCAAAATCCGGTGTCAACACAAGTGTGTTGACATACGAACGCGTCACGCGTACCCGCGGCGCCGAGGGAGATGCTCCACAGCTCGCACCGTGGGAGGCCTGCCGGATGCGCGATACGCAAGACAATCCGGCCGGTGCTTTTGACACCAGACGCCCCGGTTACTCGGGAGGGACCCCGTCAGAGTACCCGATGACGATTGGCTGCTCCAAGTCGTCCTTAACGCTCCTGGAGCCTCGTGGATCGCTGCCCTCCTTCACGAAGAACGAACGAAGAACGAGAAGAAAGATACAAGGGAGAGGGATAAAAGTAGGGTAAAAAGATGTAGATGTGTTTGTTCGATTGTGTGTTGTTTTAATTGGCCATCACCTCTTCTATTTAAGAGGGGGTTGGACTTCCCGTACAGGACACGGACCCAGATTTCCTTCCAAAGGGTCAAAAAACGCAGCCAAACTCGGACTTTTTCGATCTGCCGAGTTTGTGCGGCTATAGGCAAGCGGTAGTACCGTTCTGGGCACGGTAGTACCGTTCCGGGCGGTAGTACCGCTCTAGTACCGCTTAGGGTCTCGGGATGCCAGAAACTTTTTCGTAAGCAGTAGTAGACGCGGTAGTAGGAGCGGTAGTACCGCTCAAGCGGTAGTACCGCTTATTCGAGCGGTAGTACCGTTCTCTGCTGTATCAGCAATCTTGTAACGGCCGTAACTTTTGCATATGAACTCGGATTGAGACGATTTTTATATCAAAATCGACCGATTCGACGAGACAAAGACAATCCGTGTAGAAAGTTTTCTCATATAAGGCTGTCTTGGGGGCGTAATCAGCCGAATAGTGTTCTGCATACACTTCAAACACAACTTTGGCCTTAGAGATGAGATCGGATGGCTATGGCTCAAATATCAAAGTTTCTCCTTTCGATGATACGGAACTTTCTCACCTTGAGCACTTTTCCATTTGAGGCCTTCTTAATTATGTTTTTGACCATGCCAAAATCTGGTGTCAACACAAGTGTGTTGACATACGAACGCGTCACGCGTACCCGCGGCGCCGAGGGAGATGCTCCGCAGCTCGCACCGTGGGAGGCCTGCCGGAAGCGCGATACGCAAGACAATCCGGCCGGCGCTTTTGACACCAGACGCCCCGGTTACTCGGGAGGGACCCCGTCAGAGTACCCGATGACGATTGGCTGCTCCAAGTCGTCCTTAACGCCCCTGGAGCCTCGTGGATCGCTGCCCTCCTTCACGAAGAACGAACGAAGAACGAGAAGAAAGATACAAGGGAGAGGGATAAAAGTAGGGTAAAAAGATGTAGATGTGTTTGTTCGATTGTGTGTTGTTTTAATCGGCCATCACCTCTTCTATTTAAGAGGGGGTTGGACTTCCCGTACAGGACACGGACCCAGATTTCCTTCCAAAGGGTCAAAAAACGCAGCCAAACTCGGACTTTTTCGATCTGCCGAGTCTGTGCGGCTATAGGCAAGCGGTAGTACCGTTCTGGGCACGGTAGTACCGTTCCGGGCGGTAGTACCGCTCTAGTACCGCTTAGGGTCTCGGGATGCCAAAAACTTTTTCGTAAGCGGTAGTAGACGCGGTAGTAGGAGCGGTAGTACCGCTCAAGCGGTAGTACCGATTATTGGAGCGGTAGTACCGTTCTCTGCTGTATCAGCAATCTTGTAACGGCCGTAACTTTTGCATACGAACTCGGATTGAGACGATTTTTATATCAAAATCGACCGATTCGACGAGACAAAGACAATCCGTGTAAAAACTTTTCTCATATAAGGCCGTATTGGGGGCGTAATCAGCCGAATAGTGTTCTGCATACACTTCAAACACAACTTCGGCCTTAGAGATGAGATCGGATGGCTATGGCTCAAATATCAAAGTTTCTCCTTACGATGATACGGAACTTTCTCACCTTGAGCACTTTTGCATTTGAGGCCTTCTTAATTATGTTTTTGACCATGCCAAAATCTTGTGTCAACACAAGTGTGTTGACATACGAACGCGTCACGCGTACCCGCGGCGCCGAGGGAGATGCTCCGCAGCTCGCACCGTGGGAGGCCTGCCGGAAGCGCGATACGCAAGACAATCCGGCCGGCGCTTTTGACACCAGACGCCCCGGTTACTCGGGAGGGACCCCGTCAGAGTACCCGATGACGATTGGCTGCTCCAAGTCGTCCTTAACGCCCCTGGAGCCTCGTGGATCGCTGCCCTCCTTCACGAAGAACGAACGAAGAACGAGAAGAAAGATACAAGGGAGAGGGATAAAAGTAGGGTAAAAAGATGTAGATGTGTTTGTTCGATTGTGTGTTGTTTTAATCGGCCATCACCTCTTCTATTTAAGAGGGGGTTGGACTTCCCGTACAGGACACACTCCCAGATTTCCTTCGAAAGGGTCAAAAAACGCAGCCAAACTCGGACTTTTTCGATCTGCCCGAGTCTGTGCGGCTATAGGCAAGCGGTAGTACCGTTCTGGGCACGGTAGTACCGTTCCGGGCGGTAGTACCGCTCTAGTACCGCTCTAGTACCGCTTAGGGTCTCGGGATGCCAGAAAATTTTTCGTAAGCGGTAGTAGACGCGGTAGTAGGAGCGGTAGTACCGCTCAAGCGGTAGTACCGCTTATTGGAGCGGTAGTACCGTTCTCTGCTGTATCAGCAATCTTGTAACGGCCGTATCTTTTGCATACGAACTCGGATTGAGACGATTTTTATATCAAAATCGACCGATTCGACGAGACAAAGACAATCCATGTAGAAAGTTTTCTCATATAAGGCTGTCTTGGGGGCGTAATCAGCCGAATAGTGTTCTGCATACACTTCAAACACAACTTCGGCCTTAGAGATGAGATCGGATGGCTATGGCTCAAATATCAAAGTTTCTCCTTTCGATGATACGGAACTTTCTCACCTTGAACACTTTTCCATTTGAGGCCTTCTTAATTATGTTTTTGACCATGCCAAAATCTGGTGTCAACACAAGTGTGTTGACATACGAACGCGTCACGCGTACCCGCGGCGCCGAGGGAGATGCTCCGCAGCTCGCACCGTGGGAGGCCTGCCGGATGCGCGATACGCAAGACAATCCGGCCGGCGCTTTTGACACCAGACGCCCCGGTTACTCGGGAGGGACCCCGTCAGAGTACCCGATGACGATTGGCTGCTCCAAGTCGTCCTTAACGCCCCTGGAGCCTCGTGGATCGCTGCCCTCCTTCACGAAGAACGAACGAAGAACGAGAAGAAAGATACAAGGGAGAGGGATAAAAGTAGGGTGAAAAGATGTAGATGTGTTTGTTCGATTGTGTGTTGTTTTAATCGGCCATCACCTCTTCTATTTAAGAGGGGGTTGGACTTCCCGTACAGGACACGGACCCAGATTTCCTTCCAAAGGGTCAAAAAACGCAGCCAAACTCGGACTTTTTCGATCTGCCGAGTCTGTGCGGCTATAGGCAAGCGGTAGTACCGTTCTGGGCACGGTAGTACCGTTCCGGGCGGTAGTACCGCTCTAGTACCGCTTAGGGTCTCGGGATGCCAGAAACTTTTTCGTAAGTGGTAGTAGACGCGGTAGTAGGAGCGGTAGTACCGCTCAAGCGGTAGTACCGCTTATTCGAGCGGTAGTACCGTTCTCTGCTGTATCAGCAATCTTGTAACGGCCGTAACTTTTGTATATGAACTCGGATTGAGACGATTTTTATATCAAAATCGACCGATTCGACGAGACAAAGACAATCCGTGTAGAAACTTTTCTCATATAAGGCCGTCTTTGGGGTGTAATCAGCCGAATAGTGTTCTGCATACACTTCAAACACAACTTTGGCCTTAGAGATGAGATCGGATGGCTATGGCTCAAATATCAAAGTTTCTCCTTTCGATGATACGGAACTTTCTCACCTTGAGCACTTTTCCATTTGAGGCCTTCTTAATTATGTTTTTGACCATGCCAAAATCTGGTGTCAACACAAGTGTGTTGACATACGAACGCGTCATGCGTACCCGCGGCGCCGAGGGAGATGCTCCGCAGCTCGCACCGTGGGAGGCCTGCCGGAAGCGCGATACGCAAGACAATCCGGCCGGCGCTTTTGACACCAGACGCCCCGGTTACTCGGGAGGGACCCCGTCAGAGTACCCGATGACGATTGGCTGCTCCAAGTCGTCCTTAACGCCCCTGGAGCCTCGTGGATCGCTGCCCTCCTTCACGAAGAACGAACGAAGAACGAGAAGAAAGATACAAGGGAGAGGGATAAAAGTAGGGTAAAAAGATGTAGATGTGTTTGTTCGATTGTGTGTTGTTTTAATCGGCCATCACCTCTTCTATTTAAGAGGGGGTTGGACTTCCCGTATAGGACACGGACCCAGATTTCCTTCCAAAGGGACAAAAAACGCAGCCAAACTCGGACTTTTTCGATCTGCCGAGTCTGTGCGGCTATAGGCAAGCGGTAGTACCGTTCTGGGCACGGTAGTACCGTTCCGGGCGGTAGTACCGCTCTAGTACCGCTTAGGGTCTCGGGATGCCAGAAACTTTTTCGTAAGCGGTAGTAGACGCGGTAGTAGGAGCGGTAGTACCGCTCAAGCGGTAGTACCGCTTATTCGAGCGGTAGTACCGTTCTCTGCTGTATCAGCAATCTTGTAACGGCCGTAACTTTTGCATATGAACTCGGATTGAGACGATTTTTATATCAAAATCGACCGATTCGACGAGACAAAGACAATCCGTGTAGAAAGTTTTCTCATATAAGGCTGTCTTGGGGGCGTAATCAGCCGAATAGTGTTCTGCATACACTTCAAACACAACTTCGGCCTTAGAGATGAGATCGGATGGCTATGGCTCAAATATCAAAGTTTCTCCTTTCGATGATACGGAACTTTCTCACCTTGAGCACTTTTCCATTTGAGGCCTTCTTAATTATGTTTTTGACCATGCCAAAATCTGGTGTCAACACAAGTGTGTTGACATACGAACGCGTCACGCGTACCCGCGGCGCCGAGGGAGATGCTCCGCAGCTCGCACCGTGGGAGGCCTGCCGCATGCGCGATACGCAAGACAATCCGGCCGGCGCTTTTGACACCAGAAGCCCCGGTTACTCGGGAGGGACCCCGTCAGAGTACCCGATGACGATTGGCTGCTCCAAGTCGTCCTTAACGCCCCTGGAGCCTCGTGGATCGCTGCCCTCCTTCACGAAGAACGAACGAAGAACGAGAAGAAAGATACAAGGGAGAGGGATAAAAGTAGGGTAAAAAGATGTAGATGTGTTTGTTCGATTGTGTGTTGTTTTAATCGGCCATCACCTCTTCTATTTAAGAGGGGGTTGGACTTCCCGTACAGGACACGGACCCAGATTTCCTTCCAAAGGGTCAAAAAACGCAGCCAAACTCGGACTTTTTCGATCTGCCGAGTCTGTGCGGCTATAGGCAAGCGGTAGTACCGTTCTGGGCACGGTAGTACCGTTCCGGGCGGTAGTACCGCTCTAGTACCGCTTAGGGTCTCGGGATGCCAGAAACTTTTTCGTAAGCGGTAGTAGACGCGGTAGTAGGAGCGGTAGTACCGCTCAAGCGGTAGTACCGCTTATTGGAGAGGTAGTACCGTTCTCTGCTGTATCAGCAATCTTGTAACGGTCGTAACTTTTGCATACGAACTTGGATTGAGACGATTTTTATATCAAAATCGACCGATTCGACGAGACAAAGACAATCCGTGTAGAAACTTTTCTCATATAAGGCCGTCTTGGGGGTGTAATCAGCCGAATAGTGTTCTGCATACACTTCAAACACAACTTTGGCCTTAGAGATGAGATCGGATGGCTATGGCTCAAATATCAAAGTTTCTCCTTTCGATAATACGGAACTTTCTCACCTTGAGCACTTTTCCATTTGAGGCCTTCTTAATTATGTTTTTGACCATGCCAAAATCTGGTGTCAACACAAGTGTGTTGACATACGAACGCGTCACGCATACCCGCGGCGCCGAGGGAGATGCTCCGCAGCTCGCACCGTGGGAGGCCTGCCGGATGCGCGATACGCAAGACAATCCGGCCGGTGCTTTTGACACCAGACGCCCCGGTTACTCGGGAGGGACCCCGTCAGAGTACCCGATGACGATTGGCTGCTCCAAGTCGTCCTTAACGCTCCTGGAGCCTCGTGGATCGCTGCCCTCCTTCACGAAGAACGAACGAAGAACGAGAAGAAAGATACAAGGGAGAGGGATAAAAGTAGGGTGAAAAGATGTAGATGTGTTTGTTCGATTGTGTGTTGTTTTAATCGGCCATCACCTCTTCTATTTAAGAGGGGGTTGGACTTCCCGTACAGGACACGGACCCAGATTTCCTTCCAAAGGGTCAAAAAACGCAGCCAAACTCGGACTTTTTCGATCTGCCGAGTTTGTGCGGCTATAGGCAAGCGGTAGTACCGTTCTGGGCACGGTAGTACCGTTCCGGGCGGTAGTACCGCTCTAGTACCGCTTAGGGTCTCGGGATGCCAGAAACTTTTTCGTAAGCGGTAGTAGACGCGGTAGTAGGAGCGGTAGTACCGCTCAAGCGGTAGTACCGCTTATTCGAGCGGTAGTACCGTTCTCTGCTGTATCAGCAATCTTGTAACGGCCGTAACTTTTGCATATGAACTCGGATTGAGACGATTTTTATATCAAAATCGACCGATTCGACGAGACAAAGACAATCCGTGTAGAAACTTTTCTCATATAAGGCCGTCTTTGGGGTGTAATCAGCCGAATAGTGTTCTGCATACACTTCAAACACAACTTTGGCCTTAGAGATGAGATCGGATGGCTATGGCTCAAATATCAAAGTTTCTCCTTTCGATGATACGGAACTTTCTCACCTTGAGCACTTTTCCATTTGAGGCCTTCTTAATTATGTTTTTGACCATGCCAAAATCTGGTGTCAACACAAGTGTGTTGACATACGAACGCGTCATGCGTACCCGCGGCGCCGAGGGAGATGCTCCGCAGCTCGCACCGTGGGAGGCCTGCCGGAAGCGCGATACGCAAGACAATCCGGCCGGCGCTTTTGACACCAGACGCCCCGGTTACTCGGGAGGGACCCCGTCAGAGTACCCGATGACGATTGGCTGCTCCAAGTCGTCCTTAACGCCCCTGGAGCCTCGTGGATCGCTGCCCTCCTTCACGAAGAACGAACGAAGAACGAGAAGAAAGATACAAGGGAGAGGGATAAAAGTAGGGTAAAAAGATGTAGATGTGTTTGTTCGATTGTGTGTTGTTTTAATCGGCCATCACCTCTTCTATTTAAGAGGGGGTTGGACTTCCCGTACAGGACACGGACCCAGATTTCCTTCCAAAGGGACAAAAAACGCAGCCAAACTCGGACTTTTTCGATCTGCCGAGTCTGTGCGGCTATAGGCAAGCGGTAGTACCGTTCTGGGCACGGTAGTACCGTTCCGGGCGGTAGTACCGCTCTAGTACCGCTTAGGGTCTCGGGATGCCAGAAACTTTTTCGTAAGCGGTAGTAGACGCGGTAGTAGGAGCGGTAGTACCGCTCAAGCGGTAGTACCGCTTATTCGAGCGGTAGTACCGTTCTCTGCTGTATCAGCAATCTTGTAACGGCCGTAACTTTTGCATATGAACTCGGATTGAGACGATTTTTATATCAAAATCGACCGATTCGACGAGACAAAGACAATCCGTGTAGAAAGTTTTCTCATATAAGGCTGTCTTGGGGGCGTAATCAGCCGAATAGTGTTCTGCATACACTTCAAACACAACTTCGGCCTTAGAGATGAGATCGGATGGCTATGGCTCAAATATCAAAGTTTCTCCTTTCGATGATACGGAACTTTCTCACCTTGAGCACTTTTCCATTTGAGGCCTTCTTAATTATGTTTTTGACCATGCCAAAATCTGGTGTCAACACAAGTGTGTTGACATACGAACGCGTCACGCGTACCCGCGGCGCCGAGGGAGATGCTCCGCAGCTCGCACCGTGGGAGGCCTGCCGGATGCGCGATACGCAAGACAATCCGGCCGGCGCTTTTGACACCAGATGCCCCGGTTACTCGGGAGGGACCCCGTCAGAGTACCCGATGACGATTGGCTGCTCCAAGTCGTCCTTAACGCCCCTGGAGCCTCGTGGATCGCTGCCCTCCTTCACGAAGAACGAACGAAGAACGAGAAGAAAGATACAAGGGAGAGGGATAAAAGTAGGGTAAAAAGATGTAGATGTGTTTGTTCGATTGTGTGTTGTTTTAATCGGCCATCACCTCTTCTATTTAAGAGGGGGTTGGACTTCCCGTACAGGACACGGACCCAGATTTCCTTCCAAAGGGTCAAAAAACGCAGCCAAACTCGGACTTTTTCGATCTGCCGAGTCTGTGCGGCTATAGGCAAGCGGTAGTACCGTTCTGGGCACGGTAGTACCGTTCCGGGCGGTAGTACCGCTCTAGTACCGCTTAGGGTCTCGGGATGCCAGAAACTTTTTCGTAAGCGGTAGTAGACGCGGTAGTAGGAGCGGTAGTACCGCTCAAGCGGTAGTACCGCTTATTCGAGCGGTAGTACCGTTCTCTGCTGTATCAGCAATCTTGTAACGGCCGTAACTTTTGCATATGAACTCGGATTGAGACGATTTTTATATCAAAATCGACCGATTCGACGAGACAAAGACAATCCGTGTAGAAACTTTTCTCATATAAGGCCGTCTTTGGGGTGTAATCAGCCGAATAGTGTTCTGCATACACTTCAAACACAACTTCGGCCTTAGAGATGAGATCGGATGGCTATGGCTCAAATATCAAAGTTTCTCCTTTCGATGATACGGAACTTTCTCACCTTGAGCACTTTTCCATTTGAGGCCTTCTTAATTATGTTTTTGACCATGCCAAAATCTGGTGTCAACACAAGTGTGTTGACATACGAACGCGTCACGCGTACCCGCGGCGCCGAGGGAGATGCTCCGCAGCTCGCACCGTGGGAGGCCTGCCGGAAGCGCGATACGCAAGACAATCCGGCCGGCGCTTTTGACACCAGACGCCCCGGTTACTCGGGAGGGACCCCGTCAGAGTACCCGATGACGATTGGCTGCTCCAAGTCGTCCTTAACGCCCCTGGAGCCTCGTGGATCGCTGCCCTCCTTCACGAAGAACGAACGAAGAACGAGAAGAAAGATACAAGGGAGAGGGATAAAAGTAGGGTAAAAAGATGTAGATGTGTTTGTTCGATTGTGTGTTGTTTTAATCGGCCATCACCTCTTCTATTTAAGAGGGGGTTGGACTTCCCGTACAGGACACGGACCCAGATTTCCTTCCAAAGGGTCAAAAAACGCAGCCAAACTCGGACTTTTTCGTTCTGCCCGAGTCTGTGCGGCTATAGGCAAGCGGTAGTACCGTTCTGGGCACGGTAGTACCGTTCCGGGCGGTAGTACCGCTCTAGTACCGCTCTAGTACCGCTTAGAGTCTCGGGATGCCAGAAACTTTTTCGTAAGCGGTAGTAGACGCGGTAGTAGGAGCGGTAGTACCGCTCAAGCGGTAGTACCGCTTATTGGAGAGGTAGTACCGTTCTCTGCTGTATCAGCAATCTTGTAACGGTCGTAACTTTTGCATACGAACTTGGATTGAGACGATTTTTATATCAAAATCGACCGATTCGACGAGACAAAGACAATCCATGTAGAAAGTTTTCTCATATAAGGCTGTCTTGGGGGCGTAATCAGCCGAATAGTGTTCTGCATACACTTCAAACACAACTTCGGCCTTAGAGATGAGATCGGATGGCTATGGCTCAAATATCAAAGTTTCTCCTTTCGATGATACGGAACTTTCTCACCTTGAACACTTTTCCATTTGAGGCCTTCTTAATTATGTTTTTGACCATGCCAAAATCTGGTGTCAACACAAGTGTGTTGACATACGAACGCGTCACGCGTACCCGCGGCGCCGAGGGAGATGCTCCGCAGCTCGCACCGTGGGAGGCCTGCCGGATGCGCGATACGCAAGACAATCCGGCCGGCGCTTTTGACACCAGACGCCCCGGTTACTCGGGAGGGACCCCGTCAGAGTACCCGATGACGATTGGCTGCTCCAAGTCGTCCTTAACGCCCCTGGAGCCTCGTGGATCGCTGCCCTCCTTCACGAAGAACGAACGAAGAACGAGAAGAAAGATACAAGGGAGAGGGATAAAAGTAGGGTGAAAAGATGTAGATGTGTTTGTTCGATTGTGTGTTGTTTTAATCGGCCATCACCTCTTCTATTTAAGAGGGGGTTGGACTTCCCGTACAGGACACGGACCCAGATTTCCTTCCAAAGGGTCAAAAAACGCAGCCAAACTCGGACTTTTTCGATCTGCCGAGTCTGTGCGGCTATAGGCAAGCGGTAGTACCGTTCTGGGCACGGTAGTACCGTTCCGGGCGGTAGTACCGCTCTAGTACCGCTTAGGGTCTCGGGATGCCAGAAACTTTTTCGTAAGTGGTAGTAGACGCGGTAGTAGGAGCGGTAGTACCGCTCAAGCGGTAGTACCGCTTATTCGAGCGGTAGTACCGTTCTCTGCTGTATCAGCAATCTTGTAACGGCCGTAACTTTTGTATATGAACTCGGATTGAGACGATTTTTATATCAAAATCGACCGATTCGACGAGACAAAGACAATCCGTGTAGAAACTTTTCTCATATAAGGCCGTCTTTGGGGTGTAATCAGCCGAATAGTGTTCTGCATACACTTCAAACACAACTTTGGCCTTAGAGATGAGATCGGATGGCTATGGCTCAAATATCAAAGTTTCTCCTTTCGATGATACGGAACTTTCTCACCTTGAGCACTTTTCCATTTGAGGCCTTCTTAATTATGTTTTTGACCATGCCAAAATCTGGTGTCAACACAAGTGTGTTGACATACGAACGCGTCATGCGTACCCGCGGCGCCGAGGGAGATGCTCCGCAGCTCGCACCGTGGGAGGCCTGCCGGAAGCGCGATACGCAAGACAATCCGGCCGGCGCTTTTGACACCAGACGCCCCGGTTACTCGGGAGGGACCCCGTCAGAGTACCCGATGACGATTGGCTGCTCCAAGTCGTCCTTAACGCCCCTGGAGCCTCGTGGATCGCTGCCCTCCTTCACGAAGAACGAACGAAGAACGAGAAGAAAGATACAAGGGAGAGGGATAAAAGTAGGGTAAAAAGATGTAGATGTGTTTGTTCGATTGTGTGTTGTTTTAATCGGCCATCACCTCTTCTATTTAAGAGGGGGTTGGACTTCCCGTATAGGACACGGACCCAGATTTCCTTCCAAAGGGACAAAAAACGCAGCCAAACTCGGACTTTTTCGATCTGCCGAGTCTGTGCGGCTATAGGCAAGCGGTAGTACCGTTCTGGGCACGGTAGTACCGTTCCGGGCGGTAGTACCGCTCTAGTACCGCTTAGGGTCTCGGGATGCCAGAAACTTTTTCGTAAGCGGTAGTAGACGCGGTAGTAGGAGCGGTAGTACCGCTCAAGCGGTAGTACCGCTTATTCGAGCGGTAGTACCGTTCTCTGCTGTATCAGCAATCTTGTAACGGCCGTAACTTTTGCATATGAACTCGGATTGAGACGATTTTTATATCAAAATCGACCGATTCGACGAGACAAAGACAATCCGTGTAGAAAGTTTTCTCATATAAGGCTGTCTTGGGGGCGTAATCAGCCGAATAGTGTTCTGCATACACTTCAAACACAACTTCGGCCTTAGAGATGAGATCGGATGGCTATGGCTCAAATATCAAAGTTTCTCCTTTCGATGATACGGAACTTTCTCACCTTGAGCACTTTTCCATTTGAGGCCTTCTTAATTATGTTTTTGACCATGCCAAAATCTGGTGTCAACACAAGTGTGTTGACATACGAACGCGTCACGCGTACCCGCGGCGCCGAGGGAGATGCTCCGCAGCTCGCACCGTGGGAGGCCTGCCGGATGCGCGATACGCAAGACAATCCGGCCGGCGCTTTTGACACCAGAAGCCCCGGTTACTCGGGAGGGACCCCGTCAGAGTACCCGATGACGATTGGCTGCTCCAAGTCGTCCTTAACGCCCCTGGAGCCTCGTGGATCGCTGCCCTCCTTCACGAAGAACGAACGAAGAACGAGAAGAAAGATACAAGGGAGAGGGATAAAAGTAGGGTAAAAAGATGTAGATGTGTTTGTTCGATTGTGTGTTGTTTTAATCGGCCATCACCTCTTCTATTTAAGAGGGGGTTGGACTTCCCGTACAGGACACGGACCCAGATTTCCTTCCAAAGGGTCAAAAAACGCAGCCAAACTCGGACTTTTTCGATCTGCCGAGTCTGTGCGGCTATAGGCAAGCGGTAGTACCGTTCTGGGCACGGTAGTACCGTTCCGGGCGGTAGTACCGCTCTAGTACCGCTTAGGGTCTCGGGATGCCAGAAACTTTTTCGTAAGCGGTAGTAGACGCGGTAGTAGGAGCGGTAGTACCGCTCAAGCGGTAGTACCGCTTATTGGAGAGGTAGTACCGTTCTCTGCTGTATCAGCAATCTTGTAACGGTCGTAACTTTTGCATACGAACTTGGATTGAGACGATTTTTATATCAAAATCGACCGATTCGACGAGACAAAGACAATCCGTGTAGAAACTTTTCTCATATAAGGCCGTCTTGGGGGTGTAATCAGCCGAATAGTGTTCTGCATACACTTCAAACACAACTTTGGCCTTAGAGATGAGATCGGATGGCTATGGCTCAAATATCAAAGTTTCTCCTTTCGATAATACGGAACTTTCTCACCTTGAGCACTTTTCCATTTGAGGCCTTCTTAATTATGTTTTTGACCATGCCAAAATCTGGTGTCAACACAAGTGTGTTGACATACGAACGCGTCACGCATACCCGCGGCGCCGAGGGAGATGCTCCGCAGCTCGCACCGTGGGAGGCCTGCCGGATGCGCGATACGCAAGACAATCCGGCCGGTGCTTTTGACACCAGACGCCCCGGTTACTCGGGAGGGACCCCGTCAGAGTACCCGATGACGATTGGCTGCTCCAAGTCGTCCTTAACGCTCCTGGAGCCTCGTGGATCGCTGCCCTCCTTCACGAAGAACGAACGAAGAACGAGAAGAAAGATACAAGGGAGAGGGATAAAAGTAGGGTGAAAAGATGTAGATGTGTTTGTTCGATTGTGTGTTGTTTTAATCGGCCATCACCTCTTCTATTTAAGAGGGGGTTGGACTTCCCGTACAGGACACGGACCCAGATTTCCTTCCAAAGGGTCAAAAAACGCAGCCAAACTCGGACTTTTTCGATCTGCCGAGTTTGTGCGGCTATAGGCAAGCGGTAGTACCGTTCTGGGCACGGTAGTACCGTTCCGGGCGGTAGTACCGCTCTAGTACCGCTTAGGGTCTCGGGATGCCAGAAACTTTTTCGTAAGCGGTAGTAGACGCGGTAGTAGGAGCGGTAGTACCGCTCAAGCGGTAGTACCGCTTATTCGAGCGGTAGTACCGTTCTCTGCTGTATCAGCAATCTTGTAACGGCCGTAACTTTTGCATATGAACTCGGATTGAGACGATTTTTATATCAAAATCGACCGATTCGACGAGACAAAGACAATCCGTGTAGAAACTTTTCTCATATAAGGCCGTCTTTGGGGTGTAATCAGCCGAATAGTGTTCTGCATACACTTCAAACACAACTTTGGCCTTAGAGATGAGATCGGATGGCTATGGCTCAAATATCAAAGTTTCTCCTTTCGATGATACGGAACTTTCTCACCTTGAGCACTTTTCCATTTGAGGCCTTCTTAATTATGTTTTTGACCATGCCAAAATCTGGTGTCAACACAAGTGTGTTGACATACGAACGCGTCATGCGTACCCGCGGCGCCGAGGGAGATGCTCCGCAGCTCGCACCGTGGGAGGCCTGCCGGAAGCGCGATACGCAAGACAATCCGGCCGGCGCTTTTGACACCAGACGCCCCGGTTACTCGGGAGGGACCCCGTCAGAGTACCCGATGACGATTGGCTGCTCCAAGTCGTCCTTAACGCCCCTGGAGCCTCGTGGATCGCTGCCCTCCTTCACGAAGAACGAACGAAGAACGAGAAGAAAGATACAAGGGAGAGGGATAAAAGTAGGGTAAAAAGATGTAGATGTGTTTGTTCGATTGTGTGTTGTTTTAATCGGCCATCACCTCTTCTATTTAAGAGGGGGTTGGACTTCCCGTACAGGACACGGACCCAGATTTCCTTCCAAAGGGACAAAAAACGCAGCCAAACTCGGACTTTTTCGATCTGCCGAGTCTGTGCGGCTATAGGCAAGCGGTAGTACCGTTCTGGGCACGGTAGTACCGTTCCGGGCGGTAGTACCGCTCTAGTACCGCTTAGGGTCTCGGGATGCCAGAAACTTTTTCGTAAGCGGTAGTAGACGCGGTAGTAGGAGCGGTAGTACCGCTCAAGCGGTAGTACCGCTTATTCGAGCGGTAGTACCGTTCTCTGCTGTATCAGCAATCTTGTAACGGCCGTAACTTTTGCATATGAACTCGGATTGAGACGATTTTTATATCAAAATCGACCGATTCGACGAGACAAAGACAATCCGTGTAGAAAGTTTTCTCATATAAGGCTGTCTTGGGGGCGTAATCAGCCGAATAGTGTTCTGCATACACTTCAAACACAACTTCGGCCTTAGAGATGAGATCGGATGGCTATGGCTCAAATATCAAAGTTTCTCCTTTCGATGATACGGAACTTTCTCACCTTGAGCACTTTTCCATTTGAGGCCTTCTTAATTATGTTTTTGACCATGCCAAAATCTGGTGTCAACACAAGTGTGTTGACATACGAACGCGTCACGCGTACCCGCGGCGCCGAGGGAGATGCTCCGCAGCTCGCACCGTGGGAGGCCTGCCGGATGCGCGATACGCAAGACAATCCGGCCGGCGCTTTTGACACCAGATGCCCCGGTTACTCGGGAGGGACCCCGTCAGAGTACCCGATGACGATTGGCTGCTCCAAGTCGTCCTTAACGCCCCTGGAGCCTCGTGGATCGCTGCCCTCCTTCACGAAGAACGAACGAAGAACGAGAAGAAAGATACAAGGGAGAGGGATAAAAGTAGGGTAAAAAGATGTAGATGTGTTTGTTCGATTGTGTGTTGTTTTAATCGGCCATCACCTCTTCTATTTAAGAGGGGGTTGGACTTCCCGTACAGGACACGGACCCAGATTTCCTTCCAAAGGGTCAAAAAACGCAGCCAAACTCGGACTTTTTCGATCTGCCGAGTCTGTGCGGCTATAGGCAAGCGGTAGTACCGTTCTGGGCACGGTAGTACCGTTCCGGGCGGTAGTACCGCTCTAGTACCGCTTAGGGTCTCGGGATGCCAGAAACTTTTTCGTAAGCGGTAGTAGACGCGGTAGTAGGAGCGGTAGTACCGCTCAAGCGGTAGTACCGCTTATTCGAGCGGTAGTACCGTTCTCTGCTGTATCAGCAATCTTGTAACGGCCGTAACTTTTGCATATGAACTCGGATTGAGACGATTTTTATATCAAAATCGACCGATTCGACGAGACAAAGACAATCCGTGTAGAAACTTTTCTCATATAAGGCCGTCTTTGGGGTGTAATCAGCCGAATAGTGTTCTGCATACACTTCAAACACAACTTCGGCCTTAGAGATGAGATCGGATGGCTATGGCTCAAATATCAAAGTTTCTCCTTTCGATGATACGGAACTTTCTCACCTTGAGCACTTTTCCATTTGAGGCCTTCTTAATTATGTTTTTGACCATGCCAAAATCTGGTGTCAACACAAGTGTGTTGACATACGAACGCGTCACGCGTACCCGCGGCGCCGAGGGAGATGCTCCGCAGCTCGCACCGTGGGAGGCCTGCCGGAAGCGCGATACGCAAGACAATCCGGCCGGCGCTTTTGACACCAGACGCCCCGGTTACTCGGGAGGGACCCCGTCAGAGTACCCGATGACGATTGGCTGCTCCAAGTCGTCCTTAACGCCCCTGGAGCCTCGTGGATCGCTGCCCTCCTTCACGAAGAACGAACGAAGAACGAGAAGAAAGATACAAGGGAGAGGGATAAAAGTAGGGTAAAAAGATGTAGATGTGTTTGTTCGATTGTGTGTTGTTTTAATCGGCCATCACCTCTTCTATTTAAGAGGGGGTTGGACTTCCCGTACAGGACACGGACCCAGATTTCCTTCCAAAGGGTCAAAAAACGCAGCCAAACTCGGACTTTTTCGTTCTGCCCGAGTCTGTGCGGCTATAGGCAAGCGGTAGTACCGTTCTGGGCACGGTAGTACCGTTCCGGGCGGTAGTACCGCTCTAGTACCGCTCTAGTACCGCTTAGAGTCTCGGGATGCCAGAAACTTTTTCGTAAGCGGTAGTAGACGCGGTAGTAGGAGCGGTAGTACCGCTCAAGCGGTAGTACCGCTTATTGGAGAGGTAGTACCGTTCTCTGCTGTATCAGCAATCTTGTAACGGTCGTAACTTTTGCATACGAACTTGGATTGAGACGATTTTTATATCAAAATCGACCGATTCGACGAGAAAAAGACAATCCGTGTAGAAACTTTTCTCATATAAGGCCGTCTTGGGGGTGTAATCAGCCGAATAGTGTTCTGCATACACTTCAAACACAACTTCGGCCTTAGAGATGAGATCGGATGGCTATAGCTCAAATATCAAAGTTTCTCCTTTCGATGATACGGAACTTTCTCACCTTGAGCACTTTTCCATTTGAGGCCTTCTTAATTATGTTTTTGACCATGCCAAAATCTGGTGTCAACACAAGTGTGTTGACATACGAACGCGTCACGCATACCCGCGGCGCCGAGGGAGATGCTCCGCAGCTCGCACCGTGGGAGGCCTGCCGGATGCGCGATACGCAAGACAATCCGGCCGGTGCTTTTGACACCAGACGCCCCGGTTACTCGGGAGGGACCCCGTCAGAGTACCCGATGACGATTGGCTGCTCCAAGTCGTCCTTAACGCTCCTGGAGCCTCGTGGATCGCTGCCCTCCTTCACGAAGAACGAACGAAGAACGAGAAGAAAGATACAAGGGAGAGGGATAAAAGTAGGGTAAAAAGATGTAGATGTGTTTGTTCGATTGTGTGTTGTTTTAATCGGCCATCACCTCTTCTATTTAAGAGGGGGTTGGACTTCCCGTACAGGACACGGACCCAGATTTCCTTCCAAAGGGTCAAAAAACGCAGCCAAACTCGGACTTTTTCGATCTGCCCGAGTCTGTGCGGCTATAGGCAAGCGGTAGTACCGTTCTGGGCACGGTAGTACCGTTCCGGGCGGTAGTACCGCTCTAGTACCGCTTAGGGTCTCGGGATGCCAGAAACTTTTTCGTAAGCGGTAGTAGACGCGGTAGTAGGAGCGGTAGTACCGCTCAAGCGGTAGTACCGCTTATTGGAGCGGTACTACCGTTCTCTGCTGTATCAGCAATCTTGTAACGGCCGTAACTTTTGCATACAAACTCGGATTGAGACGATTTTTATATCAAAATCGACCGATTCGACGAGACAAAGACAATCCGTGTAGAAACTTTTCTCATATAAGGCCGTATTGGGGGCGTAATCAGCCGAATAGTGTTCTGCATACACTTCAAACACAACTTCGGCCTTAGAGATGAGATCGGATGGCTATGGCTCAAATATCAAAGTTTCTCCTTTCGATGATACGGAACTTTCTCACCTTGAGCACTTTTCCATTTGAGGCCTTCTTAATTATGTTTTTGACCATGCCAAAATCTGGTGTCAACACAAGTGTGTTGACATACGAACGCGTCACGCGTACCCGCGGCGCCGAGGGAGATGCTCCGCAGCTCGCACCGTGGGAGGCCTGCCGGAAGCGCGATACGCAAGACAATCCGGCCGGCGCTTTTGACACCAGACGCCCCGGTTACTCGGGAGGGACCCCGTCAGAGTACCCGATGACGATTGGCTGCTCCAAGTCGTCCTTAACGCCCCTGGAGCCTCGTGGATCGCTACCCTCCTTCACGAAGAACGAACGAAGAACGAGAAGAAAGATACAAGGGAGAGGGATAAAAGTAGGGTAAAAAGATGTAGATGTGTTTGTTCGATTGTGTGTTGTTTTAATCGGCCATCACCTCTTCTATTTAAGAGGGGGTTGGACTTCCCGTACAGGACACGGACCCAGATTTCCTTCCAAAGGGTCAAAAAACGCAGCCAAACTCGGACTTTTTCGATCTGCCCGAGTCTGTGCGGCTATAGGCAAGCGGTAGTACCATTCTGGGCACGGTAGTACCGTTCCGGGCGGTAGTACCGCTCTAGTACCGCTTAGGGTCTCGGGATGCCAGAAACTTTTTCGTAAGCGGTAGTAGACGCGGTAGTAGGAGCGGTAGTACCGCTCAAGCGGTAGTACCGCTTATTGGAGCGGTAGTACCGTTCTCTGCTGTATCAGCAATCTTGTAACGGCCGTAACTTTTGCATACGAACTCGGATTGAGACGATTTTATATCAAAATCGACCGATTCGACGAGACAAAGACAATCCGTGTAGAAACTTTTCTCATATAAGGCCGTATTGGGGGCGTAATCAGCCGAATAGTGTTCTGCATACACTTCAAACACAACTTCGGCCTTAGAGATGAGATCGGATGGCTATGGCTCAAATATCAAAGTTTCTCCTTTCGATGATACGGAACTTTCTCACCTTGAGCACTTTTCCATTTGAGGCCTTCTTAATTATGTTTTTGACCATGCCAAAATCTGGTGTCAACACAAGTGTGTTGACATACGAACGCGTCACGCGTACCCGCGGCGCCGAGGGAGATGCTCCGCAGCTCGCACCGTGGGAGGCCTGCCGGAAGCGCGATACGCAAGACAATCCGGCCGGCGCTTTTGACACCAGACGCCCCGGTTACTCGGGAGGGACCCCGTCAGAGTACCCGATGACGATTGGCTGCTCCAAGTCGTCCTTAACGCCCCTGGAGCCTCGTGGATCGCTACCCTCCTTCACGAAGAACGAACGAAGAACGAGAAGAAAGATACAAGGGAGAGGGATAAAAGTAGGGTAAAAAGATGTAGATGTGTTTGTTCGATTGTGTGTTGTTTTAATCGGCCATCACCTCTTCTATTTAAGAGGGGGTTGGACTTCCCGTACAGGACACGGACCCAGATTTCCTTCCAAAGGGTCAAAAAACGCAGCGAAACTCGAACTTTTTCGATCTGCCCGAGTCTGTGCGGCTATAGGCAAGCGGTAGTACCGTTCTGGGCACGGTAGTACCGTTCCGGGCGGTAGTACCGCTCTAGTACCGCTTAGGGTCTCGGGATGCCAGAAACTTTTTCGTAAGCGGTAGTAGACGCGGTAGTAGGAGCGGTAGTACCGCTCAAGCGGTAGTACCGTTTATTGGAGCGGTAGTACCGTTCTCTGCTGTATCAGCAATCTTGTAACGGCCGTAACTTTTGCATACGAACTCGGATTGAGACGATTTTTATATCAAAATCGACCGATTCGACGAGACAAAGACAATCCGTGTAGAAACTTTTCTCATATAAGGCCGTATTGGGGGCGTAATCAGCCGAATAGTGTTCGGCATACACTTCAAACACAACTTCGGCCTTAGAGATGAGATCGGATGGCTATGGCTCAAATATCAAAGTTTCTCCTTTCGATGATACGGAACTTTCTCACCTTGAGCACTTTTCCATTTGAGGCCTTCTTAATTATGTTTTTAACCATGCCTAAATCTTGTGTCAACACAAGTGTGTTGACATACGAACGCGTCACGCGTACCCGCGGCGCCGAGGGAGATGCTCCGCAGCTCGCACCGTGGGAGGCCTGCCGGAAGCGCGATACGCAAGACAATCCGGCCGGCGCTTTTGACACCAGACGCCCCGGTTACTCGGGAGGGACCCCGTCAGAGTACCCGATGACGATTGGCTGCTCCAAGTCGTCCTTAACGCCCCTGGAGCCTCGTGGATCGCTGCCCTCCTTCACGAAGAACGAACGAAGAACGAGAAGAAAGATACAAGGAAGAGGGATAAAAGTAGGGTAAAAAGATGTAGATGTGTTTGTTCGATTGTGTGTTGTTTTAATCGGCCATCACCTCTTCTATTTAAGAGGGGGTTGGACTTCCCGTAAAGGACACGGATCCAGATTTCCTTCCAAAGGGTCAAAAAACGCAGCCAAACTCGGACTTTTTCGATCTGCCCGAGTCTGTGCGGCTATAGGCAAGCGGTAGTACCGTTCTGGGCATGGTAGTACCGTTCCGGGCGGTAGTACCGCTCTAGTACCGCTTAGGGTCTCGGGATGCCAGAAACTTTTTCGTAAGCGGTAGTAGACGCGGTAGTAGTAGCGGTAGTACCGCTCAAGCGGTAGTACCGCTTATTGGAGCGGTAGTACCGTTCTCTGCTGTATCAGCAATCTTGTAACGGCCGTAACTTTTGCATACGAACTCGGATTGAGACGATTTTTATATCAAAATCGACCGATTCGACGAGACAAAGACAATCCGTGTAGAAACTTTTCTCATATAAGGCCGTATTGGGGGCGTAATCAGCCGAATAGTGTTTTGTATACACTTCAAACACAACTTCGGCCTTACCGATGAGATCGGATGGCTATGGCTCAAATATCAAAGTTTCTCCTTTCGATGATACGGAACTTTCTCACCTTGAGCACTTTTCCATTTGAGGCCTTCTTAATTATGTTTTTGACCATGCCAAAATCTTGTGTCAACACAAGTGTGTTGACATACGAACGCGTCACGCGTACCCGCGGCGCCGAGGGAGATGCTCCGCAGCTCGCACCGTGAGAGGCCTGCCGGAAGCGCGATACGCAAGACAATCCGGCCGGCGCTTTTGACACCAGACGCCCCGGTTACTCGGGAGGGACCCCGTCAGAGTAACCGATGACGATTGGCTGCTCCAAGTCGTCCTTAACGCCCCTGGAGCCTCGTGGATCGCTGCCCTCCTTCACGAAGAACGAACGAAGAACGAGAAGAAAGATACAAGGGAGAGAGATAAAAGTAGGGTAAAAAGATGTAGATGTGTTTGTTCGATTGTGTGTTGTTTTAATCGGCCATCACCTCTTCTATTTAAGAGGGGGTTGGACTTCCCGTACAGGACACGGACCCAGATTTCCTTCCAAAGGGTCAAAAAACGCAGCCAAACTCGGACTTTTTCGATCTGCCCGAGTCTGTGCGGCTATAGGCAAGTGGTAGTACCGTTCTGGGCACGGTAGTACCGTTCCGGGCGGTAGTACCGCGCTAGTACCGCTTAGGGTCTCGGGATGCCAAAAACTTTTTCGTAAGCGGTAGTAGACGCGATAGTAGGAGCGGTAGTACCGCTCAAGCGGTAGTACCGCTTATTGAAGCGGTAGTACCGTTCTCTGCTGTATCAGCAATCTAGTAACGGCCGTAACTTTTGCATACGAACTCGGATTGAGACGACTTTTATATCAAAATCAACCGATTCGACGAGACAAAGACAATCCGTGTAGAAACGTTTCTCATATAAGGCCGTCTTGGGGGCGTAATCAGCCGAATAGTGTTCTGCATACACTTCAAACACAACTTCGGCCTTAGAGATGAGATCGGATGGCTATGGCTCAAATATCAAAGTTTCTCCTTTCGATGATACAGAACTTTCTCACCTTTAGCACTTTTCCATTTGAGGCCTTCTTAATTATGTTTTTGACCATGCCAAAAATCTGGTGTCAACACAAGTGTGTTGACATACGAACGCGTCACGCGTACCCGCGGCGCCGAGGGAGATGCTCCGCAGCTCGCACCGTGGGAGGCCTGCCGGAAGCGCGATACGCAAGACAATCCGGCCGGCGCTTTTGACACCAGACGCCCCGGTTACTCGGGAGGGACCCCGTCAGAGTACCCGATGACGATTGGCTGCTCCAAGTCGTCCTTAACGCCCCTGGAGCCTCGTGGATCGCTGCCCTCCTTCACGAAGACGAACGAAGAACGAGAAGAAAGATACAAGGGAGAGGGATAAAAGTAGGGTAAAAAGATGTAGATGTGTTTGTTCGATTGTGTGTTGTTTTAATCGGCCATCACCTCTTCTATTTAAGAGGGGGTTGGACTTCCCGTACAGGACACGGACCCAGATTTCCTTCCAAAGGGTCAAAAAACGCAGCCAAACTCGGACTTTTTCGATCTGCCGAGTCTGTGCGGCTATAGGCAAGCGGTAGTACCGTTCTGGGCACGGTAGTACCGTTCCGGGCGGTAGTACCGCTATAGTACCGCTTAGGGTCTCGGGATGCCAGAAACTTTTTCGTAAGCGGTAGTAGACGCGGTAGTAGGAGCGGTACTACCGCTTATTGGAGCGGTAGTACCGTTCTCTGCTGTATCAGCAATCTTGTAACGGCCGTAACTTTTGCATACGAACTCGGATTGAGACGATTTTTATATCAAAATCGACCGATTCGACGAGACAAAGACAATCCGTGTAGAAACTTTTCTCATATAAGGCCGTATTGGGGGCGTAATCAGCCGAATAGTGTTCTGCATACACTTCAAACACAACTTCGGCCTTAGAGATGAGATCGGATGGCTATGGCTCAAATATCAAAGTTTCTCCTTTTGATGATACGGAACTTTCTCACCTTGAGCACTTTTCCATTTGAGGCCTTCTTAATTATGTTTTTGACCATGCCAAAATCTTGTGTCAACACAAGTGTGTTGACATACGAACGCGTCACGCGTACCCGCGGCGCCGAGGGAGATGCTCCGCAGCTCGCACCGTGGGAGGCCTGCCAGAAGCGCGATACGCAAGACAATCCGGCCGGCGCTTTTCACACCAGACGCCCCGGTTACTCGGGAGGGACCCCGTCAGAGTACCCGATGACGATTGGCTGCTCCAAGTCGTCCTTAACGCCCCTGGAGCCTCGTGGATCGCTGCCCTCCTTCACGAAGAACGAACGAAGAACGAGAA
Source organism: Elymus sibiricus (assembly GCA_039707655.1). Taxonomy (NCBI): domain Eukaryota; kingdom Viridiplantae; phylum Streptophyta; class Magnoliopsida; order Poales; family Poaceae; genus Elymus; species Elymus sibiricus. Next base: position 312,791,967 of record CM077667.1, on the reverse strand, counting down.
GAAAGATACAAGGGAGAGGGATAAAAGTAGGGTAAAAAGATGTAGATGTGTTTGTTCGATTGTGTGTTGTTTTAATCGGCCATCACCTCTTCTATTTAAGAGGGGCTTGGACTTCCCGTACAGGACACGGACCCAGATTTCCTTCGAAAGGGTCAAAAAACGCAGCCCAACTCGGACTTTTTCGATCTGCCCGAGTCTGTGCGGCTATAGGCAAGCGGTAGTACCGTTCTGGGCACGGTAGTACCGTTCCGGGCGGTAGTACCGCTCTAGTACCGCTTAGGGTCTCGGGATGCCAGAAACTTTTTCGTAAGCGGTAGTAGACGCGGTAGTAGAAGCGGTAGTACCGCTCAAGCGGTAGTACCGCTTATTGGAGCGGTAGTACCGTTCTCTGCTGTATCAGATATCTTGTAATGGCCGTAACTTTTGCATACGAACTCGGATTGAGACGATTTTTATATCAAAATCGACCGATTCGACGAGACAAAGACAATCCGTGTAGAAACTTTTCTCATATAAGGCCGTCTTGGGGGCGTAATCAGCCGAATAGTGTTCTGCATACACTTCAAACACAACTTCGGCCTTAGAGATGAGATCGGATGGCTATGGCTCAAATATCAAAGTTTCTCCTTTCGATGATACGGAACTTTCTCACCTTGAGCACTTTTCCATTTGAGGCTTCTTAATTATGTTTTTGACCATGCCAAAATCTTGTGTCAACACAAGTGTGTTGACATACGAACGCGTCACGCGTACCCGCGGCGCCGAGGGAGATGCTCCGCAGCTCGCACCGTGGGAGGCCTGCCGGAAGCGCGATACGCAAGACAATCCGGCCGGCGCTTTTGACACCAGACGCCCCGGTTACTCGGGAGGGACCCCGTCAGAGTACCCGATGACGATTGGCTGCTCCAAGTCGTCCTTAACGCCCCTGGAGCCTCGTGGATCGCTGCCCTCCTTCACGAAGAACGAACGAAGAACGAGAAGAAAGATACAAGGGAGAGGGATAAAAGTAGGGTAAAAAGATGTAGATGTGTTTGTTCGATTGTGTGTTGTTTTAATCGGCCATCACCTCTTCTATTTAAGAGGAGGTTGGACTTCCCGTACAGGACACGGACCCAGATTTCCTTCCAAAGGGTCAAAAAACGCAGCCAAACTCGGACTTTTTCGATCTGCCCGAGTCTGTGCGGCTATTGACAAGCGGTAGTACCGTTCTAGGCACGGTAGTACCGTTCCGGGCGGTAGTACCGCTCTAGTACCGCTCTAGTACCGCTTAGGGTCTCGGGATGCCAGAAACTTTTTCGTAAGCGGTAGTAGACGCGGTAGTAGGAGCGGTAGTACCGCTCAAGCGGTAGTACCGCTTATTGGAGCGGTAGTACCGTTCTCTGCTGTATCAGCAATCTTGTAACGGCCGTAACTTTTGCATACGAACTCGGATTGAGACGATTTTTATATCAAAATCGACCGATTCGACGAGACAAAGACAATCCGTGTAGAAACTTTTCTCATATAAGGCCGTATTGGGGGCGTAATCAGCCGAATAGTGTTCTGCATACACTTCAAACACAACTTCGGCCTTAGAGATGAGATCGGATGGCTATGGCTCAAATATCAAAGTTTCTCCTTTTGATGATATGTAACTTTCTCACCTTGAGCACTTTTCCATTTGAGGCCTTCTTAATTATGTTTTTGACCATGCCAAAATCTTGTGTCAACACAAGTGTGTTGACATACGAACGCGTCACGCGTACCCGCGGCGCCGAGGGAGATGCTCCGCAGCTCGCACCGTGGGAGGCCTGCCGGAAGCGCGATACGCAAGACAATCCGGCCGACGCTTTTGACACCAGACGCCCCGGTTACTCGGGAGGGACCCCGTCAGAGTACCCGATGACGATTGGCTGCTCCAAGTCGTCCTTAACGCCCCTGGAGCCTCGTGGATCGCTGCCCTCCTTCACGAAGAACGAACGAAGAACGAGAAGAAAGATACAAGGGAGAGGGATAAAAGTAGGGTAAAAAGATGTAGATGTGTTTGTTCGATTGTGTGTTGTTTTAATCGGCCATCACCTCTTCTATTTAAGAGGGGCTTGGACTTCCCGTACAGGACACGGACCCAGATTTTCTTCGAAAGGGTCAAAAAACGCAGCCAAACTCGGACTTTTTCGATCTGCCCGAGTCTGTGCGGCTATAGGCAAGCGGTAGTACCGTTCTGGGCACGGTAGTACCGTTCCGGGCGGTAGTACCGCTCTAGTACCGCTCTAGTACCGCTTAGGGTCTCGGGATGCCAGAAACTTTTTCGTAAGCGGTAGTAGACGCGGTAGTAGGAGCGGTAGTACCGCTCAAGCGGTAGTACCGCTTATTGGAGAGGTAGTACCGTTCTCTGCTGTATCAGCAATTTTGTAACGGCCGTAACTTTTGCATACGAACTTGGATTGAGACGATTTTTATATCAAAATCGACCGATTCGACGAGACAAAGACAATCCGTTTAGAAACTTTTCTCATATAAGGCCGTCTTGGGGGTGTAATCAGCCGAATAGTGTTCTGCATGCACTTCAAACACAACTTCGGCCTTAGAGATGAGATCGGATGGCTATGGCTCAAATATCAAAGTTTCTCCTTTCGATGATACGGAACTTTCTCACCTTGAGCACTTTTCCATTTGAGGCCTTCTTAATTATGTTTTTGACCATGCCAAAATCTGGTGTCAACACAAGTGTGTTGACATACGAACGCGTCACGCGTACCCGCGGCGCCGAGGGAGATGCTCCGCAGCTCGCACCGTGGGAGGCCTGCCGGATGCGCGATACGCAAGACAATCCGGCCGGTGCTTTTGACACCAGACGCCCCGGTTACTCGGGAGGGACCCCGTCGGAGTACCCGATGACGATTGGCTGCTCCAAGTCGTCCTTAACGCCCCTGGAGCCTCGTGGATCGCTGCCCTCCTTCACGAAGAACGAACGAAGAACGAGAAGAAAGATACAAGGGAGAGGGATAAAAGTAGGGTAAAAAGATGTAGATGTGTTTGTTCGATTGTGTGTTGTTTTAATCGGCCATCACCTCTTCTATTTAAGAGGGGGTTGGACTTCCCGTACAGGACACGGACCCAGATTTCCTTCCAAAGGGTCAAAAAACGCAGCGAAACTCGGACTTTTTCGATCTGCCCGAGTCTGTGCGGCTATAGGCAAGCGGTAGTACCGTTCTGGGCACGGTAGTACCGTTCCGGGCGGTAGTACCGCTCTAGTACCGCTTAGGGTCTCGGGATGCCAGAAACTTTTTCGTAAGCGGTAGTAGACGCGGTAGTAGGAGCGGTAGTACCGCTTATTGGAGCGGTAGTACCGTTCTCTGGTGTATCAGCAATCTTGTAACGGCCGTAACTTTTGCATACGAACTCGGATTGAGACGATTTTTATATCTAAATCGACCGATTCGACGAGACAAAGACAATCCGTGTAGAAACTTTTCTCATATAAGGCCGTATTGGGGGCGTAATCAGCCGAATAGTGTTCTGCATACACTTCAAACACAACTTCGGCCTTAGAGATGAGATCGGATGGCTATGGCTCAAATATCAAAGTTTCTCCTTTCGATGATACGGAACTTTCTCACCTTGAGCACTTTTCCATTTGAGGCCTTCTTAATTATGTTTTTGACCATGCCAAAATCTGGTGTCAACACAAGTGTGTTGACATACGAAAGCGTCACGCGTACCCGCGGCGCCGAGGGAGATGCTCCGCAGCTCGCACCGTGGGAGGCCTGCCGGAAGCGCGATACGCAAGACAATCCGGCCGGCGCTTTTGACACCAGACGCCCCGGTTACTCGGGAGGGACCCCGTCAGAGTACCCGATGACGATTGGCTGCTCCAAGTCGTCCTTAACGCCCCTGGAGCCTCGTGGATCGCTGCCCTCCTTCACGAAGAACGAACGAAGAACGAGAAGAAAGATACAAGGGAGAGGGATAAAAGTAGGGTAAAAAGATGTAGATGTGTTTGTTCGATTGTGTGTTGTTTTAATCGGCCATCACCTCTTCTATTTAAGAGGGGGTTGGACTTCCCGTACAGGACACGGACCCAGATTTCCTTCCAAAGGGTCAAAAAACGCAGCCAAACTCGGACTTTTTCGATCTGCCCGAGTCTGTGCGGCTATAGGCAAGCGGTAGTACCGTTCTGGGCACGGTAGTACCGCTCTAGTACCGCTCTAGTACCGCTTAGGGTCTCGGGATGCCAGAAACTTTTTCGTAAGCGGTAGTAGACGCGGTAGTAGGAGCGGTAGTACCGCTCAAGCGGTAGTACCGCTTATTGGAGCGGTAGTACCGTTCTCTGCTGTATCAGCAATCTTGTAACGGCCGTAACTTTTGCATACGAACTCGGATTGAGACGATTTTTATATCAAAATCGACCGATTCGACGAGACAAAGACAATCCGTGTAGAAACTTTTCTCATATAAGGCCGTATTGGGGGCGTAATCAGCCGAATAGTGTTCTGCATACACTTCAAACACAACTTCGGCCTTAGAGATGAGATCGGATGGCTATGGCTCAAATATCAAAGTTTCTCCTTTTGATGATACGGAACTTTCTTACCTTGAGCACTTTTCCATTTGAGGCCTTCTTAATTATGTTTTTGACCATGCCAAAATCTTGTGTCAACACAAGTGTGTTGACATACGAACGCGTCACGCGTACCCGCGGCGCCGAGGGAGATGCTCCGCAGCTCGCACCGTGGGAGGCCTGCCGGAAGCGCGATACGCAAGACAATCCGGCCGGCGCTTTTGACACCAGACGCCCCGGTTACTCGGGAGGGACCCCGTCAGAGTACCCGATGACGATTGGCTGCTCCAAGTCGTCCTTAACGCCCCTGGAGCCTCGTGGATCGCTGCCCTCCTTCACGAAGAACGAACGAAGAACGAGAAGAAAGATACAAGGGAGAGGGATAAAAGTAGGGTAAAAAGATGTAGATGTGTTTGTTCGATTGTGTGTTGTTTTAATCGGCCATCACCTCTTCTATTTAAGAGGGGCTTGGACTTCCCGTACAGGACACGGACCCAGATTTCCTTCGAAAGGGTCAAAAAACGCAGCCAAACTCGGACTTTTTCGATCTGCCCGAGTCTGTGCGGCTATAGGCAAGCGGTAGTACCGTTCTGGGCACGGTAGTACCGTTCCGGTCGGTAGTACCGCTCAAGTACCGCTCTAGTACCGCTTAGGGTCTCGGGATGCCAGAAACTTTTTCGTAAGCGGTAGTAGACGCGGTAGTAGGAGCGGTAGTACCGCTCAAGCGGTAGTACCGCTTATTGGAGAGGTAGTACCGTTCTCTGCTGTATCAGCAATCTTGTAACGGCCGTAACTTTTGCATACGAACTTGGATTGAGACGATTTTTATATCAAAATCGACCGATTCGACGAGACAAAGACAATCCGTTTAGAAACTTTTCTCATATAAGGCCGTCTTGGGGGTGTAATCAGCCGAATAGTGTTCTGCATGCACTTCAAACACAACTTCGGCCTTAGAGATGAGATCGGATGGCTATGGCTCAAATATCAAAGTTTCTCCTTTCGATGATACGGAACTTTCTCACCTTGAGCACTTTTCCATTTGAGGCCTTCTTAATTATGTTTTTGACCATGCTAAAATCTGGTGTCAACACAAGTGTGTTGACATACGAACGCGTCACGCGTACCCGCGGCGCCGAGGGAGATGCTCCGCAGCTCGCACCGTGGGAGGCCTGCCGGATGCGCGATACGCAAGACAATCCGGCCGGTGCTTTTGACACCAGACGCCCCGGTTACTCGGGAGGGACCCCGTCGGAGTACCCGATGACGATTGGCTGCTCCAAGTCGTCCTTAACGCCCCTGGAGCCTCATGGATCGCTGCCCTCCTTCACGAAGAACGAACGAAGAACGAGAAGAAAGATACAAGGGAGAGGGATAAAAGTAGGGTAAAAAGATGTAGATGTGTTTGTTCGATTGTGTGTTGTTTTAATCGGCCATCACCTCTTCTATTTAAGAGGGGGTTGGACTTCCCGTACAGGACACGGACCCAGATTTCCTTCCAAAGGGTCAAAAAACGCAGCGAAACTCGGACTTTTTCGATCTGCCCGAGTCTGTGCGGCTATAGGCAAGCGGTAGTACCGTTCTGGGCACGGTAGTACCGTTCCGGGTGGTAGTACCGCTCTAGTACCGCTTAGGGTCTCGGGATGCCAGAAACTTTTTCGTAAGCGGTAGTAGACGCGGTAGTAGGAGCGGTAGTACCGCTTATTGGAGCGGTAGTACCGTTCTCTGGTGTATCAGCAATCTTGTAACGGCCGTAACTTTTGCATACGAACTCGGATTGAGACGATTTTTATATCTAAATCGACCGATTCGACGAGACAAAGACAATCCGTGTAGAAACTTTTCTCATATAAGGCCGTATTGGGGGCGTAATCAGCCGAATAGTGTTCTGCATACACTTCAAACACAACTTCGGCCTTAGAGATGAGATCGGATGGCTATGGCTCAAATATAAAAGTTTCTCCTTTCGATGATACGGAACTTTCTCACCTTGAGCACTTTTCCATTTGAGGCCTTCTTAATTATGTTTTTGACCATGCCAAAATCTGGTGTCAACACAAGTGTGTTGACATACGAAAGCGTCACGCGTACCCGCGGCGCCGAGGGAGATGCTCCGCAGCTCGCACCGTGGGAGGCCTGCCGGAAGCGCGATACGCAAGACAATCCGGCCGGCGCTTTTGACACCAGACGCCCCGGTTACTCGGGAGGGACCCCGTCAGAGTACCCGATGACGATTGGCTGCTCCAAGTCGTCCTTAACGCCCCTGGAGCCTCGTGGATCGCTGCCCTCCTTCACGAAGAACGAACGAAGAACGAGAAGAAAGATACAAGGGAGAGGGATAAAAGTAGGGTAAAAAGATGTAGATCTGTTTGTTCGATTGTGTGTTGTTTTAATCGGCCATCACCTCTTCTATTTAAGAGGGGGTTGGACTTCCCGTACAGGACACGGACCCAGATTTCCTTTCAAAGGGTCAAAAAACGCAGCCAAACTCGGACTTTTTCGATCTGCCCGAGTCTGTGCGGCTATAGGCAAGCGGTAGTACCGTTCTGGGCACGGTAGTACCGTTCCGGGCGGTAGTACCGCTCTAGTACCGCTTAGGGTCTCGGGATGCCAGAAACTTTTTCGTAAGCGGTAGTAGACGCGGTAGTAGGAGCGGTAGTACCGCTCAAGCGGTAGTACCGCTTATTGGAGCGGTAGTACCGTTCTCTGCTGTATCAGCAATCTTGTAACGGCCGTAACTTTTGCATACGAACTCGGATTGAGACGATTTTTATATCAAAATCGACCGATTCGACGAGACAAAGACAATCCGTGTAGAAACTTTTCTCATATAAGGCCGTATTGGGGGCGTAATCAGCCGAATAGTGTTCTGCATACACTTCAAACACAACTTCGGCCTTAGAGATGAGATCGGATGGCTATGGCTCAAATATCAAAGTTTCTCCTTTTGATGATACGGAACTTTCTCTCCTTGAGCACTTTTCCATTTGAGGCCTTCTTTATTATGTTTTTGACCATGCCAAAATCTTGTGTCAACACAAGTGTGTTGACATACGAACGCGTCACGCGTACCCGCGGCGCCGAGGGAGATGCTCCGCAGCTCGCACCGTGGGAGGCCTGCCGGATGCGCGATACGCAAGACAATCCGGCCGGTGCTTTTGACACCAGACGCCCCGGTTACTCGGGAGGGACCCCGTCGGAGTACCCGATGACGATTGGCTGCTCCAAGTCGTCCTTAACGCCCCTGGAGCCTCGTGGATCGCTGCCCTCCTTCACGAAGAACGAACGAAGAACGAGAAGAAAGATACAAGGGAGAGGGATAAAAGTAGGGTAAAAAGATGTAGATGTGTTTGTTCGATTGTGTGTTGTTTTAATCGGCCATCACCTCTTCTATTTAAGAGGGGGTTGGACTTCCCGTACAGGACACGGACCCAGATTTCCTTCCAAAGGGTAAAAAAACGCAGCGAAACTCGGACTTTTTCGATCTGCCCGAGTCTGTGCGGCTATAGGCAAGCGGTAGTACCGTTCTGGGCACGGTAGTACCGTTCCGGGCGGTAGTACCGCTCTAGTACCGCTTAGGGTCTCGGGATGCCAAAACTTTTTCGTAAGCGGTAGTAGACGCGGTAGTAGGAGCGGTAGTACCGCTTATTGGAGCGGTAGTACCGTTCTCTGGTGTATCAGCAATCTTGTAACGGCCGTAACTTTTGCATACGAACTCGGATTGAGACGATTTTTATATCTAAATCGACCGATTCGACGAGACAAAGACAATCCGTGTAGAAACTTTTCTCATATAAGGCCGTATTGGGGGCGTAATCAGCCGAATAGTGTTCTGCATACACTTCAAACACAACTTCGGCCTTAGAGATGAGATCGGATGGCTATGGCTCAAATATCAAAGTTTCTCCTTTCGATGATACGGAACTTTCTCACCTTGAGCACTTTTCCATTTGAGGCATTCTTAATTATGTTTTTGACCATACCAAAATCTGGTGTCAACACAAGTGTGTTGACATACGAAAGCGTCACGCGTACCCGCGGCGCCGAGGGAGATGCTCCGCAGCTCGCACCGTGGGAGGCCTGCCGGAAGCGCGATACGCAAGACAATCCGGCCGGCGCTTTTGACACCAGACGCCCCGGTTACTCGGGAGGGACCCCGTCAGAGTACCCGATGACGATTGGCTGCTCCAAGTCGTCCTTAACGCCCCTGGAGCCTCGTGGATCGCTGCCCTCCTTCACGAAGAACGAACGAAGAACGAGAAGAAAGATACAAGGGAGAGGGATAAAAGTAGGGTAAAAAGATGTAGATGTGTTTGTTCGATTGTGTGTTGTTTTAATCGGCCATCACCTCTTCTATTTAAGAGGGGGTTGGACTTCCCGTACAGGACACGGACCCAGATTTCCTTTCAAAGGGTCAAAAAACGCAGCCAAACTCGGACTTTTTCGATCTGCCCGAGTCTGTGCGGCTATAGGCAAGCGGTAGTACCGTTCTGGGCACGGTAGTACCGTTCCGGGCGGTAGTACCGCTCTAGTACCTCTTAGGGTCTCGGGATGCCAGAAACTTTTTCGTAAGCGGTAGTAGACGCGGTAGTAGGAGCGGTAGTACCGCTCAAGCGGTAGTACCGCTTATTGGAGCGGTAGTACCGTTCTCTGCTGTATCAGCAATCTTGTAACGGCCGTAACTTTTGCATACGAACTCGGATTGAGACGATTTTTATATCAAAATCGACCGATTCGACGAGACAAAGACAATCCGTGTAGAAACTTTTCTCATATAAGGCCGTATTGGGGGCGTAATCAGCCGAATATTGTTTTGCATACACTTCAAACACAACTTCGGCCTTAGAGATGAGATCGGATGGCTATGGCTCAAATATCAAAGTTTCTCCTTTTGATGATACGGAACTTTCTCTCCTTGAGCACTTTTCCATTTGAGGCCTTCTTTATTATGTTTTTGACCATGCCAAAATCTTGTGTCAACACAAGTGTGTTGACATACGAACGCGTCACGCGTACCCGCGGCGCCGAGGGAGATGCTCCGCAGCTCGCACCGTGGGAGGCCTGCCGGATGCGCGATACGCAAGACAATCCGGCCGGTGCTTTTGACACCAGACGCCCCGGTTACTCGGGAGGGACCCCGTCGGAGTACCCGATGACGATTGGCTGCTCCAAGTCGTCCTTAACGCCCCTGGAGCCTCGTGGATCGCTGCCCTCCTTCACGAAGAACGAACGAAGAACGAGAAGAAAGATACAAGGGAGAGGGATAAAAGTAGGGTAAAAAGATGTAGATGTGTTTGTTCGATTGTGTGTTGTTTTAATCGGCCATCACCTCTTCTATTTAAGAGGGGGTTGGACTTCCCGTACAGGACACGGACCCAGATTTCCTTCCAAAGGGTCAAAAAACGCAGCGAAACTCGGACTTTTTCGATCTGCCCGAGTCTGTGCGGCTATAGGCAAGCGGTAGTACCGTTCTGGGCACGGTAGTACCGTTCCGGGCGGTAGTACCGCTCTAGTACCGCTTAGGGTCTCGGGATGCCAGAAACTTTTTCGTAAGCGGTAGTAGACGCGGTAGTAGGAGCGGTAGTACCGCTTATTGGAGCGGTAGTACCGTTCTCTGGTGTATCAGCAATCTTGTAACGGCCGTAACTTTTGCATACGAACTCGGATTGAGACGATTTTTATATCTAAATCGACCGATTCGACGAGACAAAGACAATCCGTGTAGAAACTTTTCTCATATAAGGCCGTATTGGGGGCGTAATCAGCCGAATAGTGTTCTGCATACACTTCAAACACAACTTCGGCCTTAGAGATGAGATCGGATGGCTATGGCTCAAATATCAAAGTTTCTCCTTTCGATGATACGGAACTTTCTCACCTTGAGCACTTTTCCATTTGAGGCCTTCTTAATTATGTTTTTGACCATGCCAAAATCTGGTGTCAACACAAGTGTGTTGACATACGAAAGCGTCACGCGTACCCGCGGCGCCGAGGGAGATGCTACGCAGCTCGCACCGTGGGAGGCCTGCCGGAAGCGCGATACGCAAGACAATCCGGCCGGCGCTTTTGACACCAGACGCCCCGGTTACTCGGGAGGGACCCCGTCAGAGTACCCGATGACGATTGGCTGCTCCAAGTCGTCCTTAACGCCCCTGGAGCCTCGTGGATCGCTGCCCTCCTTCACGAAGAACGAACGAAGAACGAGAAGAAAGATACAAGGGAGAGGGATAAAAGTAGGGTAAAAAGATGTAGATGTGTTTGTTCGATTGTGTGTTGTTTTAATCGGCCATCACCTCTTCTATTTAAGAGGGGGTTGGACTTCCCGTACAGGACACGGACCCAGATTTCCTTTCAAAGGGTCAAAAAACGCAGCCAAACTCGGACTTTTTCGATCTGCCCGAGTCTGTGCGGCTATAGGCAAGCGGTAGTACCGTTCTGGGCACGGTAGTACCGTTCCGGGCGGTAATACCGCTCTAGTACCGCTTAGGGTCTCGGGATGCCAGAAACTTTTTCGTAAGCGGTAGTAGACGCGGTAGTAGGAGCGGTAGTACCGCTCAAGCGGTAGTACCGCTTATTGGAGCGGTAGTACCGTTCTCTGCTGTATCAGCAATCTTGTAACGGCCGTAACTTTTGCATACGAACTCGGATTGAGACGATTTTTATATCAAAATCGACCGATTCGACGAGACAAAGACAATCTGTGTAGAAACTTTTCTCATATAAGGCCGTATTGGGGGCGTAATCAGCCGAATAGTGTTCTGCATACACTTCAAACACAACTTCGGCCTTAGAGATGAGATCGGATGGCTATGGCTCAAATATCAAAGTTTCTCCTTTTGATGATACGGAACTTTCTCACCTTGAGCACTTTTCCAATTGAGGCCTTCTTTATTATGTTTTTGACCATGCCAAAATCTTGTGTCAACACAAGTGTGTTGACATACGAACACGTCACGCGTACCCGCGGCGCCGAGGGAGATGCTCCGCAGCTCGCACCGTGGGAGGCCTGCCGGAAGCGCGATACGCAAGACAATCCGGCCGGCGCTTTTGACACCAGACGCCCCGGTTACTCGGGAGGGACCCCGTCAGAGTACCCGATGACGATTGGCTGCTCCAAGTCGTCCTTAACGCCCCTGGAGCCTCGTGGATCGCTGCCCTCCTTCACGAAGAACGAACGAAGAACGAGAAGAAAGATACAAGGGAGAGGGATAAAAGTAGGGTAAAAAGATGTAGATGTGTTTGTTCGATTGTGTGTTGTTTTAATCGGCCATCACCTCTTCTATTTAAGAGGGGCTTGGACTTCCCGTACAGGACACGGACCCAGATTTCCTTCGAAAGGGTCAAAAAACGCAGCCAAACTCGGACTTTTTCGATCTGCCCGAGTCTGTGCGGCTATAGGCAAGCGGTAGTACCGTTCTGGGCACGGTAGTACCGTTCCGGGCGGTAGTACCGCTCTAGTAACGCTTAGGGTCTCGGGATGCCAGAAACTTTTTCATAAGCGGTAGTAGACGCGGTAGTAGGAGCGGTAGTACCGCTCAAGCAGTAGTACCGCTTATTGGAGCGGTAGTACCGTTCTCTGCTGTATCAGCAATCTTGTAACGGCCGTAACTTTTGCATACGAACTCGGATTGAGACGGTTTTTATATCAAAATCGACCGATTCGACGAGACAAAGACAATCCGTGTATAAACTTTTCTCATATAAGGCCGTCTTCGGGGCGTAATCAGCCGAATAGTGTTCTGCATACACTTCAAACACAACTTCGGCCTTAGAGATGAGATCGGATGGCTATGGCTCAAATATCAAAGTTTCTCCTTTCGATGATACTGAACTTTCTAACCTTGAGCACTTTTCCATTTGAGGCCTTCTTAATTATGTTTTTGACCATGCCAAAATCTGGTGTCAACACAAGTGTGTTGACATACGAACGCGTCACGCGTACCCGCGGCGCCGAGGGAGATGCTCCGCAGCGCGCACCGTGGGAGGCCTGCCGGAAGCGCGATACGCAAGACAATCCGGCCGGCGCTTTTGACACCAGACGCCCCGGTTACTCGGGAGGGACCCCGTCAGAGTACCCGATGACGATTGGCTGCTCCAAGTCGTCCTTAACGCCCCTGGAGCCTCGTGGATCGCTGCCCTCCTTCACGAAGAACGAACGAAGAACGAGAAGAAAGATACAAGGGAGAGGGATAAAAGTAGGGTAAAAAGATGTAGATGTGTTTGTTCGATTGTGTGTTGTTTTAATCGGCCATCACCTCTTCTATTTAAGAGGGGCTTGGACTTCCCGTACAGGACACGGACCCAGATTTCCTTCGAAAGGGTCAAAAAACGCAGCCAAACTCGGACTTTTTCGATCTGCCCGAGTCTGTGCGGCTATAGGCAAGCGGTAGTACTGTTCTGGGCACGGTAGTACCGTTCCGGGCGGTAGTACCGCTCTAGTACCGCTCTAGTACCGCTTAGGGTCTCGGGATGCCAGAAACTTTTTCGTAAGTGGTAGTAGACGCGGTAGTAGGAGCGGTAGTACCGCTCAAGCGGTAGTACCGCTTATTGGAGCGGTAGTACCGTTCTCTGCTGTATCAGCAATCTTGTAACGGCCGTAACTTTTGCATACGAACTCGGATTGAGACGATTTTTATATCAAAATCGACCGATTCGACGAGACAAAGACAATCCGTGTAGAAACTTTTCTCATATAAGGCCGTCTTGGGGGCGTAATCAGCCGAATAGTGTTCTGCATACACTTCAAACACAACTTCGGCCTTAGAGATGAGATCGGATGGCTATGGATCAAATATCAAAGTTTCTCCTTTCGATGATACGGAACTTTCTCACCTTGAGCACTTTTCCATTTGAGGCCTTCTTAATTATGTTTTTGACCATGCCAAAATCTGGTGTCAACACAAGTGTGTTGACATACGAACGCGTCACGCGTACCCGCGGCGCCGAGGGAGATGCTCCGCAGCTCGCACCGTGGGAGGCCTGCCGGATGCGCGATACGCAAGACAATCCGGCCGGCGCTTTTGACACCAGACGCCCCGGTTACTTGGGAGGGACCCCGTCAGAGTACCCGATGACGATTGGCTGCTCCAAGTCGTCCTTAACGCCCCTGGAGCCTCGTGGATCGCTGCCCTCCTTCACGAAGAACGAACGAAGAACGAGAAGAAAGATACAAGGGAGAGGGATAAAAGTAGGGTAAAAAGATGTAGATGTGTTTGTTCGATTGTGTGTTGTTTTAATCGGCCATCACCTCTTCTATTTAAGAGGGGGTTGGACTTCCCGTACAGGACACGGACCCAGATTTCCTTCCAAAGGGTCAAAAAACGCAGCCAAACTCGGACTTTTTCGATCTGCCCGAGTCTGTGCGGCTATAGGCAAGCGGTAGTACCGTTCTGGGCACGGTAGTACCGTTCCGGGCGGTAGTACCGCTCTAGTACCGCTCTAGTACCGCTTAGGGTCTCGGGATGCCAGAAACTTTTTCGTAAGCGGTAGTAGACGCGGTAGTAGGAGCGGTAGTACCGCTCAAGCGGTAGTACCGCTTATTGGAGTGGTAGTACCGTTCTCTGCTGTATCAGCAATCTTGTAACGGCCGTAACTTTTGCATACGAACTCGGATTGAGACGATTTTTATATCAAAATCGACCGATTCGACGAGACAAAGACAATCCGTGTAGAAACTTTTCTCATATAAGGCCGTATTGGGGGCGTAATCATCCGAATAGTGTTCTGCATACACTTCAAACACAACTTCGGCCTTAGAGATGAGATCGGATGGCTATGGCTCAAATATCAAAGTTTCTCCTTTCGATGATACGGAACTTTCTCACCTTGAGCACTTTTCCATTTGGGGCATTCTTAATTATGTTTTTGACCATGCCAAAATCTGGTGTCAACACAAGTGTGTTGACATACGAACGCGTCACGCGTACCCGCGGCGCCGAGGGAGATGCTCCGCAGCTCGCACCGTGGGAGGCCTGCCGGAAGCGCGATACGCAAGACAATCCGGCCGGCGCTTTTGACACCAGACGCACCGGTTACTCGGGAGGGACCCCGTCAGAGTACCCGATGACGATTGGCTGCTCCAAGTCGTCCTTAACGCCCCTGGAGCCTCGTGGATCGCTGCCCTCCTTCACGAAGAACGAACGAAGAACGAGAAGAAAGATACAAGGGAGAGCGATAAAAGTAGGGTAAAAAGATGTAGATGTGTTTGTTCGATTGTGTGTTGTTTTAATCGGCCATCACCTCTTCTATTTAAGAGGGGGTTGGACTTCCCGTACAGGACACGGACCCAGATTTCCTTCCAAAGGGTCAAAAAACGCAGCCAAACTCGGACTTTTTCGATCTGCCCGAGTCTGTGCGGCTATAGGCAAGCGGTAGTACCGTTCTGGGCACGGTAGTACCGTTCCGGGCGGTAGTACCGCTCTAGTACCGCTCTAGTAACGCTTAGGGTCTCGGGATGCCAGAAACTTTTTCCTAAGCGGTAGTAGACGCGGTAGTAGGAGCGGTAGTACCGCTCAAGCGGTAGTACCGCTTATTGGAGCGGTAGTACCGTTCTCTGTTGTATCAGCAATCTTGTAACGGCCGTAACTTTTGCATACGAACTCGGATTGAGACGATTTTTATATCAAAATCGACCGATTCGACGAGACAAAGACAATCCGTGTAGAAACTCTTCGCATATAAGGCCGTATTGGGGGCGTAATCAGCCGAATAGTGTTCTGCATACACTTCAAACACAACTTCGGCCTTAGAGATGAGATCGGATGGCTATGGCTCAAATATCAAAGTTTCTCCTTTTGATGATACGGAACTTTCTCACCTTGAGCACTTTTCCATTTGAGGCCTTCTTAATTATGTTTTTGACCATGCCAAAATCTTGTGTCAACACAAGTGTGTTGACATACGAACGCGTCAAGCGTACCCGCGGCGCCAAGGGAGATGCTCCGCAGCTCGCACCGTGGGAGGCCTGCCGGAAGCGCGATACGCAAGACAATCCGGCCGGCGCTTTTGACACCAGACGCCCCGGTTACTCGGGAGGGACCCCGTCAGAGTACCCGATGACGATTGGCTGCTCCAAGTCGTCCTTAACGCCCCTGGAGCCTCGTGGATCGTTGCCCTCCTTCACGAAGAACGAACGAAGAACGAGAAGAAAGATACAAGGGAGAGGGATAAAAGTAGGGTAAAAATATGTAGATGTGTTTGTTCGATTGTGTGTTGTTTTAATCGGCCATCACCTCTTCTATTTAAGAGGGGGTTAGACTTCCCGTACAGGACACGGACCCAGATTTCCTTCCAAAGGGTCAAAAAACGCAGCCAAACTTGGACTTTTTCGATCTGCCCGAGTCTGTGCGGCTATAGGCAAGCGGTAGTACCGTTCTGGGCACGGTAGTATTGTTCCGGGCGGTAGTACCGCTCTAGTACCGCTTAGGGTCTCGGGATGCCAGAAACTTTTTCGTAAGCGGTAGTAGACGCGGTAGTAGGAGCGGTAGTACCGCTCAAGCGGTAGTACCGCTTATTGGAGCGGTAGTACCGTTCTCTGCTGTATCAGCAATCTTGTAACGGCCGTAACTTTTGCATACGAACTCGGATTGAGACGATTTTTATATCAAAATCGACCGATTCGACGAGACAAAGACAATCCGTGTAGAAGCTTTTCTCATATAAGGCCGTATTGGGGGCGTAATCAGGCGAATAGTGTTCTGCATACACTTCAAACACAACTTCGGCCTTAGAGATGAGATCGGATGGCTATGGCTCAAATATCAAAGTTTCTCCTTTTGATGATACGGAACTTTCTCACCTTGAGCACTTTTCCATTTGAGGCCTTCTTAATTATGTTTTTGACCATGCCAAAATCTTGTGTCAACACAAGTGTGTTGACATACGAACGCGTCACGCGTACCCGCGACGCCGAGGGAGATGCTCCGCAGCTCGCACCGTGGGAGGCCTGCCGGAAGCGCGATACGCAAGACAATCCGGCCGGCGCTTTTGACACCAGACGCCCCGGTTACTCGGGAGGGACCCCGTCAGAGTACCCGATGACGATTGGCTGCTCCAAGTCGTCCTTAACGCCCCTGGAGCCTCGTGGATCGTTGCCCTCCTTCACGAAGAACGAACGAAGAACGAGAAGAAAGATACAAGGGAGAGGGATAAAAGTAGGGTAAAAATATGTAGATGTGTTTGTTCGATTGTGTGTTGTTTTAATCGGCCATCACCTCTTCTATTTAAGAGGGGGTTGGACTTCCCGTACAGGACACGGACCCAGATTTCCTTCCAAAGGGTCAAAAAACGCAGCCAAACTCGGACTTTTTCGATCTGCCCGAGTCTGTGCGGCTATAGGCAAGCGGTAGTACCGTTCTGGGCACGGTAGTACCGTTCCGGGCGGTAGTACCGCTCTAGTACCGCTCTAGTACCGCTTAGGGTCTCGGGATGCCAGAAACTTTTTCGTAAGCGGTAGTAGACGCGGTAGTAGGAGCGGTAGTACCGCTCAAGCGGTATTACCGTTTATTGGAGCGGTAGTACCGTTCTCTGCTGTATCAGCAATCTTGTAACGGCCGTAACTTTTGCATACGAACTCGGATTGAGACGATTTTTATATCAAAATCGACCGATTTGACGAGACAAAGACAATCCGTGTAGAAACTTTTCTCATATAAGGCCGTATTGTGGGTGTAATCAACCGAATAGTGTTCTGCATACACTTCAAACACAACTTCGGCCTTAGAGATGAGATCGGATGGCTATGGCTCAAATATCAAAGTTTCTCCTTTTGATGATACGGAACTTTCTCACCTTGAGCACTTTTCCATTTGAGGCCTTCTTAATTATGTTTTTGACCATGCCAAAATCTTGTGTCAACACAAGTGTGTTGACATACGAACGCGTCACGCGTACCCGCGGCGCCGAGGGAGATGCTCCGCAGCTCGCACCGTGGGAGGCCTGCCGGAAGCGCGATACGCAAGACAATCCGGCCGACGCTTTTGACACCAGACGCCCCGGTTACTCGGGAGGGACCCCGTCAGAGTACCCGATGACGATTGGCTGCTCCAAGTCGTCCTTAACGCCCCTGGAGCCTCGTGGATCGCTGCTCTCCTTCACGAAGAACGAACGAAGAACGAGAAGAAAGATACAAGGGAGAGGGATAAAAGTAGGGTAAAAAGATGTAGATGTGTTTGTTCGATTGTGTGTTGTTTTAATCGGCCATCACCTCTTCTATTTAAGAGGGGGTTGGACTTCCCGTACAGGACACGGACCCAGATTTCCTTCCAAAGGGTCAAAAAACGCAGCCAAACTCGGACTTTTTCGATCTGCCCGAGTCTGTGCGGCTATAGGCAAGCGGTAGTACCGTTCTGGGCACGGTAGTACCGTTCCGGGCGGTAGTACCGCTCTAGTACCGCTCTAGTACCGCTTAGGGTCTTGGGATGCCAGAAACTTTTTCGTAAGCGGTAGTAGACGCGGTAGTAGGAGCGGTAGTACCGCTCAAGCGGTAGTACCGCTTATTGTAGCGGTAGTACCGTTCTCTGCTGTATCAGCAATCTTGTAACGGCCGTAACGTTTGCATACGAACTCGGATTGAGACGATTTTTATATCAAAATCGACCGATTCGACGAGACAAAGACAATCCGTGTAGAAACTTTTCTCATATAAAGCCGTATTGGGGGCGTAATCAGCCGAATAGTGTTCTGCATACACTTCAAACACAAGTTCGGCCTTAGGGATGAGATCGGATGGCTATGGCTCAAATATCAAAGTTTCTCCTTTCGATGATACGGAACTTTCTCACCTTGAGCACTTTTCCATTTGAGGCCTTCTTAATTATGTTTTTGACCATGCCAAAATCTGGTGTCAACACAAGTGTGTTGACATACGAACGCGTCACGCGTACCCGCGGCGCCGAGGGAGATGCTCCGCAGCTCGCACCGTGGGAGGCCTGCCGGATGCGCGATACGCAAGACAATCCGGCCGGCGCTTTTGACACCAGACGCCCCGGTTACTCTGGAGGGACCCCGTCAGAGTACCCGATGACGATTGGCTGCTCCAAGTCGTCCTTAACGCCCCTGGAGCCTCGTGGATCGCTGCCCTCCTTCACGAAGAACGAACGAAGAACGAGAAGAAAGATACAAGGGAGAGCGATAAAAGTAGGGTAAAAAGATGTAGATGTGTTTGTTCGATTGTGTGTTGTTTTAATCGGCCATCACCTCTTCTATTTAAGAGGGGGTTGGATTTCCCGTACAGGACACGGACCCAGATTTCCTTCCAAAGGGTCAAAAAACGCAGCCAAACTCGGACTTTTTCGATCTGCCCGAGTCTGTGCGGCTATAGGCAAGCGGTAGTACCGTTCTGGGCACGGTAGTACCGTTCCGGGCGGTAGTACCGCTCTAGTACCGCTTAGGGTCTTGGGATGCCAGAAACTTTTTCGTAAGCGGTAGTAGACGCGGTAGTAGGAGCGGTAGTACCGCTCGAGCGGTAGTACCGCTTATTGGAGCGGTAGTACCGTTCTCTGCTGTATCAGCAATCTTGTAACGGCCGTAACTTTAGCATACGAACTCGGATTGAGACGATTTTTATATCAAAATCGACCGATTCGACGAGACAAAGACAATCCGTGTAGAAACTTTTCTCATATAAGGCCGTATTGGGGGCGTAATCAGCCGAATAGTGTTCTGCATACACTTCAAACACAACTTCGGCCTTAGAGATGAGATCGGATGGCTATGGCTCAAATATCAAAGTTTCTCCTTTCGATGATACGGAACTTTCTCACCTTGAGCACTTTTCCATTTGAGGCCTTCTTAATTATGTTTTTGCCCATACCAAAATCTGGTGTCAACACAAGTGTGTTGACATACGAACGCGTCACGCGTACCCGCGGCGCCGAGGGAGATGCTCCGCAGCTCGCACCGTGGGAGGCCTGCCGGAAGCGCGATACGCAAGACAATCCGGCCGGCGCTTTTGACACCAGACGCCCCGGTTACTCGGGAGGGACCCCGTCAGAGTACCCGATGACGATTGGCTGCACCAAGTCGTCCTTAACGCCCCTGGAGCCTCGTGGATCGCTGCCCTCCTTCACGAAGAACGAACGAAGAACGAGAAGAAAGATACAAGGGAGAGGGATAAAAGTAGGGTAAAAAGATGTAGATGTGTTTGTTCGATTGTGTGTTGTTTTAATCGGCCATCACCTCTTCTATTTAAGAGGGGGTTGGACTTCCCGTACAGGACACGGACCCAGATTTCCTTCCAAAGGGTCAAAAAACGCAGCCAAACTCGGACTTTTTCGATCTGCCGAGTCTGTGCGGCTATAGGCAAGCGGTAGTACCGTTCTGGGCACGGTAGTACCGTTCCGGGCGGTAGTACCGCTCTAGTACCGCTTAGGGTCTCGGGATGCCAGAATTTTTTCGTAAGCGGTAGTAGACGCGGTAGTAGGAGCGGTAGTACCGCTCAAGCGGTAGTACCGCTTATTGTAGCGGTAGTACCGTTCTCTGCTGTATCAGCAATCTTGTAACGGCCGTAACTTTTGCATAAGAACTCGGATTGAGACGATTTTTATATCAAAATCGACCGATTCGACGAGACAAAGACAATCCGTGTAGAAACTTTTCTCATATAAGGCCGTATTGGGGGCGTAATCAGCCGAATAGTGTTCTGCATACACTTCAAACACAACTTCGGCCTTAGAGATGAGATCGGATGGCTATGGCTCAAATATCAAAGTTTCTCCTTTCGATGATACGGAACTTTCTCACCTTGAGCACTTTTCCATTTGAGGCCTTCTTAATTATGTTTTTGACCATGCCAAAATCTTGTGTCCACACAAGTGTGTTGACATACGAACGCGTCACGCATACCCGCGGCGCCGAGGGAGATGCTCCGCAGCTCGCACCGTGGGAGGCCTGCCGGAAGCGCGATACGCAAGACAATCCGGCCGGCGCTTTTGACACCAGACGCCCCGGTTACTCGGGAGGGACCCCGTCAGAGTACCCGATGACGATTGGCTGCTCCAAGTCGTCCTTAACGCCCCTGGAGCCTCGTGGATCGCTGCCCTCCTTCACGAAGAACGAACGAAGAACGAGAAGAAAGATACAAGGGAGAGCGATAAAAGTAGGGTAAAAAGATGTAGATGTGTTTGTTCGATTGTGTGTTGTTTTAATCGGCCATCACCTCTTCTATTTAAGAGGGGGTTGGACTTCCCGTACAGGACACGGACCCAGATTTCCTTCCAAAGGGTCAAAAAACGCAGCCAAACTCGGACTTTTTCGATCTGCCCGAGTCTGTGCGGCTATAGGCAAGCGATAGTACCGTTCTGGGCACGGTAGTACCGTTCCGGGCGGTAGTACCGCTCTAGTACCGCTTAGGGTCTCGGGATGCCAGAATTATTTCGTAAGCGGTAGTAGACGCGGTAGTAGGAGCGGTAGTACCGCTCAAGCGGTAGTACCGCTCAAGCGGTAGTACCGCTTATTGTAGCGGTAGTACCGTTCTCTGCTGTATCAGCAATCTTGTAACGGCCGTAACTTTTGCATACGAACTCGGATTGAGACGATTTTTATATCAAAATCGACCGATTCGACGAGACAAAGACAATCCGTGTAGAAACTTTTCTCATATAAGGCCATCTTGGGGGCGTAATCAGCCGAATAGTGTTCTGCATACACTTCAA
Organism: Elymus sibiricus; assembly: GCA_039707655.1. Lineage (NCBI taxonomy): Eukaryota > Viridiplantae > Streptophyta > Magnoliopsida > Poales > Poaceae > Elymus > Elymus sibiricus. The sequence goes on along the minus strand of CM077667.1, from coordinate 312,770,775 downwards.
ACACAACTTCGGCCTTAGAGATGAGATCGGATGGCTATGGCTCAAATATCAAAGTTTCTCCTTTCGATGATACGGAACTTTCTCACCTTGAGCACTTTTCTATTTGAGGCCTTCTTAATTATGTTTTTGCCCATGCCAAAATCTGGTGTCAACACAAGTGTGTTGACATACGAACGCGTCACGCGTACCCGCGGCGCCGAGGGAGATGCTCCGCAGCTCGCACCGTGGGAGGCCTGCCGGATGCGCGATACGCAAGACAATCCGGCCGGCGCTTTTGACACCAGACGCCCCGGTTACTCGGGAGGGACCCCGTCAGAGTACCCGATGACGATTGACTACTCCAAGTCGTCCTTAACGCCCCTGGAGCCTCGTGGATCGCTGCCCTCCTTCACGAAGAACGAACGAAGAACGAGAAGAAAGATACAAGGGAGAGGGATAAAAGTAGGGTAAAAAGATGTAGATGTGTTTGTTCGATTGTGTGTTGTTTTAATCGGCCATCACCTCTTCTATTTAAGAGGGGGTTGGACTTCCCGTACAGGACACGGACCCAGATTTCCTTCCAAAGGGTCAAAAAACGCAGCCAAACTCGGACTTTTTCGATCTGCCCGAGTCTGTGCGGCTATAGGCAAGCGGTAGTACCGTTCTGGGCACGGTAGTACCGTTCCGGGCGGTAGTACCGCTCTAGTACCGCTTAGGGTCTCGGGATGCCAGAAACTTTTTCGTAAGCGGTAGTAGACGCGGTAGTAGGAGCGGTAGTACCGCTCAAGCGGTAGTACCGCTTATTGTAGCGGTAGTACCGTTCTCTGCTGTATCAACAATCTTGTAACGGCCGTAACTTTTGCATACGAACTCGGATTGAGACGATTTTTATATCAAAATCGACCGATTCGACGAGACAAAGACAATCCGTGTAGAAACTTTTCTCATATAAGACCGTCTTGGGGGCGTAATCAGTCGAATAGTGTTCTGCATACACTTCAAACACAACTTCGGCCTTAGAGATGAGATCGGATGGCTATGGCTCAAATATCAAAGTTTCTCCTTTCGATGATACGGAACTTTCTCACCTTGAGCACTTTTCCATTTGAGGCCTTCTTAATTATGTTTTTGACCATGCCAAAATCTGGTGTCAACGCAAGTGTGTTGACATACGAACGCGTCACGCGTACCCGCGGCGCCGAGGGAGATGCTCCGCAGCTCGCACCGTGGGAGGCCTGCCGGATGCGCGATACGCAAGACAATCCGGCCGGCGCTTTTGACACCAGACGCCCCGGTTACTCGGGAGGGACCCCGTCAGAGTACCCGATGACGATTGGCTGCTCCAAGTCGTCCTTAACGCCCCTGGAGCCTCGTGGATCGCTGCCCTCCTTCACGAAAAACGAACGAAGAACGAGAAGAAAGATACTAGGGAGAGGGATAAAAGTAGGGTAAAAAGATGTAGATGTGTTTGTTCGATTGTGTGTTGTTTTAATCGGCCATCACCTCTTCTATTTAAGAGGGGGGTGGACTTCCCGTACAGGACACGGACCCAGATTTCCTTCCAAAGGGTCAAAAAACGCAGCCAAACTCGGACTTTTTCGATCTGCCCGAGTCTGTGCGGCTATAGGCAAGCGGTAGTACCGTTCTGGGCACGGTAGTACCGTTCCGGGCGGTAGTACCGCTCTAGTACCGCTTAGGGTCTCGGGATGCCAGAAACTTTTTTGTAAGCGGTAGTAGACGCGGTAGTAGGAGCGGTAGTACCGCTCAAGCGGTAGTACCACTTATTGTAGCGGTAGTACCGTTCTCTACTGTATCAGCAATCTTGTAACGGCCGTAACTTTTGCATACGAACTCGGATTGAGACGATTTTTATATCAAAATCGACCGATTCGACGAGACAAAGACAATCCGTGTAGAAACTTTTCTCATATAAGGCCGTATTGGGTGCGTAATCAGCCGAATAGTGTTCTGCATACACTTCAAACACAACTTCGGCCTTAGAGATGAGATCGGATGGCTATGGCTCAAATATCAAAGTTTCTCCTTTCGATGATACGGAACTTTCTCACCTTGAGCACTTTTCCATTTGAGGCCTTCTTAATTATGTTTTTGACCATGCCAAAATCTTGTGTCAACACAAGTGTGTTGACATACGAACGCGTCACGCGTACCCGCGGCGCCGAGGGAGATGCTCCGCAGCTCGCACCGTGGGAGGCCTGCCGGAAGCGCGATACGCAAGACAATCCGGCCGGCGCTTTTGACACCAGACGCCCCGGTTATTCGGGAGGGACCCCGTCAGAGTACCCGATGACGATTGGCTGCTCCAAGTCGTCCTTAACGCCCCTGGAGCCTCGTGGATCGCTGCCCTCCTTCACGAAGAACGAACGAAGAACGAGAAGAAAGATACAAGGGAGAGGGATAAAAGTAGGGTAAAAAGATGTAGATGTGTTTGTTCGATTGTGTGTTGTTTTAATCGGCCATCACCTCTTCTATTTAAGAGGGGGTTGGACTTCCCGTACAGGACACGGACCCAGATTTCCTTCCAAAGGGTCAAAAAACGCAGCCAAACTCGGACTTTTTCGATCTGCCCGAGTCTGTGCGGCTATAGGCAAACGGTAGTACCGTTCTGGGCACGGTAGTACCGTTCCGGGCGGTAGTACCGCTCTAGTACCGCTTAGGGTCTCGGGATGCCAGAATTTTTTCGTAAGCGGTAGTAGACGCGGTAGTAGGAGCGGTAGTACCGCTCAAGCGGTAGTACCGCTTATTGGAGCGGTAGTACCGTTCTCTGCTGTATCAGCAATCTTGTAACGGCCGTAACTTTTGCATACGAACTCGGATTGAGACGATTTTTATATCAAAATCGACCGATTCGACGAGACAAAGACAATCCGTGTAGAAACTTTTCTCATATAAGGCCGTATTGGGGGCGTAATCAGCCGAATAGTGTTATGCATACACTTCAAACACAACTTCGGCCTTAGGGATGAGATCGGATGGCTATGGCTCAAATATCAAAGTTTCTCCTTTCGATGATACGGAACTTTCTCACCTTGAGCACTTTTCCATTTGAGGCCTTCTTAATTATGTTTTTGACCATGCCAAAATCTGGTGTCAACACAAGTGTGTTGACATACGAACGCGTCACGCGTACCCGCGGCGCCGAGGGAGATGTTCCGCAGCTCGCACCGTGGGAGGCCTGCCGTAAGCGCGATACGCAAGACAATCCGGCCGGCGCTTTTGACACCAGACGCCCCGGTTACTCGGGAGGGACCCCGTCAGAGTACCCGATGACGATTGGCTGCTCCAAGTCGTCCTTAACGCCCCTGGAGCCTCGTGGATCGCTGCCCTCCTTCACGAAGAACGAACGAAGAACGAGAAGAAAGATACAAGGGAGAGCGATAAAAGTAGGGTAAAAAGATGTAGATGTGTTTGTTCGATTGTGTGTTGTTTTAATCGGCCATCACCTCTTCTATTTAAGAGGGGGTTGGACTTCCCGTACAGGACACGGACCCAGATTTCCTTCCAAAGGGTCAAAAAACGCAGCCAAACTCGGACTTTTTCGATCTGCCCGAGTCTGTGCGGCTATAGGCAAGCGATAGTCCCGTTCTGGGCACGGTAGTACCGTTCCGGGCGGTAGTACCGCTCTAGTACCGCTTAGGGTCTCGGGATGCCAGAATTTTTTCGTAAGCGGTAGTAGACGCGGTAGTAGGAGCGGTAGTACCGCTCAAGCGGTAGTACCGCTCAAGCGGTAGTACCGCTTATTGTAGCGGTAGTACCGTTCTCTGCTGTATCAGCAATCTTGTAACGGCCGTAACTTTTGCATACGAACTCGGATTGAGACGATTTTTATATCAAAATCGACCGATTCGACGAGACAAAGACAATCCGTGTAGAAACTTTTCTCATATAAGGCCGTATTGGGGGCTTAATCAGCCGAATAGTGTTCTGCATACACTTCAAACACAACTTCGGCCTTAGAGATGAGATCGGAAGGCTATGGCTCAAATATCAAAGTTTCTCCTTTTGATGATACGGAACTTTCTCACCTTGAGCACTTTTCCATTTGAGGCCTTCTTAATTATGTTTTTGACCATGCCAAAATCTGGTGTCAACACAAGTGTGTTGACATACGAACGCGTCACGCGTACCCGCGGCGCCGAGGGAGATGCTCCGCAGCTCGCACCGTGGGAGGCCTGCCGGAAGCGCGATACGCAAGATAATCCGGCCGGCGATTTTGACACCAGACGCCCCGGTTACTCGGGAGGGACGCCGTCAGAGTACCCGATGACGATTGGCTGCTCCAAGTCGTCCTTAACGCCCCTGGAGCCTCGTGGATCGCTGCCCTCCTTTACGAAGAACGAGAAGAAAGATACAAGGGAGAGGGATAAAAGTAGGGTAAAAAGATGTAGATGTGTTTGTTCGATTGTGTGTTGTTTTAATCGGCCATCACCTCTTCTATTTAAGAGGGGCTTGGACTTCCCGTACAGGACACGGACCCAGATTTCCTTCCAAAGGGTCAAAAAACGCAGCCAAACTCGGACTTTTTCGATCTGCCGAGGCTGTGCGGCTATAGGCAAGCGGTAGTACCGTTCTGGGCACGGTAGTACCGTTCCGGGCGGTAGTACCGCTCTAGTACCGCTTAGGGTCTCGGGATGCCAGAAACTTTTTCGTAAGCGGTAGTAGACGCGGTAGTAGGAGCGGTAGTACCGCTCAAGAGGTAGTACCGCTTATTGGAGCGGTAGTACCGTTCTCTGCTGTATCAGCAATCTTGTAACGGCCGTAACTTTTGCATACGAACTCGGATTGAGACGATTTTTATATCAAAATCGACCGATTCGACGAGACAAAGACAACCCGTGTAGAAACTTTTCTCATATAAGGCCGTATTGGGGGCGTAATCAGCCGAATAGTGTTCTGCATACACTTCAAACACAACTTCGGCCTTAGAGATGAGATCGGAAGGCTATGGCTCAAATATCAAAGTTTCTCCTTTCGATGATACGGAACTTTCTCACCTTGAGCACTTTTCCATTTGAGGCCTTCTTAATTATGTTTTTGACCATGCCAAAATCTGGTGTCAACAGAAGTGTGTTGACATACGAACGCGTCACGCGTACCCGCGGCGCCGAGGGAGATGCTCCGCAGCTCGCACCGTGGGAGGCCTGCCGGAAGCGCGATACGCAAGACAATCCGGCCGGCGCTTTTGACACCAGACGCCCCGGTTACTCGGGAGGGACGCCGTCAGAGTACCCGATGACGATTGGCTGCTCCAAGTCGTCCTTAACGCCCCTGGAGCCTCGTGGATCGCTGCCCTCCTTTACGAAGAACGAGAAGAAAGATACAAGGGAGAGGGATATAAGTAGGGTAAAAAGATGTAGATGTGTTTGTTCGATTGTGTGTTGTTTTAATCGGCCATCACCTCTTCTATTTAAGAGGGGGTTGGACTTCCCGTACAGGACACGGACCCAGATTTCCTTCCAAAGGGTCAAAAAAAGCAGCCAAAGTCGGAATTTTTCGATCTTCCCGAGTCTGTGCGGCTATAGGCAAGCGGTAGTACCGTTCTGGGCACGGTTGTACCGTTTCGGGCGGTAGTACCGCTCTAGTACCGCTCTAGTACCGCTTAGGGTCTCGGGATGCCAGAAACTTTTTCGTAAGCGGTAGTAGACGCGGTAGTAGGAGCGGTAGTACCGCTCAAGTGGTAGTACCGCTTATTGGAGCGGTAGTACCGTTCTCTATTGTATCAGCAATCTTGTAACGGCCGTAACTTTTGCATACGAACTCGGATTGAGACGATTTTTATATCAAAATCGACCGATTCGACGAGACAAAGACAATCCGTGTAGAAACTTTTCTTATATAAGGCCGTATTGAGGGCGTAATCAGCCGAATAGTGTTCTGCATACACTTCAAACACAACTTCGGCCTTAGAGATGAGATCGGATGGCTATGGCTCAAATATCAAAGTTTCTCCTTTCGATGATACGGAACTTTCTCACCTTGAGCACTTTTCCATTTGAGGCCTTCTTAATTATGTTTTTGACCATGCCAAAATCTTGTGTCAACACAAGTGTGTTGACATACGAACGCGTCACGCGTACCCGCGGCGCCGAGGGAGATGCTCCGCAGCTCGCACCGTGGGAGGCCTGCCGGAAGCGCGATACGCAAGACAATCCGACCGGCGCTTTTGACACCAGACGCCCCGGTTACTCGGGAGGGACCCCGTCAGAGTACCCGATGACGATTGGCTGCTCCAAGTCGTCCTTAACGCCCCTGGAGCCTCGTGGATCGCTGCCCTCCTTTACGAAGAACGAACGAAGAACGAGAAGAAAGATACAAGGGAGAGGGATAAAAGTAGGGTAAAAAGATGTAGATGTGTTTGTTCGATTGTGTGTTGTTTTAATCGGCCATCACCTCTTCTATTTAAGAGGGGGTTGGACTTCCCGTACAGGACACGGACCCAGATTTCCTTCCAAAGGGTCAAAAAACGCAGCCAAACTCGGACTTTTTCGATCTGCCCGAGGCTGTGCGGCTATAGGCAAGCGGTAGTACCGTTCTGGGCACGGTAGTACCGTTCCGAGCGGTAGTACCGCTCTAGTACCGCTTAGGGTCTCGGGATGCCAGAAACTTTTTCGTAAGCGGTAGTAGACGCGGTAGTAGGAGCGGTAGTACCGCTCAAGCGGTAGTACCGCTTATTGGAGCGGTAGTACCGTTCTCTGCTGTATCAGCAATCTTGTAACGGCCGTAACTTTTGCATACGAACTCGGATTGAGACGATTTTTATATCAAAATCGACCGATTCGACGAGACAAAGACAACCCGTGTAGAAACTTTTCTCATATAAGGCCGTATTGGGGGCGTAATCAGCCGAATAGTGTTCTGCATACACTTCAAACACAACTTCGGCCTTAGAGATGAGATCGGAAGGCTATGGCTCAAATATCAAAGTTTCTCCTTTCGATGATACGGAACTTTCTCACCTTGAGCACTTTTCCATTTGAGGCCTTCTTAATTATGTTTTTGACCATGCCAAAATCTGGTGTCAACACAAGTGTGTTGACATACGAGCGCGTCACGCGTACCCGCGGCGCCGAGGGAGATGCTCCGTAGCTCGCACCGTGGGAGGCCTGCCGGAAGCGCGATACGCAAGACAATCCGGCCGGCGCTTTTGACACCAGACGCCCCGGTTACTCGGGAGGGACGCCGTCAGAGTACCCGATGACGATTGGCTGCTCCAAGTCGTCCTTAACGCCCCTGGAGCCTCGTGGATCGCTGCCCTCCTTTACGAAGAACGAGAAGAAAGATACAAGGGAGAGGGATATAAGTAGGGTAAAAAGATGTAGATGTGTTTGTTCGATTGTGTGTTGTTTTAATCGGCCATCACCTCTTCTATTTAAGAGGGGGTTGGACTTCCCGTACAGGACACGGACCCAGATTTCCTTCCAAAGGGTCAAAAAAAGCAGCCAAAGTCGGAATTTTTCGATCTGCCCGAGTCTGTGCGGCTATAGGCAAGCGGTAGTACCGTTCTGGGCACGGTAGTACCGTTTCGGGCGGTAGTACCGCTCTAGTACCGCTCTAGTACCGCTTAGGGTCTCGGGATGACAGAAACTTTTTCGTAAGCGGTAGTAGACGCGGTAGTAGGAGCGGTAGTACCGCTCAAGTGGTAGTACCGCTTATTGGAGCGGTAGTACCGTTCTCTATTGTATCAGCAATCTTGTAACGGCCGTAACTTTTGCATACGAACTCGGATTGAGACGATTTTTATATCAAAATCGACCGATTCGACGAGACAAAGACAATCCGTGTAGAAACTTTTCTTATATAAGGCCGTATTGAGGGCGTAATCAGCCGAATAGTGTTCTGCATACACTTCAAACACAACTTCGGCCTTAGAGATGAGATCGGATGGCTATGGCTCAAATATCAAAGTTTCTCCTTTCGATGATACGGAACTTTCTCACCTTGAGCACTTTTCCATTTGAGGCCTTCTTAATTATGTTTTTGACCATGCCAAAATCTTGTGTCAACACAAGTGTGTTGACATACGAACGCGTCACGCGTACCCGCGGCGCCGAGGGAGATGCTCCGCAGCTCGCACCGTGGGAGGCCTGCCGGAAGCGCGATACGCAAGACAATCCGGCCGGCGCTTTTGACACCAGACGCCCCGGTTACTCGGGAGGGACCCCGTCAGAGTACCCGATGACGATTGGCTGCTCCAAGTCGTCCTTAACGCCCCTGGAGCCTCGTGGATCGCTGCCCTCCTTCACGAAGAACGAACGAAGAACGAGAAGAAAGATACAAGGGAGAGGGATAAAAGTAGGGTAAAAAGATGTAGATGTGTTTGTTCGATTGTGTGTTGTTTTAATCGGCCATCACCTCTTCTATTTAAGAGGGGGTTGGACTTCCCGTACAGGACACGGACCCAGATTTCCTTCCAAAGGGTCAAAAAACGCAGCCAAACTCGGACTTTTTCGATCTGCCCGAGTCTGTGCGGCTATAGGCAAGCGGTAGTACCGTTCTGGGCACGGTAGTACCGTTCCGGGCGGTAGTACCGCTCTAGTACTGCTCTAGTACCGCTTAGGGTCACGGGATGCCAGAAACTTTTTCGTAAGCGGTAGTAGACGCGGTAGTAGGAGCGGTAGTACCGCTCAAGCGGTAGTACCGCTTATTGGAGCGGTAGTACCGTTCTCTGCTGTATCAGCAATCTTGTAACGGCCGTAACTTTTGCATACGAACTCGGATTGAGACGATTTTTATATCAAAATCGACCGATTCGACGAGACAAAGACAATCCGTGTAGAAACTTTTCTTATATAAGGCCGTATTGAGGGCGTAATCAGCCGAATAGTGTTCTGCATACACTTCAAACACAACTTCGGCCTTAGAGATGAGATCGGATGGCTATGGCTCAAATATCAAAGTTTCTCCTTTCGATGATACGGAACTTTCTCACCTTGAGCACTTTTCCATTTGAGGCCTTCTTAATTATGTTTTTGACCATGCCAAAATCTGATGTCAACACAAGTGTGTTGACATACGAACGCGTCACGCGTACCCGCGGCGCCGAGGGAGATGCTCCGCAGCTCGCACCGTGGGAGGCCTGCCGGAAGCGCGATACACAAGACAATCCGGCCGGCGCTTTTGACACCAGACGCCCCGGTTACTCGGGAGGGACCCCGTCAGAGTACCCGATGACGATTGGCTGCTCCAAGTCGTCCTTAACGCCCCTGGAGCCTCGTGGATCGCTGCCCTCCTTCACGAAGAACGAACGAAGAACGAGAAGAAAGATACAAGGGAGAGGGATAAAAGTAGGGTAAAAAGATGTAGATGTGTTTGTTCGATTGTGTGTTGTTTTAATCGGCCATCACCTCTTCTATTTAAGAGGGGGTTGGACTTCCCGTACAGGACACGGACCCAGATTTCCTTCCAAAGGGTCAAAAAACGCAGCCAAACTCGGACTTTTTCGATCTGCCCGAGTCTGTGCGGCTATAGGCAAGCGGTAGTACCGTTCTGGGCACGGTAGTACCGTTCCGGGCGGTAGTACCGCTCTAGTACCGCTTAGGGTCTCGGGATGCCAGAAACTTTTTCGTAAGCGGTAGTAGACGCGGTAGTAGGAGCGGTAGTACCGCTCAAGCGGTAGTACCGCTTATTGGAGCGGTAGTACCGTTCTCTGCTGTATCAGCAATCTTGTAACGGCCGTAACTTTTGCATACGAACTCGGATTGAGACGATTTTTATATCAAAATCGACCGATTCGACGAGACAAATACAATCCATGTAGAAACTTTTCTCATATAAGGTCGTCTTGGGGGCGTAATCAGCCGAATAGTGTTCTGCATACACTTCAAACACAACTTCGGCCTTAGAGATGAGATCGGATGGCTATGGCTCAAATATCAAAGTTTCTCCTTTCGATGATACGGAACTTTCTCACCTTGAGCACTTTTCCATTTGAGGCCTTCTTAATTATGTTTTTGACCATGCCAAAATCTGGTGTCAACACAAGTGTGTTGACATACGAACGCGTCACGCGTACCCGCGGCGCCGAGGGAGATGCTCCGCAGCTCGCACCGTGGGAGGCCTGCCGGAAGCGCGATACGCAAGACAATCCGGCCGGCGCTTTTGACACCAGACGTCCCGGTTACTCGGGAGGGACCCCGTCAGAGTACCCGATGACGATTGGCTGCTCCAAGTCGTCCTTAACGCCCCTGGAGCCTCGTGGATCGCTGCCCTCCTTCACGAAGAACGAACGAAGAACGAGAAGAAAGATACAAGGGAGAGGGATAAAAGTAGGGTAAAAAGATGTAGATGTGTTTGTTCGATTGTGTGTTGTTTTAATCGGCCATCACCTCTTCTATTTAAGAGGGGGTTGGACTTCCCGTACAGGACACGGACCCAGATTTCCTTCGAAAGGGTCAAAAAACGCAGCCAAACTCGGACTTTTTCGATCTGCCCGAGTCTGTGCGGCTATAGGCAAGCGGTAGTACCGTTCTGGGCACGGTAGTACCGTTCCGGGCGGTAGTACCGCTCTAGTACCGCTCTAGTACCGCTTAGGGTCTCGGGATGCCAGAAACTTTTTCGTAAGCGGTAGTAGACGCGGTAGTAGGAGCGGTAGTACCGCTCAAGCGGTAGTACTGCTTATTGGAGCGGTAGTACCGTTCTCTGCTGTATCAGCAATCTTGTAACGGCCGTAACTTTTGCATACGAACTCGGATTGAGACGATTTTTATATCAAAATCGACCGATTCGACGAGACAAAGACAATCCGTGTAGAAACTTTTCTCATATAAGGCCGTCTTGGGGGCGTAATCAGCCGAATAGTGTTCTGCATACACTTCAAACACAACTTCGGCCTTAGAGATGAGATCGGATGGCTATGGCTCAAATATCAAAGTTTCTCCTTTCGATGATACGGAACTTTCTCACCTTGAGCACTTTTCCATTTGAGGCCTTCTTAATTATGTTTTTGACCATGCCAAAATCTGGTGTCAACACAAGTGTGTTGACATACGAACGCGTCACGCGTACCCGCGGCGCCGAGGGAGATGCTCCGCAGCTCGCACCGTGGGAGGCCTGCCGGAAGCGCGATACGCAAGACAATCTGGCCGGCGCTTTTGACACCAGACGCCCCGGTTACTCGGGAGGGACCCCGTCAGAGTACCCGATGACGATTGGCTGCTCCAAGTCGTCCTTAACGCCCCTGGAGCCTCGTGGATCGCTGCCCTCCTTCACGAAGAACGAACGAAGAACGAGAAGAAAGATACAAGGGAGAGGGATAAAAGTAGGGTAAAAAGATGTAGATGTGTTTGTTCGATTGTGTGTTGTTTTAATCGGCCATCACCTCTTCTATTTAAGAGGGGGTTGGACTTCCCGTACAGGACACGGACCCAGATTTCCTTCCAAAGGGTCAAAAAACGCAGCCAAACTCGGACTTTTTCGATCTGCCGAGTCTGTGCGGCTATAGGCAAGCGGTAGTACCGTTCTGGGCACGGTAGTACCGTTCCGGGCGGTAGTACCGCTCTAGTACCGCTTAGGGTCTCGGGATTCCAGAAACTTTTTCGTAAGCGGTAGTAGACGCGGTAGTAGGAGCGGTAGTACCGCTCAAGCGGTAGTACCGCTTATTGGAGCAGTAGTACCGTTCTCTGCTGTATCAGCAATCTTTTAACGGCCGTAACTTTTGCATACGAACTCGGATGGAGAAGATTTTTATATCAAAATCGACCGATTCGACGAGACAAAGACAATCCGTGTAGAAACTTTTCTCATATAAGGCCGTATTGGGGGCGTAATCAGCCGAATAGTGTTCTGCATACACTTCAAACACAACTTCGGCCTTAGAGATGAGATCGGATGGCTATGGCTCAAATATCAAAGTTTCTCCTTTCGATGATACGGAACTTTCTCACCTTGAGCACTTTTCCATTTGAGGCCTTCTTAATTATGTTTTTGACCATGCCAAAATCTGGTGTCAACACAAGTGTGTTGACATACGAACGCGTCACGCGTACCCGCGGCGTCGAGGGAGATGCTCCGCAGCTCGCACCGTGGGAGGCCTGCCGGAAGCGCGATACGCAAGACAATCTGGCCGGCGCTTTTGACACCAGACGCCCCGGTTACTCGGGAGGGACCCCGTCAGAGTACCCGATGACGATTGGCTGCTCCAAGTCGTCCTTAACGCCCCTGGAGCCTCGTGGATCGCTGCCCTCCTTCACGAAGAACGAACGAAGAACGAGAAGAAAGATACAAGGGAGAGGGATAAAAGTAGGGTAAAAAGATGTAGATGTGTTTGTTCGATTGTGTGTTGTTTTAATCGTCCATCACCTCTTCTATTTAAGAGGGGGTTGCACTTCCCGTACAGGACACGGACCCAGATTTCCTTCCAAAGGGTCAAAAAACGCAGCCAAACTCGAACTTTTTCGATCTGCCCGAGTCTGTGCGGCTATAGGCAAGCGGTAGTACCGTTCTGGGCACGGTAGTACCGTTCCGGGCGGTAGTACCGCTCTAGTACCGCTTAGGGTCTCGGGATGCCAGAAACTTTTTCGTAAGCGGTAGTAGACGCGGTAGTAGGAGCGGTAGTACCGCTCAAGCGGTAGTACCGCTTATTGGAGCGGTAGTACCGTTCTCTGCTGTATCAGCAATCTTGTAACGGCCGTAACTTTTGCATACGAACTCGGATTGAGACGATTTTTATATCAAAATCGACCGATTCGACGAGACAAATACAATCCATGTAGAAACTTTTCTCATATAAGGTCGTCTTGGGGGCGTAATCAGCCGAATAGTGTTCTGCATACATTTCAAACACAACTTCGGCCTTAGAGATGAGATCGGATGGCTATGGCTCAAATATCAAAGTTTCTCCTTTCGATGATACGGAACTTTCTCACCTTGAGCACTTTTCCATTTGAGGCCTTCTTAATTATGTTTTTGACCATGCCAAAATCTGGTGTCAACACAAGTGTGTTGACATACGAACGCGTCACGCGTACCCGCGGCGCCGAGGGAGATGCTCCGCAGCTCGCACCGTGGGAGGCCTGCCGGAAGCGCGATACGCAAGACAATCCGGCCGGCGCTTTTGACACCAGACGTCCCGGTTACTCGGGAGGGACCCCGTCAGAGTACCCGGTGACGATTGGCTGCTCCAAGTCGTCCTTAACGCCCCTGGAGCCTCGTGGATCGCTGCCCTCCTTCACGAAGAACGAACGAAGAACGAGAAGAAAGATACAAGGGAGAGGGATAAAAGTAGGGTAAAAAGATGTAGATGTGTTTGTTCGATTGTGTGTTGTTTTAATCGGCCATCACCTCTTCTATTTAAGAGGGGGTTGGACTTCCCGTACAGGACACGGACCCAGATTTCCTTCGAAAGGGTCAAAAAACGCAGCCAAACTCGGACTTTTTCGATCTGCCCGAGTCTGTGCGGCTATAGGCAAGCGGTAGTACCGTTCTGGGCACGGTAGTACCGTTCCGGGCGGTAGTACCGCTCTAGTACCGCTCTAGTACCGCTTAGGGTCTCGGGATGCCAGAAACTTTTTCGTAAGCGGTAGTAGACGCGGTAGTAGGAGCGGTAGTACCGCTCAAGCGGTAGTACTGCTTATTTGAGCGGTAGTACCGTTCTCTGCTGTATCAGCAATCTTGTAACGGCCGTAACTTTTGCATACGAACTCGGATTGAGACGATTTTTATATCAAAATCGACCGATTCGACGAGACAAAGACAATCCGTGTAGAAACTTTTCTCATATAAGGCCGTCTTGGGGGCGTAATCAGCCGAATAGTGTTCTGCATACACTTCAAACACAACTTCGGCCTTAGAGATGAGATCGGATGGCTATGGCTCAAATATCAAAGTTTCTCCTTTCGATGATACGGAACTTTCTCACCTTGAGCACTTTTCCATTTGAGGCCTTCTTAATTATGTTTTTGACCATGCCAAAATCTGGTGTCAACACAAGTGTGTTGACATACGAACGCGTCACGCGTACCCGCGGCGTCGAGGGAGATGCTCCGCAGCTCGCACCGTGGGAGGCCTGCCGGAAGCGCGATACGCAAGACAATCTGGCCGGCGCTTTTGACACCAGACGCCCCGGTTACTCGGGAGGGACCCCGTCAGAGTACCCGATGACGATTGGCTGCTCCAAGTCGTCCTTAACGCCCCTGGAGCCTCGTGGATCGCTGCCCTCCTTCACGAAGAACGAACGAAGAACGAGAAGAAAGATACAAGGGAGAGGGATAAAAGTAGGGTAAAAAGATGTAGATGTGTTTGTTCGATTGTGTGTTGTTTTAATCGTCCATCACCTCTTCTATTTAAGAGGGGGTTGCACTTCCCGTACAGGACACGGACCCAGATTTCCTTCCAAAGGGTCAAAAAACGCAGCCAAACTCGAACTTTTTCGATCTGCCCGAGTCTGTGCGGCTATAGGCAAGCGGTAGTACCGTTCTGGGCACGGTAGTACCGTTCCGGGTGGTAGTACCGCTCTAGTACCGCTTAGGGTCTCGGGATGCCAGAAACTTTTTCGTAAGCGGTAGTAGACGCGGTAGTAGGAGCGGTAGTACCGCTCAAGCGGTAGTACCGCTTATTGGAGCGGTAGTACCGTTCTCTGCTGTATCAGCAATCTTGTAACGGCCGTAACTTTTGCATACGAACTCGGATTGAGACGATTTTTATATCAAAATCGACCGATTCGACGAGACAAATACAATCCATGTAGAAACTTTTCTCATATAAGGTCGTCTTGGGGGCGTAATCAGCCGAATAGTGTTCTGCATACACTTCAAACACAACTTCGGCCTTAGAGATGAGATCGGATGGCTATGGCTCAAATATCAAAGTTTCTCCTTTCGATGATACGGAACTTTCTCACCTTGAGCACTTTTCCATTTGAGGTCTTCTTAATTATGTTTTTGACCATGCGAAAATCTTGTGTCAGCACAAGTGTGTTGACATACGAACGCGTCACGCGTACCCGCGGCGCCGAGGGAGATGCTCCGCAACTCGCACCGTGGGAGGCCTGCCGGAAGCGCGATACGCAAGACAATCCGGCCGGCGCTTTTGACACCAGACGCCCCGGTTACTCGGGAGGGACCCCGTCAGAGTACCCGATGACGATTGGCTGCTCCAAGTCGTCCTTAACGCCCCTGGAGCCTCGTGGATCGCTGCCCTCCTTCACGAATAACGAACGAAGAACGAGAAGAAAGATACAAGGGAGAGGGATAAAAGTAGGGTAAAAAGATGTAGATGTGTTTGTTCGATTGTGTGTTGTTTTAATCGGCTATCACCTCTTCTATTTAAGAGGGGGTTGGACTTCCCGTACAGGACACGGACCCAGATTTCCTTCCAAAGTGTCAAAAAACGCAGCAAACTCGGACTTTTTCGATCTGCCCGAGTCTGTGCGGCTATAGGCAAGCGGTAGTACCGTTCTGGGCACGGTAGTACCGTTCCGGGGGGTAGTACCGCTCTAGTACTGCTCTAGTACCGCTTAGGTTCTCGGGATGCCAGAAACTTTTTCGTAAGCGGTAGTAGACGCGGTAGTAGGAGCGGTAGTACCGCTCAAGCGGTAGTACCGCTTATTGGAGCGGTAGTACCGTTCTCTGCTGTATCAGCAATCTTGTAACGGCCGTAACTTTTGCATACGAACTCGGATTGAGACGATTTTTATATCATAATCGACCGATTTGACGAGACAAAGACAATCCGTGTAGAAACGTTTCTCATATAAGGCCGTCTTGGGGGCGTAATCAGCGAATAGTGTTCTGCATACACTTCAAACACAACTTCGGCCTTAGAGATGAGATCGGATGGCTATGGCTCAAATATCAAAGTTTCTCCTTTCGATGATACGGAACTTTCTCACCTTGAGCACTTTTCCATTTGAGGCCTTCTTAATTATGTTTTTGACCATGCCAAAATCTGGTGTCAACACAAGTGTGTTGACATACGAACGCGTCACGCGTACCCGCGGCGCCGAGGGAGATGCTCCGCAGCTCGCACCGTGGGAGGCCTGCCGGAAGCGCGATACGCAAGACAATCCGGTCGGCGCTTTTGACACCAGACGCCCCGGTTACTCGGGAGGGACCCCGTCAGAGTACCCGATGACGATTGGCTGCTCCAAGTCGTCCTTAACGCCCCTGGAGCCTCGTGGATCGCTGCCCTCCTTCACGAAGAACGAACGAAGAACGAGAAGAAAGATACAAGGGAGAGGGATAAAAGTAGGGTAAAAAGATGTAGATGTGTTTGTTCGATTGTGTGTTGTTTTAATCGGCCATCACCTCTTCTATTTAAGAGGGTGTTGGACTTCCCGTACAGGACACGGACCCAGATTTCCTTCCAAAGGGTCAAAAAACGCAGCCAAACTCAGACTTTTTCGATCTGCCCGAGTCTGTGCGTCTATAGGCAAGCGGTAGTACCGTTCTGGACACGGTAGTACCGTTCCGGGCGGTAGTACCGCTCTAGTACCGCTCTAGTACCGCTTAGGGTCTCGGGATGCCAGAAACTTTTTCGTAAGCGGTAGTAGACGCGGTAGTAGGAGCGGTAGTACCGCTCAAGCGGTAGTACCGCTTATTGGAGCGGTAGTACCGTTCTCTGTTGTATCAGCAATCTTGTAACGGCCGTAACTTTTGCATACGAACTCGGATTGAGACGATTTTTATATCAAAATCGACCGATTCGACGAGACAAAGACAATCCGTGTAGAAACTTTTCTCATATAAGGCCGTATTGAGGGCGTAATCAGCCGAATAGTGTTCTGCATACACTTCAAACACAACTTCGGCCTTAGAGATGAGATCGGATGGCTATGGCTCAAATATCAAAGTTTCTCATTTCGATGATACGGAACTTTCTCACCTTGAGCACTTTTCCATTTGAGGCCTTCTTAATTATGTTTTTGACCATGCCAAAATCTGGTGTCAACACAAGTGTGTTGACATACGAACGCGTCACGCGTACCCGCGGCGCCGAGGGAGATGCTCCGCAGCTCGCACCGTGGGAGGCCTGCCGGAAGAGCGATACGCAAGACAATCCGGCCGGCGCTTTTGACACCAGACGCCCCGGTTACTCGGGAGGGACCCCGTCAGAGTACCCGATGACGATTGGCTGCTCCAAGTCGTCCTTAACGCCCCTGGAGCCTCGTGGATCGCTGCCCTCCTTCACGAAGAACGAACGAAGAACAAGAAGAAAGATACATGGGAGAGGGATAAAAGTAGGGTAAAAAGATGTAGATGTGTTTGTTCGATTGTGTGTTGTTTTAATCGGCCATCACCTCTTCTATTTAAGAGGGGGTTGGACTTCCCGTACAGGACACGGACCCAGATTTCCTTCCAAAGGGTCAAAAAACGCAGCCAAACTCGGACTTTTTCGATCTGCCCGAGTCTGTGCGGCTATAGGCAAGCGGTAGTACCGTTCTGGGCACGGTAGTACCGTTCCGGGCGGTAGTACCGCTCTAGTACCGCTCTAGTACCGCTTAGGGTCTCGGGATGCCAGAAACTTTTTCGTAAGCGGTAGTAGACGCGGTAGTAGGAGCGGTAGTACCGCTCAAGCGGTAGTACCGCTTATTGGAGCGGTAGTACCGTTCTCTGTTGTATCAGCAATCTTGTAACGGCCGTAACTTTTGCATACGAACTCGGATTGAGACGATTTTTATATCAAAATCGACCGACTCGACGAGACAAAGACAATCCGTGTAGAAACCTTTCTCATATAAGGCCGTATTGAGGGCGTAATCAGCCGAATAGTGTTCTGCATACACTTCAAACACAACTTCGACCTTAGAGATTAGATCGGATGGCTATGGCTCAAATATCAAAGTTTCTCCTTTCGATGATACGGAACTTTCTCACCTTGAGCACTTTTCCATTTGAGGCCTTCTTAATTATGTTTTTAACCATGCCAAAATCTTGTGTCAACACAAGTGTGTTGACATACGAACGCGTCACGCGTACCCGCGGCGCCGAGGGAGATGCTCCGCAGCTCGCACCGTGGGAGGCCTGCCGGAAGCGCGATACGCAAGACAATCCGGCCGGCGCTTTTGACACCAGACGCCCCGGTTACTCGGGAGGGACCCCGTCAGAGTACCCGATGACGATTGGCTGCTCCAAGTCGTCCTTAACGCCCCTGGAGCCTCGTGGATCGCTGCCCTCCTTCACGAAGAACGAACGAAGAACGAGAAGAAAGATACAAGGGAGAGGGATAAAAGTAGGGTAAAAAGATGTAGATGTGTTTGTTCGATTGTGTGTTGTTTTAATCGGCCATCACCTCTTCTATTTAAGAGGGGGTTGGACTTCCCGTACAGGACACGGACTCAGATTTCCTTCCAAAGGGTCAAAAAACGCAGCCAAACTCAGACTTTTTCGATCTGCCCGAGTCTGTGCGGCTATAGGCAAGCGGTAGTACCGTTCTGGACACAGTAGTACCGTTCCGGGCGGTAGTACCGCTCTAGTACCGCTCTAGTACCGCTTAGGGTCTCGGGATGCCAGAAACTTTTTCGTAAGCGGTAGTAGACGCGGTAGTAGGAGCGGTAGTACCGCTCAAGCGGTAGTACCGCTTATTGGAGCGGTAGTACCGTTCTCTGTTGTATCAGCAATCTTGTAACGGCCGTAACTTTTGCATACGAACTCGGATTGAGACGATTTTTATATCAAAATCGACCGATTCGACGAGACAAAGACAATCCGTGTAGAAACTTTTCTCATATAAGGCCGTATTGAGGGCGTAATCAGCCAAATAGTGTTCTGCATACACTTCAAACACAACTTCGGCCTTAGAGATGAGATCGGATGGCTATGGCTCAAATATCAAAGTTTCTCATTTCGATGATACGGAACTTTCTCACCTTGAGCACTTTTCCATTTGAGGCCTTCTTAATTATGTTTTTGACCATGCCAAAATCTGGTGTCAACACAAGTGTGTTGACATACGAACGCGTCACGCGTACCCGCGGCGCCGAGGGAGATGCTCCGCAGCTCGCACCGTGGGAGGCCTGCCGGAAGCGCGATACGCAAGACAATCCGGCCGGCGCTTTTGACACCAGACGCCCCGGTTACTCGGGAGGGACCCCGTCAGAGTACCCGATGACGATTGGCTGCTCCAAGTCGTCCTTAACGCCCCTGGAGCCTCGTGGATCGCTGCCCTCCTTCACGAAGAACGAACGAAGAACGAGAAGAAAGATACAAGGGAGAGGGATAAAAGTAGGGTAAAAAGATGTAGATGTGTTTGTTCGATTGTGTGTTGTTTTAATCGGCCATCACCTCTTCTATTTAAGAGGGGGTTGAACTTCCCGTACAGGACACGGACCCAGATTTCCTTCCAAAGGGTCAAAAAACGCAGCCAAACTCAGACTTTTTCGATCTGCCCGAGTCTGTGCGGCTATAGGCAAGCGGTAGTACCGTTCTGGACACGGTAGTACCGTTCCGGGCGGTAGTACCGCTCTAGTACCGCTCTAGTACCGCTTAGGGTCTCGGGATGCCAGAAACTTTTTCGTAAGCGGTAGTAGACGCGGTAGTAGGAGCGGTAGTACCGCTCAAGCGGTAGTACCGCTTATTGGAGCGGTAGTACCGTTCTCTGTTGTATCAGCAATCTTGTAACGGCCGTAACTTTTGCATACGAACTCGGATTGAGACGATTTTTATATCAAAATCGACCGATTCGACGAGACAAAGACAATCCGTGTAGAAACTTTTCTCATATAAGGCCGTCTTGGGGGCGTAATCAGCCGAATAGTGTTCTGCATACACTTCAAACACAACTTCGGCCTTAGAGATGAGATCGGATGGCTATGGCTCAAATATCAAAGTTTCTCCTTTCGATGATACGGAACTTTCTCACCTTGAGCACTTTTCCATTTGAGGCCTTCTTAATTATGTTTTTGACCATGCCAAAATCTGGTGTCAACACAAGTGTGTTGACATACGAACGCGTCACGCGTACCCGCGGCGCCGAGGGAGATGCTCCGCAGCTCGCACCGTGGGAGGCCTGCCGGAAGCGCGATACGCAAGACAATCCGGCCGGCGCTTTTGACACCAGACGCCCCGGTTACTCGGGAGGGACCCCGTCAGAGTACCCGATGACGATTGGCTGCTCCAAGTCGTCCTTAACGCCCCTGGAGCCTCGTGGATCGCTGCCCTCCTTCACGAAGAACGAACGAAGAACAAGAAGAAAGATACAAGGGAGAGGGATAAAAGTAGGGTAAAAAGATGTAGATGTGTTTGTTCGATTGTGTGTTGTTTTAATCGGCCATCACCTCTTCTATTTAAGAGGGGGTTGGACTTCCCGTACAGGACACGGACCCAGATTTCCTTCCAAAGGGTCAAAAAACGCAGCCAAACTAGGACTTTTTCGATCTGCCCGAGTCTGTGCGGCTATAGGCAAGCGGTAGTACCGTTCTGGGCACGGTAGTACCGTTCCGGGCGGTAGTACCGCTCTAGTACCGCTCTAGTACCGCTTAGGGTCTCGGGATGCCAGAAACTTTTTCGTAAGCGGTAGTAGACGCGGTAGTAGGAGCGGTAGTACTGCTCAAGCGGTAGTACCGCTTATTGGAGCGGTAGTACCGTTCTCTGTTGTATCAGCAATCTTCTAACGGCCGTAACTTTTGCATACGAACTCGGATTGAGACGATTTTGATATCAAAATCGACCGACTCGACGAGACAAAGACAATCCGTGTAGAAACCTTTCTCATATAAGGCCGTATTGAGGGCGTAATCAGCCGAATAGTGTTCTGCATACACTTCAAACACAACTTCGGCCTTAGAGATTAGATCGGATGGCTATGGCTCAAATATCAAAGTTTCTCCTTTCGATGATACGGAACTTTCTCACCTTGAGCACTTTTCCATTTGAGGCCTTCTTAATTATGTTTTTAACCATGCCAAAATCTTGTGTCAACACAAGTGTGTTGACATACGAACGCGTCACGCGTACCCGCGGCGCCGAGGGAGATGCTCCGCAGCTCGCACCGTGGGAGGCCTGCCGGAAGCGCGATACGCAAGACAATCCGGCCGGTGCTTTTGACACCAGACGCCCCGGTTACTCGGGAGGGACCCCGTCAGAGTACCCGATGACGATTGGCTGCTCCAAGTCGTCCTTAACGCCCCTGGAGCCTCGTGGATCGCTGCCCTCCTTCACGAAAAACGAACGAAGAACGAGAAGAAAGATACAAGGGAGAGGGATAAAAGTAGGGTAAAAAGATGTAGATGTGTTTGTTCGATTGTGTGTTGTTTTAATCGGCTATCACCTCTTCTATTTAAGAGGGGATTGGACTTCCCGTACAGGACACGGACCCAGATTTCCTTCCAAAGGGTCAAAAAACGCAGCCAAACTCGGACTTTTTCGATCTGCCCGAGTCTGTGCGGCTATAGGCAAGCGGTAGTACCGTTCTGGGCACGGTAGTACCGTTCCGGGCGGTAGTACCGCTCTAGTACTGCTCTAGTACCGCTTAGGGTCTCGGGATGCCAGAAACTTTTTCGTAAGCGGTAGTAGACGCGGTAGTAGGAGCGGTAGTACCGCTCAAGCGGTAGTACCGCTTATTGGAGCGGTAGTACCGTTCTCTGCTGTATCAGCAATCTTGTAACGGCCGTAACTTTTGCATACGAACTCGGATTGAGACGATTTTTATATCAAAATCGACCGATTTGACGAGACAAAGACAATCCGTGTAGAAACTTTTCTCATATAAGGCCGTCTTGGGGGCGTAATCAGCCGAATAGTGTTCTGCATACACTTCAAACACAACTTCGGCCTTAGAGATGAGATCGGATGGCTATGGCTCAAATATCAAAGTTTCTCCTTTCGATGATACGGAACTTTCTCACCTTGAGCACTTTTCCATTTGAGGCCTTCTTAATTATGTTTTTGACCATGCCAAAATCTGGTGTCAACACAAGTGTGTTGACATACGAACGCGTCACGCGTACCCGCGGCGCCGAGGGAGATGCTCCGCAGCTCGCACCGTGGGAGGCCTGCCGGATGCGCGATACGCAAGACAATCCGGCCGGCGCTTTTGACACCAGACGCCCCGGTTACTCGGGAGGGACCCCGTCAGAGTACCCGATGACGATTGGCTGCTCCAAGTCGTCCTTAACGCCCCTGGAGCCTCGTGGATCGCTGCCCCCCTTCACGAAGAACGAACGAAGAACGAGAAGAAAGATACAAGGGAGAGGGATAAAAGTAGGGTAAAAAGATGTAGATGTGTTTGTTCGATTGTGTGTTGTTTTAATCGGCCATCACCTCTTCTATTTAAGAGGGCGTTGGACTTCCCGTACAGGACACGGACCCAGATTTCCTTCCAAAGGGTCAAAAAACGCAGCCAAACTCGGACTTTTTCGATCTGCCCGAGTCTGTGCGGCTATAGGCAAGCGGTAGTACCGTTCTGGGCACGGTAGTACCGTTCCGGGCGGTAGTACCGCTCTAGTACCGCTCTAGTACCGCTTAGGGTCTCGGGATGCCAGAAACTTTTTCGTAAGCGGTAGTAGACGCGGTAGTAGGAGCGGTAGTACCGCTCAAGCGGTAGTACCGCTTATTGGAGCGGTAGTACCGTTCTCTGTTGTATCAGCAATCTTGTAACGGCCGTAACTTTTGCATACGAACTCGGATTGAGACGATTTTTATATCAAAATCGACCGATTCGACGAGACAAAGACAATACGTGTAGAAACTTTTCTCATATAAGGCCGTATTGAGGGCGTAATCAGCCGAATAGTGTTCTGCATACACTTCAAACACAACTTCGGCCTTAGAGATGAGATCGGATGGCTATGGCTCAAATATCAAAGTTTCTCCTTTCGATGATACGGAACTTTCTCACCTTGAGCACTTTTCCATTTGAGGCCTTCTTAATTATGTTTTTGACCATGCCAAAATCTTGTGTCAACACAAGTGTGTTGACATACGAACGCGTCACGCGTACCCGCGGCGCCGAGGGAGATGCTCCGCAGCTCGCACCGTGGGAGGCCTGCCGGAAGCGCGATACGCAAGACAATCCGGCCGGCGCTTTTGACACCAGACGCCCCGATTACTCGGGAGGGACCCCGTCAGAGTACCCGATGACGATTGGCTGCTCCAAGTCGTCCTTAACGCCCCTGGAGCCTCGTGGATCGCCGCCCTCCTTCACGAAGAACGAACAAAGAACGAGAAGAAAGATACAAGGGAGAGGGATAAAAGTAGGGTAAAAAGATGTAGATATGTTTGTTCGATTGTGTGGTGTTTTAATCGGCCATCACCTCTTCTATTTAAGAGGGGGTTGGACTTCCCGTACAGGACACGGACCCAGATTTCCTTCCAAAGGGTCAAAAAACGCAGCCAAACTCGGACTTTTTCGATCTGCCCGAGTCTGTGCGGCTATAGGCAAGCGGTAGTACCGTTCCGGGCGGTAGTACCGCTCTAGTACCGCTCTAGTACCGCTTAGGGTCTCGGGATGCCAGAAAATTTTTCGTAAGCGGTAGTAGACGCGGTAGTAGGAGCGGTAGTACCGCTCAAGCGGTAGTACCGCTTATTGGAGCGGTAGTACCGTTCTTTGCTGTATCAGCAATCTTGTAACGGCCGTAACTTTTGCATACGAACTCGGATTGAGACGATTTTTATATCAAAATCGACCGATTCGACGAGACAAAGACAATCCGTGTAGAAACTTTTCTCATATAAGGCCGTCTTGGGGGAGTAATCAGCCGAATAGTGTTCTGCATACACTTCAAACACAACTTCGGCCTTAGAGATGAGATCGGATGGCTATGTCTCAAATATCAAAGTTTCTCCTTTCGATGATACGGAACTTTCTCACCTTGAGCACTTTTCCATTTGAGGCCTTCTTAATTATGTTTCTGACCATGCCAAAATCTGGTGTCAACACAAGTGTGTTGACATACGAACGCGTCACGCGTACCCGCGGCGCCGAGGGAGATGCTCCGCAGCTCGCACCGTGGGAGGCCTGCCGGATGCGCGATACGCAAGACAATCCGGCCGGCGCTTTTGACACCAGACGCCCCGGTTACTCGGGAGGGACCCCGTCAGAGTACCCGATGACGATTGGCTGCTCCAAGTCGTCCTTAACGCCCCTGGAGCCTCGTGGATCGCTGCCCTCCTTCACGAAGAACGAACGAAGAACGAGAAGAAAGATACAAGGGAGAGGGATAAAAATAGGGTAAAAAGATGTAGATGTGTTTGTTCGATTGTGGGTTGTTTTAATCGGCCGTCACCTCTTCTATTTAAGAGGGGCTTGGACTTCCCGTACAGGACACGGACCCAGATTTCCTTCCAAAGGGTCAAAAAACGCAGCCAAACTCGGACTTTTTCGATCTGCCCGAGTCTGTGCGGCTATAGGCAAGCGGTAGTACCGTTCTGGGCACGGTAGTACCGTTCCGGGCGGTAGTACCGCTCTAGTACCGCTTAGGGTCTCGGGATGCCAGAAACTTTTTCGTAAGCGGTAGTAGACGCGGTAGTAGGAGCGGTAGTACCGCTCAAGCGGTAGTACCGCTTATTGGAGCGGTAGTACCGTTCTCTGTTGTATCAGCAATCTTGTAACGGCCGTAACTTTTGCATACGAACTCGGATTGAGACGATTTTTATATCAAAATCGACCGATTCGACGAGACAAAGACAATACGTGTAGAAACTTTTCTCATATAAGGCCGTATTGAGGGCGTAATCAGCCGAATAGTGTTCTGCATACACTTCAAACACAACTTCGGCCTTAGAGATGAGATCGGATGGCTATCGCTCAAATATCAAAGTTTCTCCTTTCGATGATACGGAACTTTCTCACCTTGAGCACTTTTCCATTTGAGGCCTTCTTAATTATGTTTTTGACCATGCCAAAATCTTGTGTCAACACAAGTGTGTTGACATACGAACGCGTCACGCGTACCCGCGGCGCCGAGGGAGATGCTCCGAACCTCGCACCGTGGGAGCCCTGCCGGAAGCGCGATACGCAAGACAATCCGGCCGGCGCTTTTGACACCAGACGCCCCGATTACTCGGGAGGGACCCCGTCAGAGTACCCGATGACGATTGGCTGCTCCAAGTCGTCCTTAACGCCCCTGGAGCCTCGTGGATCGCCGCCCTCCTTCACGAAGAACGAATAAAGAACGAGAAGAAAGATACAAGGGAGAGGGATAAAAGTAGGGTAAAAAGATGTAGATGTGTTTGTTCGATTGTGTGGTGTTTTAATCGGCCATCACCTCTTCTATTTAAGAGGGGGTTGGACTTCCCGTACAGGACACGGACCCAGATTTCCTTCCAAAGGGTCAAAAAACGCAGCCAAACTCGGACTTTTTCGATCTGCCCGAGTCTGTGCGGCTATAGGCAAGCGGTAGTACCGTTCTGGGCGGTAGTACCGCTCTAGTACCGCTCTAGTACCGCTTAGGGTCTCGGGATGCCAGAAAATTTTTCGTAAGCGGTAGTAGACGCGGTAGTAGGAGCGGTAGTACCGCTCAAGCGGTAGTACCGCTTATTGGAGCGGTAGTACCGTTCTCTGCTGTATCAGCAATCTTGTAACGGCCGTAACTTTTGCATACGAACTCGGATTGAGACGATTTTTATATCAAAATCGACCGATTCGACGAGACAAAGACAATCCGTGTAGAAACTTTTCTCATATAAGGCCGTCTTGGGGGAGTAATCAGCCGAATAGTGTTCTGCATACACTTCAAACACAACTTCGGCCTTAGAGATGAGATCGGATGGCTATGTCTCAAATATCAAAGTTTCTCCTTTCGATGATACGGAACTTTCTCACCTTGAGCACTTTTCCATTTGAGGCCTTCTTAATTATGTTTCTGACCATGCCAAAATCTGGTGTCAACACAAGTGTGTTGACATACGAACGCGTCACGCGTACCCGCGGCGCCGAGGGAGATGCTCCGCAGCTCGCACCGTGGGAGGCCTGCCGGATGCGCGATACGCAAGACAATCCGGCCGGCGCTTTTGACACCAGACGCCCCGGTTACTCGGGAGGGACCCCGTCAGAGTACCCGATGACGATTGGCTGCTCCAAGTCGTCCTTAACGCCCCTGGAGCCTCGTGGATCGCTGCCCTCCTTCACGAAGAACGAACGAAGAACGAGAAGAAAGATACAAGGGAGAGGGATAAAAGTAGGGTAAAAAGATGTAGATGTGTTTGTTCGATTGTGGGTTGTTTTAATCGGCCGTCACCTCTTCTATTTAAGAGGGGCTTGGACTTCCCGTACAGGACACGGACCCAGATTTCCTTCCAAAGGGTCAAAAAACGCAGCCAAACTCGGACTTTTTCGATCTGCCCGATTCTGTGCGGCTATAGGCAAGCGGTAGTACCGTTCTGGGCACGGTAGTACCGTTCCGGGCGGTAGTACCGCTCTAGTACCGCTTAGGGTCTCGGGATGCCAGAAACTTTTTCGAAAGCGGTAGTAGACGCGGTAGTAGGAGCGGTAGTACCGCTCAAGCGGTAGTACCGCTTATTGGAGCGGTAGTACCGTTCTCTGTTGTATCAGCAATCTTGTAACGGCCGTAACTTTTGCATACGAACTCGGATTGAGACGATTTTTATATCAAAATCGACCGATTCGACGAGACAAAGACAATCCGTGTAGAAACTTTTCTCATATAAGGCCGTCTTGGGTGCGTAATCAGCCGAATAGTGTTCTGCATACACTTCAAACACAACTTCGGCCTTAGAGATGAGATCGGATGGCTATGGCTCAAATATCAAAGTTTCTCCTTTCGATGATACGGAACTTTCTCACCTTGAGCACTTTTCAATTTGAGGCCTTCTTAATTATGTTTGTGACCATGCCAAAATCTGGTGTCAACACAAGTGTGTTGACATACGAACGCGTCACGCGTACCCGCGGCACCGAGGGAGATGCTCCGCAGCTCGCACCGTGGGAGGCCTGCCGGATGTGCGATACGCAAGACAATCCGGCCGGCGCTTTTGACACCAGACGCCCCGGTTACTCGGGAGGGACCCCGTCAGAGTACCCGATGACGATTGGCTGCTCCAAGTCGTCCTTAACGCCCCTGGAGCCTCGTGGATCGCTGCCCTCCTTCACGAAGAACGAACGAAGAACGAGAAGAAAGATACAAGGGAGAGGGATAAGAGTAGGGTAAAAAGATGTAGATGTGTTTGTTCGATTGTGTGTTGTTTTAATCGGCCATCACCTCTTCTATTTAAGAGGGGCTTCGACTTCGCGTACAGGACACGGACCCAGATTTCCTTCCAAAGGGTCAAAAAACGCAGCCAAACTCGGACTTTTTTGATCTGCCCGAGTCTGTGCGGCTATAGGCAAGCGGTAGTACCGTTCTGGGCACGGTAGTACCGTTCCGGGCGGTAGTACCGCTCTAGTACCGCTTAGGGTCTCGGGATGCCAGAAACTTTTTCGTAAGCGGTAGTAGACGCGGTAGTAGGAGCGGTAGTACCGCTCAAGCGGTAGTACCGCTTATTGGAGCGGTAGTACCGTTCTCTGTTGTATCAGCAATCTTGTAACGGCCGTAACTTTTGCATATGAACTCGGATTGAGACGATTTTTATATCAAAATCGACCGATTCGACGAGACAAAGACAATCCGTGTAGAAACTTTTCTCACATAAGGCCGTATTGAGGGCGTAATCAGCCGAATAGTGTTCTGCATACACTTCAAACACAACTTCGGCCTTAGAGATGAGATCGGATGGCTATGGCTCAAATATCAAACTTTCTCCTTTCGATGATACGGAACTTTCTCACCTTGAGCACTTTTCCATTTGAGGCCTTCTTAATTATGTTTTTGACCATGCCAAAATCTTGTGTCAACACAAGTGTGTTGACATACGAACGCGTCACGCATACCCGCGGCGACGAGGGAGATGCTCCGCAGCTCGCACCGTGGGAGGCCTGCCGGATGCGCGATACGCAAGACAATCCGGCCGGCGCTTTTGACACCAGACGCCCCGGTTACTCGGGAGGGACCCCGTCAGAGTACCCGATGACGATTGGCTGCTCCAAGTCATCCTTAACGCCCCTGAAGTCTCGTGGATCGCTGCCCTCCTTCACGAAGAACGAACGAAGAACGAGAAGAAAGATACAAGGGAGAGGGATAAAAGTAGGGTAAAAAGATGTAGATGTGTTTGTTCGATTGTGTGTTGTTTTAATCGGCCATCACCTCTTCTATTTAAGAGGGGGTTGGACTTCCCGTACAGGACACGGACCCAGATTTCCTTCCAAAGGGTCAAAAAACGCAGCCAAACTCGGACTTTTTCGATCTGCCCGAGTCTGTGCGGCTATAGGCAAGCGGTAGTACCGTTCTGGGCACGGTAGTACCGTTCCGGGCGGTAGTACCGCTCTAGTACCGCTCTAGTACCGCTTAGGGTCTCGGGATGCCAGAAACTTTTTCGTAAGCGGTAGTAGACGCGGTAGTAGGAGCGGTAGTACCGCTCAAGCGGTAGTACCGCTTATTGTACGGTAGTACCGTTCTCTGTTGTATCAGCAATCTTATAACGGCCGTAACTTTTGCATACGAACTCAGATTGAGACGATTTTTATATCAAAATCGACCGATTCGACGAGACAAAGACAATCCGTGTAGAAACTTTTCTCATATAAGGCCGTATTGAGGGCGTAATCAGCCGAATAGTGTTCTGCATACACTTCAAACACAACTTCGGCCTTAGAGATGAGATCGGATGGCTATGGCTCAAATATCAAAGTTTCTCCTTTCGATGATACGGAACTTTCTCACCTTAAGCACTTTTCCATTTGAGGCCTTCTTAATTATGTTTTTGACCATGCCAAAATCTTGTGTCAACACAAGTGTGTTGACATACGAACGCGTCACGCGTACCCGCGGCGCCGAGGGAGATGCTCCGCAGCTCGCACCGTGGGAGGCCTGCCGGAAGCGCGATACGCAAGACAATCCGGCCGGCGCTTTTGACACCAGACGCCCCGGTTACTCGGGAGGGACCCCGTCAGAGTACCCGATGACGATTGGCTGCTCCAAGTCGTCCTTAACGCCCCTGGAGCCTCGTGGATCGCTGCCCTCCTTCACGAAGAACGAACGAAGAACGAGAAGAAAGATACAAGGGAGAGGGATAAAAGTAGGGTAAAAAGATGTAGATGTGTTTGTTCGATTGTGTGTTGTTTTAATCGGCCGTCACCTCTTCTATTTAAGAGGGGCTTGGACTTCCCGTACAGGACACGGACCCAGATTTCCTTCCAAAGGGTCAAAAAACGCAGCCAAACTCGGACTTTTTCGATCTGCCCGAGTCTGTGCGGCTATAGGCAAGCGGTAGTACCGTTCTGGGCACGGTAGTACCGTTCCGGGCGGTAGTACCGCTCTAGTACCGCTTAGGGTCTCGGGATGTCAGAAACTTTTTCGTAAGCGGTAGTAGACGCAGTAGTAGGAGCGGTAGTACCGCTCAAGCGGTAGTACCGCTTATTGGAGCGGTAGTACCGTTCTCTGCTGTATCAGCAATCTTGTAACGGCCGTAACTTTTGCATACGAACTCGGATTGAGATGATTTTTAGATCAAAATCGACCGATTCGACGAGACAAAGACAATCCGTGTAGAAACTTTTCTCATATAAGGCCGTCTTGGGTGCGTAATCAGCCGAATAGTGTTCTGCATACACTTCAAACACAACTTCGGCCTTAGAGATGAGATCGGATGGCTATGGCTCAAATATCAAAGTTTCTCCTTTCGATGATACGGAACTTTCTCACCTTGAGCACTTTTCCATTTGAGGCCTTCTTAATTATGTTTTTGACCATGCCAAAATCTGGTGTCAACACAAGTGTGTTG
Organism: Elymus sibiricus; assembly: GCA_039707655.1. Taxonomy (NCBI): domain Eukaryota; kingdom Viridiplantae; phylum Streptophyta; class Magnoliopsida; order Poales; family Poaceae; genus Elymus; species Elymus sibiricus. The sequence goes on along the minus strand of CM077667.1, from coordinate 312,741,067 downwards.
ACATACGAACGCGTCACGCGTACCCGCGGCGCCGAGGGAGATGCTCCGCAGCTCGCACCGTGGGAGGCCTGCCGGATGTGCGATACGCAAGACAATCCGGCCGGCGCTTTTGACACCAGACGCCCCGGTTACTCGGGAGGGACCCCGTCAGAGTACCCGATGACGATTGGCTGCTCCAAGTCGTCCTTAACGCCCCTGGAGCCTCGTGGATCGCTGCCCTCCTTCACGAAGAACGAACGAAGAACGAGAAGAAAGATACAAGGGAGAGGGATAAGAGTAGGGTAAAAAGATGTAGATGTGTTTGTTCGATTGTGTGTTGTTTTAATCGGCCATAACCTCTTCTATTTAAGAGGGGCTTGGACTTCGCGTACAGGACACGGACCCAGATTTCCTTCCAAAGGGTCAAAAAACGCAGCCAAACTCGGACTTTTTTGATCTGCCCGAGTCTGTGCGGCTATAGGCAAGCGGTAGTACCGTTCTGGGCACGGTAGTACCGTTCCGGGCGGTAGTACCGCTCTAGTACCGCTTAGGGTCTCGGGATGCCAGAAACTTTTTCGTAAGCGGTAGTAGACGCGGTAGTAGGAGCGGTAGTACCGCTCAAGCGGTAGTACCGCTTATTGGAGCGGTAGTACCGTTCTCTGTTGTATCAGCAATCTTGTAACGGCCGTAACTTTTGCATACGAACTCGGATTGAGACGATTTTTATATCAAAATCAACCGATTCGACGAGACAAAGACAATCCGTGTAGAAACTTTTCTCATATAAGGCCGTATTGAGGGCGTAATCAGCCGAATAGTGTTCTGCATACACTTCAAACACAACTTCGGCCTTAGAGATGAGATCGGATGGCTATGGATCAAATATCAAAGTTTCTCCTTTCGATGATACGGAACTTTCTCACCTTAAGCACTTTTCCATTTGAGGCCTTCTTAATTATGTTTTTGACCATGCCAAAATCTTGTGTCAACACAAGTGTGTTGACATACGAACGCGTCACGCGTACCCGCGGCGCCGAGGGAGATGCTCCGCAGCTCGCACCGTGGGAGGCCTGCCGGAAGCGCGATACGCAAGACAATCCGGCCGGCGCTTTTGACACCAGACGCCCCGGTTACTCGGGAGGGACCCCGTCAGAGTACCCGATGACGATTGGCTGCTCCAAGTCGTCCTTAACGCCCCTGGAGCCTCGTGGATCGCTGCCCTCCTTCACGAAGAACGAACGAAGAACGAGAAGAAAGATACAAGGGAGAGGGATAAAAGTAGGGTAAAAAGATGTAGATGTGTTTGTTCGATTGTGTGTTGTTTTAATCGGCCGTCACCTCTTCTATTTAAGAGGGGCTTGGACTTCCCGTACAGGACACGGACCCAGATTTCCTTCCAAAGGGTCAAAAAACGCAGCCAAACTCGGACTTTTTCGATCTGCCCGAGTCTGTGCGGCTATAGGCAAGCGGTAGTACCGTTCTGGGCACGGTAGTACCGTTCCGGGCGGTAGTACCGCTCTAGTACCGCTTAGGGTCTCGGGATGTCAGAAACTTTTTCGTAAGCGGTAGTAGACGCGGTAGTAGGAGCGGTAGTACCGCTCAAGCGGTAGTACCGCTTATTGGAGCGGTAGTACCGTTCTCTGCTGTATCAGCAATCTTGTAACGGCCGTAACTTTTGCATACGAACTCGGATTGAGATGATTTTTAGATCAAAATCGACCGATTCGACGAGACAAAGACAATCCGTGTAGAAACTTTTCTCATATAAGGCCGTCTTGGGTGCGTAATCAGCCGAATAGTGTTCTGCATACACTTCAAACACAACTTCGGCCTTAGAGATGAGATCGGATGGCTATGGCTCAAATATCAAAGTTTCTCCTTTCGATGATACGGAACTTTCTCACCTTGAGCACTTTTCCATTTGAGGCCTTCTTAATTATGTTTTTGACCATGCCAAAATCTGGTGTCAACACAAGTGTGTTGACATACGAACGCGTCACGCGTACCCGCGGCGCCGAGGGAGATGCTCCGCAGCTCGCACCGTGGGAGGCCTGCCGGATGTGCGATACGCAAGACAATCCGGCCGGCGCTTTTGACACCAGACGCCCCGGTTACTCGGGAGGGACCCCGTCAGAGTACCCGATGACGATTGGCTGCTCCAAGTCGTCCTTAACGCCCCTGGAGCCTCGTGGATCGCTGCCCTCCTTCACGAAGAACGAACGAAGAACGAGAAGAAAGATACAAGGGAGAGGGATAAGAGTAGGGTAAAAAGATGTAGATGTGTTTGTTCGATTGTGTGTTGTTTTAATCGGCCATAACCTCTTCTATTTAAGAGGGGCTTGGACTTCGCGTACAGGACACGGACCCAGATTTCCTTCCAAAGGGTCAAAAAACGCAGCCAAACTCGGACTTTTTTGATCTGCCCGAGTCTGTGCGGCTATAGGCAAGCGGTAGTACCGTTCTGGGCACGGTAGTACCGTTCCGGGCGGTAGTACCGCTCTAGTACCGCTTAGGGTCTCGGGATGCCAGAAACTTTTTCGTAAGCGGTAGTAGACGCGGTAGTAGGAGCGGTAGTACCGCTCAAGCGGTAGTACCGCTTATTGGAGCGGTAGTACCGTTCTCTGTTGTATCAGCAATCTTGTAACGGCCGTAACTTTTGCATACGAACTCGGATTGAGACGATTTTTATATCAAAATCAACCGATTCGACGAGACAAAGACAATCCGTGTAGAAACTTTTCTCATATAAGGCCGTATTGAGGGCGTAATCAGCCGAATAGTGTTCTGCATACACTTCAAACACAACTTCGGCCTTAGAGATGAGATCGGATGGCTATGGCTCAAATATCAAAGTTTCTCCTTTCGATGATACGGAACTTTCTCACCTTGAGCACTTTTCCATTTGAGGCCTTCTTAATTATGTTTTTGACCATGCCAAAATCTTGTGTCAACACAAGTGTGTTGACATACGAACGCGTCACGCGTACCCGCGGCGCCGAGGGAGATGCTCCGCAGCTCGCACCGTGGGAGGCCTGCCGGATGCGCGATACGCAAGACAATCCGGCCGGCGCTTTTGACACCAGACGCCCCGGTTACTCGGGAGGGACCCCGTCAGAGTACCCGATGACGATTGGCTGCTCCAAGTCATCCTTAACGCCCCTGGAGTCTCGTGGATCGCTGCCCTCCTTCACGAAGAACGAACGAAGAACGAGAAGAAAGATACAAGGGAGAGGGATAAAAGTAGGGTAAAAAGATGTAGATGTGTTTGTTCGATTGTGTGTTGTTTTAATCGGCCATCACCTCTTCTATTTAAGAGGGGGTTGGACTTCCCGTACAGGACACGGACCCAGATTTCCTTCCAAAGGGTCAAAAAACGCAGCCAAACTCGGACTTTTTCGATCTGCCCGAGTCTGTGCGGCTATAGGCAAGCGGTAGTACCGTTCTGGGCACGGTAGTACCGTTCCGGGCGGTAGTACCGCTCTAGTACCGCTCTAGTACTGCTTAGGGTCTCGGGATGCCAGAAACTTTTTCGTAAGCGGTAGTAGACGCGGTAGTAGGAGCGGTAGTACCGCTCAAGCGGTAGTACCGCTTATTGGAGCGGTAGTACCGTTCTCTGTTGTATCAGCAATCTTGTAACGGCCGTAACTTTTGCATACGAACTCGGATTGAGACGATTTTTATATCAAAATCGACCGATTCGACGAGACAAAGACAATCCGTGTAGAAACTTTTCTCATATAAGGCCGTATTGAGGGCGTAATCAGCCGAATAGTGTTCTGCATACACTTCAAACATAACTTCGGCCTTAGAGATGAGATCGGATGGCTATGGCTCAAATATCAAAGTTTCTCCTTTCGATGATACGGAACTTTCTCACCTTAAGCACTTTTCCATTTGAGGCCTTCTTAATTATGTTTTTGACCATGCCAAAATCTTGTGTCAACACAAGTGTGTTGACATACGAACGCGTCACGCGTACCCGCGGCGCCGAGGGAGATGCTCCGCAGCTCGCACCGTGGGAGGCCTGCCGGAAGCGCGATACGCAAGACAATCCGGCCGGCGCTTTTGACACCAGACGCCCCGGTTACTCGGGAGGGACCCCGTCAGAGTACCCGATGACGATTGCCTGCTCCAAGTCGTCCTTAACGCCCCTGGAGCCTCGTGGATCGCCGCCCTCCTTCACGAAGAACGAACGAAGAACGAGAAGAAAGATACAAGGGAGAGGGATAAAAGTAGGGTAAAAAGATATAGATGTGTTTGTTCGATTGTGTGTTGTTTTAATCGGCCATCACCTCTTCTATTTAAGAGGGGGTTGGACTTCCCGTACAGGACACGGACCCAGATTTCCTTCCAAAGGGTTAAAAAACGCAGCCAAACTCGGACTTTTTCGATCTGCCCGAGTCTGTGCGGCTATAGGCAAGCGGTAGTACCGTTCTGGGCACGGTAGTACCGTTCCGGGCGGTAGTACCGCTCTAGTACCGCTCTAGTACCGCTTAGGGTCTCGGGATGCCAGAAACTTTTTCGTAAGCGGTAGTAGACGCGGTAGTAGGAGCGGTAGTACCGCTCAAGCGGTAGTACCGCTTATTGGAGCGGTAGTACCGTTCTCTGCTGTATCAGCAATCTTGTAACGGCCGTAACTTTTGCATACGAACTCGGATTGAGACGATTTTTATATCAAAATCGACCGATTCGACGAGACAAAGACAATCCGTGTAGAAACTTTTCTCATATAAGGCCGTCTTGGGGGCGTAATCAGCCGAATAGTGTTCTGCATACACTTCAAACACAACTTCGGCCTTAGAGATGAGATCGGATGGCTATGACTCAAATATCAAAGTTTCTCCTTTCGATGATACGGAACTTTATCACCTTGAGCACTTTTCCATTTGAGGCCTTCTTAATTATGTTTCTGACCATGCCAAAATCTGGTGTCAACACAAGTGTGTTGACATACGAACGCGTCACGCGTACCCGCGGCGCCGAGGGAGATGCTCCGCAGCTCGCACCGTGGGAGGCCTGCCGGATGCGCGATACGCAAGACAATCCGGCCGGCGCTTTTGACACCAGACGCCCCGGTTACTCGGGAGGGACCCCGTCAGAGTACCCGATGACGATTGGCTGCTCCAAGTCGTCCTTAACGCCCCTGGAGCCTCGTGGATCGCGGCCCTCCTTCACGAAGAACGAACGAAGAACGAGAAGAAAGATACAAGGGAGAGGGATAAAAGTAGGGTAAAAAGATGTAGATGTGTTTGTTCGATTGTGTGTTGTTTTAATCGGCCGTCACCTCTTCTATTTAAGAGGGGGTTGGACTTCCCGTACAGGACACGGACCCAGATTTCCTTCCAAAGGGTCAAAAAACGCAGCCAAACTCGGACTTTTTCGATCTGCCCGAGTCTGTGCGGCTATAGGCAAGCGGTAGTACCGTTCTGGGCACGGTAGTACCGTTCCAGGCGGTAGTACCGCTCTAGTACCGCTCTAGTACCGCTTAGGGTCTCGGGATGCCAGAAAATTTTTCGTAAGCGGTAGTAGACGCGGTAGTAGGAGCGGTAGTACCGCTCAAGCGGTAGTACCGCTTATTGGAGCGGTAGTACCGTTCTCTGCTGTATCAGCAATCTTGTAACGGCCGTAACTTTTGCATACGAACTCGGATTGAGACGATTTTTATATCAAAATCGACCGATTCGACGAGACAAAGACAATCCGTGTAGAAACTTTTCTCATATAAGGCCGTCTTGGGGACGTAATCAGCCGAATAGTGTTCTGCATACACTTCAAACACAACTTCGGCCTTAGAGATGAGATCGGATGGCTATGGCTCAAATATCAAAGTTTCTCCTTTCGATGATACGGAACTTTCTCACCTTAAGAACTTTTCCATTCGAGGCCTTTTTAATTATGTTTCTGACCATGCCAAAATCTGGTGTCAACACAAGTGTGTTGACATACGAACGCGTCACGCGTACCCGCGGCGCCGAGGGAGATGCTCCGCAGCTCGCACCGTGGGAGGCCTGCCGGATGCGCGATACGCAAGACAATCCGGCCGGCGCTTTTGACACCAGACGCCCCGGTTACTCGGGAGGGACCCCGTCAGAGTACCCGATGACGATTGCCTGCTCCAAGTCGTCCTTAACGCCCCTGGAGCCTCGTGGATCGCCGCCCTCCTTCACGAAGAACGAACGAAGAACGAGAAGAAAGATACAAGGGAGAGGGATAAAAGTAGGGTAAAAAGATGTAGATGTGTTTGTTCGATTGTGTGTTGTTTTAATCGGCCATCACCTCTTCTATTTAAGAGGGGGTTGGACTTCCCGTACAGGACACGGACCCAGATTTCCTTCCAAAGGGTTAAAAAACGCAGCCAAACTCGGACTTTTTCGATCTGCCCGAGTCTGTGCGGCTATAGGCAAGCGGTAGTACCGTTCTGGGCACGGTAGTACCGTTCCGGGCGGTAGTACCGCTCTAGTACCGCTTAGGGTCTCGGGATGCCAGAAACTTTTTCGTAAGCGGTAGTAGACGCGGTAGTAGGAGCGGTAGTACCGCTCAAGCGGTAGTACCGCTTATTGGAGCGGTAGTACCGTTCTCTGCTGTATCAGCAATCTTGTAACGGCCGTAACTTTTGCATACGAACTCGGATTGAGACGATTTTTATATCAAAATCGACCGATTCGACGAGACAAAGACAACCCGTGTAGAAACTTTTCTCATATAAGGCCATCTTGGGGGCGTAATCAGCCGAATAGTGTTCTGCATACACTTCAAACACAACTTCGGCCTTAGAGATGAGATCGGATGGCTATGACTCAAATATCAAAGTTTCTCCTTTCGATGATACGGAACTTTATCACCTTGAGCACTTTTCCATTTGAGGCCTTCTTAATTATGTTTCTGACCATGCCAAAATCTGGTGTCAACACAAGTGTGTTGACATACGAACGCGTCACGCGTACCCGCGGCGCCGAGGGAGATGCTCCGCAGCTCGCACCGTGGGAGGCCTGCCGGATGCGCGATACGCAAGACAATCCGGCCGGCGCTTTTGACACCAGACGCCCCGGTTACTCGGGAGGGACCCCGTCAGAGTACCCGATGACGATTGGCTGCTCCAAGTCGTCCTTAACGCCCCTGGAGCCTCGTGGATCGCGGCCCTCCTTCACGAAGAACGAACGAAGAACGAGAAGAAAGATACAAGGGAGAGGGATAAAAGTAGGGTAAAAAGATGTAGATGTGTTTGTTCGATTGTGTGTTGTTTTAATCGGCCGTCACCTCTTCTATTTAAGAGGGGGTTGGACTTCCCGTACAGGACACGGACCCAGATTTCCTTCCAAAGGGTCAAAAAATGCAGCCAAACTCGGACTTTTTCGATCTGCCCGAGTCTGTGCGGCTATAGGCAAGCGGTAGTACCGTTCTGGGCACGGTAGTACCGTTCCGGGCGGTAGTACCGCTCTAGTACCGCTCTAGTACCGCTTAGGGTCTCGGGATGCCAGAAACTTTTTCGTAAGCGGTAGTAGACGCGGTAGTAGGAGCGGTAGTACCGCTCAAGCGGTAGTACCGCTTATTGGAGCGGTAGTACCGTTCTCTGTTGTATCAGCAATCTTGTAACGGCCGTAACTTTTGCATACGAACTCGGATTGAGACGATTTTTATATCAAAATCGACCGATTCGACGAGACAAAGACAATCCGTGTAGAAACTTTTCTCATATAAGGCCGTCTTGGGGGCGTAATCAGCCGAATAGTGTTCTGCATACACTTCAAACACAACTTCGGCCTTAGAGATGAGATCGGATGGCTATGGCTCAAATATCAAAGTTTCTCCTTTCGATGATACGGAACTTTCTCACCTTAAGAACTTTTCCATTCGAGGCCTTTTTAATTATGTTTCTGACCATGCCAAAATCTGGTGTCAACACAAGTGTGTTGACATACGAACGCGTCACGCGTACCCGCGGCGCCGAGGGAGATGCTCCGCAGCTCGCACCGTGGGAGGCCTGCCGGATGCGCGATACGCAAGACAATCCGGCCGGCGCTTTTGACACCAGACGCCCCGGTTACTCGGGAGGGACCCCGTCAGAGTACCCGATGACGATTGGCTGCTCCAAGTCGTCCTTAACGCCCCTGGAGCCTCGTGGATCGCTGCCCTCCTTCACGAAGAACGAACGAAGAACGAGAAGAAAGATACAAGGGAGAGGGATAAAAGTAGGGTAAAAAGATGTAGATGTGTTTGTTCGATTGTGTGTAGTTTTAATCGGCCATCACCTCTTCTATTTAAGAGGGGGTTGGACTTCCCGTACAGGACACGGACCCAGATTTCCTTCCAAAGGGTCAAAAAACGCAGCCAAACTCGGACTTTTTCGATCTGCCCGAGTCTGTGCGGCTATAGGCAAGCGGTAGTACCGTTCTGGGCACGGTAGTACCGTTCCGGGCGGTAGTACCGCTCTAGTACCGCTCTAGTACCGCTTAGGGTCTCGGGATGCCAGAAACTTTTTCGTAAGCGGTAGTAGACGCGGTAGTAGGAGCGGTAGTACCGCTCAAGCGGTAGTACCGCTTATTGGAGCGGTAGTACCGTTCTCTGTTGTATCAGCAATCTTGTAACGACCGTAACTTTTGCATACGAACTCGGATTGAGACGATTTTTATATCAAAATCGACCGATTCGACGAGACAAAGACAATCCGTGTAGAAACTTTTCTCATATAAGGCCGTATTGAGGGCGTAATCAGCCGAATAGTGTTCTGCATACACTTCAAACACAACTTCGGCCTTAGAGATGAGATCGGATGGCTATGGCTCAAATATCAAAGTTTCTCCTTTCGATGATACGGAACTTTCTCACCTTGAGCACTTTTCCATTTGAGGCCTTCTTAATTATGTTTCTGACCATGCCAAAATCTTGTGTCAACACAAGTGTGTTGACATACGAACGCGTCACGCGTACCCGCGGCGCCGAGGGAGATGCTCCGCAGCTCGCACCGTGGGAGGCCTGCCGGATGCGCGATACGCAAGACAATCCGGCCGGCGCTTTTGACACCAGACGCCCCGGTTACTCGGGAGGGACCCCGTCAGAGTACCCGATGACGATTGGCTGCTCCAAGTCGTCCTTAACGCCCCTGGAGCCTCGTGGATCGCTGCCCTCCTTCACGAAGAACGAACGAAGAACTAGAAGAAAGATACAAGGGAGAGGGATAAAAGTAGGGTAAAAAGATGTAGATGTGTTTGTTCGATTGTGTGTAGTTTTAATCGGCCATCACCTCTTCTATTTAAGAGGGGGTTGGACTTCCCGTACAGGACACGGACCCAGATTTCCTTCCAAAGGGTTAAAAAACGCAGCCAAACTCGGACTTTTTCGATCTGCCCGAGTCTGTGCGGCTATAGGCAAGCGGTAGTACCGTTCTGGGCACGGTAGTACCGTTCCGGGCGGTAGTACCGCTCTAGTACCGCTTAGGGTCTCGGGATGCCAGAAACTTTTTCGTAAGCGGTAGTAGACGCGGTAGTAGGAGCGGTAGTACCGCTCAAGCGGTAGTACCGCTTATTGGAGCGGTAGTACCGTTCTCTGCTGTATCAGCAATCTTGTAACGGCCGTAACTTTTGCATACGAACTCGGATTGAGACGATTTTTATATCAAAATCGACCGATTCGACGAGACAAAGACAATCCGTGTAGAAACTTTTCTCATATAAGGCCATCTTGGGGGCGTAATCAGCCGAATAGTGTTCTGCATACACTTCAAACACAACTTCGGCCTTAGAGATGAGATCGGATGGCTATGACTCAAATATCAAAGTTTCTCCTTTCGATGATACGGAACTTTATCACCTTGAGCACTTTTCCATTTGAGGCCTTCTTAATTATGTTTCTGACCATGCCAAAATCTGGTGTCAACACAAGTGTGTTGACATACGAACGCGTCACGCGTACCCGCGGCGCCGAGGGAGATGCTCCGCAGCTCGCACCGTGGGAGGCCTGCCGGATGCGCGATACGCAAGACAATCCGGCCGGCGCTTTTGACACCAGACGCCCCGGTTACTCGGGAGGGACCCCGTCAGAGTACCCGATGACGATTGGCTGCTCCAAGTCGTCCTTAACGCCCCTGGAGCCTCGTGGATCGCGGCCCTCCTTCACGAAGAACGAACGAAGAACGAGAAGAAAGATACAAGGGAGAGGGATAAAAGTAGGGTAAAAAGATGTAGATGTGTTTGTTCGATTGTGTGTTGTTTTAATCGGCCGTCACCTCTTCTATTTAAGAGGGGGTTGGACTTCCCGTACAGGACACGGACCCAGATTTCCTTCCAAAGGGTCAAAAAACGCAGCCAAACTCGGACTTTTTCGATCTGCCCGAGTCTGTGCGGCTATAGGCAAGCGGTAGTACCGTTCTGGGCACGGTAGTACCGTTCCGGGCGGTAGTACCGCTCTAGTACCGCTTAGGGTCTCGGGATGCCAGAAACTTTTTCGTAAGCGGTAGTAGACGCGGTAGTAGGAGCGGTAGTACCGCTCAAGCGGTAGTACCGCTTATTGGAGCGGTAGTACCGTTCTCTGTTGTATCAGCAATCTTGTAACGGCCGTAACTTTTGCATACGAACTCGGATTGAGACGATTTTTATATCAAAATCGACCGATTCGACGAGACAAAGACAATCCGTGTAGAAACTTTTCTCATATAAGGCCGTCTTGGGGGCGTAATCAGCCGAATAGTGTTCTGCATACACTTCAAACACAACTTCGGCCTTAGAGATGAGATCGGATGGCTATGGCTCAAATATCAAAGTTTCTCCTTTCGATGATACGGAACTTTCTCACCTTAAGAACTTTTCCATTCGAGGCCTTTTTAATTATGTTTCTGACCATGCCAAAATCTGGTGTCAACACAAGTGTGTTGACATACGAACGCGTCACGCGTACCCGCGGCGCCGAGGGAGATGCTCCGCAGCTCGCACCGTGGGAGGCCTGCCGGATGCGCGATACGCAAGACAATCCGGCCGGCGCTTTTGACACCAGACGCCCCGGTTACTCGGGAGGGACCCCGTCAGAGTACCCGATGACGATTGGCTGCTCCAAGTCGTCCTTAACGCCCCTGGAGCCTCGTGGATCGCTGCCCTCCTTCACGAAGAACGAACGAAGAACGAGAAGAAAGATACAAGGGAGAGGGATAAAAGTAGGGTAAAAAGATGTAGATGTGTTTGTTCGATTGTGTGTAGTTTTAATCGGCCATCACCTCTTCTATTTAAGAGGGGGTTGGACTTCCCGTACAGGACACGGACCCAGATTTCCTTCCAAAGGGTCAAAAAACGCAGCCAAACTCGGACTTTTTCGATCTGCCCGAGTCTGTGCGGCTATAGGCAAGCGGTAGTACCGTTCTGGGCACGGTAGTACCGTTCCGGGCGGTAGTACCGCTCTAGTACCGCTCTAGTACCGCTTAGGGTCTCGGGATGCCAGAAACTTTTTCGTAAGCGGTAGTAGACGCGGTAGTAGGAGCGGTAGTACCGCTCAAGCGGTAGTACCGCTTATTGGAGCGGTAGTACCGTTCTCTGTTGTATCAGCAATCTTGTAACGACCGTAACTTTTGCATACGAACTCGGATTGAGACGATTTTTATATCAAAATCGACCGATTCGACGAGACAAAGACAATCCGTGTAGAAACTTTTCTCATATAAGGCCGTATTGAGGGCGTAATCAGCCGAATAGTGTTCTGCATACACTTCAAACACAACTTCGGCCTTAGAGATGAGATCGGATGGCTATGGCTCAAATATCAAAGTTTCTCCTTTCGATGATACGGAACTTTCTCACCTTGAGCACTTTTCCATTTGAGGCCTTCTTAATTATGTTTCTGACCATGCCAAAATCTTGTGTCAACACAAGTGTGTTGACATACGAACGCGTCACGCGTACCCGCGGCGCCGAGGGAGATGCTCCGCAGCTCGCACCGTGGGAGGCCTGCCGGATGCGCGATACGCAAGACAATCCGGCCGGCGCTTTTGACACCAGACGCCCCGGTTACTCGGGAGGGACCCCGTCAGAGTACCCGATGACGATTGGCTGCTCCAAGTCGTCCTTAACGCCCCTGGAGCCTCGTGGATCGCTGCCCTCCTTCACGAAGAACGAACGAAGAACGAGAAGAAAGATACAAGGGAGAGGGATAAAAGTAGGGTAAAAAGATGTAGATGTGTTTGTTCGATTGTGTGTTGTTTTAATCGGCCGTCACCTCTTCTATTTAAGAGGGGCTTGGACTTCCCGTACAGGACACGGACCCAGATTTCCTTCCAAAGGGTCAAAAAACGCAGCCAAACTCGGACTTTTTCGATCTGCCCGAGTCTGTGCGGCTATAGGCAAGCGGTAGTACCGTTCTGGGCACGGTAGTACCGTTCCGGGTGGTAGTACCGCTCTAGTACCGCTCTAGTACCGCTTAGGGTCTCGGGATGCCAGAAAATTTTTCGTAAGCGGTAGTAGACGCGGTAGTAGGAGCGGTAGTACCGCTCAAGCGGTAGTACCGCTTATTGGAGCGGTAGTACCGTTCTCTGCTGTATCAGCAATCTTGTAACGGCCGTAACTTTTGCATACGAACTCGGATTGAGACGATTTTTATATCAAAATAGACCGATTCGACGAGACAAAGACAATCCGTGTAGAAACTTTTCTCATATAAGGCCGTCTTGGGGGCGTAATCAGCCGAATAGTGTTCTGCATACACTTCAAACACAACTTCGGCCTTAGAGATGAGATCGGATGGCTATGGCTCAAATATCAAAGTTTCTCCTTTCGATGATACGGAACTTTCTCACCTTAAGAACTTTTCCATTCGAGGCCTTTTTAATTATGTTTCTGACCATGCCAAAATCTGGTGTCAACACAAGTGTGTTGACATACGAACGCGTCACGCGTACCCGCGGCGCCGAGGGAGATGCTCCGCAGCTCGCACCGTGGGAGGCCTGCCGGATGCGCGATACGCAAGACAATCCGGCCGGCGCTTTTGACACCAGACGCCCCGGTTACTCGGGAGGGACCCCGTCAGAGTACCCGATGACGATTGGCTGCTCCAAGTCGTCCTTAACGCCCCTGGAGCCTCGTGGATCGCTGCCCTCCTTCACGAAGAACGAACGAAGAACGAGAAGAAAGATACAAAGGAGAGGGATAAAAGTAGGGTAAAAAGATGTAGATGTGTTTGTTCGATTGTGTGTTGTTTTAATCGGCCATCACCTCTTCTATTTAAGAGGGGGTTGGACTTCCCGTACAGGACACGGACCCAGATTTCCTTCCAAAGGGTCAAAAAACGCAGCCAAACTCGGACTTTTTCGATCTGCCCGAGTCTGTGCGGCTATAGGCAAGCGGTAGTACCGTTCTGGGCACGGTAGTACCGTTCCGGGCGGTAGTACCGCTCTAGTACCGCTTAGGGTCTCGGGATGCCAGAAACTTTTTCGTAAGCGGTAGTAGACGCGGTAGTAGGAGCGGTAGTACCGCTCAAGCGGTAGTACCGCTTATTGGAGCGGTAGTACCGTTCTCTGTTGTATCAGCAATCTTGTAACGGCCGTAACTTTTGCATACGAACTCGGATTGAGACGATTTTTATATCAAAATCGACCGATTCGACGAGACAAAGACAATCCGTGTAGAAACTTTTCTCATATAAGGCCGTATTGAGGGCATAATCAGCCGAATAGTGTTCTGCATACACTTCAAACACAACTTCGGCCTTAGAGATGAGATCGGATGGCTATGGCTCAAATATCAAAGTTTCTCCTTTCGATGATACGGAACTTTCTCACCTTGAGCACTTTTCCATTTGAGGCCTTCTTAATTATGTTTCTGACCATGCCAAAATCTTGTGTCAACACAAGTGTGTTGACATACGAACGCGTCACGCGTACCCGCGGCGCCGAGGGAGATGCTCCGCAGCTCGCACCGTGGGAGGCCTGCCGGAAGCGCGATACGCAAGACAATCCGGCCGGCGCTTTTGACACCAGACGCCCCGGTTACTTGGGAGGGACCCCGTCAGAGTACCCGATGACGATTGGCTGCTCCAAGTCGTCCTTAACGCCCCTGGAGCCTCGTGGATCGCCGCCCTCCTTCACGAAGAACGAACGAAGAACGAGAAGAAAGATACAAGGGAGAGGGATAAAAGTAGGGTAAAAAGATGTAGATGTGTTTGTTCGATTGTGTGTTGTTTTAATCGGCCATCACCTCTTCTATTTAAGAGGGGGTTGGACTTCCCGTACAGGACACGGACCCAGATTTCCTTCCAAAGGGTCAAAAAACGCAGCCAAACTCGGACTTTTTCGATCTGCCCGAGTCTGTGCGGCTATAGGCAAGCGGTAGTACCGTTCTGGGCACGGTAGTACCGTTCCGGGCGGTAGTACCGCTCTAGTACCGCTCTAGTACCGCTTAGGGTCTCGGGATGCCAGAAAATTTTTCGTAAGCGGTAGTAGACGCGGTAGTAGGAGCGGTAGTACCGCTCAAGCGGTAGTACCGCTTATTGGAGCGGTAGTACCGTTCTCTGCTGTATCAGCAATCTTGTAACGGCCGTAACTTTTGCATACGAACTCGGATTGAGACGATTTTTATATCAAAATCGACCGATTCGACGAGACAAAGACAATCCGTGTAGAAACTTTTCTCATATAAGGCCGTCTTGGGGGTGTAATCAGCCGAATAGTGTTCTGCATACACTTCAAACACAACTTCGGCCTTAGAGATGAGATCGGATGGCTATGGCTCAAATATCAAAGTTTCTCCTTTCGATGATACGGAACTTTCTCACCTTGAGCACTTTTCCATTTGAGGCCTTCTTAATTATGTTTTTGACCATGCCAAAATCTTGTGTCAACACAAGTGTGTTGACATACGAACGCGTCACGCGTACCCGCGGCGCCGAGGGAGATGCTCCGCAGCTCGCACCGTGGGAGGCCTGCCGGAAGCGCGATACGCAAGACAATCCGGCCGGCGCTTTTGACACCAGACGCCCCGGTTACTCGGGAGGGACCCCGTCAGAGTACCCGATGACGATTGGCTGCTCCAAGTCGTCCTTAACGCCCCTGGAGCCTCGTGGATCGCCGCCCTCCTTCACGAAGAACGAACGAAGAACGAGAAGAAAGATACAAGGGAGAGGGATAAAAGTAGGGTAAAAAGATGTAGATGTGTTTGTTCGATTGTGTGTTGTTTTAATCGGCCATCACCTCTTCTATTTAAGAGGGGGTTGGACTTCCCGTACAGGACACGGAACCAGATTTCCTTCCAAAGGGTCAAAAAACGCAGCCAAACTCGGACTTTTTCGATCTGCCCGAGTCTGTGCGGCTATAGGGAAGCGGTAGTACCGTTCTGGGCACGGTAGTACCGTTCCGGGCGGTAGTACCGCTCTAGTACCGCTCTAGTACCGCTTAGGGTCTCGGGATGCCAGAAAATTTTTCGTAAGCGGTAGTAGACGCGGTAGTAGGAGCGGTAGTACCGCTCAAGCGGTAGTACCGCTTATTGGAGCGGTAGTACCGTTCTCTGCTGTATCAGCAATCTTGTAACGGCCGTAACTTTTGTATACGAACTCGGATTGAGACGATTTTTATATCAAAATCGACCGATTCGACGAGACAAAGACAATCCGTGTAGAAACTTTTCTCATATAAGGCCGTCTTGGGGGCGTAATCAGCCGAATAGTGTTCTGCATACACTTCAAACACAACTTCGGCCTTAGAGATGAGATCGGATGGCTATGGCTCAAATATCAAAGTTTCTCCTTTCGATGATACGGAACTTTCTCACCTTGAGCACTTTTCCATTTGAGGCCTTCTTAATTATGTTTCTGACCATGCCAAAATCTGGTGTCAACACAAGTGTGTTGACATACGAACGCGTCACGCGTACCCGCGGCGCCGAGGGAGATGCTCCGCAGCTCGCACCGTGGGAGGCCTGCCGGATGCGCGATACGCAAGACAATCCGGCCGGCGCTTTTGACACCAGACGCCCCGGTTACTCGGGAGGGACCCCGTCAGAGTACCCGATGACGATTGGCTGCTCCAAGTCGTCCTTAACGCCCCTGGAGCCTCGTGGATCGCTGCCCTCCTTCACGAAGAACGAACGAAGAACGAGAAGAAAGATACAAGGGAGAGGGATAAAAGTAGGGTAAAAAGATGTAGATGTGTTTGTTCGATTGTGTGTTGTTTTAATCGGCCGTCACCTCTTCTATTTAAGAGGGGCTTGGACTTCCCGTACAGGACACGGACCCAGATTTCCTTCCAAAGGGTCAAAAAACGCAGCAAAACTCGGACTTTTTCGATCTGCCCGAGTCTGTGCGGCTATAGGCAAGCGGTAGTACCGTTCTGGGCACGGTAGTACCGTTCCGGGCGGTAGTACCGCTCTAGTACCGCTTAGGGTCTCGGGATGCCAGAAACTTTTTCGTAAGCGGTAGTAGACGCGGTAGTAGGAGCGGTAGTACCGCTCAAGCGGTAGTACCGCTTATTGGAGCGGTAGTACCGTTCTCTGTTGTATCAGCAATCTTGTAACGGCCGTAACTTTTGCATACGAACTCGGATTGAGACGATTTTTATATCAAAATCGACCGATTCGACGAGACAAAGACAATCCGTGTAGAAACTTTTCTCATATAAGGCCGTATTGGGGGCGTAATCAGCCGAATAGTGTTCTGCATACACTTCAAACACAACTTCGGCCTTATAGATGAGATCGGATGGCTATGGCTCAAATATCAAAGTTTCTCCTTTCGATGATACGGAACTTTCTCACCTTGAGCACTTTTCCATTTGAGGCCTTCTTAATTATGTTTCTGACCATGCCAAAATCTTGTGTCAACACAAGTGTGTTGACATACGAACGCGTCACGCGTACCCGCGGCGCCGAGGGAGATGCTCCGCAGCTCGCACCGTGGGAGGCCTGCCGGAAGCGCGATACGCAAGACAATCCGGCCAGCGCTTTTGACACCAGACGCCCCGGTTACTCGGGAGGGACCCCGTCAGAGTACCCGATGACGATTGGCTGCTCCAAGTCGTCCTTAACGCCCCTGGAGCCTCGTTGATCGCCGCCCTCCTTCACGAAGAACGAACGAAGAACGAGAAGAAAGATACAAGGGAGAGGGATAAAAGTAGGGTAAAAAGATGTAGATGTGTTTGTTCGATTTTGTGTTGTTTTAATCGGCCATCACCTCTTCTATTTAAGAGGGGGTTGGACTTCCCGTACAGGACACGGACCCAGATTTCCTTCCAAAGGGTCAAAAAACGCAGCCAAACTCGGACTTTTTCGATCTGCCCGAGTCTGTGCGGCTATAGGCAAGCGGTAGTACCGTTCTGGGCACGGTAGTACCGTTCCGGGCGGTAGTACCGCTCTAGTACCGCTCTAGTACCGCTTAGGGTCTCGGGATGCCAGAAACTTTTTCGTAAGCGGTAGTAGACGCGGTAGTAGGAGCGGTAGTACCGCTTATTGGAGCGGTAGTACCGTTCTCTGCTGTATCAGCAATCTTGTAACGGCCGTAACTTTTGCATACGAACTCGGATTGAGACGATTTTTATATCAAAATAGACCGATTCGACGAGACAAAGACAATCCGTGTAGAAACTTTTCTCATATAAGGCCGTCTTGGGGGCGTAATCAGCCGAATAGTGTTCTGCATACACTTCAAACACAACTTCGGCCTTAGAGATGAGATCGGATGGCTATGGCTCAAATATCAAAGTTTCTCCTTTCGATGATACGGGACTTTCTCACCTTGAGCACTTTTCCATTTGAGGCCTTCTTAATTATGTTTCTGACCATGCCAAAATCTGGTGTCAACACAAGTGTGTTGACATACGAACGCGTCACGCGTACCCGCGGCGCCGAGGGAGATGCTCCGCAGCTCGCACCGTGGGAGGCCTGCCGGATGCGCGATACGCAAGACAATCCGGCCGGCGCTTTTGACACCAGACGCCCCGGTTACTCGGGAGGGACCCCGTCAGAGTACCCGATGACGATTGGCTGCTCCAAGTCGTCCTTAACGCCCCTGGAGCCTCGTGGATCGCTGCCCTCCTTCACGAAGAACGAACGAAGAACGAGAAGAAAGATATAAGGGAGAGGGATAAAAGTAGGGTAAAAAGATGTAGATGTGTTTGTTCGATTGTGTGTTGTTTTAATCGGCCGTCACCTCTTCTATTTAAGAGGGGGTTGGACTTCCCGTACAGGACATGGACCCAGATTTCCTTCCAAAGGGTCAAAAAACGCAGCCAAACTCTGACTTTTTCGATCTGCCCGAGTCTGTGCGGCTATAGGCAAGCGGTAGTACCGTTCTGGGCACGGTAGTACCGTTCCGGGCGGTAGTACCGCTCTAGTACCGCTCTAGTACCGCTTAGGGTCTCGGGATGCCAGAAACTTTTTCGTAAGCGGTAGTAGACGCGGTAGTAGGAGCGGTAGTACCGCTTATTGGAGCGGTAGTACCGTTCTCTGTTGTATCAGCAATCTTGTAACGGCCGTAACTTTTGCATACGAACTTGGATTGAGACGATTTTTATATCAAAATCGACCGATTCGACGAGACAAAGACAATCCGTGTAGAAACTTTTCTCATATAAGGCCGTCTTGGGGGCGTAATCAGCCGAATAGTGTTCTGCATACACTTCAAACACAACTTCGGCCTTATAGATGAGATCGGATGGCTATGGCTCAAATATCAAAGTTTCTCCTTTCGATGATACGGAACTTTCTCACCTTGAGCACTTTTCCATTTGAGGCCTTCTTAATTATGTTTCTGACCATGCCAAAATCTTGTGTCAACACAAGTGTGTTGACATACGAACGCGTCACGCGTACCCGCGGCACCGAGGGAGATGCTCCGCAGCTCGCACCGTGGGAGGCCTGCCGGAAGCGCGATACGCAAGACAATCCGGCCAGCGCTTTTGACACCAGACGCCCCGGTTACTCGGGAGGGACCCCGTCAAAGTACCCGATGACGATTGGCTGCTCCAAGTCGTCCTTAACGCCCCTGGAGCCTCGTGGATCGCCGCCCTCCTTCACGAAGAACGAACGAAGAACGAGAAGAAAGATACAAGGGAGAGGGATAAAAGTAGGGTAAAAAGATGTTGATGTGTTTGTTCGATTTTGTGTTGATTTAATCGGCCATCACCTCTTCTATTTAAGAGGGGGTTGGACTTCCCGTACAGGACACGGACCCAGATTTCCTTCCAAAGGGTCAAAAAACGCAGCCAAACTCGGACTTTTTCGATCTGCCCGAGTCTGTGCGGCTATAGGCAAGCGGTAGTACCGTTCTGGGCACGGTAGTACCGTTCCGGGCGGTAGTACCGCTCTAGTACCGCTCTAGTACCGCTTAGGGTCTCGGGATGCCAGAAACTTTTTCGTAAGCGGTAGTAGACGCGGTAGTAGGAGCGGTAGTACCGCTCAAGCGGTAGTACCGCTTATTGGAGCGGTAGTACCGTTCTCTGCTGTATCAGCAATCTTGTAACGGCCGTAACTTTTGCATACGAACTCGGATTGAGACGATTTTTATATGAAAATCGACCGATTCGACGAGACAAAGACAATCCGTGTAGAAACTTTTCTCATATAAGGCCGTCTTGGGGGCGTAATCAGCCGAATAGTGTTCTGCATACACTTCAAACACAACTTCGGCCTTAGAGATGAGATCGGATGGCTATGGCTCAAATATCAAAGTTTCTCCTTTCGATGATACGGAACTTTCTCACCTTGAGCACTTTTCCATTTGAGGCCTTCTTAATTATGTTTCTGACCATGCCAAAATCTGGTGTCAACACAAGTGTGTTGACATACGAACGCGTCACGCGTACCCGCGGCGCCGAGGGAGATGCTCCGCAGCTCGCACCGTGGGAGGCCTGCCGGATGCGCGATACGCAAGACAATCCGGCCGGCGCTTTTGACACCAGACGCCCCGGTTACTCGGGAGGGACCCCGTCAGAGTACCCGATGACGATTGGCTGCTCCAAGTCGTCCTTAACGCCCCTGGAGCCTCGTGGATCGCTGCCCTCCTTCACGAAGAACGAACGAAGAACGAGAAGAAAGATACAAGGGAGAGGGATAAAAGTAGGGTAAAAAGATGTAGATGTGTTTGTTCGATTGTGTGTTGTTTTAATCGGCCATCACCTCTTCTATTTAAGAGGGGGTTGGACTTCCCGTACAGGACACGGACCCAGATTTCCTTCCAAAGGGTCAAAAAACGCAGCCAAACTCGGACTTTTTTGATCTGCCCGAGTCTGTGCGGCTATAGGCAAGCGGTAGTACCGTTCTGGGCACGGTAGTACCGTTCCGGGCGGTAGTACCGCTCTAGTACCGCTTAGGGTCTCGGGATGCCAGAAACTTTTTCGTAAGCGGTAGTAGACGCGGTAGTAGGAGCGGTAGTACCGCTTATTGGAGTGGTAGTACCGTTCTCTGCTGTATCAGAAATCTTGTAACGGCCGTAACTTTTGCATACGAACTCGGATTGAGACGATTTTTATATCAAAATCGACCGATTCGACGAGACAAAGACAATCCGTGTAGAAACTTTTCTCATATAAGGCCGTATTGGGGGCGTAATCAGCCGAATAGTGTTCTGCATACACTTCAAACACAACTTCGGCCTTAGAGATGAGATCGGATGGCTATGGCTCAAATATCAAAGTTTCTCCTTTCGATGATACGGAACTTGCTCACCTTGAGCACATTTCCATTTGAGGCCTTCTTAATTATGTTTTTGACCATGCCAAAATCTTGTGTCAACACAAGTGTGTTGACATACGAACGCGTCACGCGTACCCGCGGCGCCGAGGGAGATGCTCCGCAGCTCGCACCGTGGGAGGCATGCCGGAAGCGCGATACGCAAGACAATCCGGCCGGCGCTTTTGTCACCAGACGCCCCGGTTACTCGGGAGGGACCCCGTCAGAGTACCCGATGACGATTGGCTGCTCCAAGTCGTCCTTAACGCCCCTGGAGCCTCGTGGATCGCTGCCCTCCTTCACGAAGAACGCACGAAGAACGAGAAGAAAGATACAAGGGAGAGGGATAAAAGTAGGGTAAAAAGATGTAGATGTGTTTGTTCGATTGTGTGTTGTTTTAATCGGCCATCACCTCTTCTATTTAAGAGGGGCTTGGACTTCCCGTACAGGACACGGACCCAGATTTCCTTCCAAAGGGTCAAAAAACGCAGCCAAACTCGGACTTTTTTGATCTGCCCGAGTCTGTGCGGCTATAGGCAAGCGGTAGTACCGTTCTGGGCACGGTAGTACCGTTCCGGGCGGTAGTACCGCTCTAGTACCGCTTAGGGTCTCGGGATGCCAGAAACTTTTTCGTAAGCGGTAGTAGACGCGGTAGTAGGAGCGGTAGTACCGCTCAAGCGGTAGTACCGCTTATTGGAGCGGTAGTACCGTTCTCTGCTGTATCAGCAATCTTGTAACAGTCGTAACTTTTGCATACGAACTCGGATTGAGACGATTTTTATATCAAAATCAACCGATTCGACGAGACAAAGACAATCCGTGTAGAAACTTTTCTCATATAAGGCCGTATTGGGGGCGTAATCAGCCGAATAGTGTTCTGCATACACTTCAAACACAACTTCGGCCTTAGAGATGAGATCGGATGGCTATGGCTCAAATATCAAAGTTTCTCCTTTCGATGATACGGAACTTTCTCACCTTGAGCACTTTTCCATTGGAGGCCTTCTTAATTATGTTTTTGACCATGCCAAAATCTTGTGTCAACACAAGTGTGTTGACATACGAACGCGTCACGCGTACCCGCGGCGCCGAGGGAGATGCTCCGCAGCTCGCACCGTGGGAGGCCTGCCGGAAGCGCGATACGCAAGACAATCCGGCCGGCGCTTTTGTCACCAGACGCCCCGGTTACTCGGGAGGGACCCCGTCAGAGTACCCGATGACGATTGGCTGCTCCAAGTCGTCCTTAACGCCCCTGGAGCCTCGTGGATCGCTGCCCTCCTTCACGAAGAACGCACGAAGAACGAGAAGAAAGATACAAGGGAGAGGGATAAAAGTAGGGTAAAAAGATGTAGATGTGTTTGTTCGATTGTGTGTTGTTTTAATCGGCCATCACCTCTTCTATTTAAGAGGGGCTTGGACTTCCCGTACAGGACACGGACCCAGATTTCCTTCCAAAGGGTCAAAAAACGCAGCCAAACTCGGACTTTTTTGATCTGCCCGAGTCTGTGCGGCTATAGGCAAGCGGTAGTACCGTTCTGGGCACGGTAGTACCGTTCCGGGCGGTAGTACCGCTCTAGTACCGCTTAGGGTCTCGGGATGCCAGAAACTTTTTCGTAAGCGGTAGTAGACGCGGTAGTAGGAGCGGTAGTACCGCTCAAGCGGTAGTACCGCTTATTGGAGCGGTAGTACCGTTCTCTGCTGTATCAGCAATCTTGTAACAGTCGTAACTTTTGCATACGAACTCGGATTGAGACGATTTTTATATCAAAATCAACCGATTCGACGAGACAAAGACAATCCGTGTAGAAACTTTTCTCATATAAGGCCGTATTGGGGGCGTAATCAGCCGAATAGTGTTCTGCATACACTTCAAACACAACTTCGGCCTTAGAGATGAGATCGGATGGCTATGGCTCAAATATCAAAGTTTCTCCTTTCGATGATACGGAACTTTCTCACCTTGAGCACTTTTCCATTGGAGGCCTTCTTAATTATGTTTTTGACCATGCCAAAATCTTGTGTCAACACAAGTGTGTTGACATACGAACGCGTCACGCGTACCCGCGGCGCCGAGGGAGATGCTCCGCAGCTCGCACCGTGGGAGGCCTGCCGGAAGCGCGATACGCAAGACAATCCGGCCGGCGCTTTTGTCACCAGACGCCCGGGTTACTCGGGAGGGACCCCGTCAGAGTACCCGATGACGATTGGCTGCTCCAAGTCGTCCTTAACGCCCCTGGAGCCTCGTGGATCGCTGCCCTCCTTCACGAAGAACGAACGAAGAACGAGAAGAAAGATACAAGGGAGAGGGATAAAAGTAGGGTAAAAAGATGTAGATGTGTTTGTTCGATTGTGTGTTGTTTTAATCGGCCATCACCTCTTCTATTTAAGAGGGGGTTGGACTTTCCGTACAGGACACGGACCCAGATTTCCTTCCAAAGGGTCAAAAAACGCAGCCAAACTAGGACTTTTTCGATCTGCCCGAGTCTGTGCGGCTATAGGCAAGCGGTAGTACCGTTCTGGGCACGGTAGTACCGTTCCGGGCGGTAGTACCGCTCTAGTACCGCTCTAGTACCGCTTAGGGTCTCGGGATGCCAGAAACTTTTTCGTAAGCGGTAGTAGACGCGGTAGTAGGAGCGGTAGTACCGCTCAAGCGGTAGTACCGCTTATTGGAGCGGTAGTACCGTTCTCTGTTGTATCAGCAATCTTGTAACGGCCGTAACTTTTGCATACGAACTCGGATTGAGACAATTTTTATATCAAAATCGACCGATTCGACGAGACAAAGACAATCCGTGTAGAAACTTTTCTCATATAAGGCCGTATTGAGGGCGTAATCAGCCGAATAGTGTTCTGCATACACTTCAAACACAACTTCGGCCTTAGAGATGAGATCGGATGGCTATGGCTCAAATATCAAAGTTTCTCCTTTCGATGATACGGAACTTTCTCACCTTGAGCACTTTTCCATTTGAGGCCTTCTTAATTATGTTTCTGACCATGCCAAAATCTGGTGTCAACACAAGTGTGTTGACATACGAACGCGTCACGCGTACCCACGGCGCCGAGGGAGATGCTTCGCAGCTCGCACCGTGGGAGGCCTGCCGGATGCGCGATACGCAAGACAATCCGGCCGGCGCTTTTGACACCAGACGCCCCGGTTACTCGGGAGGGACCCCGTCAGAGTACCCGATGACGATTGGCTGCTCCAAGTCGTCCTTAACGCCCCTGGAGCCTCGTGGATCGCTGCCCTCCTTCACGAAGAACGAACGAAGAACGAGAAGAAAGATACAAGAGAGAGGGATAAAAGTAGGGTAAAAAGATGTAGATGTGTTTGTTCGATTGTGTGTTGTTTTAATCGGCCGTCACCTCTTCTATTTAAGAGGGGCTTGGACTTCCCGTACAGGACACGGACCCAGATTTCCTTCCAAAGGGTCAAAAAACGCAGCCAAACTCGGACTTTTTTGATCTGCCCGAGTCTGTGCGGCTATAGGCAAGCGGTAGTACCGTTCTGGGCACGGTAGTACCGTTCCGGGCGGTAGTACCGCTCTAGTACCGCTTAGGGTCTCGGGATGCCAGAAACTTTTTCGTAAGCGGTAGTAGACGCGGTAGTAGGAGCGGTAGTACCGCTTATTGGAGCGGTAGTACCGTTCTCTGCTGTATCAGAAATCTTGTAACGGCCGTAACTTCTGCATACGAACTCGGATTGAGACGATTTTTATATCAAAATCGACCGATTCGACGAGA
Organism: Elymus sibiricus; assembly: GCA_039707655.1. Taxonomy (NCBI): domain Eukaryota; kingdom Viridiplantae; phylum Streptophyta; class Magnoliopsida; order Poales; family Poaceae; genus Elymus; species Elymus sibiricus. Next base: position 312,716,717 of record CM077667.1, on the reverse strand, counting down.
CAAAGAGAATCCGTGTAGAAACTTTTCTCATATAAGGCCGTATTGGGGGCGTAATCAGCCGAATAGTGTTCTGCATACACTTCAAACACAACTTCGGCCTTAGAGATGAGATCGGATGGCTATGGCTCAAATTTCAAAGTTTCTCCTTTCGATGATACGGAACTTTCTCACCTTGAGCACTTTTCCATTTGAGGCCTTCTTAATTATGTTTTTGACCATGCCAAAATCTTGTGTCAACACAAGTGTGTTGACATACGAACGCGTCACGCGTACCCGCGGCGCCGAGGGAGATGCTCCGCAGCTCGCACCGTGGGAGGCCTGCCGGAAGCGCGATACGCAAGACAATCCGGCCGGCGCTTTTGACACCAGACGCCCCAGTTACTCGGGAGGGACCCCGTCAGAGTACCCGATGACGATTGGCTGCTCCAAGTCGTCCTTAACGCCCCTGGAGCCTCGTGGATCGCTGCCCTCCTTCACGAAGAACGAACGAAGAACGAGAAGAAAGATACAAGGGAGAGGGATAAAAGTAGGGTAAAAAGATGTAGATGTGTTTGTTCGATTGTGTGTTGTTTTAATCGGCCATCACCTCTTCTATTTAAGAGGGGGTTGGACTTCCCGTACAGGACATGGACCCAGATTTCCTTCCAAAGGGTCAAAAAACGCAGCCAAACTCTGACTTTTTCGATCTGCCGAGTCTGTGCGGCTATAGGCAAGCGGTAGTACCGTTCTGGGCACGGTAGTACCGTTCCGGGTGGTAGTACCGCTCTAGTACCGCTTAGGGTCTCGGGATGCCAGAAACTTTTTCGTAAGCGGTAGTAGACGCGGTAGTAGGAGCGGTAGTACCGCTTATTGGAGCGGTAGTACCGTTCTCTGCTGTATCAGCAATCTTGTAACGGCCGTAACTTATGCATACGAACTCGGATTGAGACGATTTTTATATCAAAATCGACCGATTCGACGAGACAAAGACAATCCGTGTAGAAACTTTTCTCATATAAGGCCGTCTTGGGGGCGTAATCAGCCGAATAGTGTTCTGCATACACTTCAAACACAACTTCAGCCTTAGAGATGAGATCGGATGGCTATGGCTCAAATATCAAAGTTTCTCCTTTCGATGATACGGAACTTTCTCACCTTGAGCACTTTTCCATTTGAGGCCTTCTTAATTATGTTTTTGACCATGCCAAAATCTGGTGTCAACACAAGTGTGTTGACATACGAATGCGTCACGCGTACCCGCGGCGCTGAGGGAGATGCTCCGCAGCTCGCACCGTGGGAGGCCTGCCGGAAGCGCGATACGCAAGACAATCCGGCCGGCGCTTTTGACACCAGACGCCCCGGTTACTCGGGAGGGACCCCGTCAGAGTACCCGATGACGATTGGCTGCTCCAAGTCGTCCTTAACGCCCCTGGAGCCTCGTGGATCGCTGCCCTCCTTCACGAAGAACGAACGAAGAACGAGAAGAAAGATACAAGGGAGAGGGATAAAAGTAGGGTAAAAAGATGTAGATGTGTTTGTTCGATTGTGTGTTGTTTTAATCGGCCATCACCTCTTCTATTTAAGAGGGGGTTGGACTTCCCGTACAGGACACGGACCCAGATTTCCTTCCAAAGGGTCAAAAAACGCAGCCAAACTCTGACTTTTTCGATCTGCCGAGTCTGTGCGGCTATAGGCAAGCGGTAGTACCGTTCTGGGCACGGTAGTACCGTTCCGGGTGGTAGTACCGCTCTAGTACCGCTTAGGGTCTCGGGATGCCAGAAACTTTTTCGTAAGCGGTAGTAGACGCGGTAGTAGGAGCGGTAGTACCGCTTATTGGAGCGGTAGTACCGTTCTCTGCTGTATCAGCAATCTTGTAACGGCCGTAACTTATGGATACGAACTCGGATTGAGACGATTTTTATATCAAAATCGACCGATTCGACGAGACAAAGACAATCCGTGTAGAAACTTTTCTCATATAAGGCCGTCTTGGGGGCGTAATCAGCCGAATAGTGTTCTGCATACACTTCAAACACAACTTCGGCCTTAGAGATGAGATCGGATGGCTATGGCTCAAATATCAAAGTTTCTCCTTTCGATGATACGGAACTTTCTCACCTTGAGCACTTTTCCATTTGAGGCCTTCTTAATTATGTTTTTGACCATGCCAAAATCTGGTGTCAACACAAGTGTGTTGACATACGAATGCGTCACGCGTACCCGCGGCGCCGAGGGAGATGCTCCGCAGCTCGCACCGTGGGAGGCCTGCCGGAAGCGCGATACGCAAGACAATCCGGCCGGCGCTTTTAACACCAGACTCCCCGGTTACTCGGGAGGGACCCCGTCAGAGTACCCGATGACGATTGGCTGCTCCAAGTCGTCCTTAACGCCCCTGGAGCCTCGTGGATCGCTGCCCTCCTTCACGAAGAACGAACGAAGAACGAGAAGAAAGATACAAGGGAGAGGGATAAAAGTAGGGTAAAAAGATGTAGATGTGTTTGTTCGATTGTGTGTTGTTTTAATCGGCCATCACCTCTTCTATTTAAGAGGGGGTTGGACTTCCCGTACAGGACACGGACCCAGATTTCCTTCCAAAGGGTCAAAAAACGCAGCCAAACTCGGACTTTTTCGATCTGCCGAGTCTGTGAGGCTATAGGCAAGCGGTAGTACCGTTCTGGGCACGGTAGTACCGTTCCGGGCGGTAGTACCGCTCTATTACCGCTTAGGGTCTCGGGATGCCTGAAACTTTTTCGTAAGCGGTAGTAGACGCGGTAGTAGGAGCGGTAGTACCGCTTATTGGAGCGGTAGTACCGTTCTCGACTGTATCAGAAATCTTCTAACGGCCGTAACTTTTGCATACGAACTTGGATTGAGACGATTTTTATATCAAAATCGACCGATTCGACGAGACAAAGACAATACGTGTATAAACTTTTCTCATATAAGGCCGTATTGGGGGCGTAATCAGCCGAATAGTGTTCTGCATACACTTCAAACACAACTTCGGCCTTAGAGATGAGATCGGATGGCTATGGCTCAAATATCAAAGTTTCTCCTTTCGATGATACGGAACTTGCTCACCTTGAGCACTTTTCCATTTGAGGCCTTCTTAATTATGTTTTTGACCATGCCAAAATCTGGTGTCAACACAAGTGTGTTGACATACGAACGCGTCACGCGTACCCGCGGCGCCGAGGGAGATGCTCCGCAGCTCGCACCGTGGGAGGCCTGCCGGAAGCGCGATACGCAAGACAATCCGGCCGGCGCTTTTGACACCAGACGCCCCGGTTACTCGGGGGGGGACCCCGTCAGAGTACCCGATGACGATTGGCTGCTCCATGTCGTCCTTAACGCCCCTGGAGCCTCGTGGATCGCTGCCCTCCTTCACGAAGAACGAACGAAGAACGAGAAGAAAGATACAAGGGAGAGGGATAAAAGTAGGGTAAAAAGATGTAGATGTGTTTGTTCGATTGTGTGTTGTTTTAATCGGCCATCACCTCTTCTATTTAAGAGGGGCTTGGACTTCCCGTACAGGACACGGACCCAGATTTCCTTCCAAAGGGTCAAGAAACGCAGCCAAACTCGAACTTTTTTGATCTGCCCGAGTCTGTGCGGCTATAGGCAAGCGGTAGTACCGTTCTGGGCACGGTAGTACCGTTCCGGGCGGTAGTACCGCTCTAGTACCGCTTAGGTTCTCGGGATGCCAGAAAATTTTTCGTAAGCGGTAGTAGACGCGGTAGTAGGAGCGGTAGTACCGCTCAAGCGGTAGTACCGCTTATTGGAGCGGTAGTACCGTTCTCTGCTGTATCAGCAATCTTGTAACGGCCGTAACTTTTGCATACGAACTCGGATTGAGACGGTTTTTATATCAAAATCGACCGATTCGACGAGCCACAGACAATCCGTGTAGAAACTTTTCTCATATAAGGCCGTCTTGGGGGCGTAATCAGCCGAATAGTGTTCTGCATACACTTCAAACACAACTTCGGCCTTAGAGATGAGATCGGATGGCTATGGCTCAAATATCAAAGTTTCTCCTTTCGATGATACGGAACTTTCTCACCTTGAGCACTTTTCCATTTGAGGCCTTCTTAATTATGTTTTTGACCATGCCAAAATCTGGTGTCAACACAAGTGTGTTGACATACGAATGCGTCACGCGTACCCGCGGCGCCGAGGGAGATGCTCCGCAGCTCGCACCGTGGGAGGCCTGCCGGAAGCGCGATACGCAAGACAATCCGGCCGGCGCTTTTGACACCAGACGCCCCGGTTACTCGGGAGGGACCCCGTCAGAGTACCCGATGACGATTGGCTGCTCCAAGTCGTCCTTAACGCCCCTGGAGCCTCGTGGATCGCTGCCCTCCTTCACGAAGAACGAACGAAGAACGAGAAGAAAGATACAAGGGAGAGGGATAAAAGTAGGGTAAAAAGATGTAGATGTGTTTGTTCGATTGTGTGTTGTTTTAATCGGCCATCACCTCTTCTATTTAAGAGGGGGTTGGACTTCCCGTACAGGACACGGACCCAGATTTCCTTCCAAAGGGTCAAAAAACGCAGCCAAACTCGGACTTTTTCGATCTGCCGAGTCTGTGCGGCTATAGGCAAGCGGTAGTACCGTTCTGGGCACGGTAGTACCGTTCCGGGCGGTAGTACCGCTCTAGTACCGCTTAGGGTCTCGGGATGCCAGAAACTTTTTCGTAAGCGGTAGTAGACGCGGTAGTAGGAGCGGTAGTACCGCTCAAGCGGTAGTACCGCTTATTGGAGCGGTAGTACCGTTCTCTGCTGTATCAGCAATTTTGTAACGGCCGTAACTTTTGCATACGAACTCGGATTGAGACGATTTTTATATCAAAATCGACCGATTCGACGAGACAAATACAATCCGTGTAGAAACTTTTCTCATATAAGGCCGTATTGGGGGCGTAATCAGCCGAACAGTGTTCTGCATACACTTCAAACACAACTTCGGCCTTAGAGATGAGATCGGATGGCTATGGCTCAAATATCAAAGTTTCTCCTTTCGATGATACGGAACTTTCTCACCTTGAGCACTTTTCGATTTGAGGCCTTCTTAATTATGTTTTTGACCATGCCAAAATCTTGTGTCAACACAAGTGTGTTGACATACGAACGCGTCACGCGTACCCGCGGCGCCGAGGGAGATGTTCCGCAGCTCGCACCGTGGGAGGCCTGCCGGAAGCGCGATACGCAAGACAATCTGGCCGGCGCTTTTGACACCAGACGCCCCGGTTACTCGGGAGGGACCCCGTCAGAGTACCCGATGACGATTGGCTGCTCCAAGTCGTCCTTAACGCCCCTGGAGCCTCGTGGATCGCTGCCCTCCTTCACGAAAAACGAACGAAGAACGAGAAGAAAGATACAAGGGAGAGGGATAAAAGTAGGGTAAAAAGATGTAGATGTGTTTGTTCGATTGTGTGTTGTTTTAATCGGCCATCACCTCGTCTATTTAAGAGGGGGTTGGACTTCCCGTACAGGACACGGACCCAGATTTCCTTCCAAAGGGTCAAAAAACGCAGCCAAACTCGGACTTTTTCGATCTGCCGAGTCTGTGCGGCTATAGGCAAGCGGTAGTACCGTTCTGGGCACGGTAGTACCGTTCCGGGCGGTAGTACCGCTCTAGTACCGCTCAGGGTCTCGGGATGCCAGAAACTTTTTCGTAAGCGGTAGTAGACGCGGTAGTAGGAGCGGTAGTACCGCTCAAGCGGTAGTACCGCTTATTGGAGCGGTAGTACCGTTCTCTGCTGTATCAGCAATCTTGTAACGGCCGTAACTTTTGCAAACGAACTCGGATTGAGACGATTTTTATATCAAAATCAACCGATTCGACGAGACAAAGACAATCCGTGTAGAAACTTTTCTCATATAAGGCCGTCTTGGGGGCGTAATCAACCGAATAGTGTTCTGCATACACTTCAAACACAACTTCGTCCTTAGAGATGAGATCGGATGGCTATGGCTCAAATATCAAAGTTTCTCCTTTCGATGATACGGAACTTTCTCACCTTGAGCACTTTTCCATTTGAGGCCTTCTTAATTATGTTTTTGATCATGCCAAAATCTGGTGTCAACACAAGTGTGTTGACATACGAACGCGTCACGCGTACCCGCGGCGCCGAGGGAGATGCTCCGCAGCTCGCACCGTGGGAGGCCTGCCGGATGCGCGATACGCAAGACAATCCGGCCGGCGCTTTTGACACCAGACGCCCCGGTTACTCGGGAGGGACCCCGTCAGAGTACCCGATGACGATTGGCTGCTCCAAGTCGTCCTTAACGCCCCTGGAGCCTCGTGGATTGCTGCCCTCCTTCACGAAGAACGAACGAAGAACGAGAAGAAAGATACAAGGGAGAGGGATAAAAGTAGGGTAAAATGATGTAGATGTGTTTGTTCGATTGTGTGTTGTTTTAATCGGCCATCACCTCTTCTATTTAAGAGGTGGTTGGATTTCCCGTACAGGACACGGACCCAGATTTCCTTCCAAAGGGTCAAAAAACGCAGCCAAACTCGGACTTTTTCGATCTGCCCGAGTCTGTGCGGCTATAGGCAAGCGGTAGTACCGTTCTGGGCACGGTAGTACCGTTCCGGGCGGGAGTACCGCTCTAGTACCGCTTAGGGTCTCGGGATGCCAGAAACTTTTTCGTAAGCGGTAGTAGACGCGGTAGTAGGAGCGGTAGTACCGTTCTCTGCTGTATCAGCAATCTTGTAACGGCCGTAACTTTTGCATACGAACTCGGATTGAGACGATTTTTATATCAAAATCGACCGATTCGACGAGACAAAGACAATCCGTGTAGACACTTTTCTCATATAAGGTCGTATTGGGGGCGTAATCAGCCGAATAGTGTTCTGCATACACTTCAAACACAACTTCGGCCTTAGAGATGAGATCGGATGGCTATGGCTCAAATATCAAAGTTTCTCCTTTCGATGATACGGAACTTTCTCACCTTGAGAACTTTTCCATTTGAGGCCTTCTTGATTATGGTTTTGACCATGCCAAAATCTGGTGTCAACACAAGTGTGTTGACATACGAACGCGTCACGCGTACCCGCGGCGCCGAGGGAGATGCTCCGCAGCTCGCACCGTGGGAGGCCTGCCGGAAGCGCGGTACGCAAGACAATCCGGCCGGCGCTTTTGACACCAGACGCCCCGGTTACTCAGGAGGGACCCCGTCAGAGTACCCGATGACGATTGGCTGCTCCAAGTCGTCCTTAACGCCCCTGGAGCCTCGTGGATCGCTGCCCTCCTTCACGAAGAACGAACGAAGAACGAGAAGAAAGATACAAGGGAGAGGGATAAAAGTAGGGTAAAAAGATGTAGATGTGTTTGTTCGATTGTGTGTTGTTTTAATCGGCCATCACCTCTTCTATTTAAGAGGGGGTTGGACTTCCCGTACAGGACACGGACCCAGATTTCCTTCCAAAGGGTCAAAAAACGCAGCCAAACTCGGACTTTTTCGATCTGCCGAGTCTGTGCGGCTATAGGCAAGCGGTAGTACCGTTCTGGGCACGGTAGTACCGTTCCGGGCGGTAGTACCGCTCTAGTACCGCTTAGGGTCTCGGGATGCCAGAAACTTTTTCGTAAGCGGTAGTAGACGCGGTAGTAGGAGCGGTAGTACCGCTTATTGGAGCGGTAGTACCGTTCTCTGCTGTATCAGCAATCTTGTAACGGCCGTAACTTTTGCATACGAACTCGGATTGAGACGATTTTTATATCAAAATCGACCGATTCGACGATACAAAGACAATCCGTGTAGAAACGTTTCTCATATAAGGCCCTATTGGGGGCGTAATCAGCCGAATAGTGTTCTGCATACACTTCAAACACAACTTCGGCCTTAGAGATGAGATCGGATGGCTATGGCTCAAATATCAAAGTTTCTCCTTTCGATGATACGGAACTTGCTCACCTTGAGCACTTTTCCATTTGAGGCCTTCTTAATTATGTTTTTGACCATTCCAAAATCTGGTGTCAACACAAGTGTGTTGACATACGAACGCGTCACGCGTACCCGCGGCGCCGAGGAAGATGCTCCGCAGCTCGCACCGTGGGAGGCCTGCCGGAAGCGCGATACGCAAGACAATCCGGCCGGCGCTTTTGACACCAGATGCCCCGGTTACTCGGGAGGGACCCCGTCAGAGTACCCGATGACGATTGGCTGCTCCAAGTCGTCCTTAACGCCCCTGGAGCCTCGTGGATCGCTGCCCTCCTTCACGAAGAACGAACGAAGAACGAGAAGAAAGATACAAGGGAGAGGGATAAAAGTAGGGTAAAAAGATGTAGATGTGTTTGTTCGATTGTGTGTTGTTTTAATCGGCCATCACCTCTTCTATTTAAGAGGGGGTTGGACTTCCCGAACAGGACACGGACCCAGATTTCCTTCCAAAGGGTCAAAAAACGCAGCCAAACTCGGACTTTTTCGATCTGCCGAGTCTGTGCGGCTATAGGCAAGCGGTAGTACCGTTCTGGGCACGGTAGTACCGTTCCGGGCGGTAGTACCGCTCTAGTACCGCTTAGGGTCTCGGGATGCCAGAAAATTTTTCGTAAGCGGTAGTAGACGCGGTAGTAGGAGCGGTAGTACCGCTCAAGCGGTAGTACCGCTTATTGGAGCGGTAGTACCGTTCTCTGCTGTAACAGCAATCTTGTAACGGCCGTAACTTTTGCATACGAACTCGGATTGAGACGATTTTTATATCAAAATCGACCGATTCGACGAGACAAAGACAATCCGTGTAGAAACTTTTCTCATATAAGGCCGTATTGGGGGCGTAAGCAGCCGAATAGTGTTCTGCATACACTTCAAACACAACTTCGGCCTTAGAGATGAGATCGGATGGCTATGGCTCAAATATCAAAGTTTCTCCTTTCGATGATACGGAACTTTCTCACCTTGAGCACTTTTCCATTTGAGGCCTTCTTAATTATGTTTTTGACCATGCCAGAATCTTGTGTCAACACAAGTGTGTTGACATACGAACGCGTCACGCGTACCCGCGGCGCCGAGGGAGATGCTCCGCAGCTCGCACCGTGGGAGGTCTGCCGGAAGCGCGATACGCAAGACAATCCGGCCGGCGCTTTTGACACCAGACGCCCCGGTTACTCGGGAGGGACCCCGTCAGAGTACCCGATGACGATTGGCTGCTCCAAGTCGTCCTTAACGCCCCTGGAGCCTCGTGGATCGCTGCCCTCCTTCACGAAGAACGAACGAAGAACGAGAAGAAAGATACAAGGGAGAGGGATAAAAGTAGGGTAAAAAGATGTAGATGTGTTTGTTCGATTGTGTGTTGTTTTAATCGGCCATCACCTCTTCTATTTAAGAGGGGGTTGGACTTCCCGTACAGGACACGGACCCAGATTTCCTTCCAAAGGGTCAAAAAACGCAGCCAAACTCGGACTTTTTCGATCTGCCGAGTCTGTGCGGCTATAGGCAAGCGGTAGTACCGTTCTGGGCACGGTAGTACCGTTCCGGGCGGTAGTACCGCTCTAGTACCGCTTAGGGTCTCGGGATGCCAGAAACTTTTTCGTAAGCGGTAGTAGACGCGGTAGTAGGAGCGGTAGTACCGCTTATTGGAGCGGTAGTACCGTTCTCTGCTGTATCAGCAATCTTGTAACGGCCGTAACTTTTGCATACGAACTCGGATTGAGACGATTTTTATATCAAAATCGACCGATTCGACGATACAAAGACAATCCGTGTAGAAACTTTTCTCATATAAGGCAGTATTGGGGGCGTAATCAGCCGAATAGTGTTCTGCATACACTTCAAACACAACTTCGGCCTTAGAGATGAGATCGGATGGCTATGGCTCAAATATCAAAGTTTCTCCTTTCGATGATACGGAACTTGCTCACCTTGAGCACTTTTCCATTTGAGGCCTTCTTAATTATGTTTTTGACCATTCCAAAATCTGGTGTCAACACAAGTGTGTTGACATACGAACGCGTCACGCGTACCCGCGGCGCCGAGGAAGATGCTCCGCAGCTCGCACCGTGGGAGGCCTGCCGGAAGCGCGATACGCAAGACAATCCGGCCGGCGCTTTTGACACCAGATGCCCCGGTTACTCGGGAGGGACCCCGTCAGAGTACCCGATGACGATTGGCTGCTCCAAGTCGTCCTTAACGCCCCTGGAGCCTCGTGGAGCGCTGCCCTCCTTCACGAAGAACGAACGAAGGACGAGAAGAAAGATACAAGGGAGAGGGATAAAAATAGGGTAAAAAGATGTAGATGTGTTTGTTCGATTGTGTGTTGTTTTAATCGGCCATCACCTCTTCTATTTAAGAGGGGGTTGGACTTCTCGTACAGGACACGGACCCAGATTTCCTTCCAAAGGGTCAAAAAACGCAGCCAAACTCGGACTTTTTCGATCTGCCGAGTCTGTGCGGCTATAGGCAAGCGGTAGTACCGTTCTGGGCACGGTAGTACCGTTCCGGGCGGTAGTACCGCTCTAGTACCGCTTAGGGTCTCGGGATGCCAGAAACTTTTTCGTAAGCGGTAGTAGACGCGGTAGTAGGAGCGGTAGTACCGCTCAAGCGGTAGTACCGCTTATTGGAGCGGTAGTACCGTTTTCTGCTGTTTCAGCAATCTTGTAACGGCCGTAACTTTTGCATACGAACTCGGATTGAGACGACTTTTATATCAAAATCGACCGATTCGACGAGGCAAAGACAATCCGTGTAGAAACTTTTCTCATATAAGGCCGTCTTGGGGGCGTAATCAGCCGAATAGTGTTCTGCATACACTTCAAACACAACTTCGGCCATAGAGATGAGATCGGATGGCTATGGCTCAAATATCAAAGTTTCTCCTTTCGATGATACGGAACTTTCTCACCTTGAGCACTTTTCCATTTGAGGCATTCTTAATTATGTTTTTGACCATGCCAAAATCTTGTGTCAACACAAGTGTGTTGACATACGAACGCGTTACGCGTACCCGCGGCGCCGAGGGAGATGCTCCGCAGCTCGCACCGTGGGAGGCCTGCCGGAAGCGCGATACGCAAGACAATCCGGCCGGCGCTTTTGACACCAGACGCCCCGGTTACTCGGGAGGGACCCCGTCAAAGTACCCGATGACGATTGGCTGCTCCAAGTCGTCCTTAACGCCCCTGGAGCCTCGTGGATCGCTGCCCTCCTTCACGAAGAACGAACGAAGAACGAGAAGAAAGATACAAGGGAGAGGGATAAAAGTAGGGTAAAAAGATGTAGATGTGTTTGTTCGATTGTGTGTTGTTTTAATCGGCCATCACCTCTTCTATTTAAGAGGGGGTTGGACTTCCCGTACAGGACACGGACCCAGATTTCCTTCCAAAGGGTCAAAAAACGCAACCAAACTCGGACATTTTCGATCTGCCGAGTCTGTGCGGCTATAGGCAAGCGGTAGTACCGTTCTGGGCACGGTAGTACCGTTCCGGGCGGTAGTACCGCTCTAGTACCTCTTAGGGTCTCGGGATGCCAGAAACTTTTTCGTAAGCGGTAGTAGACGCGGTAGTAGGAGCGGTAGTACCGCTTATTGGAGCGGTAGTACCGTTCTCTGCTGTATCAGCAATCTTGTAACGGCCGTAACTTTTGCATACGAACTCGGATTGAGACGATTTTTATATCAAAATCGACCGATTCGACGATACAAAGACAATCCGTGTAGAAACTTTTCTCATATAAGGCCGTATTGGGGGCGTAATCAGCCGAATAGTGTTCTGCATACACTTCAAACACAACTTCGGCCTTAGAGATGAGATCGGATGGCTATGGCTCAAATATCAAACTTTCTCCTTTCGATGATACGGAACTTGCTCACCTTGAGCACTTTTCCATTTGAGGCCTTCTTAATTATGTTTTTGACCATGCCAAAATCTGGTGTCAACACAAGTGTGTTGACATACGAATGCGTCACGCGTACCCGCGGCGCCGAGGGAGATGCTCCGCAGCTCGCACCGTGGGAGGCCTGCCGGAAGCGCGATACGCAAGACAATCCGGCCGGCGCTTTTGACACCAGACGCCCCGGTTACTCGGGAGGGACCCCGTCAGAGTACCCGATGACGATTGGCTGCTCCAAGTCGTCCTTAACGCCCCTGGAGCCTCGTGGATCGCTGCCCTCCTTCACGAAGAACGAACGAAGAACGAGAAGAAAGATACAAGGGAGAGGGATAAAAGTAGGGTAAAAAGACGTAGATGTGTTTGTTCGATTGTGTGTTGTTTTAATCGGCCATCACCTCTTCTATTTAAGAGGGGGTTGGACTTCCCGTACAGGACACGGACCCAGATTTCCTTCCAAAGGGTCAAAAAACGCAGCCAAACTCGGACTTTTTCGATCTGCCGAGTCTGTGCGGCTATAGGCAAGCGGTAGTACCGTTCTGGGCACGGTAGTACCGTTCCGGGCGGTAGTACCGCTCTAGTACCGCTTAGGGTCTCGGGATGCCAGAAAATTTTTCGTAAGCGGTAGTAGACGCGGTAGTAGGAGCGGTAGTACCGCTCAAGCGGTAATACCGCTTATTGGAGCGGTAGTACCGTTCTCTGCTGTATCAGCAATCTTGTAACGGCCGTAACTTTTGCATACGAACTCGGATTGAGACGATTTTTATATCAAAATCGACCGATTCGACGAGACAAAGACAATCCGTGTAGAAACTTTTCTCATATAAGGCCGTCTTGGGGGCGTAATCAGCCGAATAGTGTTCTGCATACACTTCAAACACAACTTCGGCCTTAGAGATGAGATCGGATGGCTATGGCTCAAATATCAAAGTTTCTCCTTTCGATGATACGGAACTTTCTCACCTTGAGCACTTTTCCATTTGAGGCCTTGTTAATTATGTTTTTGACCATGCCAAAATCTGGTGTCAACACAAGTGTGTTGACATACGAATGCGTCACGCGTACCCGCGGCGCCGAGGGAGATGCTCCGCAGCTCGCACCGTGGGAGGCCTGCCGGAAGCGCGATACGCAAGACAATCCGGCCGGCGCTTTTGACACCAGACGCCCCGGTTACTCGGGAGGGACCCCGTCAGAGTACCCGATGACGATTGGCTGCTCCAAGTCGTCCTTAACGCCCCTGGAGCCTCGTGGATCGCTGCCCTCCTTCACGAAGAACGAACGAAGAACGAGAAGAAAGATACAAGGGAGAGGGATAAAAGTAGGGTAAAAAGATGTAGATGTGTTTGTTCGATTGTGTGTTGTTTTAATCGGCCATCACCTCTTCTATTTAAGAGGGGGTTGGACTTCCCGTACAGGACACGGACCCAGATTTCCTTCCAAAGGGTCAAAAAACGCAGCCAAACTTGGACTTTTTCGATCTGCCTGAGTCTATACGGCTATAGGCAAGCGGTAGTACCGTTCTGGGCACGGTAGTACCGTTCCGGGCGGTAGTACCGCTCTAGTACCGCTTAGGGTCTCGGGATGCCAGAAACTTTTTCGTAAGCGGTAGTAGACGCGGTAGTAGGAGCGGTAGTACCGCTCAAGCGGTAGTACCGCTTATTGGAGCGGTAGTACCGTTCTCTACTGTATCAGCAATCTTGTAACGGCCGTAACTTTTGCATACGAACTCGGATTGAGACGATTTTTATATCAAAATCGACCGATTCGACGAGACAAAGACAATCCGTGTAGAAACTTTTCTCATATAAGGCGGTATTGGGGGCGTAATCAGCCGAATAGTGTTCTGCATACACTTCAAACACAACTTCGGCCTTAGAGATGAGATCGGATGGCTATGGCTCAAATATCAAAGTTTCTCCTTTCGATGATACGGAACTTTCTCACCTTGAGCACTTTTCCATTTGAGGCCTTCTTAATTATGTTTTTGACCATGCCAAAATCTTGTGTCAACACAAGTGTGTTAACATACGAACGCGTCACGCGTACCCGCGGCGCCGAGGGAGATGCTCCGCAGCTCGCACCGTGGGAGGTCTGCCGGAAGCGCGATACGCAAGACAATCCGGCCGGCGCTTTTGACACCAGACGCCCCGGTTACTCGGGAGGGACCCCGTCAGAGTACCCGATGACGATTGGCTGCTCCAAGTCGTCCTTAACGCCCCTGGAGCCTCGTGGATCGCTGCCCTCCTTCACGAAGAACGAACGAAGAACGAGAAGAAAGATACAAGGGAGAGGGATAAAAGTAGGGTAAAAAGATGTAGATGTGTTTGTTCGATTGTGTGTTGTTTTAATCGGCCATCACCTCTTCTATTTAAGAGGGGGTTGGACTTCCCGTACAGGACACGGACCCAGATTTCCTTCCAAAGGGTCAAAAAACGCAGCCAAACTCGGACTTTTTCGATCTGCCGAGTCTGTGCGGCTATAGGCAAGCGGTAGTACCGTTCTGGGCACGGTAGTACCGTTCCGGGCGGTAGTACCGCTCTAGTACCGCTTAGGGTCTCGGGATGCCAGAAACTTTTTCGTAAGCGGTAGTAGACGCGGTAGTAGGAGCGGTAGTACCGCTTATTGGAGCGGTAGTACCGTTCTCTGCTGTATCAGCAATCTTGTAACGGCCGTAATTTTTGCATACGAACTCGGATTGAGACGATTTTTATATCAAAATCGACCGATTCGACGATACAAAGACAATCCGTGTAGAAACTTTTCTCATATAAGGCCGTATTGGGGGCGTAATCAGCCGAATAGTGTTCTGCATACACTTCAAACACAACTTCGGCCTTAGAGATGAGATCGGATGGCTATGGCTCAAATATCAAAGTTTCTCCTTTCGATGATACGGAACTTGCTCACCTTGAGCACTTTTCCATTTGAGGCCTTCTTAATTATGTTTTTGACCATGCCAAAATCTGGTGTCAACACAAGTGTGTTGACATACGAACGCGTCACGCGTACCCGCGGCGCCAAGGGAGATACTCCGCAGCTCGCACCGTGGGAGGCCTGCCGGAAGCACGATACGCAAGACAATCCGGCCGGCGCTTTTGACACCAGAAGCCCCGGTTACTCGGGAGGGACCCCGTCAGAGTACCCGATGACGATTGGCTGCTCCAAGTCGTCCTTAACGCCCCTGGAGCCTCGTGGATCGCTGCCCTCCTTCACGAAGAACGAACGAAGAACGAGAAGAAAGATACAAGGGAGAGGGATAAAAGTAGGGTAAAAAGATGTAGATGTGTTTGTTCGATTGTGTGTTGTTTTAATCGGCCATCACCTCTTCTATTTAAGAGGGGGTTGGACTTCCCGTACAGGACACGGACCCAGATTTCCTTCCAAAGGGTCAAAAAACGCAGCCAAACTCGGACTTTTTCGATCTGCCGAGTCTGTGCGGCTATAGGCAAGCGGTAGTACCGTTCTGGGCACGGTAGTACCGTTCCAGGCGGTAGTACCGCTCTAGTACCGCTTAGGGTCTCGGGATGCCAGAAACTTTTTCGTAAGCGGTAGTAGACGATGTAGTAGGAGCGGTAGTACCGCTCAAGCGGTAGTACCGCTTATTGGAGCGGTAGTACCGTTTTCTCCTGTTTCAGCAATCTTGTAACGGCCGTAACTTTTGCATACGAACTCGGATTGAGACGATTTTTATATCAAAATCGACCGATTCGACGAGGCAAAGACAATCCGTGTAGAAACTTTTCTCATATAAGGCCGTCTTGGGGGCGTAATCAGCCGAATAGTGTTCTGCATACACTTCAAACACAACTTCGGCCTTAGAGATGAGATCGGATGGCTATGGCTCAAATATCAAAGTTTCTCCTTTCGATGATACGGAACTTTCTCACCTTGAGCACTTTTCCATTTGAGGCCTTCTTAATTATGTTTTTGACCATGCCAAAATCTTGTGTCAACACAAGTGTGTTGACATACGAACGCGTCACGCGTACCCGCGGCGCCGAGGGAGATGCTCCGCAGCTCGCACCGTGGGAGGCCTGCCGGAAGCGCGATACGCAAGACAATCCGGCCGGCGCTTTTGACACCAGACGCCCCGGTTACTCGGGAGGGACCCCGTCAGAGTACCCGATGACGATTGGCTGCTCCAAGTCGTCCTTAACGCCCCTGGAGCCTCGTGGATCGCTGCCCTCCTTCACGAAGAACGAACGAAGAACGAGAAGAAAGATACAAGGGAGAGGGATAAAAGTAGGGTAAAAAGATGTAGATGTGTTTGTTCGATTGTGTGTTGTTTTAATCGGCCATCACCTCTTCTATTTAAGAGGGGGTTGGACTTCCCGTACAGGACACGGACCCAGATTTCCTTCCAAAGGGTCAAAAAACGCAACCAAACTCGGACATTTTCGATCTGCCGAGTCTGTGCGGCTATAGGCAAGCGGTAGTACCGTTCTGGGCACGGTAGTACCGTTCCGGGCGGTAGTACCGCTCTAGTACCGCTTAGGGTCTCGGGATGCCAGAAACTTTTTCGTAAGCGGTAGTAGACGCGGTAGTAGGAGCGGTAGTACCGCTTATTGGAGCGGTAGTACCGTTCTCTGCTGTATCAGCAATCTTGTAACGGCCGTAACTTTTGCATACGAACTCGGATTGAGACGATTTTTATATCAAAATCGACCGATTCGACGATACAAAGACAATCCGTGTAGAAACTTTTCTCATATAAGGCCGTATTGGGGGCGTAATAAGCCGAATAGTGTTCTGCATACACTTCAAACACAACTTCGGCCTTAGAGATGAGATCGGATGGCTATGGCTCAAATATCAAACTTTCTCCTTTCGATGATACGGAACTTGCTCACCTTGAGCACTTTTCCATTTGAGGCCTTCTTAATTATGTTTTTTGACCATGCCAAAATCTGGTATCAACACAAGTGTGTTGACATACGAACGCGTCACGCGTACCCGCGGCGCCGAGGGAGATGCTCCGCAGCTCGCACCGTGGGAGGCCTGCCGGAAGCGCGATACGCAAGACAATCCGGCCGGCGCTTTTGACACCAGACGCCCCGGTTACTCGGGAGGGACCCCGTCAGAGTACCCGATGACGATTGGCTGCTCCAAATCGTCCTTAACGCCCCTGGAGCCTCGTGGATCGCTGCCCTCCTTCACGAAGAACGAACGAAGAACGAGAAGAAAGATACAAGGGAGAGGGATAAAAGTAGGGTAAAAAGACGTAGATGTGTTTGTTCGATTGTGTGTTGTTTTAATCGGCCATCACCTCTTCTATTTAAGAGGGGGTTGGACTTCCCGTACAGGACACGGACCCAGATTTCCTTCCAAAGGGTCAAAAAACGCAGCCAAACTCGGACTTTTTCGATCTGCCGAGTCTGTGCGGCTATAGGCAAGCGGTAGTACCGTTCTGGGCACGGTAGTACCGTTCCGGGCGGTAGTACCGCTCTAGTACCGCTTAGGGTCTCGGGATGCCAGAAAATTTTTCGTAAGCGGTAGTAGACGCGGTAGTAGGAGCGGTAGTATCGTTCTCTGCTGTATCAGCAATATTGTAACGGCCGTAACTTTTGCATACGAACTCGGATTGAGACAATTTTTATATCAAAATCGACCAATTCGACGAGACAAAGACAATCCGTGTAGAAACTTTTCTCATATAAGGCCGTCTTGGGGGCGTAATCAGCCGAATAGTGTTCTGCATACACTTCAAACACAACTTCGGCCTTAGAGATGAGATCGGATGGCTATGGCTCAAATATCAAAGTTTCTCCTTTCGATGATACGGAACTTGCTCACCTTGAGCACTTTTCCATTTGAGGCCTTCTTAATTATGTTTTTGACCATGCCAAAATCTGGTGTCAACACAAGTGTGTTGACATACGAACGCGTCACGCGTACCCGCGGCGCCGAGGGAGATGCTCCGCAGCTCGCACCGTGGGAGGCCTGCCGGAAGCGCGATACGCAAGACAATCCGGCCGGCGCTTTTGACACCAGACGCCCCGGTTACTCGGGAGGGACCCCGTCAGAGTACCCGATGACGATTGGCTGCTCCAAGTCGTCCTTAACGCCCTTGGAGCCTCGTGGATCGCTGCCCTCCTTCACGAAGAACGAACGAAGAACGAGAAGAAAGATACAAGGGAGAGGGATAAAAGTAGGGTAAAAAGATGTAGATGTGTTTGTTCGATTGTGTGTTGTTTTAATCGGCCATCACCTCTTCTATTTAAGAGGGGGTTGGACTTCCCGTACAGGACACGGACCCAGATTTCCTTCCAAAGGGTCAAAAAACGCAGCCAAACTCGGACTTTTTCGATCTGCCGAGTCTGTGCGGCTATAGGGAAGCGGTAGTACCGTTCTGGGCACGGTAGTACAGTTCCGGGCGGTAGTACCGCTCTAGTACCGCTTAGGGTCTCGGGATGCCAGAAAATTTTTCGTAAGCGGTAGTAGATGCGGTAGTAGGAGCGATAGTACCGCTCAAGCGGTAGTACCGCTTATTGGAGCGGTAGTACCGTTCTCTGCTGTATCAGCAATCTTGTAACGGCCGTAACTTTTGCATACGAACTCGGATTGAGACGATTTTTATATCAAAATCGACCGATTCGACGATACAAAGACAATCCGTGTAGAAACGTTTCTCATATAAGGCCGTCTTGGGGGCGTAATCAGCCGAACAGTGTTCTGCATACACTTCAAACACAACTTCGGCCTTAGAGATGAGATCGGATGGCTATGGCTCAAATATCAAAGTTTCTCCTTTCGATGATACGGAACTTTCTCACCTTGAGCACTTTTCCATTTGAGGCCTTCTTAATTATGTTTTTGACCATGCCAAAATCTGGTGTCAATACAAGTGTGTTGACATACGAATGCGTCACGCGTACCCGCGGCGCATAGGGAGATGCTCCGCAGCTCGCATCGTGGGAGGCCTGCCGGAAGCGCGATACGCAAGACAATCCGGTCGGCGCTTTTGACACCAGACGCCCCGGTTACTCGGGAGGGACCCCGTCAGAGTACCCGATGACGATTGGCTGCTCCAAGTCGTCCTTAACGCCCCTGGAGCCTCGTGGATCGCTGCCCTCCTTCACGAAGAACGAACGAAGAACGAGAAGAAAGATACAAGGGAGAGGGATAATAGTAGGGTAAAAAGATGTAGATGTGTTTGTTCGATTGTGTGTTGTTTTAATCGGCCATCACCTGTTCTATTTAAGAGGGGGTTGGACTTCCCGTACAGGACACGGACCCAGATTTCCTTCCAAAGGGTCAAAAAACGCAGCCAAACTCGGACTTTTTCGATCTGCCGAGTCTGTGCGGCTATAGGCAAGCGGTAGTACCGTTCTGGGCACGGTAGTACAGTTCCGGGCGGTAGTACCGCTCTAGTACCGCTTAGGGTCTCGGGATGCCAGAAACTTTTTCGTAAGCGGTAGTAGATGCGGTAGTAGGAGCGATAGTACCGCTCAAGCGGTAGTACCGCTTATTGGAGCGGTAGTACCGTTCTCTGCTGTATCAGCAATCTTGTAACGGCCGTAACTTTTGCATACGAACTCGGATTGAGACGATTTTTATATCAAAATCGACCGATTCGACGAGACAAAGACAATCCGTGTAGAAACTTTTCTCATATAAGGCCGTCTTGGGGGCGTAATCAGCCGAATAGTGTTCTTCATACACTTCAAACACAACTTCGGCCTTAGAGATGAGATCGGATGGCTATGGCTCAAATATCAAAGTTTCTCCTTTCGATGATACGGAACTTTCTCACCTTGAGCACTTTTCCATTTGAGGCCTTCTTAATTATGTTTTTGACCATGCCAAAATCTGGTGTCAACACAAGTGTGTTGACATACGAATGCGTCACGCGTACCCGCGGCGCATAGGGAGATGCTCCGCAGCTCGCATCGTGGGAGGCCTGCCGGAAGCGCGATATGCAAGACAATCCGGCCGACGCTTTTGACACCAGACGCCCCGGTTACTCGGGAGGGACCCCGTCAGAGTACCCGATGACGATTGGTTGCTCCAAGTCGTCCTTAACGCCCCTGGAGCCTCGTGGATCGCTGCCCTCCTTCACGAAGAACGAACGAAGAACGAGAAGAAAGATACAAGGGAGAGGGATAATAGTAGGGTAAAAAGATGTAGATGTGTTTGTTCGATTGTGTGTTGTTTTAATCGGCCATCACCTCTTCTATTTAAGAGGGGGTTGGACTTCCCGTACAGGACACGGACCCAGATTTCCTTCCAAAGGGTCAAAAAACGCAGCCAAACTCGGACTTTTTCGATCTGCCGAGTCTGTGCGGCTATAGGCAAGCAGTAGTACCGTTCTGGGCACGGTAGTACCGTTCCGGGCGGTAGTACCGCTCTAGTACCGCTTAGGGTCTCGGGATGCCAGAAACTTTTTCGTAAGCGGTAGTAGACGCGGTAGTAGGAGCGGTAGTACCATTCTCTGCTGTATCAGCAATCTTGTAACGGCCGTAACTTTTGCATACGAACTCGGATTGAGACGATTTTTATATCAAAATCGACCGATTCGACGATACAAAGACAATCGGTGTAGAAACTTTTCTCATATAAGGCCGTATTGGGGGCGTAATCAGCCGAATAGTGTTCTGCATACACTTCAAACACAACTTCGGCCTTAGAGATGAGATCGGATGGCTATGGCTCAAATATCAAAGTTTCTCCTTTCGATGATACGGAACTTGCTCACCTTGAGCACTTTTCCATTTGAGGCCTTCTTAATTATGTTTTTGACCATGCCAAAATCTGGTGTCAACACAAGTGTGTTGACATACGAACGCGTCACGCGTACCCGCGGCGCCGAGGGAGATGCTCCGCAGCTCGCACCGTGGGAGGCCTGCCGGAAGCGCGATACGCAAGACAATCCGGCCGGCGCTTTTGACACCAGACGCCCCGGTTACTCGGGAGGCACCCCGTCAGAGTACCCGATGACGATTGGCTGCTCCAAGTCGTCCTTAACGCCCCTGGAGCCTCGTGGATCGCTGCCCTCCTTCACGAAGAACGAACGAAGAACGAGAAGAAAGATACAAGGGAGAGGGATAAAAGTAGGGTAAAAAGATGTAGATGTGTTTGTTCGATTGTGTGTTGTTTTAATCGGCCATCACCTCTTCTATTTAAGAGGGGGTTGGACTTCCCGTACAGGACACGGACCCAGATTTCCTTCCAAAGGGTCAAAAAACGCAGCCAAACTCGGACTTTTTCGATCTGCCGAGTCTGTGCGGCTATAGGCAAGCGGTAGTACCGTTCTGGGCACGGTAGTACCGTTCCGGGCGGTAGTACCGCTCTAGTACCGCTTAGGGTCTCGGGATGCCAGAAACTTTTTCGTAAGCGGTAGTAGACGCGGTAGTAGGAGCGGTAGTACCGCTTATTGGAGCGGTAGTACCGTTCTCTGCTGTATCAGCAATCTTGTAACGGCCGTAACTTTTGGATACGAACTCGGATTGAGACGATTTTTATATCAAAATCGACCGATTCGACGATACAAAGACAATCGGTGTAGAAACTTTTCTCATATAAGGCCTTGTTGGGGGCGTAATCAGCCGAATAGTGTTCTGCATACACTTCAAACACAACTTCGGCCTTAGAGATGAGATCGGATGGCTATGGCTCAAATATCAAAGTTTCTCCTTTCGATGATACGGAACTTGCTCACCTTGAGCACTTTTCCATTTGAGGCCTTCTTAATTATGTTTTTGACCATGCCAAAATCTGGTGTCAACACAAGTGTGTTGACATACGAACGCGTCACGCGTACCCGCGGCGCCGAGGGAGATGCTCCGCAGCTCGCACCGTGGGAGGCCTGCCGGAAGCGCGATACGCAAGACAATCCGGCCGGCGCTTTTGACACCAGACGCCCCGGTTACTCGGGAGGGACCCCGTCAGAGTACCCGATGACGATTGGCTGCTCCAAGTCGTCCTTAACGCCCTTGGAGCCTCGTGGATCGCTGCCCTCCTTCACGAAGAACGAACGAAGAACGAGAAGAAAGATACAAGGGAGAGGGATAAAAGTAGGGTAAAAAGATGTAGATGTGTTTGTTCGATTGTGTGTTGTTTTAATCGGCCATCACCTCTTCTATTTAAGAGGGGGTTGGACTTCCCGTACAGGACACGGACCCAGATTTCCTTCCAAAGGGTCAAAAAACGCAGCCAAACTCGGACTTTTTCGATCTGCCGAGTCTGTGCGGCTATAGGCAAGCGGTAGTACCGTTCTGGGCACGATAGTACCGTTCCGGGCGGTAGTACCGCTCTAGTATCGCTTAGGGTCTCGAGATGCCAGAAAATTTTTCGTAAGCGGTAGTAGACGCGGTAGTAGGAGCGGTAGTACCGCTCAAGCGGTAGTACCGCTTATTGGAGCGGTAGTACCGTTCTCTGCTGTATCAGCAATCTTGTAACGGCCGTAACTTTTGCATACGAACTCGGATTGAGACGATTTTTATATCAAAATCGACCGATTCGACGAGACAAAGACAATCCGTGTAGAAACGTTTCTCATATAAGGCCGTCTTGGGGGCGTAATCAGCCGAATAGTGTTCTGCATACACTTCAAACACAACTTCGGCCTTAGAGATGAGATCGGATGGCTATGGCTCAAATATCAAAGTTTCTCCTTTCGATGATGCGGAACTTTCTCACCTTGATCACTTTTCCATTTGAGGCCTTCTTAATTATGTTTTTGACCATGCCAAAATCTGGTGTCAACACAAGTGTGTTGACATACGAACGCGTCACGCGTACCCGCGGCGCCGAGGGAGATGCTCCGCAGCTCGCACCGTGGGAGGCCTGCCGGATGCGCGATACGCAAGACAATCCGGCCGGCGCTTTTGACACCAGACGCCCCGGTTACTCGGGAGGGACCCCGTCAGAGTACCCGATGACGATTGGCTGCTCCAAGTCGTCCTTAACGCCCCTGGAGCCTCGTGGATCGCTGCCCTCCTTCACGAAGAACGAACGAAGAACGAGAAGAAAGATACAAGGGAGAGGGATAAAAGTAGGGTAAAAAGATGTAGATGTGTTTGTTCGATTGTGTGTTGTTTTAATCGGCCATCACCTCTTCTATTTAAGAGGGGGTTGGACTTCCCGTACAGGACACGGACCCAGATTTCCTTCCAAAGGGTCAAAAAACGCAGCCAAACTCGGACTTTTTCGATCTGCCCGAGTCTGTGCGGCTATAGGCAAGCGGTAGTACCGTTCTGGGCACGGTAGTACCGTTCCGGGCGGTAGTACCGCTCTAGTACCGCTTAGGGTCTCGGGATGCCAGAAACTTTTTCGTAAGCGGTAGTAGACGCGGTAGTAGGAGCGGTAGTACCGCTCAAGCGGTAGTACCGCTTATTGGAGCGGTAGTACCGTTCTCTGCTGTATCAGCAATCTTGTAACGGCCGTAAATTTTGCATACGAACTCGGATTGAGACGATTTTTATATCAAAATCGACCGATTCGACGAGACAAAGACAATCCGTGTAGAAACTTTTCTCATATAAGGCCGTATTGGGGGCGTAATCAGCCGAATAGTGTTCTGCATACACTTCAAACACAACTTCGCCCATAGAGATGAGATCGGATGGCTATGGCTCAAATATCAAAGTTTCTCCTTTCGATGATACGGAACTTTCTCACCTTGAGCACTTTTCCATTTGAGGCCTTCTTAATTATGTTTTTGACCATGCCAAAATCTTGTGTCAACACAAGTGTGTTGACATACGAACGCGTCACGCGTACCCGCGGCGCCGAGGGACATGCTCCGCAGCTCGCACTGTGGGAGGCCTGCCGGAAGCGCGATACGCAAGACAATCCGGCCGGCGCTTTTGACACCAGACGCCCCGGTTACTCGGGAGGGACCCCGTCAGAGTACCCGATGGCATTTGGCTGCTCCAAGTCGTCCTTAACGCCCCTGGAGCCTCGTGGATCGCTGCCCTCCTTCACGAAGAACGAACGACGAACGAGAAGAAAGATACAAGGGAGAGGGATAAAAGTAGGGTAAAAAGATGTAGATGTGTTTGTTCGATTGTGTGTTGTTTTAATCGGCCATCACCTCTTCTATTTAAGAGGGAGTTGGACTTCCCGTACAGGACACGGACCCAGATTTCCTTCCAAAGGGTCAAAAAACGCAGCCAAACTCGGACTTTTTCGATCTGCCGAGTCTGTGCGGCTATAGGCAAGCGGTAGTACCGTTCTGGGCACGGTAGTACCGTTCCGGGCGGTAGTACCGCTCTAGTACCGCTTAGGGTCTCGGGATGCCAGAAACTTTTTCGCAAGCGGTAGTAGACGCGGTAGTAGGAGCGGTAGTACCGCTTATTGGAGCAGTAGTACCGTTCTCTGCTGTATCAGCAATCTTGTAACGGCCGTAACTTTTGCATACGAACTCGGATTGAGACGATTTTTATATCAAAATCGACCGATTCGACGATACAAAGACAATCCGTGTAGAAACTTTTCTCATATAAGGCCGTATTGGGGGCGTAATCAGCCAAATAGTGTTCTGCATACACTTCAAACACAACTTCGGCCTTAGAGATGAGATCGGATGGCTATGGCTCAAATATCAAAGTTTCTCCTTTCGATGATACGGAACTTGCTCACCTTGAGCACTTTTCCATTTGAGGCCTTCTTAATTATGTTTTTGACCATGCCAAAATCTGGTGTCAACACAAGTGTGTTGACATACGAACGCGTCACGCGTACCCGCGGCGCCGAGGGAGATGCTCCGCAGCTCGCACCGTGGGAGGCCTGCCGGAAGCGCGATACACAAGACAATCCGGCCGGCGCTTTTGACACCAGACGCCCCGGTTACTCGGGAGGGACCCCGTCAGAGTACCCGATGACGATTGGCTGCTCCAAGTCGTCCTTAACGCCCCTGGAGCCTCGTGGATCGCTGCCCTCCTTCACGAAGAACGAACGAAGAACGAGAAGAAAGATACAAGGGAGAGGGATAAAAGTAGGGTAAAAAGATGTAGATGTGTTTGTTCGATTGTGTGTTGTTTTAATCGGCCATCACCTCTTCTATTTAAGAGGGGGTTGGACTTCCCGTACAGGACACGGACCCAGATTTCCTTCCAAAGGGTCAAAAAACGCAGCCAAACTCGGACTTTTTCGATCTGCCGAGTCTGTGCGGCTATAGGCAAGCGGTAGTACCGTTCTGGGCACGGTAGTACCGTTCCGGGCGGTAGTACCGCTCTAGTACCGCTTAGGGTCTCGGGATGCCAGAAACTTTTTCGTAAGCGGTAGTAGACGCGGTAGTAGGAGCGGTAGTACCGCTCAAGCGGTAGTACCGCTTATTGGAGCGGTAGTACCGTTCTCTGCTGTATCAGCAATCTTGTAACGGCCGTAACTTTTGCATACGAACTCGGGTTGAGACGAGTTTTATATCAAAATCGACCGATTCGACGAGACAAAGACAATCCGTGTAGAAACTTTTCTCATATAAGGCCGTCTTGGGGGCGTAATCAGCCGAATAGTGTTCTGCATACACTTCAAACACAACTTCGGCCTTAGAGATGAGATCGGATGGCTATGGCTCAAATATCAAAGTTTCTCCTTTCGATGATACGGAACTTTCGCACCTTGAGCACTTTTCCATTTGAGGCCTTCTTAATTATGTTTTTGACCATGCCAAAATCTGGTGTCAACACAAGTGTGTTGACATACGAACGCGTCACGCGTACCCGCGGCGCCGAGGGAGATGCTCCGCAGCTCGCACCGTGGGAGGCCTGCCGGAAGCGCGATACGCAAGACAATCCGGCCGGCGCTTTTGACACCAGACGCCCCGGTTACTCGGGAGGGACCCCGTCAGAGTACCCGATGACGATTGGCTGCTCCAAGTCGTCCTTAACGCCCCTGGTGCCTCGTGGATCGCTGCCCTCCTTCACGAAGAACGAACGAAGAACGAGAAGAAAGATACAAGGGAGAGGGATAAAAGTAGGGTAAAAAGATGTAGATGTGTTTGTTCGATTGTGTGTTGTTTTAATCGGCCATCACCTCTTCTATTTAAGAGGGAGTTGGACTTCCCGTACAGGACACGGACCCAGATTTCCTTCCAAAGGGTCAAAAAACGCAGCCAAACTCGGACTTTTTCGATCTGCCGAGTCTGTGCGGCTATAGGCAAGCGGTAGTACCGTTCTGGGCACGGTAGTACCGTTCCGGGCGGTAGTACCGCTCTAGTACCGCTTAGGGTCTCGGGATGCCAGAAACTTTTTCGTAAGTGGTAGTAGACGCGGTAGTAGGAGCGGTAGTACCGCTCAAGCGGTAGTATCGCTTATTGGAGCGGTAGTACCGTTCTCTGCTGTATCAGCAATCTTGTAACGGCCGTAACTTTTGCATACGAACTCGGATTGAGACGATTTTTATTTCAAAATCGACCGATTCGACGAGACAAAGACAATCCGTGTAGAAACTTTTCTCATATAAGGCCGTATTGGGGGCGTAATCAGCCGAATAGTGTTCTGCATACACTTCAAACACAACTTCGGCCTTAGAGATGAGATCGGATGGCTATGGCTCAAATATCAAAGTTTCTCCTTTCGATGATACGGAACTTTCTCACCTTGAGCACTTTTCCATTTGAGTCCTTCTTAATTATGTTTTTGACCATGCCAAAATCTGGTCTCAACACAAGTGTGTTGACATACGAACGCGTCACGCGTACCCGCGGCGCCGAGGGAGATGCTCCGCAGCTCGCACCGTGGGAGGCCTGCCGGAAGCGCGATACGCAAGACAATCCGGCCGGCGCTTTTGACACCAGACGCCCCGGTTACTCGGGAGGGACCCCGTCAGAGTACCCGATGACGATTGGCTGCTCCAAGTCGTCCTTAACGCCCCTGGAGCCTCGTGGATCGCTGCCCTCCTTCACGAAGAACGAACGAAGAACGAGAAGAAAGATACAAGGGAGAGGGATAAAAGTAGGGTAAAAAGATGTAGATGTGTTTGTTCGATTGTGTGTTGTTTTAATCGGCCATCACCTCTTCTATTTAAGAGGGGGTTGGACTTCCCGTACAGGACACGGACCCAGATTTCCTTCCAAAGGGTCAAAAAACGCAGCCAAACTCGGACTTTTTCGATCTGCCGAGTCTGTGCGGCTATAGGCAAGCGGTAGTACCGTTCTGGGCACGGTAGTACCGTTCCGGGCGGTAGTACCGCTCTAGTACCGCTTAGGGTCTCGGGATGCCAGAAACTTTTTCGTAAGCGGTAGTAGACGCGGTAGTAGGAGCGGTAGTACCGCTCAAGCGGCAGTACCGCTTATTGGAGCGGTAGTACCGTTCTCTGCTGTATCAGCAATCTTGTAACGGCCGTAACTTTTGCATACGAACTCAGATTGAGACGATTTTTATATCAAAATCGACCGATTCGACGAGACAAATACAATCAGTGTAGAAACTTTTCTCATATAAGGCCTTCTTGGGGGCGTAATCAGCCGAATAGTGTTCTGCATACACTTCAAACACAACTTCGGCCTTAGAGAAGAGATCGGATGGCTATGGCTCAAATATCAAAGTTTCTCCTTCGATGATACGGAACTTTCTCACCTTGAGCACTTTTCCATTTGAGGCCTTCTTAATTATGTTTTTGACCATGCCAAAATCTGGTGTCAACACAAGTGTGTTGACATACGAACGCGTCACGCGTACCCGCGGCGCCGAGGGAGATGCTCCGCAGCTCGCACCGTGGGAGGCCTGCCGGAAGCGCGATACGCAAGACAATCCGGCCGGCGCTTTTGACACCAGACGCCCCGGTTACTCAGGAGGGACCCCGTCAGAGTACCCGATGACGATTGGCTGCTCCAAGTCGTCCTTAACGCCCCTGGAGCCTCGTGGATCGCTGCCCTCCTTCACGAAGAACGAACGAAGAACGAGAAGAAAGATACAAGGGAGAGGGATAAAAGTAGGGTAAAAATATGTAGATGTGTTTGTTCGATTGTGTGTTGTTTTAATCGGCCATCACCTCTTCTATTTAAGAGGGGGTTGGACTTCCCGTACAGGACACGGACCCAGATTTCCTTCCAAAGGGTCAAAAAACGCAGCCAAACTCGGACTTTTTCGATCTGCCGAGTCTGTGCGGCTATAGGCAAGCGGTAGTACCGTTCTGGGCACGGTAGTACTGTTCCGGGCGGTAGTACCGCTCTAGTACCGCTTAGGGTCTCGGGATGCCAGAAACTTTTTCGTAAGCGGTAGTAGACGCGGTAGTAGGAGCGGTAGTACCGCTCAAGCGGTAGTACCGCTTATTGGAGCGGTAGTACCGTTCTCTGCTGTATCAGCAATCTTGTAACGGCCGTAACTTTTGCATACGAACTCGGATGGAGACGATTTTTATATCAAAATCGACCGATTCGACGAGACAAAGACAATCCGTGTAGAAACTTTTCTCATATATGGCCGTATTGAGGGCGTAATCAGCCGAATAGTGTTCTGCATACACTTCAAACACAACTTCGGCCTTAGAGATGAGATCGGATGGCTATGGCTCAAATATCAAAGTTTCTCCTTTCGATGATACGGAACTTTCTCACCTTGAGCACTTTTCCATTTGAGGCCTTCTTAATTATGTTTTTGACCATGCCAAAATCTGGTGTCAACACAAGTGTGTTGACATACGAACGCGTCACGCGTACCCGCGGCGCCGAGGGAGATGCTCCGCAGCTCGCACCGTGGGAGGCCTGCCGGAAGCGCGATACGCAAGACAATCCGGCCGGCGCTTTTGACACCAGACGCCCCGGTTACTCGGGAGGGACCCCGTCAGAGTACCCGATGACGATTGGCTGCTCCAAGTCATTCTTAACGCCCCTGGAGCCTCGTGGATCGCTGCCCTCCTTCACGAAGAACGAACGAAGAACGAGAAGAAAGATACAAGGGAGAGGGATAAAAGTAGGGTAAAAAGATGTAGATGTGTTTGTTCGATTGTGTGTTGTTTTAATCGGCCATCACCTCTTCTATTTAAGAGGGGGTTGGACTTCCCGTACAGGACACGGACCCAGATTTCCTTCCAAATGGTCAAAAAACGCAGCCAAACTCGGACTTTTTCGATCTGCCGAGTCTGTGCGGCTATAGGCAAGCGGTAGTACCGTTCTGGGCACGGTAGTACCGTTCCGGGCGGTAGTACCGCTCTAGTACCGCTTAGGGTCTCGGGATGCCAGAAACTTTTTCGTAAGCGGTAGTAGACGCGGTAGTAGGAGCGGTAGTACCGCTTATTGGAGCGGTAGTACCGTTCTCTGCTGTATCAGCAATCTTGTAACGGCCGTAACTTTTGCATACGAACTCAGATTGAGACGATTTTTATATTAAAATCGACCGATTCGATGAGACAAATACAATCCGTGTAGAAACTTTTCTCATATAAGGCCTTCTTGGGGGCGTAATCAGCCGAATAGTGTTCTGCATACACTTCAAACACAACTTCGGCCTTAGAGATGAGATCGGATGGCTATGGCTCAAATATCAAAGTTTCTCCTTCGATGATACGGAACTTTCTCACCTTGAGCACTTTTCCATTTGAGGCCTTCTTAATTATGTTTTTGACCATGCCAAAATCTGGTGTCAACACAAGTGTGTTGACATACGAACGCGCACGCGTACCCGCGGCGCCGAGGGAGATGCTCCGCAGCACGCACCGTGGGAGGCCTGCCGGAAGCGCGATACGCAAGACAATCCGGCCGGCGCTTTTGACACCAGACGCCCCGGTTACTCAGGAGGGACCCCGTCAGAGTACCCGATGACGATTGGCTGCTCCAAGTCGTCCTTAACGCCCCTGGAGCCTCGTGGATCGCTGCCCTCCTTCACGAAGAACGAACGAAGAACGAGAAGAAAGATACAAGGGAGAGGGATAAAAGTAGGGTAAAAAGATGTAGATGTGTTTGTTCGATTGTGTGCTGTTTTAATCGGCCATCACTTCTTCTATTTAAGAGGGGGTTGGACTTCCCGTACAGGACACGGACCCAGATTTCCTTCCAAAGGGTCAAAAAACGCAGCCAAACTCGGACTTTTTCGATCTGCCGAGTCTGTGCGGCTATAGGCAAGCGGTAGTACCGTTCTGGGCACGGTAGTACCGTTCCGGGCGGTAGTACCGCTCTAGTACCGCTTAGGGTCTCGGGATGCCAGAAACTTTTTCGTAAGCGGTAGTAGACGCGGTAGTAGGAGCGGTAGTACCGCTCAAGCGGTAGTACCGCTTATTGGAGCGGTAGTACCGTTCTCTGCTGTATCAGCAATCTTGTAACGGCCGTAACTTTTGCATACGAACTCGGATGGAGACGATGTTTATATCGAAATCGACCGATTCGACGAGACAAAGACAATCCGTGTAGCAACTTTTCTCATATAAGGCCGTATTGAGGGCGTAATCAGCCGAATAGTGTTCTGCATACACTTCAAACACAACTTCGGCCTTAGAGATGAGATCGGATGGCTATGGCTCAAATATCAAAGTTTCTCCTTTCGATGATACGGAACTTTCTCACCTTGAGCACTTTTCCATTTGAGGCCTTCTTAATTATGTTTTTGACCGTGCCAAAATCTGGTGTCAACACAAGTGTGTTGACATACGAACGCGTCACGCGTACCCGCGGCGCCGAGGGAGATGCTCCGCAGCTCGCACCGTGGGAGGCCTGCCGGAAGCGCGATACGCAAGACAATCCGGCCGGCGCTTTTGACACCAGACGCCCCGGTTACTCGGGAGGGACCCCGTCAGAGTACCCGATGACGATTGGCTGCTCCAAGTCGTCCTTAACGCCCCTGGAGCCTCGTGGATCGCTGCCCTCCTTCACGAAGAACGAACGAAGAACGAGAAGAAAGATACAAGGGAGAGGGATAAAAGTAGGGTAAAAAGATGTAGATGTGTTTGTTCGATTGTGTGTTGTTTTAATCGGCCATCACCTCTTCTATTTAAGAGGGGGTTGGACTTCCCGTACAGGACACGGACCCAGATTTCCTTCCAAAGGGTCAAAAAACGCAGCCAAACTCGGACTTTTTCGATCTGCCGAGTCTGTGCGGCTATAGGCAAGCGGTAGTACCGTTCTGGGCACGGTAGTACCGTTCCGGGCGGTAGTACCGCTCTAGTACCGCTTAGGGTCTCGGGATGCCAGAAACTTTTTCGTAAGCGGTAGTAGACGCGGTAGTAGGAGCGGTAGTACCGCTCAAGCGGTAGTACCGCTTATTGGAGCGGTAGTACCGTTCTCTGCTGTATCAGCAATCTTGTAACGGCCGTAACTTTTGCATACGAACTCGGATTGAGACGATTTTTATATCAAAATCGACCGATTCGACGAGACAAATACAATCCGTGTAGAAACTTTTCTCATATAAGGCCGTCTTGGGGGCGTAATCAGCCGAATAGTGTTCTGCATACACTTCAAACACAACTTCGGCCTTAGAGATGAGATCGGATGGCTATGGCTCAAATATTAAAGTTTCTCCTTTCGATGATACGGAACTTTCTCACCTTGAGCACTTTTCCATTTGAGGCCTTCTTAATTATGTTTTTGACCATGCCAAAATCTGGTGTAAACACAAGTGTGTTGACATACGAACGCGTCACGCGTACCCGCGGCGCCGAGGGAGATGCTCCGCAGCTTGCACCGTGGGAGGCCTGCCGGAAGCGCGATACGCAAGACAATCCGGCCGGCGCTTTTGACACCAGACGCCCCGGTTACTCGGGAGGGACCCCGTCAGAGTACCCGATGACGATTGGCTGCTCCAAGTCGTCCTTAACGCCCCTGGAGCCTCGTGGATCGCTGCCCTCCTTCACGAAGAACGAACGAAGAACGAGAAGAAAGATACAAGGGAGAGGGATAAAAGTAGGGTAAAAAGATGTAGATGTGTTTGTTCGATTGTGTGTTGTTTTAATCGGCCATCACCTCTTCTATTTAAGAGGGGGTTGGACTTCCCGTACAGGACACGGACCCAGATTTCCTTCCAAAGGGTCAAAAAACGCAGCCAAACTCGGACTTTTTCGATCTGCCGTGTCTGTGCGGCTATAGGCAAGCGGTAGTACCGTTCTGGGCACGGTAGTACCGTTCCGGGCGGTAGTACCGCTCTAGTACCGCTTAGGGTCTCGGGATGCCAGAAACTTTTTCGTAAGCGGTAGTAGACGCGGTAGTAGGAGCGGTAGTACCGCTTATTGGAGCGGTAGTACCGTTCTCTGCTGTATCAGCAATCTTGTAACGGCCGTAACTTTTGCATACCAACTCGGATTGAGACGATTTTTATATCAAAATCGACCGATTCGACGAGACAAATACAATCCGTGTAGAAACTTTTCTCATATAAGGCCGTCTTGGGGGCGTAATCAGCTGAATAGTGTTCTGCATACACTTCAAACACAACTTCGGCCTTAGAGATGAGATCGGATGGCTATGGCTCAAATATTAAAGTTTCTCCTTTCGATTATACGGAACTTTCTCACCTTGAGCACTTTTCCATTTGAGGCCTTCTTAATTATGTTTTTGACCATGCCAAAATCTGGTGTCAACACAAGTGTGTTGACATACGAACGCGTCACGCGTACCCGCGGCGCCGAGGGAGATGCTCCGCAGCTCGCACCATGGGAGGCCTGCCGGAAGCGCGATACGCAAGACAATCCGGCCGGCGCTTTTGACACCAGACGCCCCGGTTACTCGGGAGGGACCCCGTCAGAGTACCCGATGATGATTGGCTGCTCCAAGTCGTCCTTAACGCCCCTGGAGCCTCGTGGATCGCTGCCCTCCTTCACGAAGAACGAACGAAGAACGAGAAGAAAGATACAAGGGAGAGGAATAAAAGTAGGGTAAAAAGATGTAGATGTGTTTGTTCGATTGTGTGTTGTTTTAATCGGCCATCACCTCTTCTATTTAAGAGGGGGTTGGACTTCCCGTACAGGACACGGACCCTGATTTCCTTCCAAATGGTCAAAAAGCGCAGCCAAACTCGGACTTTTTCGATCTGCCGAGTCTGTGCGGCTATAGGCAAGCGGTAGTACCGTTCTGGGCACGGTAGTACCGTTCCGGGCAGTAGTACCGCTCTAGTACCGCTTAGGGTCTCGGGATGCCAGAAACTTTTTCGTAATCGGTAGTAGACGCGGTAGTAGGAGCGGTAGTACCGCTCAAGCGGTAGTACCGCTTATTGGAGCGGTAGTACCGTTCTCTGCTGTATCAGCAATTTTGTAACGGCCGTAACTTTTGCATACGAACTCGGATTGAGACGATTTTTATATCAAAATCGACCGATTCGACGAGACAAATACAATCCGTGTAGAAACTTTTCTCATATAAGGCCGTCTTGGGGGCGTAATCAGCCGAATAGTGTTCTGCATACACTTCAAACACAACTTCGGCCTTAGAGATGAGATCGGATGGCTATGGCTCAAATATTAAAGTTTCTCCTTTCGATGATACGGAACTTTCTCACCTTGAGCACTTTTCCATTTGAGGCCTTCTTAATTATGTTTTTGACCATGCCAAAATCAGGTGTCAACACAAGTGTGTTGACATACGAACGCGTCACGCGTACCCGCGGCGCCGAGGGAGATGCTCCGCAGCTCGCACCGTGGGAGGCCTGCCGGAAGCGCGATACGCAAGACAATCCGGCCGGCGCTTTTGACACCAGACGCCCCGGTTACTCGGGAGGGACCCCGTCAGAGTACCCGATGACGATTGGCTGCTCCAAGTCGTCCTTAACGCCCCTGGAGCCTCATGGATCGCTGCCCTCCTTCACGAAGAACGAACGAAGAACGAGAAGAAAGATACAAGGGAGAGGGATAAAAGTAGGGTAAAAAGATGTAGATGTGTTTGTTCGATTGTGTGTTGTTTTAATCGGCCATCACCTCTTCTATTTAAGAGGGGGTTGGACTTCCCGTACAGGACACGGACCCAGATTTCCTTCCAAAGGGTCAAAAAACGCAGCCAAACTCGGACTTTTTCGATCTGCCGAGTCTGTGCGGCTATCGGCAAGCGGTAGTACCGTTCTGGGCACGGTAGTACCGTTCCGGGCGGTAGTACCGCTCTAGTACCGCTTAGGGTCTCGGGATGCCAGAAACTTTTTCGTAAGCGGTAGTAGACGCGGTAGTAGGAGCGGTAGTACCGCTCAAGCGGTAGTACCGCTTATTGGAGCGGTAGTACCGTTCTCTGCTGTATCAGCAATCTTGTAACGGCCGTAACTTTTGCATACGAACTCGGATTGAGACGATTTTTATATCAAAATCGACCTATTCGACGAGACAAAGACAATCCGTGTAGAAACTTTTCTCATATAAGGCCGTATTGAGGGCGTAATCAACCGAATAGTGTTCTGCATACACTTCAAACACAACTTCGGCCTTAGAGATGAGATCGGATGGCTATGGCTCAAATATCAAAGTTTCTCCTTTCGATGATACGGAACTTTCTCACCTTGAGCACTTTTCCATTTGAGGCCTTCTTAATTATGTTTTTGACCATGCCAAAATCTGGTGTCAACACAAGTGTGTTGACATACGAACGCGTCACGCGTACCCGCGGCGCCGAGGGAGATGCTCCGCAGCTCGCACCGTGGGAGGCCTGCCGGAAGCGCGATACGCAAGACAATCCGGCCGGCGCTTTTGACACCAGACGCCCCGGTTACTCGGGAGGGACCCCGTCAGAGTACCCGATGACGATTGGCTGCTCCAAGTCGTCCTTAACGCCCCTGGAGCCTCGTGGATCGCTGCCCTCCTTCACGAAGAACGAACGAAGAACGAGAAGAAAGATACAAGGGAGAGGGATAAAAGTAGGGTAAAAAGATGTAGATGTGTTTGTTCGATTGTGTGTTGTTTTAATCGGCCATCACCTCTTCTATTTAAGAGGGGGTTGGACTTCCCGTACAAGACACGGACCCAGATTTCCTTCCAAAGGGTCAAAAAACGCAGCCAAACTCGGACTTTTTCGATCTGCCGAGTCTGTGCGGCTATAGGCAAGCGGTAGTACCGTTCTGGGCACGGTAGTACCGTTCCGGGCGGTAGTACCGCTCTAGTACCGCTTAGGGTCTCGGGATGCCAGAAACTTTTTCGTAAGCGGTAGTAGACGCGGTAGTAGGAGCGGTAGTACCGCTCAAGCGGTAGTACCGCTTATTGGAGCGGTAGTACCGTTCTCTGCTGTATCAGCAATCTTGTAACGGCCGTAACTTTTGCATACGAACTCGGATTGAAACGATTTTTATATCAAAATCGACCGATTCGACGAGACAAATACAATCCGTGTAGAAACTTTTCTCATATAAGGCCGTCTTGGGGGCGTAATCAGCCGAATAGTGTTCTGCATACACTTCAAACACAACTTCGGCCTTAGAGATGAGATCGGATGGCTATGGCTCAAATATCAAAGTTTCTCCTTTCGATGATACGGAACTTTCTCACCTTGAGCACTTTTCCATTTGAGGCCTTCTTAATTATGTTTTTGACCATGCCAAAATCTGGTGTCAACACAAGTGTGTTGACATACGAACGCGTCACGCGTACCCGCGGCGCCGAGGGAGATGCTCCGCAGCTCGCACCGTGGGAGGCCTGCCGGAAGCGCGATACGCAAGACAATCCGGCCGGCGCTTTTGACACCAGACGCCCCGGTTACTCGGGAGGGACCCCGTCAGAGTACCCGATGACGATTGGCTGCTCCAAGTCGTCCTTAACGCCCCTGGAGCCTCGTGGATCGCTGCCCTCCTTCACGAAGAACGAACGAAGAACGAGAAGAAAGATACAAGGGAGAGGGATAAAAGTAGGGTAAAAAGATGTAGATGTGTTTGTTCGATTGTGTGTTGTTTTAATCGGCCATCACCTCTTCTATTTAAGAGGGGGTTGGACTTCCCGTACAGGACACGGACCCAGATTTCCTTCCAAAGGGTCAAAAAACGCAGCCAAACTCGGACTTTTTCGATCTGCCGAGTCTGTGCGGCTATAGGCAAGCGGTAGTACCGTTCTGGGCACGGTAGTACCGTTTCGGGCGGTAGTACCGCTCTAGTACCGCTTAGGGTCTCGGGATGCCAGAAACTTTTTCGTAAGCGGTAGTAGACGCGGTAGTAGGAGCGGTAGTACCGCTCAAGCGGTAGTACCGCTTATTGGAGCGGTAGTACCGTTCTCTGCTGTATCAGCAATCTTGTAACGGCCGTAACTTTTGCATACGAACTCGGATTGAAACGATTTTTATATCAAAATCGACCGATTCGACGAGACAAATACAATCCGTGTAGAAAATTTTCTCATATAAGGCCGTCTTGGGGGCGTAATCAGCCGAATAGTGTTCTGCATACACTTCAAACACAACTTCGGCCTTAGAGATGAGATCGGATGGCTATGGCTCAAATATCAAAGTTTCTCCTTTCGATGATACGGAACTTTCTCACCTTGAGCACTTTTCCATTTGAGGCCTTCTTAATTATGTTTTTGACCATGCCAAAATCTGGTGTCAACACAAGTGTGTTGACATACGAACGCGTCACGCGTACCCGCGGCGCCGAGGGAGATGCTCCGCAGCTCGCACCGTGGGAGGCCTGCCGGAAGCGCGATACGCAAGACAATCCGGCCGGCGCTTTTGACACCAGACGCCCCGGTTACTCGGGAGGGACCCCGTCAGAGTACCCGATGACGATTGGCTGCTCCAAGTCGTCCTTAACGCCCCTGGAGCCTCGTGGATCGCTGCCCTCCTTCACGAAGAACGAACGAAGAACGAGAAGAAAGATACAAGGGAGAGGGATAAAAGTAGGGTAAAAAGATGTAGATGTGTTTGTTCGATTGTGTGTTGTTTTAATCGGCCATCACCTCTTCTATTTAAGAGGGGGTTGGACTTCCCGTACAAGACACGGACCCAGATTTCCTTCCAAAGGGTCAAAAAACGCAGCCAAACTCGGACTTTTTCGATCTGCCGAGTCTGTGCGGCTATAGGCAAGCGGTAGTACCGTTCTGGGCACGGTAGTACCGTTCCGGGCGGTAGTACCGCTCTAGTACCGCTTAGGGTCTCGGGATGCCAGAAACTTTTTCGTAAGCGGTAGTAGACGCGGTAGTAGGAGCGGTAGTACCGCTCAAGCGGTAGTACCGCTTATTGGAGCGGTAGTACCGTTCTCTGC
Organism: Elymus sibiricus; assembly: GCA_039707655.1. NCBI lineage: Eukaryota > Viridiplantae > Streptophyta > Magnoliopsida > Poales > Poaceae > Elymus > Elymus sibiricus. The sequence continues at coordinate 312,679,881 of CM077667.1, read as the reverse complement.
TGTATCAGCAATCTTGTAACGGCCGTAACTTTTGCATACGAACTCGGATTGAAACGATTTTTATATCAAAATCGACCGATTCGACGAGACAAATACAATCCGTGTAGAAACTTTTCTCATATAAGGCCGTCTTGGGGGCGTAATCAGCCGAATAGTGTTCTGCATACACTTCAAACACAACTTCGGCCTTAGAGATGAGATCGGATGGCTATGGCTCAAATATCAAAGTTTCTCCTTTCGATGATACGGAACTTTCTCACCTTGAGCACTTTTCCATTTGAGGCCTTCTTAATTATGTTTTTGACCATGCCAAAATCAGGTGTCAACACAAGTGTGTTGACATACGAACGCGTCACGCGTACCCGCGGCGCCGAGGGAGATGCTCCGCAGCTCGCACCGTGGGAGGCCTGCCGGAAGCGCGATACGCAAGACAATCCGGCCGGCGCTTTTGACACCAGACGCCCCGGTTACTCGGGAGGGACCCCGTCAGAGTACCCGATGACGATTGGCTGCTCCAAGTCGTCCTTAACGCCCCTGGAGCCTCGTGGATCGCTGCCCTCCTTCACGAAGAACGAACGAAGAACGAGAAGAAAGATACAAGGGAGAGGGATAAAAGTAGGGTAAAAAGATGTAGATGTGTTTGTTCGATTGTGTGTTGTTTTAATCGGCCATCACCTCTTCTATTTAAGAGGGGGTTGGACTTCCCGTACAGGACACGGACCCAGATTTCCTTCCAAAGGGTCAAAAAACGCAGCCAAACTCGGACTTTTTCGATCTGCCGAGTCTGTGCGGCTATAGGCAAGCGGTAGTACCGTTCTGGGCACGGTAGTACCGTTTCGGGCGGTAGTACCGCTCTAGTACCGCTTAGGGTCTCGGGATGCCAGAAACTTTTTCGTAAGCGGTAGTAGACGCGGTAGTAGGAGCGGTAGTACCGCTTATTGGAGCGGTAGTACCGTTGTCTGCTGTATCAGCAATCTTGTAACGGCCGTAACTTTTGCATACGAACTCGGATTGAGACGATTTTTATATCAAAATCGACCGATTCGACGAGACAAAGACAATCCGTGTAGAAACTTTTCTCATATAAGGTCGTATTGAGGGCGTAATCAGCCGAATAGTGTTCTGCATACACTTCAAACACAACTTCGGCCTTAGAGATGAGATCGGATGGCTCTGGCTCAAATATCAAAGTTTCTCCTTTCGATGATACGGAACTTTCTCACCTTGATCACTTTTCCATTTGAGGCCTTCTTAATTATGTTTTTGATCATGCCAAAATCTGGTGTCAACACAAGTGTGTTGACATACGAACGCGTCACGCGTACCCTCGGCGCCGAGGGAGATGCTCCGCAGCTCGCACCGTGGGAGGCCTGCCGGAAGCGCGATACGCAAGACAATCCGGCCGGCGCTTTTGACACCAGAAGCCCCGGTTACTCGGGAGGGACCCCGTCAGAGTACCCGATGACGATTGGCTGCTCCAAGTCGTCCTTAACGCCCCTGGAGCCTCGTGGATCGCTGCCCTCCTTCACGAAGAACGAACGAAGAACGAGAAGAAAGATACAAGGGAGAGGGATAAAAGTAGGGTAAAAAGATGTAGATGTGTTTGTTCGATTGTGTGTTGTTTTAATCGGCCATCACCTCTTCTATTTAAGAGGGGGTTGGACTTCCCGTACAGGACACGGACCCAGATTTCCTTCCAAAGGGTCAAAAAATGCAGCCAAACTCGGACTTTTTCGATCTGCCGAGTCTGTGCGGCTATAGGCAAGCGGTAGTACCGTTCTGGGCACGGTAGTACCGTTCTGGGCACGGTAGTACCGTTCCGGGCGGTAGTACCGCTCTAGTACCGCTTAGGGTCTCGGGATGCCAGAAACTTTTTCGTAAGCGGTAGTAGACGCGGTAGTAGGAGCGGTAGTACCGTTCTCTGCTGTATCAGCAATCTTGTAACGGCCGTAACTTTTGCATACGAACTCGGATTGAGACGATTTTTATATCAAAATCGACCGATTCGACGAGACAAATACAATCCGTGTAGAAACTTTTCTCATATAAGGCCGTGTTGGGGGCGTAATCAGCCGAATAGTGTTCTGCATACACTTCAAACACAACTTCGGCCTTAGAGATGAGATCGGATGGCTATGGCTCAAATATCAAAGTTCCTCCTTTCGATGATACGGAACTTTCTCACCTTGAGCACTTTTCTATTTGAGGCCTTCTTAATTATGTTTTTGACCATGCCAAAATCTGGTGTCAACACAAGTCTGTTGACATACGAACGCGTCACGCGTACCCGCGGCGCCGAGGGAGATGCTCCGCAGCTCGCACCGTGGGAGGCCTGCCGGAAGCGCGATACGCAAGACAATCCGGCCGGCGCTTTTGACACCAGACGCCCCGGTTACTCGGGAGGGACCCCGTCAGAGTACCCGATGACGATTGGCTGCTCCAAGTCGTCCTTAACGCCCCTGGAGCCTCGTGGATCGCTGCCCTCCTTCATGAAGAACCAACGAAGAACGAGAAGAAAGATACAAGGGAGAGGGATAAAAGTAGGGTAAAAAGATGTAGATGTGTTTGTTCGATTGTGTGTTGTTTTAATCGGCCATCACCTCTTCTATTTAAGAGGGGGTTGGACTTCCCGTACAGGACACGGACCCAGATTTCCTTCCAAAGGGTCAAAAAACGCAGCCAAACTCGGACTTTTTCGATCTGCCCGAGTCTGTGCGGCTATAGGCAAGCGGTAGTACCGTTCTGGGCACGGTAGTACCGTTCCGGGCGGTAGTACCGCTCTAGTACCGCTCTAGTACCGCTTAGGGTCTCAGGATGCCAGAAACTTTTTCGTAAGCGGTAGTAGACGCGGTAGTAGGAGCGGTAGTACCGCTCAAGCGGTAGTACCGCTTATTGGAGCGGTAGTACCGTTCTCTACTGTATCAGCAATCTTGTAACGGCCGTACCTTTTGCATACGAACTCGGATTGAGACGATTTTTATATCAAAATCGACCGATTCGACGAGACAAAGACAATCCGTGTAGAAACTTTTCTCATATAAGGCCGTATTGGGGTCGTAATCAGCCGAATAGTGTTCTGCATACACTTCAAACACAACTTCGGCCTTAGAGATGAGATCGGATGGCTATGGCTCAAATATCAAAGTTTCTCCTTTCGATGATACGGAACTTTCTCACCTTGAGCACTTTTCCATTTGAGGCCTTCTTAATTATGTTTTTGACCATGCCAAAATCTTGTGTCAACACAAGTGTGTTGACATACGAACGCGTCACGCGTACCCGCGGCGCCGAGGGAGATGCTCCGCAGCTCGCACCGTGGGAGGCCTGCCGGAAGCGCGATACGCAAGACAATCCGGCCGGCGCTTTTGACACCAGACGCCCCGGTTACTCGGGAGGGACCCCGTCAGAGTACCCGATGACGATTGGCTGCTCCAAGTCGTCCTTAACGCCCCTGGAGCCTCGTGGATCGCTGCCCTCCTTCATGAAGAACGAACGAAGAACGAGAAGAAAGATACAAGGGAGAGGGATAAAAGTAGGGTAAAAAGATGTAGATGTGTTTGTTCGATTGTGTGTTGTTTTAATCGGCCATCACCTCTTCTATTTAAGAGGGGGTTGGACTTCCCGTACAGGACACGGACCCAGATTTCCTTCCAAAGGGTCAAAAAACGCAGCCAAACTCGGACTTTTTCGATCTGCCCGAGTCTGTGCGGCTATAGGCAAGCGGTAGTACCGTTCTGGGCACGGTAGTACCGTTCCGGGCGGTAGTACCGCTCTAGTACCGCTCTAGTACCGCTTAGGGTCTCAGGATGCCAGAAACTTTTTCGTAAGCGGTAGTAGACGCGGTAGTAGGAGCGGTAGTACCACTCAAGCGGTAGTACCGCTTATTGGAGCGGTAGTACCGTTCTCTACTGTATCAGCAATCTTGTAACGGCCGTACCTTTTGCATACGAACTCGGATTGAGACGATTTTTATATCAAAATCGACCGATTCGACGAGACAAAGACAATCCGTGTAGAAACTTTTCTCATATAAGGCCGTATTGGGGTCGTAATCAGCCAAATAGTGTTCTGCATACACTTCAAACACAACTTCGGCCTTAGAGATGAGATCGGATGGCTATGGCTCAAATATCAAAGTTTCTCCTTTCGATGATACGGAACTTTCTCACCTTGAGCACTTTTCCATTTGAGGCCTTCTTAATTATGTTTTTGACCATGCCAAAATCTGGTGTCAACACAAGTGTGTTGACATACGAACGCGTCACGCGTACCCGCGGCGCCGAGGGAGATGCTCCGCAGCTCGCACCGTGGGAGGCCTGCCGGAAGCGCGATACGCAAGACAATCCGGCCGGCGCTTTTGACACCAGACGCCCCGGTTACTCGGGAGGGACCCCGTCAGAGTACCCGATGACGATTGGCTGCTCCAAGTCGTCCTTAACGCCCCTGGAGCCTCGTGGATCGCTGCCCTCCTTCACGAAGAACGAACGAAGAACGAGAAGAAAGATACAAGGGAGAGGGATAAAAGTAGGGTAAAAAGATGTAGATGTGTTTGTTCGATTGTGTGTTGTTTTAATCGGCCATCACCTCTTCTATTTAAGAGGGGGTTGGACTTCCCGTACAGGACACGGACCCAGATTTCCTTCCAAAGGGTCAAAAAACGCAGCCAAACTCGGACTTTTTCGATCTGCCGAGTCTGTGCGGCTATAGGCAAGCGGTAGTACCGTTCTGGGCACGGTAGTACCGTTTCGGGCGGTAGTACCGCTCTAGTACCGCTTAGGGTCTCGGGATGCCAGAAACTTTTTCGTAAGCGGTAGTAGACGCGGTAGTAGGAGCGGTAGTACCGCTTATTGGAGCGGTAGTACCGTTCTCTACTGTATCAGCAATCTTGTAACGGCCGTAACTTTTGCATACGAACTCGGATTGAGACGATTTTTATATCAAAATCGACCGATTCGACGAGACAAAGACAATCCGTGTAGAAACTTTTCTCATATAAGGTCGTATTGAGGGCGTAATCAGCCGAATAGTGTTCTGCATACACTTCAAACACAACTTCGGCCTTAGAGATGAGATCGGATGGCTATGGCTCAAATATCAAAGTTTCTCCTTTCGATGATACGGAACTTTCTCACCTTGATCACTTTTCCATTTGAGGCCTTCTTAATTATGTTTTTGATCATGCCAAAATCTGGTGTCAACACAAGTGTGTTGACATACGAACGCATCACGCGTACCCGCGGCGCCGAGGGAGATGCTCCGCAGCTCGCACCGTGGGAGGCCTGCCGGAAGCGCGATACGCAAGACAATCCGGCCGGCGCTTTTGACACCAGACGCCCCGGTTACTCGGGAGGGACCCCGTCAGAGTACCCGATGACGATTGGCTGCTCCAAGTCGTCCTTAACGCCCCTGGAGCCTCGTGGATCGCTGCCCTCCTTCACGAAGAACGAACGAAGAACGAGAAGAAAGATACAAGGGAGAGGGATAAAAGTAGGGTAAAAAGATGTAGATGTGTTTGTTCGATTGTGTGTTGTTTTAATCGGCCATCACCTCTTCTATTTAAGAGGGGGTTGGACTTCCCGTACAGGACACGGACCCAGATTTCCTTCCAAAGGGTCAAAAAATGCAGCCAAACTCGGACTTTTTCGATCTGCCGAGTCTGTGCGGCTATAGGCAAGCGGTAGTACCGTTCTGGGCACGGTAGTACCGTTCTGGGCACGGTAGTACCGTTCCGGGCGGTAGTACCGCTCTAGTACCGCTTAGGGTCTCGGGATGCCAGAAACTTTTTCGTAAGCGGTAGTAGACGCGGTAGTAGGAGCGGTAGTACCGTTCTCTGCTGTATCAGCAATCTTGTAACGGCCGTAACTTTTGCATACGAACTCGGATTGAGACGATTTTTATATCAAAATCGACCGATTCGACGAGACAAATACAATCCGTGTAGAAACTTTTCTCATATAAGGCCGTGTTGGGGGCGTAATCAGCCGAATAGTGTTCTGCATACACTTCAAACACAACTTCGGCCTTAGAGATGAGATCGGATGGCTATGGCTCAAATATCAAAGTTCCTCCTTTCGATGATACGGAACTTTCTCACCTTGAGCACTTTTCGATTTGAGGCCTTCTTAATTATGTTTTTGACCATGCCAAAATCTGGTGTCAACACAAGTGTGTTGACATACGAACGCGTCACGCGTACCCGCGGCGCCGAGGGAGATGCTCCGCAGCTCGCACCGTGGGAGGCCTGCCGGAAGCGCGATACGCAAGACAATCCGGCCGGCGCTTTTGACACCAGACGCCCCGGTTACTCGGGAGGGACCCCGTCAGAGTACCCGATGACGATTGGCTGCTCCAAGTCGTCCTTAACGCCCCTGGTGCCTCGTGGATCGCTGCCCTCCTTCATGAAGAACGAACGAAGAACGAGAAGAAAGATATAAGGGAGAGGGATAAAAGTAGGGTAAAAAGATGTAGATGTGTTTGTTCGATTGTGTGTTGTTTTAATCGGCCATCACCTCTTCTATTTAAGAGGGGGTTGGACTTCCCGTACAGGACACGGACCCAGATTTCCTTCCAAAGGGTCAAAAAACGCAGCCAAACTCGGACTTTTTCGATCTGCCCGAGTCTGTGCGGCTATAGGCAAGCGGTAGTACCGTTCTGGGCACGGTAGTACCGTTCCGGGCGGTAGTACCGCTCTAGTACCGCTCTAGTACCGCTTAGGGTCTCAGGATGCCAGAAACTTTTTCGTAAGCGGTAGTAGACGCGGTAGTAGGAGCGGTAGTACCGCTCAAGCGGTAGTACCGCTTATTGGAGCGGTAGTACCGTTCTCTACTGTATCAGCAATCTTGTAACTTCCGTAACTTTTGCATACGAACTCGGATTGAGACGATTTTTATATCAAAATCGACCGATTCGACGAGACAAAGACAATCCGTGTAGAAACTTTTCTCATATAAGGCCGTATTGGGGTCGTAATCAGCCGAATAGTGTTCTGCATACACTTCAAACACAACTTCGGCCTTAGAGATGAGATCGGATGGCTATGGCTCAAATATCAAAGTTTCTCCTTTCGATGATACGGAACTTTCTCACCTTGAGCACTTTTCCATTTGAGGCCTTCTTAATTATGTTTTTGACCATGCCAAAATCTTGTGTCAACACAAGTGTGTTGACATACGAACGCGTCACGCGTACCCGCGGCGCCGAGGGAGATGCTCCGCAGCTCGCACCGTGGGAGGCCTGCCGGAAGCGCGATACGCAAGACAATCCGGCCGGCGCTTTTGACACCAGACGCCCCGGTTACTCGGGAGGGACCCCGTCAGAGTACCCGATGACGATTGGCTGCTCCAAGTCGTCCTTAACGCCCCTGGAGCCTCGTGGATCGCTGCCCTCCTTCACGAAGAACGAACGAAGAACGAGAAGAAAGATACAAGGGAGAGGGATAAAAGTAGGGTAAAAAGATGTAGATGTGTTTGTTCGATTGTGTGTTGTTTTAATCGGCCATCACCTCTTCTATTTAAGAGGGGGTTGGATTTCCCGTATAGGACACGGACCCAGATTTCCTTCCAAAGGGTCAAAAAACGCAGCCAAACTCGGACTTTTTCGATCTGCCGAGTCTGTGCGGCTATTGGCAAGCGGTAGTACCTTTCTGGGCACGGTAGTACCGTTCCGGGTGGTAGTACCGCTCTAGTACCGCTTAGGGTCTCGGGATGCCAGAAACTTTTTCGTAAGCGGTAGTAGACGCGGTAGTAGGAGCGGTAGTACCGCTCAAGCGGTATTACCGATTATTGGAGAGGTAGTACCGTTCTCTGCTGTATCAGCAATCTTGTAACGGCCGTAACTTTTGCATACAAACTCGGATTGAGACGATTTTTATATCAAAATCGACCGATTCGACGAGACAAAGACAATCCGTGTAGAAACTTTTCTCATATAAGGCCGTATTGGGGGCGTAATCAGCCGAATAGTGTTCTGCATACACTTCAAACACAACTTCGGCCTTAGAGATGAGATCGGATGGCTATGGCTCAAATATCAAAGTTTCTCCTTTCGATGATACGGAACTTTCTCACCTTGAGCACTTTTCCATTTGAGGCTTTCTTAATTATGTTTTTGACCATGCCAAAATCTTGTGTCAACACAAGTGTGTTGACATACGAACGCGTCACGCGTACCCGCGGCGCCGAGGGAGATGCTCCGCAGCTCGCACCGTGGGAGGCCTGCCGGAAGCGCGATACGCAAGACAATCCGGCCGGCGCTTTTGACACCAGACGCCCCGGTTACTCGGGAGGGACCCCGTCAGAGTACCCGATGACGATTAGCTGCTCCAAGTCGTCCTTAACTCTCCTGGAGCCTCGTGGATCGCTGCCCTCCTTCACGAAGAACGAGAAGAAAGATACAAGGGAGAGGGATAAAAGTAGGGTAAAAAGATGTAGATGTGTTTGTTCGATTGTGTGTTGTTTTAATCGGCCATCACCTCTTCTATTTAAGAGGGGGTTGGACTTCCCGTACAGGACACGGACCCAGATTTCCTTCCAATGGGTCAAAAAACGCAGCCAAACTCGGACTTTTTCGATCTGCCGAGTCTGTGCGGCTATAGGCAAGCGGTAATACCGTTCTGGGCACGGTAGTACCGTTCCGGGCGGTAGTACCGCTCTAGTACCGCTTAGGGTGTCGGGATGCCAGAAACTTTTTCGTAAGCGGTAGTAGACGCGGTAGTAGGAGCGGTAGTACCGCTCAAGCGGTAGTACCGCTTATTGGAGCGGTAGTACCGTTCTCTACTGTATCAGCAATCTTGTAACGGCCATAACTTTTGCATACGAACTCGGATTGAGACGATTTTTATATCAAAATCGACCGATTCGACGAGACAAAGACAATCCGTGTAGAAACTTTTCTCATATAAGGCCGTATTGGGGGCGTAATCAGCCGAATAGTGTTCTGCATACACTTCAAACACAACTTCGGCCTTAGAGATGAGATCGGATGGCTATGGCTCAAATATCAAAGTTTCTCCTTTCGATGATACGAAACTTTCTCACCTTGAGCACTTTTCCATTTGAGGCATTCTTAATTATGTTTTTGACCATGCCAAAATCTTGTGTCAACACAAGAGTGTTGACATACGAACGCGTCACGCGTACCCGCGGCGCCGAGCGAGATGCTCCGCAGCTCGCACCGTGGGAGGCCTGCTGGAAGCGCGATACGCAAGACAATCCGGCCGGCGCTTTTGACACCAGACGCCCCGGTTACTCGGGAGGGACCCCGTCAGAGTACCCGATGACGATTGGCTGCTCCAAGTCGTCCTTAACGCCCCTGGAGCCTCGTGGATCGCTGCCCTCCTTCACGAAGAACGAACGAAGAACGAGAAGAAAGATACAAGGGAGAGGGATAAAAGTAGGGTAAAAAGATGTAGATGTGTTTGTTCGATTGTGTGTTGTTTTAATCGGCCATCACCTCTTCTATTTAAGAGGGGGTTGGACTTCCCGTACAGGACACGGACCCAGATTTCCTTCCAAAGGGTCAAAAAACGGAGCCAAACTCGGACTTTTTCGATCTGCCGAGTCTGTGCGGCTATAGGCAAGCGGTAGTACCGTTCTGGGCACGGTAGTACCGTTTCGGGCGGTAGTACCGCTCTATTACCGCTTAGGGTCTCGGGATGCCAGAAATTTTTTCGTAAGCGGTAGTAGACGCGGTAGTAAGAGCGGTAGTACCGCTCAAGCGGTAGTACCGCTTATTGGAGCGGTAGTACCGTTCTTTGCTGTATCAGCAATTTTGTAACGGCCGTAACTTTTGCATACGAACTCGGATGGAGACGATTTTTATATCAAAATCGACCGATTCGACGAGACAAAGACAATCCGTGTAGAAACTTTTCTCATATAAGGCTGTATTGGGGGCGTAATCAGCCGAATAGTGTTCTGCATACACTTCAAACACAACTTCGGCCTTAGAGATGAGATCGGATGGCTATGGCTCAAATATCAAAGTTTCTCCTTTCGATGATACGAAACTTTCTCACCTTGAGCACTTTTCCATTTGAGGCCTTCTTAATTATGTTTTTGACCATGCCAAAATCTGGTGTCAACACAAGTGTGTTGACATACGAACGCGTCACGCGTACCCGCGGCGCCGAGGGAGATGCTCCGCAGCTCGCACCGTGGGAGGCCTTCCGGAAGCGCGATACGCAAGACAATCCGGCCGGCGCTTTTGACACCAGACGCCCCGGTTACTCGGGAGGGACCCCGTCAGAGTACCCGATGACGATTGGCTGCTCCAAGTCGTCCTTAACGCCCCTGGAGCCTCGTGGATCGCTGCCCTCCTTCACGAAGAACGAACGAAGAACGAGAAGAAAGATACAAGGGAGAGGGATAAAAGTAGGGTAAAAAGATGTAGATGTGTTTGTTCGATTGTGTGTTGTTTTAATCGGCCATCACCTCTTCTATTTAAGAGGGGGTTGGACTTCCCGTACAGGACACGGACCCAGATTTCCTTCCAAAGGGTCAAAAAACGCAGCCAAACTCGGACTTTTTCGATCTGCCGAGTCTGTGCGGCTATAGGCAAGCGGTAGTACCGTTCTGGGCACGGTAGTACCGTTCCGGGTGGTAGTACCGCTCTAGTACCGCTTAGGGTCTCGGGATGCCAGAAACTTTTTCGTAAGCGGTAGTAGACGCGGTAGTAGGAGCGGTAGTACCGCTCAAGCGGTAGTACCGATTATTGGAGAGGTAGTACCGTTCTCTGCTGTATCAGCAATCTTGTAACGGCCGTAACTTTTGCATACGAACTCGGATTGAGACGATTTTTATATCAAAATCGACCGATTCGACGAGACAAAGACAATCCGTGTAGAAACTTTTCTCATATAAGGTCGTATTGGGGGCGTAATCAGCCGAATAGTATTCTGCATACACTTCAAACACAACTTCGGCCTTAGAGATGAGATCGGATGGCTATGGCTCAAATATCAAAGTTTCTCCTTTCGATGATACGGAACTTTCTCACCTTGAGCACTTTTCCATTTGAGGCCTTCTTAATTATGTTTTTGACCATGCCAAAATCTTGTGTCAACACAAGTGTGTTGACATACGAACGCGTCACGCGTACCCGCGGCGCCGAGGGAGATGCTCCGCAGCTCGCACCGTGGGAGGCCTGCCGGAAGCGCGATACGCAAGACAATCCGGCCAGCGCTTTTGACACCAGACGCCCCGGTTACTCGGGAGGGACCCCGTCAGAGTACCCGATGACGATTAGCTGCTCCAAGTCGTCCTTAACTCTCCTGGAGCCTCGTGGATCGCTGCCCTCCTTCACGAAGAACGAGAAGAAAGTTACAAGGGAGAGGGATAAAAGTAGGGTAAAAAGATGTAGATGTGTTTGTTCGATTGTGTGTTGTTTTAATCGGCCATCACCTCTTCTATTTAAGAGGGGGTTGGACTTCCCGTACAGGACACGGACCCAGATTTCCTTCCAAAGGGTCAAAAAACGCAGCCAAACTCGGACTTTTTCGATCTGCCGAGTCTGTGCGGCTATAGGCAAGCGGTAGTACTGTTCTGGGCACGGTAGTACCGTTCCGGGCGGTAGTACCGCTCTAGTACCGCTTAGGGTCTCGGGATGCCAGAAACTTTTTCGTAAGCGGTAGTAGACGCGGTAGTAGGAGCGGTAGTACCGCTCAAGCGGTAGTACCGCTTATTGGAGCGGTAGTACCGTTCTCTACTGTATCAGCAATCTTGTAACGGCCGTAACTTTTGCATACGAACTCGGATTGAGACGATTTTTATATCAAAATCGACCGATTCGACGAGACAAAGACAATCCGTGTAGAAACTTTTCTCATATAAGGCCGTATTGGGGGCGTAATCAGCCGAATAGTGTTCTGCATACACTTCAAACACAACTTCGGCCTTAGAGATGAGATCGGATGGCTATGGCTCAAATATCAAAGTTTCTCCTTTCGATGATACGGAACTTTCTCACCTTGAGCACTTTTCCATTTGAGGCCTTCTTAATTATGTTTTTGACCATGCCTAAATCTTGTGTCAACACAAGTGTGTTGACATACGAACGCGTCACGCGTACCCGCGGCGCCGAGGAAGATGCTCCGCAGCTCGCACCGTGGGAGGCCTGCCGGAAGCGCGATACGCAAGACAATCCGGCCGGCGCTTTTGACACCAGACGCCCCGGTTACTCGGGAGGGACCCGTCAGAGTACCCGATGACGATTAGCTGCTCCAAGTCGTCCTTAACGCTCCTGGAGCCTCGTGGATCGCTGCCCTCCTTCACGAAGAACGAGAAGAAAGATACAAGGTAGAGGGATAAAAGTAGGGTAAAAAGATGTAGATGTGTTTGTTCGATTGTGTGTTGTTTTAATCGGCCATCACCTCTTCTATTTAAGAGGGGGTTGGACTTCCCGTACAGGACACGGACCCAGATTTCCTTCCAAAGGGTCAAAAAACGCTGCCAAACTCGGACTTTTTTGATCTGCCGAGTCTGTGCGGCTATAGGCAAGCGGTAGTACCGTTCTGGGCACGGTAGTACCGTTCCGGGCGGTAGTACCGCTCTAGTACCGCTTAGGGTCTCGGGATGCCAGAAACTTTTTCGTAAGCGGTAGTAGACGCGGTAGTAGGAGCGGTAGTACCGCTCAAGCGGTAGTACCGCTTATTGGAGCGGTAGTACCGTTCTCTACTGTATCAGCAATCTTGTAACGGCCGTAACTTTTGCATACGAACTCGGATTGAGACGATTTTTATATCAAAATCGACCGATTCGACGAGACAAAGACAATCCGTGTAGAAACTTTTCTCATATAAGGCCGTATTGGGGGCGTAATCAGCCGAATAGTGTTCTGCATACACTTCAAACACAACTTCGGCCTTAGAGATGAGATCGGATGGCTATGGCTCAAATATCAAAGTTTCTCCTTTCGATGATACGAAACTTTCTCACCTTGAGCACTTTTCCATTTGAGGCCTTCTTAATTATGTTTTTGACCATGCCAAAATCTTGTGTCAACACAAGTGTGTTGACATACGAACGCGTCACGCGTACCCGCGGCGCCGAGCGAGATGCTCCGCAGCTCGCACCGTGGGAGGCCTGCCGGAAGCGCGATACGCAAGACAATCCGGCCGGCACTTTTGACACCAGACGCCCCGGTTACTCGGGAGGGACCCCGTCAGAGTACCCGATGACGATTGGCTGCTCCAAGTCGTCCTTAACGCCCCTGGAGCCTCGTGGATCGCTGCCCTCCTTCACGAAGAACGAACGAAGAACGAGAAGAAAGATACAAGGGAGAGGGATAAAAGTAGGGTAAAAAGATGTAGATGTGTTTGTTCGATTGTGTGTTGTTTTAATCGGCCATCACCTCTTCTATTTAAGAGGGGGTTGGACTTCCCGTACAGGACACGGACCCATATTTCCTTCCAAAGGGTCAAAAAACGGAGCCAAACTCGGACTTTTTCGATCTGCCGAGTCTGTGCGGCTATAGGCAAGCGGTAGTACCGTTCTGGGCACGGTAGTACCGTTTCGGGCGGTAGTACCGCTCTAGTACCGCTTAGGGTCTCGGGATGCCAGAAATTTTTTCGTAAGCGGTAGTAGACGCGGTAGTAGGAGCGGTAGTACCGCTTAAGCGGTAGTACCGCTTATTGGAGCGGTAGTACCGTTCTTTGCTGTATCAGCAATTTTGTAACGGCCGTAACTTTTGCATACGAACTCGGATGGAGACGATTTTTATATCAAAATCGACCGATTCGACGAGACAAAGACAATCCGTGTAGAAACTTTTCTCATATAAGGCTGTATTGGGGGCGTAATCAGCCGAATAGTGTTCTGCATACACTTCAAACACAACTTCGGCCTTAGAGATGAGATCGGATGGCTATGGCTCAAATATCAAAGTTTCTCCTTTCGATGATACGGAACTTTCTCATCTTGAGCACTTTTCCATTTGAGGCCTTCTTAATTATGTTTTTGACCATGCCAAAATCTGGTGTCAACACAAGTGTGTTGACATACGAACGCGTCACGCGTACCCGCGGCGCCGAGGGAGATGCTCCGCAGCTCGCACCGTGGGAGGCCTGCCGGAAGCGCGATACGCAAGACAATCCGGCCGGCGCTTTTGACACCAGACGCCCCGGTTACTCGGGAGGGACCCCGTCAGAGTACCCGATGACGATTAGCTGCTCCAAGTCGTCCTTAACGCTCCTGGAGCCTCGTGGATCGCTGCCCTCCGTCACGAAGAACGAGAAGAAAGATACAAGGGAGAGGGATAAAAGTAGGGTAAAAAGATGTAGATGTGTTTGTTCGATTGTGTGTTGTTTTAATCGGCCATCACCTCTTCTATTTAAGAGGGGGTTGGACTTCCCGTACAGGACACGGACCCAGATTTCCTTCCAAAGGGTCAAAAAACGCAGCCAAACTCGGACTTTTTCGATCTGCCGAGTCTGTGCGGCTATAGGCAAGCGGTATTACCGTTCTGGGCACGGTAGTACCGTTCCGGGAGGTAGTACCGCTCTAGTACCGCTTAGGGTCTCGGGATGCCAGAAACTTTTTCGTAAGCGGTAGTAGACGCGGTAGTAGGAGCGGTAGTACCGCTCAAGCGGTAGTACCGCTTATTGGAGCGGTAGTACCGTTCTCTACTGTATCAGCAATCTTGTAACGGCCGTAACTTTTGCATACGAACTCGGATTGAGACGATTTTTATATCAAAATCGACCGATTCGACGAGACAAAGACAATCCGTGTAGAAACTTTTCTCATATAAGGCCGTATTGGGGGCGTAATCAGCCGAATAGTGTTCTGCATACACTTCAAACACAACTTCGGCCTTAGAGATGAGATCGGATGGCTATGGCTCAAATATCAAAGTTTCTCCTTTCGATGATACGGAACTTTCTCACCTTGAGCACTTTTCCATTTGAGGCCTTCTTAATTATGTTTTTGACCATGCCTAAATCTTGTGTCAACACAAGTGTGTTGACATACGAACGCGTCACGCGTACCCGCGGCGCCGAGGGAGATGCTCCGCAGCTCGCACCGTGGGAGGCCTGCCGGAAGCGCGATACGCAAGACAATCCGGCCGGCGCTTTTGACACCAGACGCCCCGGTTACTCGGGAGGGACCCGTCAGAGTACCCGATGACGATTAGCTGCTCCAAGTCGTCCTTAACGCTCCTGGAGCCTCGTGGATCGCTGCCCTCCTTCACGAAGAACGAGAAGAAAGATACAAGGTAGAGGGATAAAAGTAGGGTAAAAAGATATAGATGTGTTTGTTCGATTGTGTGTTGTTTTAATCGGCCATCACCTCTTCTATTTAAGAGGGGGTTGGACTTCCCGTACAGGACACGGACCCAGATTTCCTTCCAAAGGGTCAAAAAACGCAGCCAAACTCGGACTTTTTCGATCTGCCGAGTCTGTGCGGCTATAGGCAAGCGGTAGTACCGTTCTGGGCACGGTAGTACCGTTCCGGGCGGTAGTACCGCTCTAGTACCGCTTAGGGTCTCGGGATGCCAGAAACTTTTTCGTAAGCGGCAGTAGACGCGGTAGTAGGAGCGGTAGTACCGCTCAAGCGGTAGTACCGCTTATTGGAGCGGTAGTACCGTTCTCTACTGTATCAGCAATCTTGTAACGGCCGTAACTTTTGCATACAAACTCGGATTGAGACGATTTTTATATCAAAATCGACCGATTCGACGAGACAAAGACAATCCGTGTAGAAACTTTTCTCATATAAGGCCGTATTGGGGGCGTAATCAGCCGAATAGTGTTCTGCATACACTTCAAACACAACTTCGGCCTTAGAGATGAGATCGGATGGCTATGGCTCAAATATCAAAGTTTCTCCTTTCGATGATACGAAACTTTCTCACCTTGAGCACTTTTCCATTTGAGGCCTTCTTAATTATGTTTTTGACCATGCCAAAATCCTGTGTCAACACAAGTGTGTTGACATACGAACGCGTCACGCGTACCCGCGGCGCCGAGCGAGATGCTCCGCAGCTCGCACCGTGGGAGGCCTGCCGGAAGCGCGATACGCAAGACAATCCGGCCGGCGCTTTTGACACCAGACGCCCCGGTTACTCGGGAGGGACCCCGTCAGAGTACCCGATGACGATTGGCTGCTCCAAGTCGTCCTTAACGCCCCTGGAGCCTCGTGGATCGCTGCCCTCCTTCACGAAGAACGAACGAAGAACGAGAAGAAAGATACAAGGGAGAGGGATAAAAGTAGGGTAAAAAGATGTAGATGTGTTTGTTCGATTGTGTGTTGTTTTAATCGGCCATCACCTCTTCTATTTAAGAGGGGGTTGGACTTCCCGTACAGGACACGGACCCAGATTTCCTTCCAAAGGGTCAAAAAACGGAGCCAAACTCGTACTTTTTCGATCTGCCGAGTCTGTGCAGCTATAGGCAAGCGGTACTACCGTTCTGGGCACGGTAGTACCGTTTCGGGCGGTAGTACCGCTCTAGTACCGCTTAGGGTCTCGGGATGCCAGAAATTTTTTCGTAAGCGGTAGTAGACGCGGTAGTAGGAGCGGTAGTACCGCTCAAGCGGTAGTACCGCTTATTGGAGCGGTAGTACCGTTCTTTGCTGTATCAGCAATTTTGTAACGGCCGTAACTTTTGCATACGAACTCGGATGGAGACGATTTTTATATCAAAATCGACCGATTCGACGAGACAAAGACAATCCGTGTAGAAACTTTTCTCATATAAGGCTGTATTGGGGGCGTAATCAGCCGAATAGTGTTCTGCATACACTTCAAACACAACTTCGGCCTTAGAGATGAGATCGGATGGCTATGGCTCAAATATCAAAGTTTCTCCTTTCGATGATACGGAACTTTCTCACCTTGAGCACTTTTCCATTTGAGGCCTTCTTAATTATGTTTTTGACCATGCCAAAATCTGGTGTCAACACAAGTGTGTTGACATACGAACGCGTCACGCGTACCCGCGGCGCCGAGGGAGATGCTCCGCAGCTCGCACCGTGGGAGGCCTGCCGGAAGCGCGATACGCAAGACAATCCGGCCGGCGCTTTTGACACCAGACGCCCCGGTTACTCGGGAGAGACCCCGTCAGAGTACCCGATGACGATTGGCTGCTCCAAGTCGTCCTTAACGCCCCTGGAGCCTCGTGGATCGCTGCCCTCCTTCACGAAGAACGAACGAAGAACGAGAAGAAAGATACAAGGGAGAGGGATAAAAGTAGGGTAAAAAGATGTAGATGTGTTTGTTCGATTGTGTGTTGTTTTAATCGGCCATCACCTCTTCTATTTAAGAGGGGGTTGGACTTCCCGTACAGGACACGGACCCAGATTTCCTTCCAAAGGGTCAAAAAACGCAGCCAAACTCAGACTTTTTCGATCTGCCGAGTCTGTGCGGCTATAGGCAAGCGGTAGTACCGTTCTGGGCACGGTAGTACCGTTCCGGGTGGTAGTACCGCTCTAGTACCGCTTAGGATCTCGGGATGCCAGAAACTTTTTCGTAAGCGGTAGCAGACGCGGTAGTAGGAGCGGTAATACCGCTCAAGCGGTAGTACCGATTATTGGAGAGGTAGTACCGTTCTCTGCTGTATCAGCAATCTTGTAACGGCCGTAACTTTTGCATACGAACTCGGATTGAGACGATTTTTATATCAAAATCGACCGATTCGACGAGACAAAGACAATCCGTGTAGAAACTTTTCTCATATAAGGCCGTATTGGGGGCGTAATCAGCCGAATAGTGTTCTGCATACACTTCAAACACAACTTCGGCCTTAGAGATGAGATCGGATGGCTAAGGCTCAAATATCAAAGTTTCTCCTTTCGATGATACGGAACTTTCTCACCTTGAGCACTTTTCCATTTGAGGCCTTCTTAATTATGTTTTTGACCATGCCAAAATCTTGAGTCAACACAAGTGTGTTGACATACGAACGCGTCACGCGTACCCGCGGCGACGAGGGAGATGCTCCGCAGCTCGCACCGTGGGAGGCCTGCCGGAAGCGCGATACGCAAGACAATCCGGCCGGCGCTTTTGACACCAGACGCCCCGGTTACTCGGGAGGGACCCCGTCAGAGTACCCGATGACGATTAGCTGCTCCAAGTCGTCCTTAACGCTCTTGGAGCCTCGTGGATCGCTGCCCTCCTTCACGAAGAACGAGAAGAAAGATACAAGGGAGAGGGATAAAAGTTGGGTAAAAAGATGTAGATGTGTTTGTTCGATTGTGTGTTGTTTTAATCGGCCATCACCTCTTCTATTTAAGAGGGGGTTGGACTTCCCGTACAGGACACGGACCCAGATTTCCTTCCAAAGGGTCAAAAAACGCAGCCAAACTCGGACTTTTTCGATCTGCCGAGTCTGTGCGGCTATAGGCAAGCGGTAGTACCGTTCTGGGCACGGTAGTACCGTTCCGGGCGGTAGTACCGCTCTAGTACCGCTTAGGGTCTCGGGATGCCAGAAACTTTTTCGTAAGCGGTAGTAGACGCGGTAGTAGGAGCGGTAGTACCGCTCAAGCGGTAGTACCGCTTATTGGAGCGGTAGTACCGTTCTCTACTGTATCAGCAATCTTGTAACGGCCGTAACTTTTGCATACGAACTCGGATTGAGACGATTTTTATATCAAAATCGACCGATTCGACGAGACAAAGACAATCCGTGTAGAAACTTTTCTCATATAAGGCCGTATTGGGGGCGTAATCAGCCGAATAGTGTTCTGCATACACTTCAAACACAACTTCGGCCTTAGAGATGAGATCGGATGGCTATGGCTCAAATATCAAAGTTTCTCCTTTCGATGATACGAAACTTTCTCACCTTGAGCACTTTTCCATTTGAGGCCTTCTTAATTATGTTTTTGACCATGCCAAAATCTTGTGTCAACACAAGTGTGTTGACATACGAACGCGTCACGCGTACCCGCGGCGCCGAGGGAGATGCTCCGCAGCTCGCACCGTGGGAGGCCTGCCGGAAGCGCGATACGCAAGACAATCCGGCCGGCGCTTTTGACACCAGACGCCCCGGTTACTCGGGAGGGACCCCGTCAGAGTACCCGATGACGATTGGCTGCTCCAAGTCGTACTTAACGCCCCTGGAGCCTCGTGGATCGCTGCCCTCCTTCACGAAGAACGAACGAAGAACGAGAAGAAAGATACAAGGGAGAGGGATAAAAGTAGGGTAAAAAGATGTAGATGTGTTTGTTCGATTGTGTGTTGTTTTAATCGGCCATCACCTCTTCTATTTAAGAGGGGGTTGGACTTCCCGTACAGGACACGGACCCAGATTTCCTTCCAAAGGGTCAAAAAACGGAGCCAAACTCGGACTTTTTCGATCTGCCGAGTCTGTGCGGCTATAGGCAAGCGGTAGTACCGTTCTGGGCACGGTAGTACCGTTTCGGGCGGTAGTACCGCTCTAGTACCGCTTAGGGTCTCGGGATGCCAGAAATTTTTTCGTAAGCGGTAGTAGACGCGGTAGTAGGAGCGGTAGTACCGCTCAAGCGGTAGTACCGCTTATTGGAGCGGTAGTACCGTTCTTTGCTGTATCAGCAATTTTGTAACGGCCGTAACTTTTGCATACGAACTCGGATGGAGACGATTTTTATATCAAAATCGACCGATTCGACGAGACAAAGACAATCCGTGTAGAAACTTTTCTCATATAAGGCTGTATTGGGGGCGTAATCAGCCGAATAGTGTTCTGCATACACTTCAAACACAACTTCGGCCTTAGAGATGAGATCGGATGGCTATGGCTCAAATATCAAAGTTTCTCCTTTCGATAATACGGAACTTTCTCACCTTGAGCACTTTTCCATTTGAGGCCTTCTTAATTATGTTTTTGACCATGCCAAAATCTGGTGTCAACACAAGTGTGTTGACATACGAACGCGTCACGCGTACCCGCGGCGCCGAGGGAGATGCTCCGCAGCTCGCACCGTGGGAGGCCTGCCGGAAGCGCGATACGCAAGACAATCCGGCCGGCGCTTTTGACACCAGACGCCCCGGTTACTCGGGAGGGACCCCGTCAGAGTACCCGATGACGATTGGCTGCTCCAAGTCGTCCTTAACGCCCCTGGAGCCTCGTGGATCGCTGCCCTCCTTCACGAAGAATGAACGAAGAACGAGAAGAAAGATACAATGGAGAGGGATAAAAGTAGGGTAAAAAGATGTAGATGTGTTTGTTCGATTGTGTGTTGTTTTAATCGGCCATCACCTCTTCTATTTAAGAGGGGGTTGGACTTCCCGTACAGGACACGGACCCAGATTTCCTTCCAAAGGGTCAAAAAACGCAGCCAAACTCGGACTTTTTCGATCTGCCCGAGTCTGTGCGGCTATAGGCAAGCGGTAGTACCGTTCTGGGCACGGTAGTACCGTTCCGGGCGGTAGTACCGCTCTAGTACCGCTTAGGGTCTCGGGATGCCAGAAACTTTTTCGTAAGCGGTAGTAGACGCGGTAGTAGGAGCGGTAGTACCGCTTATTGGAGCGGTAGTACCGTTCTCTGCTGTATCAGCAATCTTGTAACGGCCGTAACTTTTGCATACGAACTCGGATTGAGACGATTTTTATACCAAAATCGACCGATTCGACGAGACAAAGACAATCCGTGTAGAAACTTTTCTCATATAAGGCCGTCTTGGGGTCGTAATCAGCCGAATAGTGTTCTACATACACTTCAAACACAACTTCGGCCTTAGAGATGAGATCGGATGGCTATGGCTCAAATATCAAAGTTTCTCCTTTCGATGATACGGAACTTTCTCACCTTGAGCACTTTTCCATTTGAGGCCTTCTTAATTATGTTTTTGACCATGCCAAAATCTGGTGTCAACACAAGTGTGTTGACATACGAACGCGTCACGCGTACCCGCGGCGCCGAGGGAGATGCTCCGCAGCTCGCACCGTGGGAGGCCTGCCGGAAGCGCGATACGCAAGATAATCCGGCCGGCGCTTTTGACACCAGACGCCCCGGTTACTCGGGAGGGACCCCGTCAGAGTACCCGATGACGATTGGCTGCTCCAAGTCGTCCTTAACGCCCCTGGAGCCTCGTGGATCGCTGCCCTCCTTCACGAAGAACGAACGAAGAACGAGAAGAAAGATACAAGGGAGAGGGATAAAAGTAGGGTAAAAAGATGTAGATGTGTTTGTTCGATTGTGTGTTGTTTTAATCGGCCATCACCTCTTCTATTTAAGAGGGGGTTGGACTTCCCGTACAGGACACGGACCCAGATTTCCTTCCAAAGGGTCAAAAAACGCAGCCAAACTCGGACTTTTTCGATCTGCCCGAGTCTGTGCGGCTATAGGCAAGCGGTAGTACCGTTCTGGGCACGGTAGTACCGTTCCGGGCGGTAGTACCGCTCTAGTACCGCTTAGGGTCTCGGGATGCCAGAAACTTTTTCGTAAGCGGTAGTAGACGCGGTAGTAGGAGCGGTAGTACCGCTCAAGCGGTAGTACCGCTTATTGGAGCGGTAGTACCGTTCTCTGCTGTATCAGCAATCTTGTAACGGCCGTAACTTTTGCATACGAACTCGGATTGAGACGATTTTTATATCAAAATCGACCGATTCGACGAGACAAAGACAATCCGTGTAGAAACTTTTCTCATAGAAGGCCGTATTGGGGGCGTAATCAGCCGAATAGTGTTCTGCATACACTTCAAACACAACTTCGGCCTTAGAGATGAGATCGGATGGCTATGGCTCAAATATCAAAGTTTCTCCTTTCGATGATACGGAACTTTCTCACCTTGAGCACTTTTCCATTTGAGGCTTTCTTAGTTATGTTTTTGACCATGCCAAAATCTGGTGTCAACACAAGTGTGTTGACATACGAACGCGTCACGCGTACCCGCGACGCCGAGGGAGATGCTCCGCAGCTCGCACCGTGGGAGGCCTGCCGGAAGCGCGATACGCAAGACAATCCGGCCGGCGCTTTTGACACCAGACGCCCCGGTTACTCGGGAGGGACCCCGTCAGAGTACCCGATGACGATTGGCTGCTCCAAGTCGTCCTTAACGCCCCTGGAGCCTCGTGGATCGCTGCCCTCCTTCACGAAGAACGAACGAAGAACGAGAAGAAAGATACAAGGGAGAGGGATAAAAGTAGGGTAAAAAGATGTAGATGTGTTTGTTCGATTGTGTGTTGTTTTAATCGGCCATCACCTCTTCTATTTAAGAGGGGGTTGGACTTCCCGTACAGGACACGGACCCAGATTTCCTTCCAAAGGGTCAAAAAACGCAGCCAAACTCGGACTTTTTTGATCTGCCCGAGTCTGTGCGGCTATAGGCAAGCGGTAGTACCGTTCTGGGCACGGTAGTACCGTTTCGGGCGGTAGTACCGCTCTAGTACCGCTTAGGGTCTCGGGATGCCAGAAACTTTTTCGTAAGCGGTAGTAAACGCGGTAGTAGGAGCGGTAGTACCGCTCAAGCGGTAGTACCGCTTATTGGAGCGGTAGTACCGTTCTCTGCTGTATCAGCAATCTTGTAACGAACGTAACTTTTGCATACGAACTCGGATTGAGACGATTTTTATATCAAAATCGACCGATTCGACGAGACAAAGACAATCCGTGTAGAAACTTTTCTCATATAAGGCCGTCTTGGGGGCGTAATCAGCCGAATAGTGTTCTGCATACACTTCAAACACAACTTCGGCCTTAGAGATGAGATCGGATGGCTATGGCTCACATATCAAAGTTTCTCCTTTCGATGATACGGAACTTTCTCACCTTGAGCACTTTTCCATTTGAGGCCTTCTTAATTATGTTTTTGACCATGCCAAAATCTGGTGTCAACACAAGTGTGTTGACATACGAACGCGTCATGCGTACCCGCGGCGCCGAGGGAGATGCTCCGCAGCTCGCACCGTGGGAGGCCTGCCGGAAGCGCGATACGCAAGACAATCCGGCCGGCGCTTTTGACACCAGACGCCCCGGTTACTCGGGAGGGACCCCGTCAGAGTACCCGATGACGATTGGCTGCTCCAAGTCGTCCTTAACGCCCCTGGAGCCTCGTGGATCGCTGCCCTCCTTCACGAAGAACGAACGAAGAACGAGAAGAAAGATACAAGGGAGAGGGATAAAAGTAGGGTAAAAAGATGTAGATGTGTTTGTTCGATTGTGTGTTGTTTTAATCGGCCATCACCTCTTCTATTTAAGAGGGGGTTGGACTTGCCGTACAGGACACGGACCCAGATTTCCTTTCAAAGGGTCAAAAAACGCAGCCAAACTCGGACTTTTTCGATCTGCCCGAGTCTGTGCGGCTATAGGCAAGCGGTAGTACCGTTCTGGGCACGGTAGTACCGTTACGGGCGGTAGTACCGCTCTAGTACCGCTTAGGGTCTCGGGATGCCAAAAACTTTTTCGTAAGCGGTAGTAGACGCGGTAGTAGGAGCGGTAGTACCGCTCAAGCAGTAGTACCGCTTATTGGAGCGGTAGTACCGTTCTCTGCTGTATCAGCAATCTTGTAACGGCCGTAACTTTTGCATACGAACTCGGATTGAGACGATTTTTATATCAAAATCGACCGATTCGACGAGACAAAGACAATCCGTGTAGAAACTTTTCTCATATAAGGCCGTATTGGGGGCGTAATCAGCCGAATAGTGTTCTGCATACACTTCAAACACAACTTCGGCCTTAGAGATGAGATCGGATGGCTATGGCTCAAATATCAAAGTTTCTCCTTTCGATGATACGGAACTTTCTCACCTTGAGCACTTTTCCATTTGAGGCCTTCTTAATTATGTTTTTGACCATGCCAAAATCTGGTGTCAACACAAGTGTGTTGACATACGAACGCGTCACGCGTACCCGCGGCGCCGAGGGAGATGCTCCGCAGCTCGCACCGTGGGAGGCCTGCCGGAAGCGCGATACGCAAGACAATCCGGCCGGCGCTTTTGACACCAGACGCCCCGGTTACTCGGGAGGGACCCCGTCAGAGTACCCGATGACGATTGGCTGCTCCAAGTCGTCCTTAACGCCCCTGGAGCCTCATGGATCGCTGCCCTTCTTCACGAAGAACGAACGAAGAACGAGAAGAAAGATACAAGGGAGAGGGATAAAAGTAGGGTAAAAAGATGTAGATGTGTTTGTTCGATTGTGTGTTGTTTTAATCGGCCATCACCTCTTCTATTTAAGAGGGGGTTGGACTTCCCGTACAGGACACGGACCCAGATTTCCTTCCAAAGGGTCAAAAAACGCAGCCAAACTCGGACTTTTTCGATCTGCCCGAGTCTGTGCGGCTATAGGCAAGCGGTAGTACCGTTCTGGGCACGGTAGTACCGTTCCGGGCGGTAGTACCGCTCTAGTACCGCTTAGGGTCTCGGGATGCCAGAAACTTTTTCGTAAGCGGTAGTAGACGCGGTAGTAGGAGCGGTAGTACCGCTTATTGGAGCGGTAGTACCGTTCTCTGCTGTATCAGCAATCTTGTAACGGCCCTAACTTTTGCATACGAACTCGGATTGAGACGATTTTTATATCAAAATCGACCGATTCGACGAGACAAAGACAATCCGTGTAGAAACTTTTCTCATATAAGGACGTATTGGGGGCGTAATCAGCCGAATAGTGTTCTGCATACACTTCAAACACAACTTCGCCCTTAGAGATGAGATCGGATGGCTATGGCTCAAATTTCAAAGTTTCTCCTTTCGATGATACGGAACTTTCTCACCTTGAGCACTTTTCCATTTGAGGCTTTCTTAATTATGTTTTTGACCATGCCAAAATCTGGTGTCAACACAAGTGTGTTGACATACGAACGCGTCACGCGTACCCGCGGCGCCGAGGGAGATGCTCCGCAGCTCGCACCGTGGGAGGCCTGCCGGAAGCGCGATACGCAAGGCAATCCGGCCGGCGCTTTTGACACCAGACGCCCCGGTTACTCGGGAGGGACCCCGTCAGAGTACCCGATGACGATTGGCTGCTCCAAGTCGTCCTTAACGCCCCTGGAGCCTCGTGGATCGCTGCCCTCCTTCACGAAGAACGAACGAAGAACGAGAAGAAAGATACAAGGGAGAAGGATAAAAGTAGGGTAAAAAGATGTAGATGTGTTTGTTCGATTGTGTGTTGTTTTAATCGGCCATCACCTCTTCTATTTAAGAGGGGGTTGGACTTCCCGTACAGGACACGGACCCAGATTTCCTTTCAAAGGGTCAAAAAACGCAGCCAAACTCGGACTTTTTCGATCTGCCCGAGTCTGTGCGGCTATAGGCAAGCGGTAGTACCGTTCTGGGCACGGTAGTACCGTTCCGGGCGGTAGTACCGCTCTAGTACCGCTTAGGGTCTCGGGATGCCAGAAACTTTTTCGTAAGCGGTAGTAGACGCGGTAGTAGGAGCGGTAGTACCGCTCAAGCGGTAGTACCGCTTATTGGAGCCGTAGTACCGTTCTCTGCTGTATCAGCAATCTTGTAACGGCCGTAACTTTTGCATACGAACTCGGATTGTGACGATTTTTATATCAAAATCGACCGATTCGACGAGACAAAGACAATCCGTGTAGAAACTTTTCTCATATAAGGCCGTATTGGGGGCGTAATCAGCCGAATAGTGTTCTGCATACACTTCAAACACAACTTCGCCCTTAGAGATGAGATCGGATGGCTATGGCCCAAATATCAAAGTTTCTCCTTTCGATGATACGGAACTTTCTCACCTTGAGCACTTTTCCATTTGAGGCCTTCTTAATTATGTTTTTGACCATGCCAAAATCTGGTGTCAACACAAGTGTGTTGACATACGAACGCGTCACGCGTACCCGCGGCGCCGAGGGAGATGCTCCGCAGCTCGCACCGTGGGAGGCCTGCCGGAAGCGCGATACGCAAGACAATCCGGCCGGCGCTTTTGACACCAGACGCCCCGGTTACTCGGGAGGGACCCCGTCAGAGTACCCGATGACGATTGGCTGCTCCAAGTCGTCCTTAACGCCCCTGGAGCCTCGTGGATCGCTGCCCTCCTTCACGAAGAACGAACGAAGAACGAGAAGAAAGATACAAGGGAGAGGGATAAAAGTAGGGTAAAAAGATGTAGATGTGTTTGTTCGATTGTGTGTTGTTTTAATCGGGCATCACCTCTTCTATTTAAAAGGGGGTTGGACTTCCCGTACAGGACACGGACCCAGATTTCCTTCCAAAGGGTCAAAAAACGCAGCCAAACTCGGACTTTTTCGATCTGCCCGAGTCTGTGCGGCTATAGGCAAGCGGTAGTACCGTTCTGGGCACGGTAGTACCGTTCCGGGCGGTAGTACCGCTCTAGTACCGCTTAGGGTCTCGGGATGCCAGAAACTTTTTCGTAAGCGGTAGTAGACGCGGTAGTAGGAGCGGTAGTACCGCTTATTGGAGCGGTAGTACCGTTCTCTGCTGTATCAGCAATCTTGTAACGGCCGTAACTTTTGCATACGAACTCGGATTGAGACGATTTTTATATCAAAATCGACCGATTCGACGAGACAAAGGCAATCCGTGTAGAAACTTTTCTCATATAAGGACGTATTGGGGGCGTAATCAGCCGAATAGTGTTCTGCATACACTTCAAACACAACTTCGCCCTTAGAGATGAGATCGGATGGCTATGGCTCAAATATCAAAGTTTCTCCTTTCGATGATACGGAACTTTCTCACCTTGAGCACTTTTCCATTTGAGGCCTTCTTAATTATGTTTTTGACCATGCCAAAATCTGGTGTCAACACAAGTGTGTTGACATACGAACGCGTCACGCGTACCCGCGGCGCCGAGGGAGATGCTCCGCAGCTCGCACCGTGGGAGGCCTGCCGGAAGCGCGATACGCAAGACAATCCGGCCGGCGCTTTTGACACCAGACGCCCCGGTTACTCGGGAGGGACCCCGTCAGAGTACCCGATGACGATTGGCTGCTCCAAGTCGTCCTTAACGCCCCTGGAGCCTCGTGGATCGCTGCCCTCCTTCACGAAGAACGAACGAAGAACGAGAAGAAAGATACAAGGGAGAGGGATAAAAGTAGGGTAAAAAGATGTAGATGTGTTTGTTCGATTGTGTGTTGTTTTAATCGGCCATCACCTCTTCTATTTAAGAGGGGGTTGGACTTCCCGTACAGGACACGGACCTAGATTTCCTTCCAAAGGGTCAAAAAAACGCAGCCAAACTCGGACTTTTTCGATCTGCCCGAGTCTGTGCGGCTATAGGCAAGCGGTAGTACCGTTCTGGGCACGGTAGTACCGTTCCGGGCGGTAGTACCGCTCTAGTACCGCTTAGGGTCTCGGGATGCCAGAAACTTTTTCGTAAGCGGTAGTAGACGCGGTAGTAGGAGCGGTAGTACCGCTCAAGCGGTAGTACCGCTTATTGGAGCGGTAGTACCGTTCTCTGCTGTATCAGCAATCTTGTAACGGCCGTAACTTTTGCATACGAACTCGGATTGTGACGATTTTTATATCAAAATCGACCGATTCGACGAGACAAAGACAATCCGTGTAGAAACTTTTCTCATATAAGGCCGTATTGGGGGCGTAATCAGCCGAATAGTGTTCTGCATACACTTCAAACACAACTTCGCCCTTAGAGATGAGATCGGATGGCTATGGCCCAAATATCAAAGTTTCTCCTTTCGATGATACGGAACTTTCTCACCTTGACCACTTTTCCATTTGAGGCCTTCTTAATTATGTTTTTGACCATGCCAAAATCTGGTGTCAACACAAGTGTGTTGACATACGAACGCGTCACGCGTAACCGCGGCGCCGAGGGAGATGCTCCGCAGCTCGCACCGTGGGAGGCCTGCCGGAAGCGCGATACGCAAGACAATCCGGCCGGCGCTTTTGACACCAGACGCCCCGGTTACTCGGGAGGGACCCCGTCAGAGTACCCGATGACGATTGGCTGCTCCAAGTCGTCCTTAACGCCCCTAGAGCCTCGTGGATCGCTGCCCTCCTTCACGAAGAACGAACGAAGAACGAGAAGAAAGATACAAGGGAGAGGGATAAAAGTAGGGTAAAAAGATGAAGATGTGTTTGTTCGATTGTGTGTTGTTTTAATCGGCCATCACCTCTTCTATTTAAGAGGGGGTTGGACTTCCCGTACAGGACACGGACCCAGATTTCCTTCCAAAGGGTCAAAAAACGCAGCCAAACTCGGACTTTTTCGATCTGCCCGAGTCTGTGCGGCTATAGGCAAGCGGTAGTACCGTTCTGGGCACGGTAGTACCGTTCCGGGCGGTAGTACCGCTCTAGTACCGCTTAGGTTCTCGGGATGCCAGAAACTTTTTCGTAAGCGGTAGTAGACGCGGTAGTAGGAGCGGTAGTACCGCTCAAGCGGTAGTACCGCTTATTGGAGCGGTAGTACCGTTCTCTGCTGTATCAGCAATCTTGTAACGGCCGTAACTTTTACATACGAACTCGGATTGAGACGTTTTTTATATCAAAATCGACCGATTCGACGAGACAAAGACAATCCGTGTAGAAACTTTTCTCATATAAGGCCGTCTTGGGGGCGTAATCAGCCGAATAGTGTTCTGCATACACTTCAAACACAACTTCGGCCTTAGAGATGAGATCGGATGGCTATGGCTCAAATATCAAAGTTTCTCCTTTCGATGATACGGAATTTCTCACCTTGAGCACTTTTCCATTTGTGGCCTTCCTAATTATGTTTTTAACCATGCCAAAATCTGGTGTCAACACAAGTGTGTTGACATAAGAACGCGTCACGCGTACCCGCGGCGCCGAGGGAGATGCTCCGCAGCTCGCACCGTGGGAGGCCTGCCGGAAGCGCGATACGCAAGACAATCCGGCCGGCGCTTTTGACACCAGACGCCCCGGTTACTCGGGAGGGACCCCGTCAGAGTACCCGATGACGATTGGCTGCTCCAAGTCGTCCTTAACGCCCCTGGAGCCTCGTGGATCGCTGCCCTCCTTCACGAAGAACGAACGAAGAACGAGAAGAAAGATACAAGGGAGAGGGATAAAAGTAGGGTAAAAAGATGTAGATGTGTTTGTTCGATTGTGTGTTGTTTTAATCGGCCATCACCTCTTCTATTTAAGAGGGGGTTGGACTTCCCGTACAAGACACGGACCCAGATTTCCTTCCAAAGGGTCAAAAAACGCAGCCAAACTCGGATTTTTTCGATCTGCCGAGTCTGTGCGGCTATAGGCAAGCGGTAGTACCGTTCTGGGCACGGTAGTACCGTTCCGGGCGGTAGTACCGCTCTAGTACCGCTTAGGGTCTCGGGATGCCAGAAACTTTTTCGTAAGCGGTAGTAGACGCGGTAGTAGGAGCGGTAGTACCGCTCAAGCGGTATTACCGATTATTGGAGCGGTAGTACCGTTCTCTGCTGTATCAGCAATCTTGTAACGGCCGTAACTTTTGCATACGAACTCGGATTGTGACGATTTTTATATCAAAATCGACCGATTCGACGAGACAAAGACAATCCGTGTAGAAACGTTTCTCATATAAGGCCGTCTTGGGGGCGTAATCAGCCGAATAGTGTTCTGCATACACTTCAAACACAACTTCGGCCTTAGAGATGAGATCGGATGGCTATGGCTCAAATATCAAAGTTTCTCCTTTCGATGATACGGAACTTTCTCACCTTGAGCACTTTTCCATTTGAGGCCTTCTTAATTATGTTTTTGACCATGCCAAAATCTGGTGTCAACACAAGTGTGTTGACATACGAACGCGTCACGCGTACCCGCGGCGCCGAGGGAGATGCTCCGCAGCTCGCACCGTGGGAGGCCTGCCGGAAGCGCGATACGCAAGACAATCCGGCCGGCGCTTTTGACACCAGACGCCCCGGTTACTCGGGAGGGACCCCGTCAGAGTACCCGATGACGATTGGCTGCTCCAAGTCGTCCTTAACGCCCCTGGAGCCTCGTGGATCGCTGCCCTCCTTCACGAAGAACGAACGAAGAACGAGAAGAAAGATACAAGGGAGAGGGATAAAAGTAGGGTAAAAAGATGTAGATGTGTTTGTTCGATTGTGTGTTGTTTTAATCGGGCATCACCTCTTCTATTTAAAAGGGGGTTGGACTTCCCGTACAGGACACGGACCCAGATTTCCTTCCAAAGGGTCAAAAAACGCAGCCAAACTCGGACTTTTTCGATCTGCGCGAGTCTGTGCGGCTATAGGCAAGCGGTAGTACCGTTCTGGGCACGGTAGTACCGTTCCGGGCGGTAGTACCGCTCTAGTACCGCTTAGGGTCTCGGGATGCCAGAAACTTTTTCGTAAGCGGTAGTAGACGCGGTAGTAGGAGCGGTAGTACCGCTTATTGGAGCGGTAGTACCGTTCTCTGCTGTATCAGCAATCTTGTAACGGCCGTAACTTTTGCATACGAACTCGGATTGAGACGATTTTTATATCAAAATCGACCGATTCGACGAGACAAAGACAATCCGTGTAGAAACTTTTCTCATATAAGGACGTATTGGGGGCGTAATCAGCCGAATAGTGTTCTGCATACACTTCAAACACAACTTCGCCCTTAGAGATGAGATCGGATGGCTATGGCTCAAATATCAAAGTTTCTCCTTTCGATGATACGGAACTTTCTCACCTTGAGCACTTTTCCATTTGAGGCCTTCGTAATTATGTTTTTGACCATGCCAAAATCTGGTGTCAACACAAGTGTGTTGACATACGAACGCGTCACGCGTACCCGCGGCGCCGAGGGAGATGCTCCGCAGCTCGCACCGTGGGAGGCCTGCCGGAAGCGCGATACGCAAGACAATCCGGCCGGCGCTTTTGACACCAGACGCCCCGGTTACTCGGGAGGGACCCCGTCAGAGTACCCGATGACGATTGGCTGCTCCAAGTCGTCCTTAACGCCCCTGGAGCCTCGTGGATCGCTGCCCTCCTTCACGAAGAACGAACGAAGAACGAGAAGAAAGATACAAGGGAGAGGGATAAAAGTAGGGTAAAAAGATGTAGATGTGTTTGTTCGATTGTGTGTTGTTTTAATCGGCCATCACCTCTTCTATTTAAGAGGGGGTTGGACTTCCCGTACAGGACACGGACCTAGATTTCCTTCCAAAGGGTCAAAAAACGCAGCCAAACTCGGACTTTTTCGATCTGCCCGAGTCTGTGCGGCTATAGGCAAGCGGTAGTACCGTTCTGGGCACGGTAGTACCGTTCCGGGCGGTAGTACCGCTCTAGTACCGCTTAGGGTCTCGGAATGCCAGAAACTTTTTCGTAAGCGGTAGTAGACGCGGTAGTAGGAGCGGTAGTACCGCTCAAGCGGTAGTACCGCTTATTGGAGCGGTAGTACCGTTCTCTACTGTATCAGCAATCTTGTAACGGCCGTAACTTTTGCATACGAACTCGGATTGTGACGATTTTTATATCAAAATCGACCGATTCGACGAGACAAAGACAATCCGTGTAGAAACTTTTCTCATATAAGGCCGTATTGGGGGCGTAATCAGCCGAATAGTGTTCTGCATACACTTCAAACACAACTTCGCCCTTAGAGATGAGATCGGATGGCTATGGCCCAAATATCAAAGTTTCTCCTTTCGATGATACGGAACTTTCTCACCTTGAGCACTTTTCCATTTGAGGCCTTCTTAATTATGTTTTTGACCATGCCAAAATCTGGTGTCAACACAAGTGTGTTGACATACGAACGCGTCACGCGTAACCGCGGCGCCGAGGGAGATGCTCCGCAGCTCGCACCGTGGGAGGCCTGCCGGAAGCGCGATACGCAAGACAATCCGGCCGGCGCTTTTGACACCAGACGCCCCGGTTACTCGGGAGGGACCCCGTCAGAGTACCCGATGACGATTGGCTGCTCCAAGTCGTCCTTAACGCCCCTGGAGCCTCGTGGATCGCTGCCCTCCTTCACGAAGAACGAACGAAGAACGAGAAGAAAGATACAAGGGAGAGGGATAAAAGTGGGGTAAAAAGATGTAGATGTGTTTGTTCGATTGTGTGTTGTTTTAATCGGCCATCACCTCTTCTATTTAAGAGGGGGTTGGACTTCCCGTACAGGACACGGACCCAGATTTCCTTCCAAAGGGTCAAAAAACGCAGCCAAACTCGGACTTTTTCGATCTGCCCGAGTCTGTGCGGCTATAGGCAAGCGGTAGTACCGTTCTGGGCACGGTAGTACCGTTCCGGGAGGTAGTACCGCTCTAGTACCGCTTAGGTTCTCGGGATGCCAGAAACTTTTTCGTAAGCGGTAGTAGACGCGGTAGTAGGAGCGGTAGTACCGCTCAAGCGGTAGTACCGCTTATTGGAGCGGTAGTACCGTTCTCTGCTGTATCAGCAATCTTGTAACGGCCGTAACTTTTACATACGAACTCGGATTGAGACGTTTTTTATATCAAAATCGACCGATTCGACGAGACAAAGACAATCCGTGTAGAAACTTTTCTCATATAAGGCCGTCTTGGGGGCGTAATCAGCCGAATAGTGTTCTGCATACACTTCAAACACAACTTCGGCCTTAGAGATGAGATCGGATGGCTATGGCTCAAATATCAAAGTTTCTCCTTTCGATGATACGGAATTTCTCACCTTGAGCACTTTTCCATTTGTGGCCTTCCTAATTATGTTTTTAACCATGCCAAAATCTGGTGTCAACACAAGTGTGTTGACATAAGAACGCGTCACGCGTACCCGCGGCGCCGAGGGAGATGCTCCGCAGCTCGCACCGTGGGAGGCCTGCCGGAAGCGCGATACGCAAGACAAT
Source organism: Elymus sibiricus (assembly GCA_039707655.1). Classification (NCBI taxonomy): domain Eukaryota; kingdom Viridiplantae; phylum Streptophyta; class Magnoliopsida; order Poales; family Poaceae; genus Elymus; species Elymus sibiricus. The sequence goes on along the minus strand of CM077667.1, from coordinate 312,647,265 downwards.
CCGGCCGGCGCTTTTGACACCAGACGCCCCGGTTACTCGGGAGGGACCCCGTCAGAGTACCCGATGACGATTGGCTGCTCCAAGTCGTCCTTAACGCCCCTGGAGCCTCGTGGATCGCTGCCCTCCTTCACGAAGAACGAACGAAGAACGAGAAGAAAGATACAAGGGAGAGGGATAAAAGTAGGGTAAAAAGATGTAGATGTGTTTGTTCGATTGTGTGTTGTTTTAATCGGCCATCACCTCTTCTATTTAAGAGGGGGTTGGACTTCCCGTACAAGACACGGACCCAGATTTCCTTCCAAAGGGTCAAAAAACGCAGTCAAACTCGGACTTTTTCGATCTGCCGAGTCTGTGCGGCTATAGGCAAGCGGTAGTACCGTTCTGGGCACGGTAGTACCGTTCCGGGCGGTAGTACCGCTCTAGTACCGCTTAGGGTCTCGGGATGCCAGAAACTTTTTCGTAAGCGGTAGTAGACGCGGTAGTAGGAGCGGTAGTACCGCTCAAGCGGTATTACCGATTATTGGAGCGGTAGTACCGTTCTCTGCTGTATCAGCAATCTTGTAACGGCCGTAACTTTTGCATACGAACTCGGATTGTGACGATTTTTATATCAAAATCGACCGATTCGACGAGACAAAGACAATCCGTGTAGAAACGTTCCTCATATAAGGCCGTCTTGGGGGCGTAATCAGCCGAATAGTGTTCTGCATACACTTCAAACACAACTACGGCCTTAGAGATGAGATCGGATGGCTATGGCTCACATATCAAAGTTTCTCCTTTCGATGATACGGAAGTTTCTCACCTTGAGCACTTTTCCATTTGAGGCCTTCTTAATTATGTTTTTGACCATGCCAAAATCTTGTGTCAACACAAGTGTGTTGACATACGAACGCGTCACGCGTACCCGCGGCGCCGAGGGAGATGCTCCGCAGCTCGCACCGTGGGAGGCCTGCCGGAAGCGCGATACGCAAGACAATCCGGCCGGCGCTTTTGACACCAGACGCCCCGGTTACTCGGGAGGGACCCCGTCAGAGTACCCGATGACGATTAGCTGCTCCAAGTCGTCCTTAACGCTCCTGGAGCCTCGTGGATCGCTGCCCTCCTTCACGAAGAACGAGAAGAAAGATACAAGGGAGAAGGATAAAAGTAGGGTAAAAAGATGTAGATGTGTTTGTTCGATTGTGTGTTGTTTTAATCGGCCATCACCTCTTCTATTTAAGAGGGGGTTGGACTTCCCGTACAGGACACGGACCCAGATTTCCTTCCAAAGGGTCAAAAAACGCAGCCAAACTCGGACTTTTTCGATCTGCCGAGTCTGTGCGGCTATAGGCAAGCAGTAGTACCGTTCTGGGCACGGTAGTACCGTTCCGGGCGGTAGTACCGCTTAGGGTCTCGGGATGCCAGAAACTTTTTCGTAAGCGGTAGTAGACGCGGTAGTAGGAGCGGTAGTACCGCTCAAGCGGTAGTACCGCTTATTGGAGCGGTAGTACCGTTCTCTACTGTATCAGCAATCTTGTAACGGCCGTAACTTTTGCATACGAACTCGGATTGAGACGATTTTTATATCAAAATCGACCGATTCGACGAGACAAAGACAATCCGTGTAGAAACTTTTCTCATATAAGGCCGTATTAGGGGCGTAATCAGCTGAATAGTGTTCTGCATACACTTCAAACACAACTTCGGCCTTAGAGATGAGATCGGATGGCTATGGCTCAAATATCAAAGTTTCTCCTTTCGATGATACGGAACTTGCTCACCTTGAGCACTTTTCCATTTGAGGCCTTCTTAATTATGTTTTTGACCATGCCAAAATCTGGTGTCAACACAAGTGTGTTGACATACGAACTCGTCACGCATACCCGCGGCGCCGAGGGAGATGCTCCGCAGCTCGCACCGTGGGAGGCCTGCCGGAAGCGCGATACGCAAGACAATCCGGCCGGCGCTTTTGACATCAGACGCCCCGGTTACTCGGGAGGGACCCCGTCAGAGTACCCGATGACGATTGGCTGCTCCAAGTCGTCCTTAACGCCCCTGGAGCCTCATGGATCGCTGCCCTCCTTCACGAAGAACGAACGAAGAACGAGAAGAAAGATACAAGGGAGAAGGATAAAAGTAGGGTAAAAAGATGTAGATGTGTTTGTTCGATTGTGTGTTGTTTTAATCGGCCATCACCTCTTCTATTTAAGAGGGGGTTGGACTTCCCGTACAGGACACGGACCTAGATTTCCTTCCAAAGGGTCAAAAAACGCAGCCAAACTCGGACTTTTTCAATCTGCCCGAGTCTGTGCGGCTATAGGCAAGCGGTAGTACCGTTCTGGGCACGGTAGTACCGTTCCGGGCGGTAGTACCGCTCTAGTACCGCTTAGGGTCTCGGGATGCCAGAAACTTTTTCGTAAGCGGTAGTAGACGCGGTAGTAGGAGCGGTAGTACCGCTCAAGCGGTAGTACCGCTTATTGGAGCGGTAGTACCGCTTATTGGAGCGGTAGTATCGTTCTTTGCTGTATCAGCAGTCTTGTAACGGCCGTAACTTTTGCATACGAACTCGGATTGTGACGATTTTTATATCAAAATCGACCGATTCGACGAGACAAAGACAATCCGTGTAGAAACTTTTCTCATAAAAGGCCGTATTGGGGGTGTAATCAGCCGAATAGTGTTCTGCATACACTTCAAACACAACTTCGCCCTTAGAGATGAGATCGGATGGCTATGGCCCAAATATCAAAGTTTCTCCTTTCGATGATACGGAACTTTCTCACCTTGAGCACTTTTCCATTTGAGGCCTTCTTAATTATGTTTTTGACCATGCCAAAATCTGGTGTCAACACAAGTGTGTTGACATACGAACGCGTCACGCGTACCCGCGGCGCCGAGGGAGATGCTCCGCAGCTCGCACCGTGGGAGGCCTGCCGGAAGCGCGATACGCAAGACAATCCGGCCGGCGCTTTTGACACCAGACGCCCCGGTTACTCGGGAGGGACCCCGTCAGAGTACCCGATGACGATTGGCTGCTCCAAGTCGTCCTTAACGCCCCTGGAGCCTCGTGGATCGCTGCCCTCCTTCACGAAGAACGAACGAAGAACGAGAAGAAAGATACAAGGGAGAGGGATAAAAGTAGGGTAAAAAGATGTAGATGTGTTTGTTCGATTGTGTGTTGTTTTAATCGGCCATCACCTCTTCTATTTAAGAGGGGGTTGGACTTCCCGTACAGGACACGGACCCAGATTTCCTTCCAAAGGGTCAAAAAACGCAGCCAAACTCGGACTTTTTCGATCTGCCCGAGTCTGTGCGGCTATAGGCAAGCGGTAGTACCGTTCTGGGCACGGTAGTACCGTTCCGGGCGGTAGTACCGCTCTAGTACCGCTTAGGGTCTCGGGATGCCAGAAACTTTTTCGTAAGCGGTAGTAGACGCGGTAGTAGGAGCGGTAGTACCGCTCAAGCGGTAGTACCGCTTATTGGAGCGGTAGTACCGTTCTCTGCTGTATCAGCAATCTTGTAACGGCCGTAACTTTTACATACGAACTCGGATTGAGACGTTTTATATCAAAATCGACCGATTCGACGAGACAAAGACAATCCGTGTAGAAACTTTTCTCATATAAGGCCGTCTTGGGGGCATAATCAGCCGAATAGTGTTCTGCATACACTTCAAACACAACTTCGGCCTTAGAGATGAGATCGGATGGCTATGGCTCAAATATCAAAGTTTCTCCTTTCGATGATACGGAACTTTCTCACCTTGAGCACTTTTCCATTTGTGGCCTTTCTAATTATGTTTTTAACTATGCCAAAATCTGGTGTCAACACAAGTGTGTTGACATAAGAACGCGTCACGCGTACCCGCGGCGCCGAGGGAGATGCTCCGCAGCTCGCACCGTGGGAGGCCTGCCGGAAGCGCGATACGCAAGACAATCCGGCCGGCGCTTTTGACACCAGACGCCCCGGTTACTCGGGAGGGACCCCGTCAGAGTACCCGATGACGATTGGCTGCTCCAAGTCGTCCTTAACGCCCCTGGAGCCTCGTGGATCGCTGCCCTCCTTCACGAAGAACGAACGAAGAACGAGAAGAAAGATACAAGGGAGAGGAATAAAAGTTGGGTAAAAAGATGTAGATGTGTTTGTTCGATTGTGTGTTGTTTTAATCGGCCATCACCTCTTCTATTTAAGAGGGGGTTGGACTTCCCGTACAAGACACGGACCCAGATTTCCTTCCAAAGGGTCAAAAAACGCAGCCAAACTCGGACTTTTTCGATCTGCCGAGTCTGTGCGGCTATAGGCAAGCGGTAGTACCGTTCTGGGCACGGTAGTACCGTTCCGGGCGGTAGTACCGCTCTAGTACCGCTTAGGGTCTCGGGATGCCAGAAACTTTTTCGTAAGCGGTAGTAGACGCGGTAGTAGGAGCGGTAGTACCGCTCAAGCGGTAGTACCGATTATTGGAGCGGTAGTACCGTTCTCTGCTGTATCAGCAATCTTGTAACGGCCGTTACTTTTGCATACGAACTCGGATTGTGACGATTTTTATATCAAAATCGACCGATTCGACGAGACAAAGACAATCCGTGTAGAAACTTTTCTCATATAAGGCCGTCTTGGGGGCGTAATCAGCCGAATAGTGTTCTGCATACACTTCAAACACAACTTCGGCCTTAGAGATGAGATCGGATGGCTATGGCTCACATATCAAAGTTTCTCCTTTCGATGATACGGAACTTTCTCACCTTGAGCACTTTTCCATTTGAGGCCTTCTTAATTATGTTTTTGACCATGCCAAAATCTTGTGTCAACACAAGTGTGTTGACATACGAACGCGTCACGCGTACCCGCGGCGCCGAGGGAGATGCTCCGCAGCTCGCACCGTGGGAGGCCTGCCGGAAGCGCGATACGCAAGACAATCCGGCCGGCGCTTTTGACACCAGACGCCCCGGTTACTCGGGAGGGACCCCGTCAGAGTACCCGATGACGATTAGCTGCTCCAAGTCGTCCTTAGCGCTCCTGGAGCCTCGTGGATCGCTGCCCACCTTCACGAAGAACGAGAAGAAAGATACAAGGGAGAGGGATAAAAGTAGGGTAAAAAGATGTAGATGTGTTTGTTCGATTGTGTGTTGTTTTAATCGGCCATCACCTCTTCTATTTAAGAGGGGGTTGGACTTCCCGTACAGGACACGGACCTAGATTTCCTTCCAAAGGGTCAAAAAACGCTGCCAAACTCGGACTTTTTCGATCTGCCGAGTCTGTGCGGCTATAGGCAAGCGGTAGTACCGTTCTGGGCACGGTAGTACCGTTCCGGGCGGTAGTACCGCTCTAGTACCGCTTAGGGTCTCGGGATGCCAGAAACTTTTTCGTAAGCGGTAGTAGACGCGGTAGTAGGAGCGGTAGTACCGCTCAAGCGGTAGTACCGCTTATTGGAGCGGTAGTACCGTTCTCTACTGTATCAGCAATCTTGTAACGGCCGTAACTTTTGCATACGAACTCGGATTGAGACGATTTTTATATCAAAATCGACCGATTCGACGAGACAAAGACAATCCGTGTAGAAACTTTTCTCATATAAGGCCGTATTAGGGGCGTAATCAGCCGAATAGTGTTCTGCATACACTTCAAACACAACTTCGGCCTTAGAGATGAGATCGGATGGCTATGGCTCAAATATCAAAGTTTCTCCTTTCGATGATACGGAACTTTCTCACCTTGAGCACTTTTCCATTTGAGGCCTTCTTAATTATGTTTTTGACCATGCCAAAATCTGGTGTCAACACAAGTGTGTTGACATACGAACGCGTCACGCGTACCCGCGGCGCCGAGGGAGATGCTCCGCAGCTCGCACCGTGGGAGGCCTGCCGGAAGCGCGATACGCAAGACAATCCGGCCGGCGCTTTTGACACCAGACGCCCCGGTTACTCGGGAGGGACCCCGTCAGAGTACCCGATGACGATTGGCTGCTCCAAGTCGTCCTTAACGCCCCTGGAGCCTCGTGGATCGCTGCCCTCATTCACGAAGAACGAACGAAGAACGAGAAGAAAGATACAAGGGAGAGGGATAAAAGTAGGGTAAAAAGATGTAGATGTGTTTGTTCGATTGTGTGTTGTTTTAATCGGCCATCACCTCTTCTATTTAAGAGGGGGTTGGACTTCCCGTACAGGACACGGACCCAGATTTCCTTCCAAAGGGTCAAAAAACGCAGCCAAACTCGGACTTTTTCGATCTGCCGAGTCTGTGCGGCTATAGGCAAGCGGTAGTACCGTTCTGGGCACGGTAGTACCGTTCCGGGCGGTAGTACCGCTCTAGTACCGCTTAGGGTCTCGGGATGCCAGAAACTTTTTCGTAAGCGGTAGTAGACGCGGTAGTAGGAGCGGTAGTACCGTTCTCTACTGTATCAGCAATCTTGTAACGGCCGTAACTTTTGCATACGAACTCGGATTGTGACGATTTTTATATCAAAATCGACCGATTCGACGAGACAAAGACAATCCGTGTAGAAACTTTTCTCATATAAGGCCGTCTTGGGGGCGTAATCAGCCGAATAGTGTTCTGCATACACTTCAAACACAACTTCGGCCTTAGAGATGAGATCGGAAGGCTATGGCTCAAATATCAAAGTTTCTCCTTTCGATGATACGGAACTTTCTCACCTTGAGCACTTTTCCATTTGAGGCCTTCTTAATTATGTTTTTGACCATGCCAAAATCTTGTGTCAACACAAGTGTGTTGACATACGAACGCGTCACGCGTACCCGCGGCGCCGAGGGAGATGCTCCGCAGCTCGCACCGTGGGAGGCCTGCCGGAAGCGCGATACGCAAGACAATCCGGCCGGTGCTTTTGACACCAGACGCCCCGGTTACTCGGGAGGGACCCCGTTAGAGTACCCGATGACGATTAGCTACTCCAAGTCCTCCTTAACGCTCCTGGAGCCTCGTGGATCGCTGCCCTCCTTCACGAAGAACGAGAAGAAAGATACAAGGGAGAGGGATAAAAATAGGGTAAAAAGATGTAGATGTGTTTGTTCGATTGTGTGTTGTTTTAATCGGCCATCACCTCTTCTATTTAAGAGGCGGTTGGACTTCCCGTACAGGACACGGACCCAGATTTCCTTCCAAAGGGTCAAAAAACGCAGCCAAACTCGGACTTTTTCGATCTGCCGAGTCTGTGCGGCTATAGGCAAGCGGTAGTACCGTTCTGGGCACGGTAGTACCGTTCCGGGCGGTAGTACCGCTCTAGTACCGCTTAGGGTCTCGGGATGCCAGAAACTTTTTCGTAAGCGGTAGTAGACGCGGTAGTAGGAGCGGTAGTACCGCTCAAGCGGTAGTACCGCTTATTGGAGCGGTAGTACCGTTCTCTATTGTATCAGCAATCTTGTAACGGCCGTAACTTTTGCATACGAACTCGGATTGAGACGATTTTTATATCAAAATCGACCGATTCGACGAGACAAAGACAATCCGTGTAGAAACTTTTCTCATATAAGGCCGTATTGGGGGCGTAATCAGCCGAATAGTGTTCTGCATACACTTCAAACACAACTTCGGCCTTAGAGATGAGATCGGATGGCTATGGCTCAAATATCAAAGTTTCTCCTTTCGATGATACGAAACTTTCTCACCTTGAGCACTTTTCCATTTGAGGCCTTCTTAATTATGTTTTTGACCATGCCAAAATCTTGTGTCAACACAAGTGTGTTGACATACGAACGCGTCACGCGTACCCGCGGCGCCGAGGGAGATGCTCCGCAGCTCGCACCGTGGGAGGCCTGCCGGAAGCGCGATACGCAAGACAATCCGGCCGGCGCTTTTGACACCAGACGCCCCGGTTACTCGGGAGGGACCCCGTCAGAGTACCCGATGACGATTGGCTGCTCCAAGTCATCCTTAACGCCCCTGGAGCCTCGTGGATCGCTGCCCTCCTTCACGAAGAACGAACGAAGAACGAGAAGAAAGATACAAGGGAGAGGGATAAAAGTAGGGTAAAAAGATGTAGATGTGTTTGTTCGATTGTGTGTTGTTTTAATCGGCCATCACCTCTTCTATTTAAGAGGGGGTTGGACTTCCCGTACAGGACACGGACCCAGATTTCCTTCCAAAGGGTCAAAAAACGCAGCCAAACTCGGACTTTTTCGATCTGCCGAGTCTGTGCGGCTATAGGCAAGCGGTAGTACCGTTCTGGGCACGGTAGTACTGTTCCGGGCGGTAGTACCGCTCTAGTACCGCTTAGGGTCTCGGGATGCCAGAAACTTTTTCGTAAGCGGTAGTAGACGCGGTAGTAGGAGCGGTAGTACCGCTCAAGCGGTAGTACCGCTTATTGGAGCGGTAGTACCGTTCTCTATTGTATCAGCAATCTTGTAACGGCCGTAACTTTTGCATACGAACTCGGATTGAGACGATTTTTATATCAAAATCGACCGATTCGACGAGACAAAGACAATCTGTGTAGAAACTTTTCTCATATAAGGCCGTATTGGGGGCGTAATCAGCCGAATAGTGTTCTGCATACACTTCAAACACAACTTCGGCCTTAGAGATGAGATCGGATGGCTATGGCTCAAATATCAAAGTTTCTCCTTTCGATGATACGAAACTTTCTCACCTTGAGCACTTTTCCATTTGAGGCATTCTTAATTATGTTTTTGACCATGCCAAAATCTTGTGTCAACACAAGTGTGTTGACATACGAACGCGTCACGCGTACCCGCGGCGCCGAGGGAGATGCTCCGCAGCTCGCACCGTGGGAGGCCTGCCGGAAGCGCGATACGCAAGACAATCCGGCCGGCGCTTTTGACACCAGACGCCCCGGTTACTCGGGAGGGACCCCGTCAGAGTACCCGATGACGATTGGCTGCTCCAAGTCATCCTTAACGCCCCTGGAGCCTCGTGGATCGCTGCCCTCCTTCACGAAGAACGAACGAAGAACGAGAAGAAAGATACAAGGGAGAGGGATAAAAGTAGGGTAAAAAGATGTAGATGTGTTTGTTCGATTGTGTGTTGTTTTAATCGGCCATCACCTCTTCTATTTAAGAGGGGGTTGGACTTCCCGTATAGGACACGGACCCAGATTTCCTTCCAAAGGGTCAAAAAACGCAGCCAAACTCGGACTTTTTCGATCTGCCGAGTCTGTGCGGCTATAGGCAAGCGGTAGTACCGTTCTGGGCACGGTAGTACCGTTCCGGGCGGTAGTACCGCTCTAGTACCGCTTAGGGTCTTGGGATGCCAGAAACTTTTTCGTAAGCGGTAGTAGACGCGGTAGTTGGAGCGGTAGTACCGCTCAAGCGGTAGTACCGCTTATTGGAGCGGTAGTACCGTTCTCTATTGTATCAGCAATCTTGTAACGGCCGTAACTTTTGCATACGAACTCGGATTGAGACGATTTTTATATCAAAATCGACCGATTCGACGAGACAAAGAGAATCCGTGTAGAAACTTTTCTCATATAAGGCCGTATTGGGGGCGTAATCAGCCGAATAGTGTTCTGCATACACTTCAAACACAACTTCGGCCTTAGAGATGAGATCGGATGGCTATGGCTCAAATATCAAAGTTTCTCCTTTCGATGATACGAAACTTTCTCACCTTGAGCACTTTTCCATTTGAGGCCTTCTTAATTATGTTTTTGACCATGCCAAAATCTTGTGTCAACACAAGTGTGTTGACATACGAACGCGTCACGCGTACCCGCGGCGCCGAGGGAGATGCTCCGCAGCTCGCACCGTGGGAGGCCTGCCGGAAGCGCGATACGCAAGACAATCCGGCCGGCGCTTTTGACACCAGACGCCCCGGTTACTCGGGAGGGACCCCGTCAGAGTACCCGATGACGATTGGCTGCTCCAAGTCGTCCTTAACGCCCCTGGAGCCTCGTGGATCGCTGCCCTCCTTCACGAAGAACGAACGAAGAACGAGAAGAAAGATACAAGGGAGAGGGATAAAAATAGGGTAAAAAGATGTAGATGTGTTTGTTCGATTGTGTGTTGTTTTAATCGGCCATCACCTCTTCTATTTAAGAGGGGGTTGGACTTCCCGTACAGGACACGGACCCAGATTTCCTTCCAAAGGGTCAAAAAACGCAGCCAAACTCGGACTTTTTCGATCTGCCGAGTCTGTGCGGCTATAGGCAAGCGGTAGTACCGTTCTGGGCACGGTAGTACTGTTCCGGGCGGTAGTACCGCTCTAGTACCGCTTAGGGTCTCGGGATGCCAGAAACTTTTTCGTAAGCGGTAGTAGACGCGGTAGTAGGAGCGGTAGTACCGTTCTCTACTGTATCAGCAATCTTGTAACGGCCGTAACTTTTGCATACGAACTCGGATTGTGACGATTTTTATATCAAAATTGACCGATTCGACGAGACAAAGACAATCCGTGTAGAAACTTTTCTCATATAAGGCCGTCTTGGGGGCGTAATCAGCCGAATAGTGTTCTGCATACACTTCAAACACAACTTCGGCCTTAGAGATGAGATCGGATGGCTATGGCTCAAATATCAAAGTTTCTCCTTTCGATGATACGGAACTTTCTCACCTTGAGCACTTTTCCATTTGAGGCCTTCTTAATTATGTTTTTGACCATGCCAAAATCTTGTGTCAACACAAGTGTGTTGACATACGAACGCGTCACGCGTACCCGCGGCGCCGAGGGAGATGCTCCGCAGCTCGCACCGTGGGAGGCCTGCCGGAAGCGCGATACGCAAGACAATCCGGCCGGTGCTTTTGACACCAGACGCCCCGGTTACTCGGGAGGGACCCCGTCAGAGTACCCGATGACGATTAGCTGCTCCAAGTCGTCCTTAACGCTCCTGGAGCCTCGTGGATCGCTGCCCTCCTTCACGAAGAACGAGAAGAAAGATACAAGGGAGAGGGATAAAAGTAGGGTAAAAAGATGTCGATGTGTTTGTTCGATTGTGTGTTGTTTTAATCGGCCATCACCTCTTCTATTTAAGAGGGGGTTGGACTTCCCGTACAGGACACGGACCCAGATTTCCTTCTAAAGGGTCAAAAAACGCTGCCAAACTCGGACTTTTTCGATCTGCCGAGTCTGTGCGGCTATAGGCAAGCGGTAGTACCGTTCTGGGCACGGTAGTACCGTTCCGGGCGGTAGTACCGCTCTAGTACCGCTTAGGGTCTCGGGATGCCAGAAACTTTTTCGTAAGCGGTAGTAGACGCGGTAGTAGGAGCGGTAGTACCGCTCAAGCGGTAGTACCGCTTATTGGAGCGGTAGTACCGTTCTCTATTGTATCAGCAATCTTGTAACGGCCGTAACTTTTGCATACGAACTCGGATTGAGACGATTTTTATATCAAAATCGACCGATTCGACGAGACAAAGACAATCCGTGTAGAAACTTTTCTCATATAAGGCCGTATTGGGGGCGGAATCAGCCGAATAGTGTTCTGCATACACTTCAAACACAAAGTCGGCCTTAGAGATGAGATCGGATGGCTATGGCTCAAATATCAAAGTTTCTCCTTTCGATGATACGAAACTTTCTCACCTTGAGCACTTTTCCATTTGAGGCCTTCTTAATTATGTTTTTGACCATGCCAAAATCTTGTGTCAACACAAGTGTGTTGACATACGAACGCGTCACGCGTACCCGCGGCGCCGAGGGAGATGCTCCGCAGCTCGCACCGTGGGAGGCCTGCCGGAAGCGCGATACGCAAGACAATCCGGCCGGCGCTTTTGACACCAGACGCCCCGGTTACTCGGGAGGGACCCCGTCAGAGTACCCGATGACGATTGGCTGCTCCAAGTCGTCCTTAACGCCCCTGGAGCCTCGTGGATCGCTGCCCTCCTTCACGAAGAACGAACGAAGAACGAGAAGAAAGATACAAGGGAGAGGGATAAAAGTAGGGTAAAAAGATGTAGATGTGTTTGTTCGATTGTGTGTTGTTTTAATCGGCCATCACCTCTTCTATTTAAGAGGGGGTTGGACTTCCCGTACAGGACACGGACCCAGATTTCCTTCCAAAGGGTCAAAAAACGCAGCCAAACTCGGACTTTTTCGATCTGCCGAGTCTGTGCGGCTATAGGCAAGCGGTAGTACCGTTCTGGGCACGGTAGTACCGTTTCGGGCGGTAGTACCGCTCTAGTACCGCTTAGGGTCTCGGGATGCCAGAAATTTTTTCGTAAGCGGTAGTAGACGCGGTAGTAGGAGCGGTAGTACCGCTCAAGCGGTAGTACCGCTTATTGGAGCGGTAGTACCGTTCTTTGCTGTATCAGCAATTTTGTAACGGCCGTAACTTTTGCATACGAACTCGGATTGAGACGATTTTTATATCAAAATCGATCGATTCGACGAGACAAAGACAATCCGTGTAGAAACTTTTCTCATATAAGGCTGTATTGGGGCGTAATCAGCCGAATAGTGTTCTGCATACACTTCAAACACAACTTCGGCCTTAGAGATGAGATCGGATGGCTATGGCTCAAATATCAAAGTTTCTCCTTTCGATGATACGGAACTTTCTCACCTTGAGCACTTTTCCATTTGAGGCCTTCTTAATTATGTTTTTGACCATGCCAAAATCTGGTGTCAACACAAGTGTGTTGACATACGAACGCGTCATGCGTACCCGCGGCGCCGAGGGAGATGCTCCGCAGCTCGCACCGTGGGAGGCCTGCCGGAAGCGCGATACGCAAGACAATCCGGCCGGCGCTTTTGACACCAGACGCCCCGGTTACTCGGGAGGGACCCCGTCAGAGTACCCGATGACGATTGGCTGCTCCAAGTCGTCCTTAACGCCCCTGGAGCCTCGTGGATCGCTGCCCTCCTTCACGAAGAACGAACGAAGAACGAGAAGAAAGATACAAGGGAGAGGGATAAAAGTAGGGTAAAAAGATATAGATGTGTTTGTTCGATTGTGTGTTGTTTTAATCGGCCATCACCTCTTCTATTTAAGAGGGGGTTGGACTTCCCGTACAGGACACGGACCCATATTTCCTTCCAAAGGGTCAAAAAACGCAGCCAAACTCGGACTTTTTCGATCTGCCCGAGTCTGTGCGGCTATAGGCAAGCGGTAGTACCGTTCTGGGCACGGTAGTACCGTTCCGGGCGGTAGTACCGCTCTAGTACCGCTTAGGGTCTCGGGATGCAAGAAACTTTTTCGTAAGCGGTAGTAGACGCGGTAGTAGGAGCGGTAGTACCGCTTATTGGAGCGGTAGTACCGTTCTCTACTGTATCAGCAATCTTGTAACGGCCGTAACTTTTGCATACGAACTCGGATTGAGACGATTTTTATATCAAAATCGACCGATTCGACGAGACAAAGACAATCCGTGTAGAAACTTTTCTCATATAAGGCCGTATTGGGGGCGTAATCAGCCGAATAGTGTTCTGCATACACTTCAAACACAACTTCGGCCTTAGAGATGAGATCGGATGGCTATGGCTCAAATATCAAAGTTTCTCCTTTCGATGATACGAAACTTTATCACCTTGAGCACTTTTCCATTTGAGGCCTTCTTAATTATGTTTTTGACCATGCCAAAATCTTGTGTCAACACAAGTGTGTTGACATACGAACGCGTCACGCGTACCCGCGGCGCCGAGGGAGATGCTCCGCAGCTCGCACCGTGGGAGGCCTGCCGGAAGCGCGATACGCAAGACAATCCGGCCGGCGCTTTTGACACCAGACGCCCCGGTTACTCGGGAGGGACCCCGTCAGAGTACCCGATGACGATTGGCTGCTCCAAGTCGTCCTTAACGCCCCTGGAGCCTCGTGGATCGCTGCCCTCCTTCACGAAGAACGAACGAAGAACGAGAAGAAAGATACAAGGGAGAGGGATAAAAGTAGGGTAAAAAGATGTAGATGTGTTTGTTCGATTGTGTGTTGTTTTAATCGGCCATCACCTCTTCTATTTAAGAGGGGGTTGGACTTCCCGTACAGGACACGGACCCAGATTTCCTTCCAAAGGGTCAAAAAACGCAGCCAAACTCGGACTTTTTCGATCTGCCGAGTCTGTGCGGCTATAGGCAAGCGGTAGTACCGTTCTGGGCACGGTAGTACCGTTCCGGGCGGTAGTACCGCTCTAGTACCGCTTAGGGTCTCGGGATGCCAGAAACTTTTTCGTAAGCGGTAGTAGACGCGGTAGTAGGAGCGGTAGTACCGCTCAAGCGGTAGTACCGCTTATTGGAGCGGTAGTACCGTTCTCTATTGTATCAGCAATCTTGTAACGGCCGTAACTTTTGCATACGAACTCGGATTGAGACGATTTTTATATCAAAATCGACCGACTCGACGAGACAAAGAGAATCCGTGTAGAAACTTTTCTCATATAAGGCCGTATTGGGGGCGTAATCAGCCGAATAGTGTTCTACATACACTTCAAACACAACTTCGGCCTTAGAGATGAGATCGGATGGCTATGGCTCAAATATCAAAGTTTCTCCTTTCGATGATACGAAACTTTCTCACCTTGAGCACTTTTCCATTTGAGGCCTTCTTAATTATGTTTTTGACCATGCCAAAATCTTGTGTCAACACAAGTGTGTTGACATACGAACGCGTCACGCGTACCCGCGGCGCCGAGGGAGATGCTCCGCAGCTCGCACCATGGGAGGCCTGCCGGAAGCGCGATACGCAAGACAATCCGGCCGGCGCTTTTGACACCAGACGCCCCGGTTACTCGGGAGGGACCCCGTCAGAGTACCCGATGACGATTGGCTGCTCCAAGTCGTCCTTAACGCCCCTGGAGCCTCGTGGATCGCTGCCCTCCTTCACGAAGAACGAACGAAGAACGAGAAGAAAGATACAAGGGAGAGGGATAAAAGTAGGGTAAAAAGATGTAGATGTGTTTGTTCGATTGTGTGTTGTTTTAATCGGCCATCACCTCTTCTATTTAAGAGGGGGTTGGACTTCCCGTACAGGACACGGACCCAGATTTCCTTCCAAAGGGTCAAAAAACGCAGCCAAACTCGGACTTTTTCGATTTGCCGAGTCTGTGCGGATATAGGCAAGCGGTAGTACCGTTCTGGGCACGGTAGTACCGTTCCGGGCGGTAGTACCGCTCTAGTACCGCTTAGGGTCTCGGGATGCCAGAAACTTTTTCGTAAGCGGTAGTAGACGCGGTAGTAGGAGCGGTAGTACCGTTCTCTACTGTATCAGCAATCTTGTAACGGCCGTAACTTTTGCATAGGAACACGGATTGTGACGATTTTTATATCAAAATCGACCGATTCGACGAGACAAAGACAATCCGTGTAGAAACTTTTCTCATATAAGGCCGTCTTGGGGGCGTAATCAGCCGAATAGTGTTCTGCATACACTTCAAACACAACTTCGGCCTTAGAGATGAGATCGGATGGCTATGGCTCAAATATCAAAGTTTCTCCTTTCGAAGATACGGAACTTTCTCACCTTGAGCACTTTTCCATTTGAGGCCTTCTTAATTATGTTTTTGACCATGCCAAAATCTTGTGTCAACACAAGTGTGTTGACATACGAACGCGTCACGCGTACCCGCGGCGCCGAGGGAGATGCTCCGCAGCTCGCACCGTGGGAGGCCTGCCGGAAGCGCGATACGCAAGACAATCCGGCCGGTGCTTTTGACACCAGACGCCCCGGTTACTCGGGAGGGACCCCGTCAGAGTACCCGATGACGATTAGCTGCTCCAAGTCGTCCTTAACGCTCCTGGAGCCTCGTGGATCGCTGCCCTCCTTCACGAAGAACGAGAAGAAAGATACAAGGGAGAGGGATAAAAGTAGGGTAAAAAGATGTAGATGTGTTTGTTCGATTGTGTGTTGTTTTAATCGGCCATCACCTCTTCTATTTAAGAGGGGGTTGGACTTCCCGTACAGGACACGGACCCAGATTTCCTTCTAAAGGGTCAAAAAACGCAGCCAAACTCGGACTTTTTCGATCTGCCGAGTCTGTGCGGCTATAGGCAAGCGGTAGTACCGTTCTGGGCACGGTAGTACCGTTCCGGGCGGTAGTACCACTCTAGTACCGCTTAGGGTCTCGGGATGCCAGAAACTTTTTCGTAAGCGGTAGTAGACGCGGTAGTAGGAGCGGTAGTACCGCTCAAGTGGTAGTACCGCTTATTGGAGCGGTAGTACCGTTCTCTATTGTATCAGCAATCTTGTAACGGCCGTAACTTTTGCATACGAACTCGGATTGAGACGATTTTTATATCAAAATCGACCGATTCGACGAGACAAAGACAATCCGTGTAGAAACTTTTCTCATATAAGGCCGTATTGGGGGCGGAATCAGCCGAATAGTGTTCTGCATACACTTCAAACACAACTTCGGCCTTAGAGATGAGATCGGATGGCTATGGCTCAAATATCAAAGTTTCTCCTTTCGATGATACGAAACTTTCTCACCTTGAGCACTTTTCCATTTGAGGCCTTCTTAATTATGTTTTTCACCATGCCAAAATCTTGTGTCAACACAAGTGTGTTGACATACGAACGCGTCACGCGTACCCGCGGCGCCGAGGGAGATGCTCCGCAGCTCGCACCGTGGGAGGCCTGCCGGAAGCGCGATACGCAAGACAATCCGGCCGGCGCTTTTGACACCAGACGCCCCGGTTACTCGGGAGGGACCCCGTCAGAGTACCCGATGACGATTGGATGCTCCAAGTCGTCCTTAACGCCCCTGGAGCCTCGTGGATCGCTGCCCTCCTTCACGAAGAACGAACGAAGAACGAGAAGAAAGATACAAGGGAGAGGGATAAAAGTAGGGTAAAAAGATGTAGATGTGTTTGTTCGATTGTGTGTTGTTTTAATCGGCCATCACCTCTTCTATTTAAGAGGGGGTTGGACTTCCCGTACAGGACACGGACCCAGATTTCCTTCCAAAGGGTCAAAAAACGCAGCCAAACTCGGACTTTTTCGATCTGCCGAGTCTGTGCGGCTATAGGCAAGCGGTAGTACCGTTCTGGGCACGGTAGTACCATTTCGGGCGGTAGTACCGCTCTAGTACCGCTTAGGGTCTCGGGATGCCAGAATTTTTTTCGTAAGCGGTAGTAGACGCGGTAGTAGGAGCGGTAGTACCGCTCAAGCGGTAGTACCGCTTATTGGAGCGGTAGTACCGTTCTTTGCTGTATCAGCAATTTTGTAACGGCCGTAACTTTTGCATACGAACTCGGATTGAGACGATTTTTATATCAAAATCGACCGATTCGACGAGACAAAGACAATCCGTGTAGAAACTTTTCTCATATAAGGCTGTATTGGGGGCGTAATCAGCTGAATAGTGTTCTGCATACACTTCAAACACAACTTCGGCCTTAGAGATGAGATCGGATGGCTATGGCTCAAATATCAAAGTTTCTCCTTTCGATGATACGGAACTTTCTCACCTTGAGCACTTTTCCATTTGAGGCCTTCTTAATTATGTTTTTGACCATGCCAAAATCTGGTGTCAACACAAGTGTGTTGACATACGAACGCGTCATGCGTACCCGCGGCGCCGAGGGAGATGCTCCGCAGCTCGCACCGTGGGAGGCCTGCCAGAAGCGCGATACGCAAGACAATCCGGCCGGCGCTTTTGACACCAGACGCCCCGGTTACTCGGGAGGGACCCCGTCAGAGTACCCGATGACGATTGGCTGCTCCAAGTCGTCCTTAACGCCCCTGGAGCCTCGGGATCGCTGCCCTCCTTCACGAAGAACGAACGAAGAACGAGAAGAAAGATACAAGGGAGAGGGATAAAAGTAGGGTAAAAAGATATAGATGTGTTTGTTCGATTGTGTGTTGTTTTAATCGGCCATCACCTCTTCTATTTAAGAGGGGGTTGGACTTCCCGTACAGGACACGGACCCATATTTCCTTCCAAAGGGTCAAAAAACGCAGCCAAACTCGGACTTTTTCGATCTGCCCGAGTCTGTGCGGCTATAGGCAAGCGGTAGTACCGTTCTGGGCACGGTAGTACCGTTCCGGGCGGTAGTACCGCTCTAGTACCGCTTAGGGTCTCGGGATGCCAGAAACTTTTTCGTAAGCGGTAGTAGACGCGGTAGTAGGAGCGGTAGTACCGCTTATTGGAGCGGTAGTACCGTTCTCTGCTGTATCAGCAATCTTGTAACGGCCGTAACTTTTGCATACGAACTCGGATTGAGACGATTTTTATATCAAAATCGACCGATTCGACGAGACAAAGACAATCTGTGTAGAAACTTTTCTCATATAAGGCCGTCTTGGGGGCGTAATCAGCCGAATAGTGTTCTGCATACACTTCAAACACAACTTCGGCCTTAGAGATGAGATCGGATGGCTATGGCTCAAATATCAAAGTTTCTCCTTTCGATGATACGGAACTTTCTCACCTTGAGCACTTTTCCATTTGAGGCCTTCTTAATTATGTTTTTGACCATGCCAAAATCTGCTGTCAACACAAGTGTGTTGACATACGAACGCGTCACGCGTACCCGCGGCGCCGAGGGAGATGCTCCGCAGCTCGCACCGTGGGAGGCCTGCCGGAAGCGCGATACGCAAGACAATCCGGCCGGCGCTTTTGACACCAGACGCCCCGGTTACTCGGGAGGGACCCCGTCAGAGTACCCGATGACGATTGGCTGCTCCAAGTCGTCCTTAACGCCCCTGGAGCCTCGTGGATCGCTGCCCTCCTTCACGAAGAACGAACGAAGAACGAGAAGAAAGATACAAGGGAGAGGGATAAAAGTAGGGTAAAAAGATGTAGATGTGTTTGTTCGATTGTGTGTTGTTTTAATCGGCCATCACCTCTTCTATTTAAGAGGGGGTTGGACTTCCCGTACAGGACACGGACCCAGATTTCCTTCCAAAGGGTCAAAAAACGCAGCCAAACTCGGACTTTTTCGATCTGCCCGAGTCTGTGCGGCTATAGGCAAGCGGTAGTACCGTTCTGGGCACGGTAGTACCGTTCCGGGCGGTAGTACCGCTCTAGTACCGCTTAGGGTCTCGGGATGCCAGAAACTTTTTCGTAAGCGGTAGTAGACGCGGTAGTAGGAGCGGTAGTACCGTTCTCTACTGTATCAGCAATCTTGTAACGGTCGTAACTTTTGCATACGAACTCGGATTGTGACGATTTATATATCAAAATCGACCGATTCGACGAGACAAAGACAATCCGTGTAGAAACTTTTCTCATATAAGGCCGTCTTGGGGGCGTAATCAGCCGAATAGTGTTCTGCATACACTTCAAACACAACTTCGGCCTTAGAGATGAGATCGGATGGCTATGGCTCAAATATCAAAGTTTCTCCTTTCGATGATACGGAACTTTCTCACCTTGAGCACTTTTCCATTTGAGGCCTTCTTAATTATGTTTTTGACCATGCCAAAATCTGGTGTCAACACAAGTGTGTTGACATACGAACGCGTCATGCGTACCCGCGGCGCCGAGGGAGATGCTCCGCAGCTCGCACCGTGGGAGGCCTGCCAGAAGCGCGATACGCAAGACAATCCGGCCGGCGCTTTTGACACCAGACGCCCCGGTTACTCGGGAGGGACCCCGTCAGAGTACCCGATGACGATTGGCTGCTCCAAGTCGTCCTTAACGCCCCTGGAGCCTCGGGATCGCTGCCCTCCTTCACGAAGAACGAACGAAGAACGAGAAGAAAGATACAAGGGAGAGGGATAAAAGTAGGGTAAAAAGATATAGATGTGTTTGTTCGATTGTGTGTTGTTTTAATCGGCCATCACCTCTTCTATTTAAGAGGGGGTTGGACTTCCCGTACAGGACACGGACCCATATTTCCTTCCAAAGGGTCAAAAAACGCAGCCAAACTCGGACTTTTTCGATCTGCCCGAGTCTGTGCGGCTATAGGCAAGCGGTAGTACCGTTCTGGGCACGGTAGTACCGTTCCGGGCGGTAGTACCGCTCTAGTACCGCTTAGGGTCTCGGGATGCCAGAAACTTTTTCGTAAGCGGTAGTAGACGCGGTAGTAGGAGCGGTAGTACCGCTTATTGGAGCGGTAGTACCGTTCTCTGCTGTATCAGCAATCTTGTAACGGCCGTAACTTTTGCATACGAACTCGGATTGAGACGATTTTTATATCAAAATCGACCGATTCGACGAGACAAAGACAATCCGTGTAGAAACTTTTCTCATATAAGGCCGTCTTGGGGGCGTAATCAGCCGAATAGTGTTCTGCATACACTTCAAACACAACTTCGGCCTTAGAGATGAGATCGGATGGCTATGGCTCAAATATCAAAGTTTCTCCTTTCGATGATACGGAACTTTCTCACCTTGAGCACTTTTCCATTTGAGGCCTTCTTAATTATGTTTTTGACCATGCCAAAATCTGGTGTCAACACAAGTGTGTTGACATACGAACGCGTCACGCGTACCCGCGGCGCCGAGGGAGATGCTCCGCAGCTCGCACCGTGGGAGGCCTGCCGGAAGCGCGATACGCAAGACAATCCGGCCGGCGCTTTTGACACCAGACGCCCCGGTTACTCGGGAGGGACCCCGTCAGAGTACCCGATGACGATTGGCTGCTCCAAGTCGTCCTTAACGCCCCTGGAGCCTCGTGGATCGCTGCCCTCCTTCACGAAGAACGAACGAAGAACGAGAAGAAAGATACAAGGGAGAGGGATAAAAGTAGGGTAAAAAGATGTAGATGTGTTTGTTCGATTGTGTGTTGTTTTAATCGGCCATCACCTCTTCTATTTAAGACGGGGTTGGACTTCCCGTACAGGACACGGACCCAGATTTCCTTCCAAAGGGTCAAAAAACGCAGCCAAACTCGGACTTTTTCGATCTGCCCGAGTCTGTGCGGCTATAGGCAAGCGGTAGTACCGTTCTGGGCACGGTAGTACCGTTCCGGGCGGTAGTACCGCTCTAGTACCGCTTAGGGTCTCGGGATGCCAGAAACTTTTTCGTAAGCGGTAGTAGACGCGGTAGTAGGAGCGGTAGTACCGTTCTCTACTGTATCAGCAATCTTGTAACGGTCGTAACTTTTGCATACGAACTCGGATTGTGACGATTTATATATCAAAATCGACCGATTCGACGAGACAAAGACAATCCGTGTAGAAACTTTTCTCATATAAGGCCGTCTTGGGGGCGTAATCAGCCGAATAGTGTTCTGCATACACTTCAAACACAACTTCGGCCTTAGAGATGAGATCGGATGGCTATGGCTCAAATATCAAAGTTTCTCCTTTCGATGATACGGAACTTTCTCACCTTGAGCACTTTTCCATTTGAGGCCTTCTTAATTATGTTTTTGACCATGCCAAAATCTGGTGTCAACACAAGTGTGTTGACATACGAACGCGTCATGCGTACCCGCGGCGCCGAGGGAGATGCTCCGCAGCTCGCACCGTGGGAGGCCTGCCAGAAGCGCGATACGCAAGACAATCCGGCCGGCGCTTTTGACACCAGACGCCCCGGTTACTCGGGAGGGACCCCGTCAGAGTACCCGATGACGATTGGCTGCTCCAAGTCGTCCTTAACGCCCCTGGAGCCTCGGGATCGCTGCCCTCCTTCACGAAGAACGAACGAAGAACGAGAAGAAAGATACAAGGGAGAGGGATAAAAGTAGGGTAAAAAGATATAGATGTGTTTGTTCGATTGTGTGTTGTTTTAATCGGCCATCACCTCTTCTATTTAAGAGGGGGTTGGACTTCCCGTACAGGACACGGACCCATATTTCCTTCCAAAGGGTCAAAAAACGCAGCCAAACTCGGACTTTTTCGATCTGCCCGAGTCTGTGCGGCTATAGGCAAGCGGTAGTACCGTTCTGGGCACGGTAGTACCGTTCCGGGCGGTAGTACCGCTCTAGTACCGCTTAGGGTCTCGGGATGCCAGAAACTTTTTCGTAAGCGGTAGTAGACGCGGTAGTAGGAGCGGTAGTACCGCTTATTGGAGCGGTAGTACCGTTCTCTGCTGTATCAGCAATCTTGTAACGGCCGTAACTTTTGCATACGAACTCGGATTGAGACGATTTTTATATCAAAATCGACCGATTCGACGAGACAAAGACAATCCGTGTAGAAACTTTTCTCATATAAGGCCGTCTTGGGGGCGTAATCAGCCGAATAGTGTTCTGCATACACTTCAAACACAACTTCGGCCTTAGAGATGAGATCGGATGGCTATGGCTCAAATATCAAAGTTTCTCCTTTCGATGATACGGAACTTTCTCACCTTGAGCACTTTTCCATTTGAGGCCTTCTTAATTATGTTTTTGACCATGCCAAAATCTGGTGTCAACACAAGTGTGTTGACATACGAACGCGTCACGCGTACCCGCGGCGCCGAGGGAGATGCTCCGCAGCTCGCACCGTGGGAGGCCTGCCGGAAGCGCGATACGCAAGACAATCCGGCCGGCGCTTTTGACACCAGACGCCCCGGTTACTCGGGAGGGACCCCGTCAGAGTACCCGATGACGATTGGCTGCTCCAAGTCGTCCTTAACGCCCCTGGAGCCTCGTGGATCGCTGCCCTCCTTCACGAAGAACGAACGAAGAACGAGAAGAAAGATACAAGGGAGAGGGATAAAAGTAGGGTAAAAAGATGTAGATGTGTTTGTTCGATTGTGTGTTGTTTTAATCGGCCATCACCTCTTCTATTTAAGAGGGGGTTGGACTTTCCGTACAGGACACGGACCCAGATTTCCTTCCAAAGGGTCAAAAAACGCAGCCAAACTCGGACTTTTTCGATCTGCCCGAGTCTGTGCGGCTATAGGCAAGCGGTAGTACCGTTCTGGGCACGGTAGTACCGTTCCGGGCGGTAGTACCGCTCTAGTACCGCTTAGGGTCTCGGGATGCCAGAAACTTTTTCGTAAGCGGTAGTAGACGCGGTAGTAGGAGCGGTAGTACCGTTCTCTACTGTATCAGCAATCTTGTAACGGCCGTAACTTTTGCATACGAACTCGGATTGTGACGATTTATATATCAAAATCGACCGATTCGACGAGACAAAGACAATCCGTGTAGAAACTTTTCTCATATAAGGCCGTCTTGGGGGCGTAATCAGCCGAATAGTGTTCTGCATACACTTCAAACACAACTTCGGCCTTAGAGATGAGATCGGATGGCTATGGCTCAAATATCAAAGTTTCTCCTTTCGATGATACGGAACTTTCTCACCTTGAGCACTTTTCCATTTGAGGCCTTCTTAATTATGTTTTTGACCATGCCAAAATCTGGTGTCAACACAAGTGTGTTGACATACGAACGCGTCATGCGTACCCGCGGCGCCGAGGGAGATGCTCCGCAGCTCGCACCGTGGGAGGCCTACCAGAAGCGCGATACGCAAGACAATCCGGCCGGCGCTTTTGACACCAGACGCCCCGGTTACTCGGGAGGGACCCCGTCAGAGTACCCGATGACGATTGGCTGCTCCAAGTCGTCCTTAACGCCCCTGGAGCCTCGGGATCGCTGCCCTCCTTCACGAAGAACGAACGAAGAACGAGAAGAAAGATACAAGGGAGAGGGATAAAAGTAGGGTAAAAAGATATAGATGTGTTTGTTCGATTGTGTGTTGTTTTAATCGGCCATCACCTCTTCTATTTAAGAGGGGGTTGGACTTCCCGTACAGGACACGGACCCATATTTCCTTCCAAAGGGTCAAAAAACGCAGCCAAACTCGGACTTTTTCGATCTGCCCGAGTCTGTGCGGCTATAGGCAAGCGGTAGTACCGTTCTGGGCACGGTAGTACCGTTCCGGGCGGTAGTACCGCTCTAGTACCGCTTAGGGTCTCGGGATGCCAGAAACTTTTTCGTAAGCGGTAGTAGACGCGGTAGTAGGAGCGGTAGTACCGCTTATTGGAGCGGTAGTACCGTTCTCTGCTGTATCAGCAATCTTGTAACGGCCGTAACTTTTGCATACGAACTCGGATTGAGACGATTTTTATATCAAAATCGACCGATTCGACGAGACAAAGACAATCCGTGTAGAAACTTTTCTCATATAAGGCCGTCTTGGGGGCGTAATCAGCCGAATAGTGTTCTGCATACACTTCAAACACAACTTCGGCCTTAGAGATGAGATCGGATGGCTATGGCTCAAATATCAAAGTTTCTCCTTTCGATGATACGGAACTTTCTCACCTTGAGCACTTTTCCATTTGAGGCCTTCTTAATTATGTTTTTGACCATGCCAAAATCTGGTGTCAACACAAGTGTGTTGACATACGAACGCGTCACGCGTACCCGCGGCGCCGAGGGAGATGCTCCGCAGCTCGCACCGTGGGAGGCCTGCCGGAAGCGCGATACGCAAGACAATCCGGCCGGCGCTTTTGACACCAGACGCCCCGGTTACTCGGGAGGGACCCCGTCAGAGTACCCGATGACGATTGGCTGCTCCAAGTCGTCCTTAACGCCCCTGGAGCCTCGTGGATCGCTGCCCTCCTTCACGAAGAACGAACGAAGAACGAGAAGAAAGATACAAGGGAGAGGGATAAAAGTAGGGTAAAAAGATGTAGATGTGTTTGTTCGATTGTGTGTTGTTTTAATCGGCCATCACCTCTTCTATTTAAGAGGGGGTTGGACTTCCCGTACAGGACACGGACCCAGATTTCCTTCCAAAGGGTCAAAAAACGCAGCCAAACTCGGACTTTTTCGATCTGCCCGAGTCTGTGCGGCTATAGGCAAGCGGTAGTACCGTTCTGGGCACGGTAGTACCGTTCCGGGCGGTAGTACCGCTCTAGTACCGCTTAGGGTCTCGGGATGCCAGAAACTTTTTCGTAAGCGGTAGTAGACGCGGTAGTAGGAGCGGTAGTACCGTTCTCTACTGTATCAGCAATCTTGTAACGGCCGTAACTTTTGCATACGAACTCGGATTGTGACGATTTATATATCAAAATCGACCGATTCGACGAGACAAAGACAATCCGTGTAGAAACTTTTCTCATATAAGGCCGTCTTGGGGGCGTAATCAGCCGAATAGTGTTCTGCATACACTTCAAACACAACTTCGGCCTTAGAGATGAGATCGGATGGCTATGGCTCAAATATCAAAGTTTCTCCTTTCGATGATACGGAACTTTCTCACCTTGAGCACTTTTCCATTTGAGGCCTTCTTAATTATGTTTTTGACCATGCCAAAATCTGGTGTCAACACAAGTGTGTTGACATACGAACGCGTCATGCGTACCCGCGGCGCCGAGGGAGATGCTCCGCAGCTCGCACCGTGGGAGGCCTACCAGAAGCGCGATACGCAAGACAATCCGGCCGGCGCTTTTGACACCAGACGCCCCGGTTACTCGGGAGGGACCCCGTCAGAGTACCCGATGACGATTGGCTGCTCCAAGTCGTCCTTAACGCCCCTGGAGCCTCGGGATCGCTGCCCTCCTTCACGAAGAACGAACGAAGAACGAGAAGAAAGATACAAGGGAGAGGGATAAAAGTAGGGTAAAAAGATATAGATGTGTTTGTTCGATTGTGTGTTGTTTTAATCGGCCATCACCTCTTCTATTTAAGAGGGGGTTGGACTTCCCGTACAGGACACGGACCCATATTTCCTTCCAAAGGGTCAAAAAACGCAGCCAAACTCGGACTTTTTCGATCTGCCCGAGTCTGTGCGGCTATAGGCAAGCGGTAGTACCGTTCTGGGCACGGTAGTACCGTTCCGGGCGGTAGTACCGCTCTAGTACCGCTTAGGGTCTCGGGATGCCAGAAACTTTTTCGTAAGCGGTAGTAGACGCGGTAGTAGGAGCGGTAGTACCGCTTATTGGAGCGGTAGTACCGTTCTCTGCTGTATCAGCAATCTTGTAACGGCCGTAACTTTTGCATACGAACTCGGATTGAGACGATTTTTATATCAAAATCGACCGATTCGACGAGACAAAGACAATCCGTGTAGAAACTTTTCTCATATAAGGCCGTCTTGGGGGCGTAATCAGCCGAATAGTGTTCTGCATACACTTCAAACACAACTTCGGCCTTAGAGATGAGATCGGATGGCTATGGCTCAAATATCAAAGTTTCTCCTTTCGATGATACGGAACTTTCTCACCTTGAGCACTTTTCCATTTGAGGCCTTCTTAATTATGTTTTTGACCATGCCAAAATCTGGTGTCAACACAAGTGTGTTGACATACGAACGCGTCACGCGTACCCGCGGCGCCGAGGGAGATGCTCCGCAGCTCGCACCGTGGGAGGCCTGCCGGAAGCGTGATACGCAAGACAATCCGGCCGGCGCTTTTGACACCAGACGCCCCGGTTACTCGGGAGGGACCCCGTCAGAGTACCCGATGACGATTGGCTGCTCCAAGTCGTCCTTAACGCCCCTGGAGCCTCGTGGATCGCTGCCCTCCTTCACGAAGAACGAACGAAGAACGAGAAGAAAGATACAAGGGAGAGGGATAAAAGTAGGGTAAAAAGATGTAGATGTGTTTGTTCGATTGTGTGTTGTTTTAATCGGCCATCACCTCTTCTATTTAAGAGGGGGTTGGACTTCCCGTACAGGACACGGACCCAGATTTCCTTCCAAAGGGTCAAAAAACGCAGCCAAACTCGGACTTTTTCGATCTGCCCGAGTCTGTGCGGCTATAGGCAAGCGGTAGTACCGTTCTGGGCACGGTAGTACCGTTCCGGGCGGTAGTACCGCTCTAGTACCGCTTAGGGTCTCGGGATGCCAGAAACTTTTTCGTAAGCGGTAGTAGACGCGGTAGTAGGAGCGGTAGTACCGCTCAAGCGGTAGTACCGCTTATTGGAGCGGTAGTACCGTTCTCTGCTGTATCAGCAATCTTGTAACGGCCGTAACTTTTGCATACGAACTCGGATTGAGACGATTTTTATATCAAAATCGACCGATTCGACGAGACAAAGACAATCCGTGTAGAAACTTTTCTCATATAAGGCCGTCTTGGGGGCGTAATCAGCCGAATAGTGTTCTGCATACACTTCAAACACAACTTCGGCCTTAGAGATGAGATCGGATGGCTATGGCTCAAATATCAAAGTTTCTCCTTTCGATGATACGGAACTTTCTCACCTTGAGCACTTTTCCATTTGAGGCCTTCTTAATTATGTTTTTGACCATGCCAAAATCTGGTGTCAACACAAGTGTGTTGACATACGAACGCGTCACGCGTACCCGCGGCGCCGAGGGAGATGCTCCGCAGCTCGCACCGTGGGAGGCCTGCCGGAAGCGCGATACGCAAGACAATCCGGCCGGCGCTTTTGACACCAGACGCCCCGGTTACTCGGGAGGGACCCCGTCAGAGTACCCGATGACGATTGGCTGCTCCAAGTCGTCCTTAACGCCCCTGGAGCCTCGGGATCGCTGCCCTCCTTCACGAAGAACGAACGAAGAACGAGAAGAAAGATACAAGGGAGAGGGATAAAAGTAGGGTAAAAAGATATAGATGTGTTTGTTCGATTGTGTGTTGTTCTAATCGGCCATCACCTCTTCTATTTAAGAGGGGGTTGGACTTCCCGTACAGGACACGGACCCAGATTTCCTTCCAAAGGGTCAAAAAACGCAGCCAAACTCGGACTTTTTCGATCTGCCCGAGTCTGTGCGGCTATAGGCAAGCGGTAGTACCGTTCTGGGCACGGTAGTACCGTTCCGGGCGGTAGTACCGCTCTAGTACCGCTTAGGGTCTCGGGATGCCAGAAACTTTTTCGTAAGCGGTAGTAGACGCGGTAGTAGGAGCGGTAGTACCGCTTATTGGAGCGGTAGTACCGTTCTCTGCTGTATCAGCAATCTTGTAACGGCCGTAACTTTTGCATACGAACTCGGATTGAGACGATTTTTATATCAAAATCGACCGATTCGACGAGACAAAGACAATCCGTGTAGAAACTTTTCTCATATAAGGCCGTCTTGGGGGCGTAATCAGCCGAATAGTGTTCTGCATACACTTCAAACACAACTTCGGCCTTAGAGATGAGATCGGATGGCTATGGCTCAAATATCAAAGTTTCTCCTTTCGATGATACGGAACTTTCTCACCTTGAGCACTTTTCCATTTGAGGCCTTCTTAATTATGTTTTTGACCATGCCAAAATCTGGTGTCAACACAAGTGTGTTGACATACGAACGCGTCACGCGTACCCGCGGCGCCGAGGGAGATGCTCCGCAGCTCGCACCGTGGGAGGCCTGCCGGAAGCGCGATACGCAAGACAATCCGGCCGGCGCTTTTGACACCAGACGCCCCGGTTACTCGGGAGGGACCCCGTCAGAGTACCCGATGACGATTGGCTGCTCCAAGTCGTCCTTAACGCCCCTGGAGCCTCGTGGATCGCTGCCCTCCTTCACGAAGAACGAACGAAGAACGAGAAGAAAGATACAAGGGAGAGGGATAAAAGTAGGGTAAAAAGATGTAGATGTGTTTGTTCGATTGTGTGTTGTTTTAATCGGCCATCACCTCTTCTATTTAAGAGGGGGTTGGACTTCCCGTACAGGACACGGACCCAGATTTCCTTCCAAAGGGTCAAAAAACGCAGCCAAACTCAGACTTTTTCGATCTGCCCGAGTCTGTGCGGCTATAGGCAAGCGGTAGTACCGTTCTGGGCACGGTAGTACCGTTCCGGGCGGTAGTACCGCTCTAGTACCGCTTAGGGTCTCGGGATGCCAGAAACTTTTTCGTAAGCGGTAGTAGACGCGGTAGTAGGAGCGGTAGTACCGTTCTCTACTGTATCAGCAATCTTGTAACGGCCGTAACTTTTGCATACGAACTCGGATTGTGACGATTTATATATCAAAATCGACCGATTCGACGAGACAAAGACAATCCGTGTAGAAACTTTTCTCATATAAGGCCGTCTTGGGGGCGTAACCAGCCGAATAGTGTTCTGCATACACTTCAAACACAACTTCGGCCTTAGAGATGAGATCGGATGGCTATGGCTCAAATATCAAAGTTTCTCCTTTCGATGATACGGAACTTTCTCACCTTGAGCACTTTTCCATTTGAGGCCTTCTTAATTATGTTTTTGACCATGCCAAAATCTTGTGTCAACACAAGTGTGTTGACATACGAACGCGTCACGCGTACCCGCGGCGCCGAGGGAGATGCTCCGCAGCTCGCACCGTGGGAGGCCTGCCGGAAGCGCGATACGCAAGACAATCCGGCCGGTGCTTTTGACACCAGACGCCCCGGTTACTCGGGAGGGACCCCGTCAGAGTACCCGATGACGATTAGCTGCTCCAAGTCGTCCTTAACGCTCCTGGAGCCTCGTGGATCGCTGCCCTCCTTCACGAAGAACGAGAAGAAAGATACAAGGGAGAGGGATAAAAGTAGGGTAAAAAGATGTAGATGTGTTTGTTCGATTGTGTGTTGTTTTAATCGGCCATCACCTCTTCTATTTAAGAGGGGGTTGGACTTCCCGTACAGGACACGGACCCAGATTTCCTTCCAAAGGGTCAAAAAACGCAGCCAAACTCGGACTTTTTCGATCTGCCGAGTCTGTGCGGCTATAGGCAAGCGGTAGTACCGTTCTGGGCACGGTAGTACCGTTCCGGGCGGTAGTACCACTCTAGTACCGCTTAGGGTCTCGGGATGCCAGAAACTTTTTCGTAAGCGGTAGTAGACGCGGTAGTAGGAGCGGTAGTACCGCTCAAGCGGTAGTACCGCTTATTGGAGCGGTAGTACCGTTCTCTATTGTATCAGCAATCTTGTAACGGCCGTAACTTTTGCATACGAACTCGGATTGAGACGATTTTTATATCAAAATCGACCGATTCGACGAGACAAAGACAATCCGTGTAGAAACTTTTCTCATATAAGGCCGTATTGGGGGCGTAATCAGCCGAATAGTGTTCTGCATACACTTCAAACACAACTTCGGCCTTAGAGATGAGATCGGATGGCTATGGCTCAAATATCAAAGTTTCTCCTTTCAATGATACGAAACTTTCTCACCTTGAGCACTTTTCCATTTGAGGCCTTCTTAATTATGTTTTTGACCATGCCAAAATCTTGTGTCAACACAAGTGTGTTGACATACGAACGCGTCACGCGTACCCGCGGCGCCGAGGGAGATGCTCCGCAGCTCGCACCGTGGGAGGCCTGCCGGAAGCGCGATACGCAAGACAATCCGGCCGGCGCTTTTGACACCAGACGCCCCGGTTACTTGGGAGGGACCCCGTCAGAGTACCCGATGACGATTGGCTACTCCAAGTCGTCCTTAACGCCCCTGGAGCCTCATGGATCGCTGCCCTCCTTCACGAAGAACGAACGAAGAACGAGAAGAAAGATACAAGGGAGAGGGATAAAAGTAGGGTAAAAAGATGTAGATGTGTTTGTTCGATTGTGTGTTGTTTTAATCGGCCATCACCTCTTCTATTTAAGAGGGGGTTGGACTTCCCGTACAGGACACGGACCCAGATTTCCTTCCAAAGGGTCAAAAAACGCAGCCAAACTCGGACTTTTTCGATGTGCCGAGTCTGTGCGGCTATAGGCAAGCGGTAGTACCGTTCTGGGCATGGTAGTACCGTTTTGGGCGGTAGTACCGCTCTAGTACCGCTTAGGGTCTCGGGATGCCAGAAATTTTTTCGTAAGCGGTAGTAGACGCGGTAGTAGGAGCGGTAGTACCGCTCAAGCGGTAGTACCGCTTATTGGAGCGGTAGTACCGTTCTTTGCTGTATCAGCAATTTTGTAACGGCCGTAACTTTTGCATACGAACTCGGATTGAGACGATTTTTATATCAAAATCGACCGATTCGACGAGACAAAGACAATCCGTGTAGAAACTTTTCTCATATAAGGCTGTATTGGGGGCGTAATCAGCCGAATAGTGTTCTGCATACACTTCAAACACAACTTCGGCCTTAGAGATGAGATCGGATGGCTATGGCTCAAATATCACAGTTTCTCCTTTCGATGATACGGAACTTTCTCACCTTGAGCACTTTTCCATTTGAGGCCTTCTTAATTATGTTTTTGACCATGCCAAAATCTGGTGTCAACACAAGTGTGTTGACATACGAACGCGTCATGCGTACCCGCGGCGCCGAGGGAGATGCTCCGCAGCTCGCACCGTGGGAGGCCTGCCGGAAGCGCGATACGCAAGACAATCCGGCCGGCGCTTTTGACACCAGACGCCCCGGTTACTCGGGAGGGACCCCGTCAGAGTACCCGATGACGATTGGCTGCTCCAAGTCGTCCTTAACGCCCCTGGAGCCTCGTGGATCGCTGCCCTCCTTCACGAAGAACGAACGAAGAACGAGAAGAAAGATACAAGGGAGAGGGATAAAAGTAGGGTAAAAAGATATAGATGTGTTTGTTCGATTGTGTGTTGTTTTAATCGGCCATCACCTCTTCTATTTAAGAGGGGGTTGGACTTCCCGTACAGGAGACGGACCCATATTTCCTTCCAAAGGGTCAAAAAACGCAGCCAAACTCGGACTTTTTCGATCTGCCCGAGTCTGTGCGGCTATAGGCAAGCGGTAGTACCGTTCTGGGCACGGTAGTACCGTTCCGGGCGGTAGTACCGCTCTAGTACCGCTTAGGGTCTCGGGATGCCAGAAACTTTTTCGTAAGCGGTAGTAGACGCGGTAGTAGGAGCGGTAGTACCGCTTATTGGAGCGGTAGTACCGTTCTCTACTGTATCAGCAATCTTGTAACGGCCGTAACTTTTGCATACGAACTCGGATTGAGACGATTTTTATATCAAAATCGACCGATTCGACGAGACAAAGACAATCCGTGAAGAAACTTTTCTCATATAAGGCCGTCTTGGGGGCGTAATCAGCCGAATAGTGTTCTGCATACACTTCAAACACAACTTCGGCCTTAGAGATGAGATCGGATGGCTATGGCTCAAATATCAAAGTTTCTCCTTTCGATGATACGGAACTTTCTCACCTTGAGCACTTTTCCATTTGAGGCCTTCTTAATTATGTTTTTGACCATGCCAAAATCTGGTGTCAACACAAGTGTGTTGACATACGAACGCGTCACGCGTACCCGCGGCGCCGAGGGAGATGCTCCGCAGCTCGCACCGTGGGAGGCCTGCCGGAAGCGCGATACGCAAGACAATCCGGCCGGCGCTTTTGACACCAGACGCCCCGGTTACTCGGGAGGGACCCCGTCAGAGTACCCGATGACGATTGGCTGCTCCAAGTCGTCCTTAACGCCCCTGGAGCCTCGTGGATCGCTGCCCTCCTTCACGAAGAACGAACGAAGAACGAGAAGAAAGATACAAGGGAGAGGGATAAAAGTAGGGTAAAAAGATGTAGATGTGTTTGTTCGATTGTGTGTTGTTTTAATCGGCCATCACCTCTTCTATTTAAGAGGGGGTTGGACTTCCCGTACAGGACACGGACCCAGATTTCCTTTCAAAGGGTCAAAAAACGCAGCCAAACTCGGACTTTTTCGATCTGCCCGAGTCTGTGCGGCTATAGGCAAGCGGTAGTACCGTTCTGGGCACGGTAGTACCGTTCCGGGCAGTAGTACCGCTCTAGTACCGCTTAGGGTCTCGGGATGCCAGAAACTTTTTCGTAAGCGGTAGTAGACGCGGTAGTAGGAGCGGTAGTACCGCTTATTGGAGCGGTAGTACCGTTCTCTGCTGTATCAGCAATCTTGTAACGGCCGTAACTTTTGCATACGAACTCGGATTGAGACGATTTTTATATCAAAATCGACCGATTCGACGAGACAAAGACAATCCATGTAGAAACTTTTCTCATATAAGGCCGTCTTGGGGGCGTAATCAGCCGAATAGTGTTCTGCATACACTTCAAACACAACTTCGGCCTTAGAGATGAGATCGGATGGCTATGGCTCAAATATCAAAGTTTCTCCTTTCGATGATACGGAACTTTCTCACCTTGAGCACTTTTCCATTTGAGGCCTTCTTAATTATGTTTTTGACCATGCCAAAATCTGGTGTCAACACAAGTGTGTTGACATACGAACGCGTCACGCGTACCCGCGGCGCCGAGGGAGATGCTCCGCAGCTCGCACCGTGGGAGGCCTGCCGGAAGCGCGATACGCAAGACAATCCGGCCGGCGCTTTTGACACCAGACGCCCCGGTTACTCGGGAGGGACCCCGTCAGAGTACCCGATGACGATTGGCTGCTCCAAGTCGTCCTTAACGCCCCTGGAGCCTCGTGGATCGCTGCCCTCCTTCACGAAGAACGAACGAAGAACGAGAACAAAGATACAAGGGAGGGGGATAAAAGTAGGGTAAAAAGATGTAGATGTGTTTGTTCGATTGTGTGTTGTTTTAATCGGCCATCACCTCTTCTATTTAAGAGGGGGTTGGACTTCCCGTACAGGACACGGACCCAGATTTCCTTCCAAAGGGTCAAAAAACGCAGCCAAACTCGGACTTTTTCGATCTGCCCGAGTCTGTGCGGCTATAGGCAAGCGGTAGTACCGTTCTGGGCACGGTAGTACCGTTCCGGGCGGTAGTACCGCTCTAGTACCGCTTAGGGTCTCGGGATGCCAGAAACTTTTTCGTAAGCGGTAGTAGACGCGGTAGTAGGAGCGGTAGTACCGCTTATTGGAGCGGTAGTACCGTTCTCTGCTGTATCAGCAATCTTGTAACGGCCGTAACTTTTGCATACGAACTCGGATTGAGACGATTTTTATATCAAAATCGACCGATTCGACGAGACAAAGACAATTTGTGTAGAAACTTTTCTCATATAAGGCCGTATTGGGGCCGTAATCAGCCGAATAGTGTTCTGCATACACTTCAAACACAACTTCGGCCTTAGAGATGAGATCGGATGGCTATGGCTCAAATATCAAAGTTTCTCCTTTCGATGATACGGAACTTTCTCACCTTGAGCACTTTTCCTTTTGAGGCCTTCTTAATTATGTTTTTTACCATGCCAAAATCTGGTGTCAACACAAGTGTGTTGACATACGAACGCGTCACGCGTACCCGCGGCGCCGAGGGAGATGCTCCGCAGCTCGCACCGTGGGAGGCCTGCCGGAAGCGCGATACGCAAGACAATCCGGCCGGCGCTTTTGACACCAGACGCCCCGGTTACTCGGGAGGGACCCCGTCAGAGTACCCGATGACGATTGGCTGCTCCAAGTCGTCCTTAACGCCCCTGGAGCCTCGTGGATCGCTGCCCTCCTTCACGAAGAACGAACGAAGAACGAGAACAAAGATACAAGGGAGAGGGATAAAAGTAGGGTAAAAAGATGTAGATGTGTTTGTTCGATTGTGTGTTGTTTTAATCGGCCATCACCTCTTCTATTTAAGAGGGGGTTGGACTTCCCGTACAGGACACGGACCCAGATTTCCTTCCAAAGGGTCAAAAAACGCAGCCAAACTCGGACTTTTTCGATCTGCCCGAGTCTGTGCGGCTATAGGCAAGCGGTAGTACCGTTCTGGGCACGGTAGTACCGTTCCGGGCGGTAGTACCGCTCTAGTACCGCTTAGGGTCTCGGGATGCCAGAAACTTTTTCGTAAGCGGTAGTAGACGCGGTAGTAGGAGCGGTAGTACCGCTTATTGGAGCGGTAGTACCGTTCTCTGCTGTATCAGCAATCTTGTAACGGCCGTAACTTTTGCATACGAACTCGGATTGAGACGATTTTTATATCAAAATCGACCGATTCGACGAGACAAAGACAATTTGTGTAGAAACTTTTCTCATATAAGGCCGTATTGGGGCCGTAATCAGCCGAATAGTGTTCTGCATACACTTCAAACACAACTTCGGCCTTAGAGATGAGATCGGATGGCTATGGCTCAAATATCAAAGTTTCTCCTTTCGATGATACGGAACTTTCTCACCTTGAGCACTTTTCCATTTGAGGCCTTCTTAATTATGTTTTTTACCATGCCAAAATCTGGTGTCAACACAAGTGTGTTGACATACGAACGCGTCACGCGTACCCGCGGCGCCGAGGGAGATGCTCCGCAGCTCGCACCGTGGGAGGCCTGCCGGAAGCGCGATACGCAAGACAATCCGGCCGGCGCTTTTGACACCAGACGCCCCGGTTACTCGGGAGGGACCCCGTCAGAGTACCCGATGACGATTGGCTGCTCCAAGTCGTCCTTAACGCCCCTGGAGCCTCGTGGATCGCTGCCCTCCTTCACGAAGAACGAACGAAGAACGAGAAGAAAGATACAAGGGAGAGGGATAAAAGTAGGGTAAAAAGATGTAGATGTGTTTGTTCGATTGTGTGTTGTTTTAATCGGCCATCACCTCTTCTATTTAAGAGGGGGTTGGACTTCCCGTACAGGACACGGACCCAGATTTCCTTCCAAAGGGTCAAAAAACGCAGCCAAACTCGGACTTTTTCGATCTGCCCGAGTCTGTGCGGCTATAGGCAAGCGGTAGTACCGTTCTGGGCACGGTAGTACCGTTTCGGGCGGTAGTACCGCTCTAGTACCGCTTAGGGTCTCGGGATGGCAGAAACTTTTTCGTAAGCGGTAGTAGACGCGGTAGTAGGAGCGGTAGTACCGCTCAAGCGGTAGTACCGCTTATTGGAGCGGTAGTACCGTTCTCTGCTGTATCAGCAATCTTGTAACGGCCGTAACTTTTGCATACGAACTCGGATTGAGACGATTTTTATATCAAAATCGACAGATTCGACGAGACAAAGACAATCCGTGTAGAAACTTTTCTCATATAAGGGCGTCTTGGGGGCGTAATCAGCCGAATAGTGTTCTGCATACACTTCAAACACAACTTCGGCCTTAGAGATGAGATCGGATGGCTATGGCTCACATATCAAAGTTTCTCCTTTCGATGATACGGAACTTTCTCACCTTGAGCACTTTTCCATTTGAGGCCTTCTTAATTATGTTTTTTACCATGCCAAAATCTGGTGTCAACACAAGTGTGTTGACATACGAACGCGTCACGCGTACCCGCGGCGCCGAGGGAGATGCTCCGCAGCTCGCACCGTGGGAGGCCTGCCGGAAGCGCGATACGCAAGACAATCCGGCCGGCGCTTTTGACACCAGACGCCCCGGTTACTCGGGAGGGACCCCGTCAGAGTACCCGATGACGATTGGCTGCTCCAAGTCGTCCTTAATGCCCCTGGAGCCTCGTGGATCGCTGCCCTCCTTCACGAAGAACGAACGAAGAACGAGAAGAAAGATACAAGGGAGAGGGATAAAAGTAGGGTAAAAAGATGTAGATGTGTTTGTTCGATTGTGTGTTGTTTTAATCGGCCATCACCTCTTCTATTTAAGAGGGGGTTGGACTTCCCGTACAGGACACGGACCTAGATTTCCTTCCAAAG
Source organism: Elymus sibiricus (assembly GCA_039707655.1). Taxonomy (NCBI): domain Eukaryota; kingdom Viridiplantae; phylum Streptophyta; class Magnoliopsida; order Poales; family Poaceae; genus Elymus; species Elymus sibiricus. Next base: position 312,611,237 of record CM077667.1, on the reverse strand, counting down.
GGTCAAAAAACGCAGCCAAACTCGGACTTTTTTGATCTGCCCGAGTCTGTGCGGCTATAGGCAAGCGGTAGTACCGTTCTGGGCACGGTAGTACCGTTCCGGGCGGTAGTACCGCTCTAGTACCGCTTAGGGTCTCGGGATGCCAGAAACTTTTTCGTAAGCGGTAGTAGACGCGGTAGTAGGAGCGGTAGTACCGCTCAAGCAGTAGTACCGCTTATTGGAGCGGTAGTACCGTTCTCTGCTGTATCAGCAATCTTGGAACGGTCGTAACTTTTGCATACGAACTCGGATTGAGACGATTTTTATATCAAAATCGACCGATTCGACGAGACAAAGACAATCCGTGTAGAAACTTTTCTCATATAAGGCCCTATTGGGGGCGTAATTAGCCGAATAGTGTTCTGCATACACTTCAAACACAACTTCGGCCTTAGAGATGAGATCGGATGGCTATGGCTCAAATATCAAAGTTTCTCCTTCCGATGATACGGAACTTTCTCACCTTGAGCACTTTTCCATTTGAGGCCTTCTTAATTATGTTTTTGACCATGCCAAAATCTGGTGTCAACACAAGTGTGTTGACATACGAACGCGTCACGCGTACCCGCGGCGCCGAGGGAGATGCTCCGCAGCTCGCACCGTGGGAGGCCTGCCGGAAGCGCGATACGCAAGACAATCCGGCCGGCGCTTTTGACACCAGACGCCCCGGTTACTCGGGAGGGACCCCGTCAGAGTACCCGATGACGATTGGCTGCTCCAAGTCGTCCTTAACGCCCCTGGAGCCTCGTGGATCGCTGCCCTCCTTCACGAAGAACGAACGAAGAACGAGAAGAAAGATACAAGGGAGAGGGATAAAAGTAGGGTAAAAAGATGTAGATGTGTTTGTTCGATTGTGTGTTGTTTTAATCGGCCATCACCTCTTCTATTTAAGAGGGGGTTGGACTTCCCGTACAGGACACGGACCCAGATTTCCTTCCAAAGGGTCAAAAAACGCAGCCAAACTCGGACTTTTTCGATCTGCCCGAGTCTGTGCGGCTATAGGCAAGCGGTAGTACCGTTCTGGGCACGGTAGTACCGTTCCGGGCGGTAGTACCGCTCTAGTACCGCTTAGGGTCTCGGGATGCCAGAAACTTTTTCGTAAGCGGTTGTAGACGCGGTAGTAGGAGCGGTAGTACCGCTTATTGGAGCGGTAGTACCGTTCTCTGCTGTATCAGCAATCTTGTAACGGCCGTAACTTTTGCATACGAACTTGGATTGAGACGATTTTTATATCAAAATCGACCGATTCGACGAGACAAAGACAATCCGTGTAGAAACTTTTCTCATATAAGGCCGTATTGGGGGCGTAATCAGCCGAATAGTGTTCTGCATACACTTCAAACACAACTTCGCCCTTAGAGATGAGATCGGATGGCTATGGCTCAAATATCAAAGTTTCTCCTTTCGATGATACAGAACTTTCTCACCTTGAGCACTTTTCCATTTGAGGCTTTCTTAATTATGTTTTTGACCATGCCAAAATCTGGTGTCAACACAAGTGTGTTGACATACGAACGCGTCACGCGTACACGCGGCGCCGAGGGAGATGCTCCGCAGCTCGCACCGTGGGAGGCCTGCCGGAAGCGCGATACGCAAGACAATCCGGCCGGCGCTTTTGACACCAGACGCCCCGGTTACTCGGGAGGGACCCCGTCAGAGTACCCGATGACGATTGGCTGCTCCAAGTCGTCCTTAACGCCCCTGGAGCCTCGTGGATCGCTGCCCTCCTTCACGAAGAACGAACGAAGAACGAGAAGAAAGATACAAGGGAGAGGGATAAAAGTAGGGTAAAAAGATGTAGATGTGTTTGTTCGATTGTGTGTTGTTTTAATCGGCCATCACCTCTTTTATTTAAGAGGGGGTTGGACTTCCCGTACAGGACACGGACCCAGATTTCCTTCCAAAGGGTCAAAAAACGCAGCCAAACTCGGACTTTTTCGATCTGCCCGAGTCTGTGCGGCTATAGGCAAGCGGTAATACCGTTCTGGGCACGGTAGTACCGTTCTGGGCGGTAGTACCGCTCTAGTACCGCTTAGGGTCTCGGGATGCCAGAAACTTTTTCGTAAGCGGTAGTAGACGCGGTAGTAGGAGCGGTAGTACCGCTCAAGCGGTAGTACCGCTTATTGGAGCGGTAGTACCGTTCTCTGCTGTATCAGCAATCTTGTAACGGCCGTAACTTTTGCATACGAACTCGAATTGAGACGATTTTTATATCAAAATCGACCGATTCGACGAGACAAAGACAATCCGTGTAGAAACTTTTCTCATATAAGGCCGTATTGGGGGCGTAATCAGCCGAATAGTGTTCTGCATACACTTCAAACACAACTTCGGCCTTAGAGATGAGATCGGATGGCTATGGCTCAAATATCAAAGTTTCTCCTTTCGATGATACGGAACTTTCTCACCTTGAGCACTGTTCCATTTGAGGCCTTCTTAATTATGTTTTTGACCATGCCAAAATCTGGTGTCAACACAAGTGTGTTGACATACGAACGCGTCACGCGTACCCGCGGCGCCGAGGGAGATGCTCCGCAGCTCGCACCGTGGGAGGCCTGCCGGAAGCGCGATACGCAAGACAATCCGGCCGGCGCTTTTGACACCAGACGCCCCGGTTACTCGGGAGGGACCCCGTCAGAGTACCCGATGACGATTGGCTGCTCCAAGTCGTCCTTAACGCCCCTGGAGCCTCGTGGATCGCTGCCCTCCTTCACGAAGAACGAACGAAGAACGAGAAGAAAGATACAAGGGAGAGGGATAAAAGTAGGGTAAAAAGATGTAGATGTGTTTGTTCGATTGTGTGTTGTTTTAATCGGCCATCACCTCTTCTATTTAAGAGGGGGTTGGACTTCCCGTACAGGACACGGACCCAGATTTCCTTCCAAAGGGTCAAAAAACGCAGCCAAACTCGGACTTTTTCGATCTGCCCGAGTCTGTGCGGCTATAGGCAAGCGGTAGTACCGTTCTGGGCACGGTAGTACCGTTCCGGGCGGTAGTACCGCTCTAGTACCGCTTAGGGTCTCGGGATGCCAGAAACTTTTTCGTAAGCGGTAGTAGACGCGGTAGTAGGAGCGGTAGTACCGCTCAAGCGGTAGTACCGCTTATTGGAGCGGTAGTACCGTTCTCTGCTGTATCAGCAATCTTGTAACGGCCGTAACTTTTACATACGAACTCGGATTGAGACGTTTTTTATATCAAAAATCGACCGATTCGACGAGACAAAGACAATCCGTGTAGAAACTTTTCTCATATAAGGCCGTCTTGGGGGCGTAATCAGCCGAATAGTGTTCTGCATACACTTCAAACACAACTTCGGCCTTAGAGACGAGATCGGATGGCTATGGCTCAAATATCAAAGTTTCTCCTTTCGATGATACGGAACTTTCTCACCTTGAGCACTTTTCCATTTGAGGCCTTCCTAATTATGTTTTTAACCATGCCAAAATCTGGTGTCAACACAAGTGTGTTGACATAAGAACGCGTCACGCGTACCCGCGGCGCCGAGGGAGATGCTCCGCAGCTCGCACCGTGGGAGGCCTGCCGGAAGCGCGATACGCAAGACAATCCGGCCGGCGCTTTTGACACCAGACGCCCCGGTTACTCGGGAGGGACCCCGTCAGAGTACCCGATGACGATTGGCTGCTCCAAGTCGTCCTTAACGCCCCTGGAGCCTCGTGGATCGCTGCCCTCCTTCACGAAGAACGAACGAAGAACGAGAAGAAAGATACAAGGGAGAGGGATAAAAGTAGGGTAAAAAGATGTAGATGTGTTTGTTCGATTGTGTGTTGTTTTAATCGGCCATCACCTCTTCTATTTAAGAGGGGGTTGGACTTCCCGTACAAGACACGGACCCAGATTTCCTTCCAAAGGATCAAAAAACGCAGCCAAACTCGGACTTTTTCGATCTGCCCGAGTCTGTGCGGCTATAGGCAAGCGGTAGTACCGTTCTGGGCACGGTAGTACCGTTCCGGGCGGTAGTACCGCTCTAGTACCGCTCTAGTACCGCTTAGGGTCTCGGGATACCAGAAACTTTTTCATAACCGGTAGTAGACGCGGTAGTAGGAGCGGTAGTACCGCTCAAGCGGTAGTACCGCTTATTGGAGCGGTAGTACCGTTCTCTACTGTATCAGCAATCTTGTAACGGCCGTAACTTTTGCATACGAACTCGCATTGAGACGATTTTTATATCAAAATCGACCGATTCGACGAGACAAAGACAATCCGTGTAGAAACTTTTCTCATATAAGGCCGTCTTGGGGGCGTAATCAGCCGAATAGTGTTCTGCATACAGTTCAAACACAACTTCGGCCTTAGAGATGAGATCGGATGGCTATGGCTCAAATATCAAAGTTTCTCCTTTCGATGATACGGAACTTTCTCACCTTGAGCACTTTTCCATTTGAGGCTTCTTAATTATGTTTTTGACCATGCCAAAATCTTGTGTCAACACAAGTGTGTTGACATACGAACGCGTCACGCGTACCCGCGGCGCCGAGGGAGATGCTCCGCAGCTCGCACCGTGGGAGGCCTGCCGGAAGCGCGATACGCAAGACAATCCGGCCGGCGCTTTTGACACCAGACGCCCCGGTTACTCGGGAGGGACCCCGTCAGAGTACCCGATTACGATTGGCTGCTCCAAGTCGTCCTTAACGCCCCTGGAGCCTCGTGGATCGCTGCCCTCCTTCACGAAGAACGAACGAAGAACGAGAAGAAAGATACAAGGGAGAGGGATAAAAGTAGGGTAAAAAGATGTAGATGTGTTTGTTCGATTGTGTGTTGTTTTAATCGGCCATCACCTCTTCTATTTAAGAGGGGGTTGGACTTCCCATACAGGACACGGACCCAGATTTCCTTCCAAAGGGTCAAAAAACGCAGCCAAACTCGGACTTTTTCGATCTGCCGAGTCTGTGCGGCTATAGGCAAGCGGTAGTACCGTTCTGGGCACGGTAGTACCGTGCCGGGCGGTAGTACCGCTCTAGTACCGCTTAGGGTCTCGGGATGCCAGAAACTTTTTCGTAAGCGGTAGTAGACGCGGTAGTAGGAGCGGTAGTACCGCTCAAGCGGTAGTACCGCTTATTGGAGCGGTAGTACCGTTCTCTGTTGTATAAGCAATCTTGTAACGGCCGTAACTTTTGCATACGAACTCGGATTGAGACGATTTTTATATCAAAATCGACCGATTCGACGAGACAAACACAATCCGTGTAGAAACTTTTCTCATTTAAGGCCGTATTGGGGACGTAATCAGCCGAATAGTGTTCTGCATACACTTCAAACACAACTTCGGCCTTAGAGATGAGATCGGATGGCTATGGCTCAAATATCAAAGTTTCTCCTTTCGATGATACGGAACTTTCTCACCTTGAGCACTTTTCCATTTGAGGCCTTCTTAATTATGTTTTTGACCATGCCAAAATCTGGTGTCAACACAAGTGTGTTGACATACGAACGCGTCACGCGTACCCGCGGCGCCGAGGGAGATGCTCCGCAGCTCGCACCGTGGGAGGCCTGCCGGAAGCGCGATACGCAAGACAATCCGGCCGGCGCTTTTGACACCAGACGCCCCGGTTACTCGGGAGGGACCCCGTCAGAGTACCCGATGACGATTGGCTGCTCCAAGTCGTCCTTAACGCCCCTGGAGCCTCGTGGATCGCTGCCCTCCTTCACGAAGAACGAACGAAGAACGAGAATAAAGATACAAGGGAGAGGGATAAAAGTAGGGTAAAAAGATGTAGATGTGTTTGTTCGATTGTGTGTTGTTTTAATCGGCCATCACCTCTTCTATTTAAGAGGGGGTTGGACTTCCCGTACAGGACACGGACCCAGATTTCCTTCCAAAGGGTCAAAAAACGCAGCCAAACTCGGACTTTTTCGATCTGCCGAGTCTGTGCGGCTATAGGCAAGCGATAGTACCGTTCTGGGCACGGTAGTACCGTTCCGGGCGGTAGTACCGCTCTAGTACCGCTTAGGGTCTCGGGATGCCAGAAACTTTTTCGTAAGGGGTAGTAGACGCGGTAGTAGGAGCGGTAGTACCGCTCAAGCGGTAGTACCGCTTATTGGAGCGGTAGTACCGTTCTCTGCTGTATCAGCAATCTTGTAACGGCCGTAACTTTTGCATACGAACTCGGATTGAGACGATTTTTATATCAAAATCGACCGATTCGACGAGACAAAGACAATCCGTGTAGAAACTTTTCTCATATAAGGCCGTCTTGGGGGCGTAATCAGCCGAATAGTGTTCTGCATACACTTCAAACCCAACTTCGGCCTTAGAGATGAGATCGGATGGCTATGGCTCAAATATCAAAGTTTCTCCTTTCGATGATACGGAACTTTCTCACCTTGAGCACTTTTCCATTTGAGGCCTTCTTAATTATGTTTTTAACCATGCCAAAATCTGGTGTCAACACAAGTGTGTTGACATAAGAACGCGTCACGCGTACCCGCGGCGCCGAGGGAGATGCTCCGCAGCTCGCACCGTGGGAGGCCTGCCGGAAGCGCGATACGCAAGACAATCCGGCCGGCGCTTTTGACACCAGACGCCCCGGTTACTCGGGAGGGACCCCGTCAGAGTACCCGATGACGATTGGCTGCTCCAAGTCGTCCTTAACGCCCCTGGAGCCTCGTGGATCGCTGCCCTCCTTCACGAAGAACGAACGAAGAACGAGAAGAAAGATACAAGGGAGAGGGATAAAAGTAGGGTAAAAAGATGTAGATGTGTTTGTTCGATTGTGTGTTGTTTTAATCGGCCATCACCTCTTCTATTTAAGAGGGGGTTGGACTTCCCGTACAAGACACGGACCCAGATTTCCTTCCAAAGGGTCAAAAAACGCAGCCAAACTCGGACTTTTTCGATCTGCCAGAGTCTGTGCGGCTATAGGCAAGCGGTAGTACCGTTCTGGGCACGGTAGTACCGTTCCGGGCGGTAGTACCGCTCTAGTACCGCTTAGGGTCTCGGGATGCCAGAAACTTTTTCGTAAGCGGTAGTAGACGCGGTAGTAGGAGCGGTAGTACCGCTCAAGCGGTAGTACCGCTTATTGGAGCGGTAGTACCGTTCTCTGCTGTATCAGCAATCTTGTAACGGCCGTAACTTTTGCATACGAACTCGGATTGAGACGATTTTTATATCAAAATCGACCGATTCGACGAGACAAAGACAATCCGTGTAGAAAATTTTCTCATATAAGGCCGTCTTGGGGGCGTAATCAGCCGAATAGTGTTCTGCATACACTTCAAACACAACTTCGGCCTTAGAGATGAGATCGGATGGCTATGGCTCAAATATCAAAGTTTCTCCTTTCCATGATACGGAACTTTTTCACCTTGAGCACTTTTCCATTTGAGGCCTTCTTAATTATGTTTTTGACCATGCCAAAATCTTGTGTCAACACAAGTGTGTTGACATACGAACGCGTCACGCGTACCCGCGGCGCCGAGGGAGATGCTCCGCAGCTCGCACCGTGGGAGGCCTGCCGGAAGCGCGATACGCAAGACAATCCGGCCGGCGCTTTTGACACCAGACGCCCCGGTTACTCGGGAGGGACCCCGTCAGAGTACCCGATGACGATTGGCTGCTCCAAGTCGTCCTTAACGCCCCTGGAGCCTCGTGGATCGCTGCCCTCCTTCACGAAGAACGAACGAAGAACGAGAAGAAAGATACAAGGGAGAGGGATAAAAGTAGGGTAAAAAGATGTAGATGTGTTTGTTCGATTGTGTGTTGTTTTAATCGGCCATCACCTCTTCTATTTAAGAGGGGGTTGGACTTCCCATACAGGACACGGACCCAGATTTCCTTCCAAAGGGTCAAAAAACGCAGCCAAACTCGGACTTTTTCGATCTGCCGAGTCTGTGCGGCTATAGGCAAGCGGTAGTACCGTTCTGGGCACGGTAGTACCGTGCCGGGCGGTAGTACCGCTCTAGTACCGCTTAGGGTCTCGGGATGCCAGAAACTTTTTCGTAAGCGGTAGTAGACGCGGTAGTAGGAGCGGTAGTACCGCTCAAGCGGTAGTACCGCTTATTGGAGCGGTAGTACCGTTCTCTGCTGTATCACCAATCTTGTAACGGCCGTAACTTTTGCATACGAACTCGGATTGAGACGATTTTTATATCAAAATCGACCGATTCGACGAGACAAAGACAATCCGTGTAGAAAATTTTCTCATATAAGGCCGTATTGGGGGCGTAATCAGTCGAATAGTGTTCTGCATACACTTCAAACACAACTTCGGCCTTAGAGATGAGATCGGATGGCTACGGCTCAAATATCAAAGTTTCTCCTTTCGATGATACGGAACTTTCTCACGTTGAGCACTTTTCCATTTGAGGCCTTCTTAATTATGTTTTTGACCATGCCAAAATCTGGTGTCAACACAAGTGTGTTGACATACGAACGCGTCACGCGTACCCGCGGCGCCGAGGGAGATGCTCCGCAGCTCGCACCGTGGGAGGCCTGCCGGAAGCGCGATACGCAAGACAATCCGGCCGGCGCTTTTGACACCAGACGCCCCGGTTACTCGGGAGGGACCCCGTCAGAGTACCCGATGACGATTGGCTGCTCCAAGTCGTCCTTAACGCCCCTGGAGCCTCGTGGATCGCTGCCCTCCTTCACGAAGAACGAACGAAGAACGAGAAGAAAGATACAAGGGAGAGGGATAAAAGTAGGGTAAAAAGATGTAGATGTGTTTGTTCGATTGTGTGTTGTTTTAATCGGCCATCACCTCTTCTATTTAAGAGGGGGTTGGACTTCCCGTACAGGACACGGACCCAGATTACCTTCCAAAGGGTCAAAAAACGCAGCCAAACTCGGACTTTTTCGATCTGCCGAGTCTGTGCGGCTATAGGCAAGCGGTAGTACCGTTCTGGGCACGGTAGTACCGTGCCGGGCGGTAGTACCGCTCTAGTACCGCTTAGGGTCTCGGGATGCCAGAAACTTTTTCGTAAGCGGTAGTAGACGCGGTAGTAGGTGCGGTAGTACCGCTCAAGCGGTAGTACCGCTTATTGGAGCGGTAGTACCGTTCTCTGCTGTATCAGCAATCTTGTAACGGCCGTAACTTTTGCATACGAACTCGGATTGAGACGATTTTTATATCAAAATCGACCGATTCGACGAGACAAAGACAATCCGTGTAGAAACTTTTCTCATATAAGGCCGTATTGGGGGCATAATTAGCCGAATAGTGTTCTGCATACACTTCAAACACAACTTCGGCCGTAGAGATGAGATCGGATGGCTATGGCTCAAATATCAAAGTTTCTCCTTTCGATGATATGGAACTTTCTCACCTTGAGCACTTTTCCATTTGAGGCCTTCTTAATTATGTTTTTGACCATGCCAAAATCTGGTGTCAACACAAGTGTGTTGACATACGAACGCGTCACGTGTACCCGCGGCGCCGAGGGAGATGCTCCGCAGCTCGCACCGTGGGAGGCCTGCCGGAAGCGCGATACGCAAGACAATCCGGCCGGCGCTTTTGACACCAGACGCCCCGGTTACTCGGGAGGGACCCCGTCAGAGTACCCGATGACGATTGGCTGCTCCAAGTCGTCCTTAACGCCCCTGGAGCCTCGTGGATCGCTGCCCTCCTTCACGAAGAACGAACGAAGAACGAGAAGAAAGATACAAGGGAGAGGGATAAAAGTAGGGTAAAAAGATGTAGATGTGTTTGTTCGATTGTGTGTTGTTTTAATCGGCCATCACCTCTTCTATTTAAGAGGGGGTTGGACTTCCCGTACAGGACACGGACCCAGATTTCCTTCCAAAGGGTCAAAAAACGCAGCCAAACTCGGACTTTTTCGATCTGCCGAGTCTGTGCGGCTATAGGCAAGCGGTAGTACCGTTCTGGGCACGGTAGTACCGTGCCGGGCGGTAGTACCGCTCTAGTACCGCTTAGGGTCTCGGGATGCCAGAAACTTTTTCGTAAGCGGTAGTAGACGCGGTAGTAGGAGCGGTAGTACCGCTCAAGCGGTAGTACCGCTTATTGGAGCGGTAGTACCGTTCTCTGCTGTATCAGCAATCTTGTAATGGCCGTAACTTTTGCATACGAACTCGGATTGAGACGGTTTTTATATCAAAATCGACCGATTCGACGAGACAAAGACAATCCGTGTAGAAACTTTTCTCATATAAGGCCGTATTGGGGGCGTAATCAGCCGAATAGTGTTCTGCATACACTTCAAACACAACTTCGGCCTTAGAGATGAGATCGGATGGCTATGGCTCAAATATCAAAGTTTCTCCTTTCGATGATATGAAACTTTCTCACCTTGAGCACTTTTCCATTTGCGGCTTTCTTAATTATGTTTTTGACCATGCCAAAATCTGGTGTCAACACAAGTGTGTTGAAATACGAACGCGTCACGCGTACCCGCGGCGCCGAGGGAGATGCTCCGCAGCTCGCACCGTGGAGGCCTGCCGGAAGCGCGATACGCAAGACAATCCGGCCGGCGCTTTTGACACCAGACGCCCCGGTTACTCGGGAGGGACCCCGTCAGAGTACCCGATGACGATTGGCTGCTCCAAGTCGTGCTTAACGCCCCTGGAGCCTCGTGGATCGCTGCCCTCCTTCACGAAGAAAGAACGAAGAACGAGAAGAAAGATACAAGGGAGAGGGATAAAAGTAGGGTAAAAAGATGTAGATGTGTTTGTTCGATTGTGTGTTGTTTTAATCGGCCATCACCTCTTCTATTTAAGAGGGGGTTGGACTTCCCGTACTGGACACGGACCCAGATTTCCTTCCAAAGGGTCAAAAAACGCAGCCAAACTCGGACTTTTTCGATCTGCCCGAGTCTGTGCGGCTATAGGCAAGCGGTAGTACCGTTCTGGGCACGGTAGTACCGTTCCGGGTGTCGTGGGAACGACTCCGACAGTACGAAGGGGGTAGGGTAAAGGAGCATGATCTATCGAGATGCATATGGGTGAGACGATATTTTAGCGAGTTCGGGCCTCTCACGGTGGAGATAACAACCCTACGTCTCGTGCTCCGGAGAGGCTTTGTATATCTGTCGAGTGGAATATGAGTACCCTTACAGAGGGAGGAGAAGAATGTCCGAGTCTCAGGGGGTGGAGAGGCTGCCCCGAATGAGAAGCCCCGGGCGGCTTATATAGAGTCCGCTGCCCGGGAGTTACAAGTCATAAAGACAGGTTCAATTGCGTACTAATGGCCGACCGTTTCAGCCATAATGACAGTGGTAATTGTCTCTGGTGGTTGGACTGCTGTCGTCCGAGTGGACCATGCGACCGAGTGGTTGACTGTCGAGTGGAGGGAGGAGACTCCGAGTGGATGCTGTCGAGTGACTCACACACCATGGTGATTTCAGTCGGAGTCTTCCTTGTAATCTTGTAATCCTTAAGTTCTCCGATGTGATGTCCTTAGGTAGGGTATGCAGGTCAGGCCTGTGACCCTACCCTAGGTACATATCCCCATCATTAGTCCCCGAATTGATCAGGGTTTGAGTGAAAAAAGGGATCGATGCAGGTTCTGATATGACACAAAAATTCCGAATGCATTGTTGGGCTTCATAGAAGTCTTCGTTGATTGGAGTCTTTGTCATTCACCCTGATCGATTCTGTCTTGATATGCGGAGCTGCCGAGCGACGAAGGCGTGTCCGGTAGAGTGACAGCGCGCGGGGTGGCCGAGTGACGATGGAGCGTCTGACTGAGTGTCGGTGCGCGGAGTTACCGAGTGACGAAGACGCGTCCAGTAGTACGACGGCTCGCGGGGCGGTCGAGTGACGATGGAGCGTCCGACGGAGTGGCGATGAAGACGCGTCCGGTAGTACGACGGCGCGCGGGGCGGTCGAGTGACGATGGAGCGTCCGACGGAGTGGCGATGAAGACGCGTCCGGTAGTACGACGGCGCGCGGGGCGGTCGAGTGACGATGGAGCGTCCGACTGAGTGGCGATGAAGACGCGTCCCGTAGTACGACGGCGCGCGGGGCGGTCGAGTGACGATCGAGCGTCCGACTGAGTGGCGATGAAGACGCGTCCAGTAGTACGACGGCGCGCGGGGCGGTCGAGTGACGATGGAGCGTCCGACGGAGTGGCGATGAAGACGCGTCCAGTAGTACGACGGCGTGCGGGGCGGTCGAGTGACGATAGAGCGTCCGACTGAGTGGCGATGAAGACGCGTCCAGTAGTACGACGGCGCGCGGGGCGGTCGAGTGACGATGGAGCGTCCGACTGAGTGGCGATGAAGACGCGTCCAGTAGTACGACGGCGCGCGGGGCGGTCGAGTGACGATGGAGCGTCCGACGGAGTGGCGATGAAGACGCGTCCAGTAGTATGACGGCCCGCGGGGCGGTCGAGTGACGATGGAGCGTCCGACCGAATGGCGATGCGGGGAGCTGCCGAGTGTCGAAGGAGCGTCCGACTGAATGGCGATGCGCGGAGCTGCCGAGTGTCGAAGGAGCGTCCGATTGAGTGACGGCGCGCGGAGCTGCCGAGTGTCGAAGGAGCGTCCGACTGAATGGCGATGCGCGGAGCTGCCGAGTGTCGAAGGAGCGTCCGACTGAATGGCGATGCGCGGAGCTGCCGAGTGTCGAAGGAGCGTCCGACTGAATGGCGATGCGCGGAGCTGCCGAGTGTCGAAGGAGCGTCCGACTGAATGGCGAAGCGCGGAGCTGCCGAGTGTCGAAGGAGCGTCCGACTGAGTGGCGATGAAGACGCGTCCAGTAGTACGACAGCGCGCGGGGCGGTCGAGTGACGATGGAGCGTCCGACGGAGTGGCGATGAAGACGCGTCCAGTAGTATGACGGCACGCGGGGCGGTCGAGTGACGATAGAGCGTCCGACTGAGTGGCGATGAAGACGCGTCCAGTAGTACGACGGCGCGCGGGGCGGTCGAGTGACGATGGAGCGTCCGACGGAGTGGCGATGAAGACGCGTCCAGTAGTATGACGGCCCGCGGGGCGGTCGAGTGACGATGGAGCGTCCGACCGAATGGCGATGCGGGGAGCTGCCGAGTGTCGAAGGAGCGTCCGACTGAATGGCGATGCGCGGAGCTGCCGAGTGTCGAAGGAGCGTCCGACTGAATGGCGATGCGCGGAGCTGCCGAGTGTTGAAGGAGCGTCCGACTGAGTGGCGATGAAGACGCGTCCAGTAGTACGACGGCGCGCGGGGCGGTCGAGTGACGATGGAGCGTCCGACGGAGTGGCGATGAAGACGCGTCCAGTAGTATGACGGCACGCGGGGCGGTCGAGTGACGATAGAGCATCCGACTGAGTGGCGATGAAGACGCGTCCAGTAGTACGACGGCGCGCGGGGCGGTCGAGTGACGATGGAGCGTCCGACGGAGTGGCGATGAAGACGCGTCCAGTAGTATGACGGCCCGCGGGGCGGTCGAGTGACGATGGAGCGTCCGACCGAATGGCGATGCGGGGAGCTGCCGAGTGTCGAAGGAGCGTCCGACTGAATGGCGATGCGCGGAGCTGCCGAGTGTCGAAGGAGCGTCCGATTGAGTGACGGCGCGCGGAGCTGCCGAGTGTCGAAGGAGCGTCCGACTGAATGGCGATGCGCGGAGCTGCCGAGTGTCGAAGGAGCGTCCGACTTAGTGGCGATGAAGACGTGTCCAGTAGTACGACGGCGCGCGGGGCGGTCGAGTGACGATGGAGCGTCCGACGGAGTGGCGATGAAGACGCGTCCAGTAGTATGACGGCACGCGGGGCGGTCGAGTGACGATAGAGCGTCCGACTGAGTGGCGATGAAGACGCGTCCAGTAGTACGACGGCGCGCGGGGCGGTCGAGTGACGATGGAGCGTCCGACGGAGTGGCGATGAAGACGCGTCCAGTAGTATGACGGCCCGCGGGGCGGTCGAGTGACGATGGAGCGTCCGACCGAATGGCGATGCGGGGAGCTGCCGAGTGTCGAAGGAGCGTCCGACTGAATGGCGATGCGCGGAGCTGCCGAGTGTCGAAGGAGCGTCCGATTGAGTGACGGCGCGCGGAGCTGCCGAGTGTCGAAGGAGCGTCCGACTGAATGGCGATGCGCGGAGCTGCCGAGTGTCGAAGGAGCGTCCGACTGAATGGCGATGCGCGGAGCTGCCGAGTGTCGAAGGAGCGTCCGAGTGAATGGCGATGCGCGGAGCTGCCGAGTGTCGAAGGAGCGTCCGACTGAATGGCGATGCGCGGAGCTGCCGAGTGTCGAAGGAGCGTCCGACTGAATGGCGATGCGCGGAGCTGCCGAGTGTCGAAGGAGCGTCCGACTGAATGGCGATGCGCGGAGCTGCCGAGTGTCGAAGGAGCGTCCGACTGAATGGCGATGCGGGGAGCTGCCGAGTGTCGAAGGAGCGTCCCACTGAATGGCGATGCGCGGAGCTGCCGAGTGTCGAAGGAGCGTCCGACGGAGTGGCGATGAAGACGCGTCCAGTAGTACGACGGCGCGCGGGGCGGTCGAGTGACGATGGAGCGTCCGACCGAATGGCGATGCGGGGAGCTGCCGAGTGTCGAAGGAGCGTCCGACTGAATGGCGATGCGCGGAGCTGCCGAGTGTCGAAGGAGCGTCCGATTGAGTGACGGCGCGTGGAGCTGCCGAGTGTCGAAGGAGCGTCCGACTGAATGGCGATGCGCGGAGCTGCCGAGTGTCGAAGGAGCGTCCGACTGAATGGCGATGCGCGGAGCTGCCGAGTGTCGAAGGAGCGTCCGACTGAATGGCGATGCGCGGAGCTGCCGAGTGTCGAAGGAGCGTCCGACTGAATGGCGATGCGCGGAGCTGCCGAGTGTCGAAGGAGCGTCCGACTGAATGGCGATGCGCGGAGCTGCCGAGTGTCGAAGGAGCGTCCGACTGAATGGCGATGCGCGGAGCTGCCGAGTGTCGAAGGAGCGTCCGACTGAATGGCGATGCGGGGAGCTGCCGAGTGTCGAAGGAGCGTCCCACTGAATGGCGATGCGCGGAGCTGCCGAGTGTCGAAGGAGCGTCCGACGAAGTGGCGATGAAGACGCGTCCAGTAGTACGACGGCGCGCGGGGCGGTCGAGTGACGATGGAGCGTCCGACCGAATGGCGATGCGGGGAGCTGCCGAGTGTCGAAGGAGCGTCCGACTGAATGGCGATGCGCGGAGCTGCCGAGTGTCGAAGGAGCGTCCGATTGAGTGACGGCGCGCGGAGCTGCCGAGTGTCGAAGGAGCGTCCGACTGAATGGCGATGCGCGGAGCTGCCGAGTGTCGAAGGAGCGTCCGACTGAATGGCGATGCGCGGAGCTGCCGAGTGTCGAAGGAGCGTCCGACTGAATGGCGATGCGCGGAGCTGCCGAGTGTCGAAGGAGCGTCCGACTGAATGGCGATGCGCGGAGCTGCCGAGTGTCGAAGGAGCGTCCGACTGAATGGCGATGCGCGGAGCTGCCGAGTGTCGAAGGAGCGTCCGACTGAATGGCGATGCGCGGAGCTGCCGAGTGTCGAAGGAGCGTCCGACTGAATGGCGATGCGGGGAGCTGCCGAGTGTCGAAGGAGCGTCCCACTGAATGGCGATGCGCGGAGCTGCCGAGTGTCGAAGGAGCGTCCGACGGAGTGGCGATGAAGACGCGTCCAGTAGTACGACGGCGCGCGGGGCGGTCGAGTGACGATGGAGCGTCCGACCGAATGGCGATGCGGGGAGCTGCCGAGTGTCGAAGGAGCGTCCGACTGAATGGCGATGCGCGGAGCTGCCGAGTGTCGAAGGAGCGTCCGATTGAGTGACGGCGCGCGGAGCTGCCGAGTGTCGAAGGAGCGTCCGACTGAATGGCGATGCGCGGAGCTGCCGAGTGTCGAAGGAGCGTCCGACTGAATGGCGATGCGCGGAGCTGCCGAGTGTCGAAGGAGCGTCCGACTGAATGGCGATGCGCGGAGCTGCCGAGTGTCGAAGGAGCGTCCGAGTGAATGGCGATGCGCGGAGCTGCCGAGTGTCGAAGGAGCGTCCGACTGAATGGCGATGCGCGGAGCTGCCGAGTGTCGAAGGAGCGTCCGACTGAATGGCGATGCGCGGAGCTGCCGAGTGTCGAAGGAGCGTCCGACTGAATGGCGATGCGCGGAGCTGCCGAGTGTCGAAGGAGCGTCCGACTGAATGGCGATGCGCGGATCTGCCGAGTGTCGAAGGAGCGTCCGACGGAGTGGCGATGAAGACGCGTCCAGTAGTACGACGGCGCGCGGGGCGGTCGAGTGACGATGGAGCGTCCGACCGAATGGCGATGCGGGGAGCTGCCGAGTGTCGAAGGAGCGTCCGACTGAATGGCGATGCGCGGAGCTGCCGAGTGTCGAAGGAGCGTCCGATTGAGTGACGGCGCGCGGAGCTGCCGAGTGTCGAAGGAGCGTCCGACTGAATGGCGATGCGCGGAGCTGCCGAGTGTCGAAGGAGCGTCCGACTGAATGGCGATGCGCGGAGCTGCCGAGTGTCGAAGGAGCGTCCGACTGAATGGCGATGCGCGGAGCTGCCGAGTGTCGAAGGAGCGTCCGACTGAATGGCGATGCGCGGAGCTGCCGAGTGTCGAAGGAGCGTCCGACTGAATGGCGATGCGGGGAGCTGCCGAGTGTCGAAGGAGCGTCCCACTGAATGGCGATGCGCGGAGCTGCCGAGTGTCGAAGGAGCGTCCGACGGAGTGGCGATGAAGACGCGTCCAGTAGTACGACGGCGCGCGGGGCGGTCGAGTGACGATGGAGCGTCCGACCGAATGGCGATGCGGGGAGCTGCCGAGTGTCGAAGGAGCGTCCGACTGAATGGCGATGCGCGGAGCTGCCGAGTGTCGAAGGAGCGTCCGATTGAGTGACGGCGCGCGGAGCTGCCGAGTGTCGAAGGAGCGTCCGACTGAATGGCGATGCGCGGAGCTGCCGAGTGTCGAAGGAGCGTCCGACTGAATGGCGATGCGCGGAGCTGCCGAGTGTCGAAGGAGCGTCCGACTGAATGGCGATGCGCGGAGCTGCCGAGTGTCGAAGGAGCGTCCGACTGAATGGCGATGCGCGGAGCTGCCGAGTGTCGAAGGAGCGTCCGACTGAATGGCGATGCGCGGAGCTGCCGAGTGTCGAAGGAGCGTCCGACTGAATGGCGATGCGCGGAGCTGCCGAGTGTCGAAGGAGCGTCCGACTGAATGGCGATGCGGGGAGCTGCCGAGTGTCGAAGGAGCGTCCCACTGAATGGCGATGCGCGGAGCTGCCGAGTGTCGAAGGAGCGTCCGACGGAGTGGCGATGAAGACGCGTCCAGTAGTACGACGGCGCGCGGGGCGGTCGAGTGACGATGGAGCGTCCGACGGAGTGGCGATGAAGACGCGTCCAGTAGTATGACGGCACGCGGGGCGGTCGAGTGACGATGGAGCGTCTGACCGAATGGCGATGCGGGGAGCTGCCGAGTGTCGAAGGAGCGTCCGACTGAATGGCGATGCGCGGAGCTACCGAGTGTCGAAGGAGCGTCCGATTGAGTGACGGCGCGCGGAGCTGCCGAGTGTCGAAGGAGCGTCCGACTGAATGGCGATGCGCGGAGCTGCCGAGTGTCGAAGGAGCGTCCGACTGAATGGCGATGCGCGGAGCTGCCGAGTGTCGAAGGAGCGTCCGACTGAATGGCGATGCGCGGAGCTGCCGAGTGTCGAAGGAGCGTCCGACTGAATGGCGATGCGCGGAGCTGCCGAGTGTCGAAGGAGCGTCCGACTGAATGGCGATGCGCGGAGCTGCCGAGTGTCGAAGGAGCGTCCGACTGAATGGCGAAGCGCGGAGCTGCCGAGTGTCGAAGGAGCGTCCGACTGAGTGGCGATGAAGACGCGTCCAGTAGTACGACAGCGCGCGGGGCGGTCGAGTGACGATGGAGCGTCCGACGGAGTGGCGATGAAGACGCGTCCAGTAGTATGACGGCACGCGGGGCGGTCGAGTGACGATAGAGCGTCCGACTGAGTGGCGATGAAGACGCGTCCAGTAGTACGACGGCGCGCGGGGCGGTCGAGTGACGATGGAGCGTCCGACGGAGTGGCGATGAAGACGCGTCCAGTAGTATGACGGCCCGCGGGGCGGTCGAGTGACGATGGAGCGTCCGACCGAATGGCGATGCGGGGAGCTGCCGAGTGTCGAAGGAGCGTCCGACTGAATGGCGATGCGCGGAGCTGCCGAGTGTCGAAGGAGCGTCCGACTGAATGGCGATGCGCGGAGCTGCCGAGTGTCGAAGGAGCGTCCGACTGAGTGGCGATGAAGACGCGTCCAGTAGTACGACGGCGCGCGGGGCGGTCGAGTGACGATGGAGCGTCCGACGGAGTGGCGATGAAGACGCGTCCAGTAGTATGACGGCACGCGGGGCGGTCGAGTGACGATAGAGCATCCGACTGAGTGGCGATGAAGACGCGTCCAGTAGTACGACGGCGCGCGGGGCGGTCGAGTGACGATGGAGCGTCCGACGGAGTGGCGATGAAGACGCGTCCAGTAGTATGACGGCCCGCGGGGCGGTCGAGTGACGATGGAGCGTCCGACCGAATGGCGATGCGGGGAGCTGCCGAGTGTCGAAGGAGCGTCCGACTGAATGGCGATGCGCGGAGCTGCCGAGTGTCGAAGGAGCGTCCGATTGAGTGACGGCGCGCGGAGCTGCCGAGTGTCGAAGGAGCGTCCGACTGAATGGCGATGCGCGGAGCTGCCGAGTGTCGAAGGAGCGTCCGACTTAGTGGCGATGAAGACGTGTCCAGTAGTACGACGGCGCGCGGGGCGGTCGAGTGACGATGGAGCGTCCGACGGAGTGGCGATGAAGACGCGTCCAGTAGTATGACGGCACGCGGGGCGGTCGAGTGACGATAGAGCGTCCGACTGAGTGGCGATGAAGACGCGTCCAGTAGTACGACGGCGCGCGGGGCGGTCGAGTGACGATGGAGCGTCCGACGGAGTGGCGATGAAGACGCGTCCAGTAGTATGACGGCCCGCGGGGCGGTCGAGTGACGATGGAGCGTCCGACCGAATGGCGATGCGGGGAGCTGCCGAGTGTCGAAGGAGCGTCCGACTGAATGGCGATGCGCGGAGCTGCCGAGTGTCGAAGGAGCGTCCGATTGAGTGACGGCGCGCGGAGCTGCCGAGTGTCGAAGGAGCGTCCGACTGAATGGCGATGCGCGGAGCTGCCGAGTGTCGAAGGAGCGTCCGACTGAATGGCGATGCGCGGAGCTGCCGAGTGTCGAAGGAGCGTCCGAGTGAATGGCGATGCGCGGAGCTGCCGAGTGTCGAAGGAGCGTCCGACTGAATGGCGATGCGCGGAGCTGCCGAGTGTCGAAGGAGCGTCCGACTGAATGGCGATGCGCGGAGCTGCCGAGTGTCGAAGGAGCGTCCGACTGAATGGCGATGCGCGGAGCTGCCGAGTGTCGAAGGAGCGTCCGACTGAATGGCGATGCGGGGAGCTGCCGAGTGTCGAAGGAGCGTCCCACTGAATGGCGATGCGCGGAGCTGCCGAGTGTCGAAGGAGCGTCCGACGGAGTGGCGATGAAGACGCGTCCAGTAGTACGACGGCGCGCGGGGCGGTCGAGTGACGATGGAGCGTCCGACCGAATGGCGATGCGGGGAGCTGCCGAGTGTCGAAGGAGCGTCCGACTGAATGGCGATGCGCGGAGCTGCCGAGTGTCGAAGGAGCGTCCGATTGAGTGACGGCGCGTGGAGCTGCCGAGTGTCGAAGGAGCGTCCGACTGAATGGCGATGCGCGGAGCTGCCGAGTGTCGAAGGAGCGTCCGACTGAATGGCGATGCGCGGAGCTGCCGAGTGTCGAAGGAGCGTCCGACTGAATGGCGATGCGCGGAGCTGCCGAGTGTCGAAGGAGCGTCCGACTGAATGGCGATGCGCGGAGCTGCCGAGTGTCGAAGGAGCGTCCGACTGAATGGCGATGCGCGGAGCTGCCGAGTGTCGAAGGAGCGTCCGACTGAATGGCGATGCGCGGAGCTGCCGAGTGTCGAAGGAGCGTCCGACTGAATGGCGATGCGGGGAGCTGCCGAGTGTCGAAGGAGCGTCCCACTGAATGGCGATGCGCGGAGCTGCCGAGTGTCGAAGGAGCGTCCGACGAAGTGGCGATGAAGACGCGTCCAGTAGTACGACGGCGCGCGGGGCGGTCGAGTGACGATGGAGCGTCCGACCGAATGGCGATGCGGGGAGCTGCCGAGTGTCGAAGGAGCGTCCGACTGAATGGCGATGCGCGGAGCTGCCGAGTGTCGAAGGAGCGTCCGATTGAGTGACGGCGCGCGGAGCTGCCGAGTGTCGAAGGAGCGTCCGACTGAATGGCGATGCGCGGAGCTGCCGAGTGTCGAAGGAGCGTCCGACTGAATGGCGATGCGCGGAGCTGCCGAGTGTCGAAGGAGCGTCCGACTGAATGGCGATGCGCGGAGCTGCCGAGTGTCGAAGGAGCGTCCGACTGAATGGCGATGCGCGGAGCTGCCGAGTGTCGAAGGAGCGTCCGACTGAATGGCGATGCGCGGAGCTGCCGAGTGTCGAAGGAGCGTCCGACTGAATGGCGATGCGCGGAGCTGCCGAGTGTCGAAGGAGCGTCCGACTGAATGGCGATGCGGGGAGCTGCCGAGTGTCGAAGGAGCGTCCCACTGAATGGCGATGCGCGGAGCTGCCGAGTGTCGAAGGAGCGTCCGACGGAGTGGCGATGAAGACGCGTCCAGTAGTACGACGGCGCGCGGGGCGGTCGAGTGACGATGGAGCGTCCGACCGAATGGCGATGCGGGGAGCTGCCGAGTGTCGAAGGAGCGTCCGACTGAATGGCGATGCGCGGAGCTGCCGAGTGTCGAAGGAGCGTCCGATTGAGTGACGGCGCGCGGAGCTGCCGAGTGTCGAAGGAGCGTCCGACTGAATGGCGATGCGCGGAGCTGCCGAGTGTCGAAGGAGCGTCCGACTGAATGGCGATGCGCGGAGCTGCCGAGTGTCGAAGGAGCGTCCGACTGAATGGCGATGCGCGGAGCTGCCGAGTGTCGAAGGAGCGTCCGAGTGAATGGCGATGCGCGGAGCTGCCGAGTGTCGAAGGAGCGTCCGACTGAATGGCGATGCGCGGAGCTGCCGAGTGTCGAAGGAGCGTCCGACTGAATGGCGATGCGCGGAGCTGCCGAGTGTCGAAGGAGCGTCCGACTGAATGGCGATGCGCGGAGCTGCCGAGTGTCGAAGGAGCGTCCGACTGAATGGCGATGCGCGGATCTGCCGAGTGTCGAAGGAGCGTCCGACGGAGTGGCGATGAAGACGCGTCCAGTAGTACGACGGCGCGCGGGGCGGTCGAGTGACGATGGAGCGTCCGACCGAATGGCGATGCGGGGAGCTGCCGAGTGTCGAAGGAGCGTCCGACTGAATGGCGATGCGCGGAGCTGCCGAGTGTCGAAGGAGCGTCCGATTGAGTGACGGCGCGCGGAGCTGCCGAGTGTCGAAGGAGCGTCCGACTGAATGGCGATGCGCGGAGCTGCCGAGTGTCGAAGGAGCGTCCGACTGAATGGCGATGCGCGGAGCTGCCGAGTGTCGAAGGAGCGTCCGACTGAATGGCGATGCGCGGAGCTGCCGAGTGTCGAAGGAGCGTCCGACTGAATGGCGATGCGCGGAGCTGCCGAGTGTCGAAGGAGCGTCCGACTGAATGGCGATGCGGGGAGCTGCCGAGTGTCGAAGGAGCGTCCCACTGAATGGCGATGCGCGGAGCTGCCGAGTGTCGAAGGAGCGTCCGACGGAGTGGCGATGAAGACGCGTCCAGTAGTACGACGGCGCGCGGGGCGGTCGAGTGACGATGGAGCGTCCGACCGAATGGCGATGCGGGGAGCTGCCGAGTGTCGAAGGAGCGTCCGACTGAATGGCGATGCGCGGAGCTGCCGAGTGTCGAAGGAGCGTCCGATTGAGTGACGGCGCGCGGAGCTGCCGAGTGTCGAAGGAGCGTCCGACTGAATGGCGATGCGCGGAGCTGCCGAGTGTCGAAGGAGCGTCCGACTGAATGGCGATGCGCGGAGCTGCCGAGTGTCGAAGGAGCGTCCGACTGAATGGCGATGCGCGGAGCTGCCGAGTGTCGAAGGAGCGTCCGACTGAATGGCGATGCGCGGAGCTGCCGAGTGTCGAAGGAGCGTCCGACTGAATGGCGATGCGCGGAGCTGCCGAGTGTCGAAGGAGCGTCCGACTGAATGGCGATGCGCGGAGCTGCCGAGTGTCGAAGGAGCGTCCGACTGAATGGCGATGCGGGGAGCTGCCGAGTGTCGAAGGAGCGTCCCACTGAATGGCGATGCGCGGAGCTGCCGAGTGTCGAAGGAGCGTCCGACGGAGTGGCGATGAAGACGCGTCCAGTAGTACGACGGCGCGCGGGGCGGTCGAGTGACGATGGAGCGTCCGACGGAGTGGCGATGAAGACGCGTCCAGTAGTATGACGGCACGCGGGGCGGTCGAGTGACGATGGAGCGTCTGACCGAATGGCGATGCGGGGAGCTGCCGAGTGTCGAAGGAGCGTCCGACTGAATGGCGATGCGCGGAGCTACCGAGTGTCGAAGGAGCGTCCGATTGAGTGACGGCGCGCGGAGCTGCCGAGTGTCGAAGGAGCGTCCGACTGAATGGCGATGCGCGGAGCTGCCGAGTGTCGAAGGAGCGTCCGACTGAATGGCGATGCGCGGAGCTGCCGAGTGTCGAAGGAGCGTCCGACTGAATGGCGATGCGCGGAGCTGCCGAGTGTCGAAGGAGCGTCCGACTGAATGGCGATGCGCGGAGCTGCCGAGTGTCGAAGGAACGTCCGACTGAATGGCGATGCGCGGAGCTGCCGAGTGTCGAAGGAGCGTCCAGTTGAGCGGCGATGCGCGGAGTCATCGGCAGGGGTCTTAGATTTGTTTTGATTGTAGGTCCAGTGGGGGCACGCTGAGTGCACCCACTGGGTGTAGTCCCCGAGACCGCCGTCGAGTGCTTGCATCGGCGGGGGTCTGATAGAGACAATGTTTGCATGTTTGCTTTTCAATCCTTTACGTTTGTTTGGTTTCCGAGGGAGATGGATGCTCATTACTCAGAAGAAGTTTGAACCTAGGCGAATCTTAAACGGGGTCCGACTCGCGGCTAAGTCTCCGAGTGAGAGGTGCTCGTCACTCGGAGTAGGTTTTTACTTGGGCGAAGCGGATTCGCGGTCAAGCCCCCGAGTGGAGGGATGCTCGTCACTCGGAGGAGGTTTTTACTTGGGCGAAGCGGATTCGCGGCCAAGCCCCCGAGTGGAGGGACGCTCGTCACTCGGAGGAGGTTTTTACTTGGGCGAAGCGGATTCGCGGCCAAGCCCCCGAGTGGAGGGACGCTCGTCACTCGGAGGAGGTTTTTTACTTGGGCGAAGCGGATTCGCGGCCAAGCCCCCGAGTGGAGGGATGCTCGTCACTCGGAGGAGGTTTTTACTTGGGCGAAGCGGATTCGCGGCCAAGCCCCCGAGTGGAGGGACGCTCGTCACTCGGAGGAGGTTTTTACTTGGGCGAAGCGGATTCGCGGCCAAGCCCCCGAGTGGAGGGACGCTCGTCACTCGGAGGAGGTTTTTACTTGGGCGAAGCGGATTCGCGGCCAAGCCCCCGAGTGGAGGGACGCTCGTCACTCGGAGGAGGTTTTTACTTGGGTGAAGCGGATTCGCGGCCAAGCCCCCGAGTGGAGGGACGCTCGTCACTCGGAGTAGGTTTTTTACTTGGGCGAAGCGGATTCGCGGCCAAGCCCCCGAGTGGAGGGATGCTCGTCACTCGGAGGAGGTTTTTACTTGGGCGAAGCGGATTCGCGGCCAAGCCCCCGAGTGGAGGGACGCTCGTCACTCGGAGGAGGTTTTTACTTGGGCGAAGCGGATTCGCGGCCAAGCCCCCGAGTGGAGGGATGCTCGTCACTCGGAGGAGGTTTTTACTTGGGCGAAGCGGATTCGCGGCCAAGCCCCCGAGTGGAGGAATGCTCGTCACTCGGAAGAGTTTTTTACTTGGGCGAAGCGGATTCGCGGCCAAGCCCCCGAGTGGAGGGATGCTCGTCACTCGGAGGGGGTCTTCATGTATTCGGATTGGATCTTCGTGGGCTCGGCATGGTAAATAACTGTAATCTTGAGTTGAGTCAATCTGATGGATCTTCTTGCGCTTGGCACCGTAAATAAGTTCAGCCTGGAACTGGGTCAATCAGGTGAATCTTCATGCACTTGGCACGGTATGTAACTTCGGTCTTGAAACTGCCGACTGGAGAGAAAAGTTGGACACTGCGAGGAAAAACTTGGTGGCACTCGTATGTCTCCCGGAGGAGATAGACTAGTGGTCCGAGGTGGACGTGCCATGAAAACCCGAGTGGCAAGGCTAGCGCGTGGACTGACTCTTCGGAGAGAGGCCACTCATTATCCCGGGGGAACACCAGCACAGGCCATCTCCAAGTCCAAGTGTATCCGTAGAGGAGAGTCATTTTCACCCTTTTGCAGTCCTGAAGATGACTCCAGGTAATGATTTGGGCGGCTGAGTCGAGCTTGTCGTCGAAGAGGAGTCGACCCAATGACGGCGCACAGAGCAGCCGAGTCGAGTGATCTTGTAACCTGTGTATGAAAAATAGCACAGGCCAACATAAAAATCTCTCGGAATACTTTGAATTTGCTGAAATGATTTGCATAAATAACACCCATATACACCCACTGGGTGCGCCAGGTGTTTGCTGGTCCAGGACCAGCGAAAGTATAAAAGAATGAAGAATCTGACTGAACTCGCTTGAGTACTGGACCCAAATGAAGCGGAAGTGTAGTGTTCCGACCGAGCGCAGAGGTACACTCGGTGGCGTGGCCTCCGAGCGAACGTCATGTGCGACTTACTTAACACTCGGTAATGCAATAACTATTTAATTGGATGCAGTGTGTGAAGAACGACTTAGCTGTCGGACGGCGCAAGAGCAGTCGAGTGACGAAGTAGCGTCCAGCTGAGTAACGGTGCGCGGAGCGACCGAGATGATGAAGGAACGTCTGGCGGAGTGGCGATGCGCGGAGCTGCCGAGCGACGAAGACGTGTCTCGCCGAGTGGCGATGCGCGGAGCTGCCGAGTGGTGAGGACGTGTCCAGCCGGGTGGCGACGCGCGGGGCGTCCGAGCGATGAGGACGTGTCCGACCGATGGCGACGCGCGGGGCGTCCGAGTGATGAGGACGTGTCCGTCCGATGGCGACGCGCGGGGCGTCCGAGTGATCATGACTTGTCGAAGTGGCGGATCTGACTGCACTCGTTGAAGTGAAGGATCCGACTGGCGATGAAGTACTAGACCACTCAGGAAAGTGTGATTCCGAATGAGCTGCAGCCTCCGAGTGCTGCGTAGCCCCCGGTTGCACTATAGGCTCCGACGGCGGATCTGTCGGAATACGAGAAATATAGTATTGAATGGGTAAATTGTAATTCATCGAGTCGGACTCGGGTAAAGGTGAGGAGCAGCTCTCGAGTGTTACTCGAAAGAAGCAAACTCGTAACGGAATGAAGTATGCAGTTTAATTATAAAAGGGACTTATCTGTCTCATGCCCAACGTGACGACGAGGTCTATGTCGCTGACACGACGAAGAGGACTCCACGAAGGGGTCGGCCAGATGTGTCCGAAGTCAACAGAGTGACGTGGTCGATGCTGCACTGCGTTAGGATCGGTGTGGTGACCGAGTCCGAGTAGTAATGAAGTTGGTGCACC
Organism: Elymus sibiricus; assembly: GCA_039707655.1. Taxonomy (NCBI): domain Eukaryota; kingdom Viridiplantae; phylum Streptophyta; class Magnoliopsida; order Poales; family Poaceae; genus Elymus; species Elymus sibiricus. Next base: position 312,585,652 of record CM077667.1, on the reverse strand, counting down.
GATCCGCCGAGTGATCGCGTAACCGAGTGGCGATGCGCGGAGCTGCCGAGTGATGTAGACGCGATCAACTGAGTGGCGGCGCGCGGGGCGGCCAAGTGACGAAGGAACTTCCAGTCGAGTGACGACGCGCGGAGCCGTCGAGTGATGACGACGCGTTCCGCCGAGTGTCCGGACGTTTAGTTGTCCGTATGTAAAAAACTTATCTTGACGAAGCGGAGCCAGCGGAGTGGCGACGCGCGGGGCGTCCGAGTGGCGATGGAGCGTCCGACCGAGTGGCGATGCGCGGAGCTGTCAGTAGTCGAAGGAGCGTCCAATCGAGCGACGGCGCGCGGGGCGGCCGAGGACCTGCACGCTAGTCATCTAGATAGAAATGCCACCGAAATAAACCTGGACATTTTAGTGGTCATCGTGGACGTTTGGTCGTCCGAGAGACGGGCCTGTCAGCTTTCGGAATAAGCCTGTTGGCTGTCCGAGTAACCTGGTTACCAGCTAACCGATTGACCCTACAAGTTAGCAAGTATAGCCACCAATGTTTGCGCTGGACAATAAACGCCTACACTAATTGGCAGGATTAAAGTCCGAGTACGGTTATGCATGCATGCATGCACGATTTATTGGCGTGGGAAATGCTCACCTGATGAGGCGTTAATGACGCAATTGTGCATGCATGCACGCATGGAAAATGCTCACCTGATGAAGGGCTTAATGAGGGAGGGAGTTTATGAGGCATTGACTCGTTTGATCCCGAACGGCTATCAGTTGCAGGTTGTGGCCATTTTGTAGGCTGTCGCTGTAGCGCGCGTCCGCTGCCGAGACCGTCATTCGCGACTGACGCCGGAGGAAGGAGCGATGCGCGGCTGTGCCGCGGCAGGCTTGCGCCTCCACCGCGGAGGTCGAGGACACGAGGCGGAGTCGACAGCCGTGCGTGGGTGCTCAATCGACAAGGTTGAAGACGATGATGAAGCGAACGACGCCGGCGGACGCGCGTGACGACGGCGAGGTGGATGGTGCCGGCGGCCATGCGAGGAGGCGCAACGACGACGTCACCGACGAGGTGCAACTAGTTGTGCAGAGGTCGGAGACGACGATGACGTGGACGGCGCCGGTGGCCGCGTACTCACTAGGCTGTACTGAGGTTGGAGACGAAAGGATGACAGCGCCGGTGGCCATGTGTAGGAGCTTGCCGACGGCGTCATACAACGGGCTGTCCTTTTCTCTTCTCCTCAGCTTCATGACCAACCATGTATTTGTATGTCTGATCCGACAGGAATAAAAGACAAACTCATGGTTAAATAATTGGTTGGAAAAAGACTAGATGGAATCGATACTTCCCTGATCCTCTTGTTTGTATAATGGCATGATGGCCAGTAAGTTTCTCCGGCGATGGTCATTGATCCGTTGCCGAAGATTGAAGAAAAAACCATTTGCACCATGGCTCGATAGACGCCAGGCCCCACGGTGGGCGCCAACTGTCGTGGGAACGACTCCGACAGTACGAAGGGGGTAGGGTAAAGGAGCATGATCTATCGAGATGCATATGGGTGACACGATATTTTAGCGAGTTCGGGCCTCTCACGGTGGAGATAACAACCCTACGTCTCGTGCTCCGGAGAGGCTTTGTATATCTGTCGAGTGGAATATGAGTACCCTTACAGAGGGAGGAGAAGAATGTCCGAGTCTCAGGGGGTGGAGAGGCTGCCCCGAATGAGAAGCCCCGGGCGGCTTATATAGAGTCCGCTGCCCGGGAGTTACAAGTCATAAAGACAGGTTCAATTGCGTACTAATGGCAGACCGTTTCAGCCATAATGACAGTGGTAATTGTCTCTGGTGGTTGGACTGCTGTCGTCCGAGTGGACCATGCGACCGAGTGGTTGACTGTCGAGTGGAGGGAGGAGACTCCGAGTGGATGCTGTCGAGTGACTCACACACCATGGTGATTTCAGTCGGAGTCTTCCTTGTAATCTTGTAATCCTTAAGTTCTCCGATGTGATGTCCTTAGGTAGGGTATGCAGGTCAGGCCTGTGACCCTACCCTAGGTACATATCCCCATCACCGGGCGGTAGTACCGCTCTAGTACCGCTCTAGTACCGCTTAGGGTCTCGGGATGCCAGAAACTTTTTCGTAAGCGGTAGTAGACGCGGTAGTAGGAGCGGTAGTACCGCTCAAGCGGTAGTACCGCTTATTGGAGCGGTAGTACCGTTCTCTGCTGTATCAGCAATCTTGTAACGGCCATAACTTTTTCATACGAAGTCGGATTGAGACGATTTTTATATCAAAATCGACCGATTCGACGAGACAAAGACAATCCGTGTAGAAACTTTTCTCATATAAGGCCGTATTGGGGGCGTAATCAGCCGAATAGTGTCCTGCATACACTTCATACACAACTTCGGCCTTAGAGATGAGATCGGATGGCTATGGCTCAAATATCAAAGTTTCTCCTTTCGATGATACGGAACTTTCTCACCTTGAGCACTTTTCCATTTGAGGCCTTCTTAATTATGTTTTTGACCATGCCAAAATCTTGTGTCAACACAAGTGTGTTGACATACGAACGCGTCACGCGTACCCGCGGCGCCGAGGGAGATGCTCCGCAGCTCGCACCGTGGGAGGCCTGCCGGAAGCGCGATACGCAAGACAATCCGGCCGGCGCTTTTGACACCAGACGCCCCGGTTACTCGGGAGGGACCCCGTCAGAGTACCCGATGACGATTGGCTGCTCCAAGTCGTCCTTAACGCCCCTGGAGCCTCGTGGATCGCTGCCCTCCTTCACGAAGAACGAACGAAGAACGAGAAGAAAGATACAAGGGAGAGGGATAAAAGTAGGGTAAAAAGATGTAGATGTGTTTGTTCGATTGTGTGTTGTTTTAATCGGCCATCACCTCTTCTATTTAAGAGGGGGTTGGACTTCCCGTACAGGACACGGACCCAGATTTCCTTCCAAAGGGTCAAAAAACGCAGCCAAACTCGGACTTTTTCGATCTGCCGAGTCTGTGCGGCTATAGGCAAGCGGTAGTACCGTTCTGGGCACGGGAGTACCGTTCCGGGCGGTAGTACCGCTCTAGTACCGCTTAGGGTGTCGGGATGCCAGAAACTTTTTCGTAAGCGGTAGTAGACGCGGTAGTAGGAGCGGTAGTACCGCTTATTGGAGCGGTAGTACCGTTCTCTGCTGTATCAGCAATCTTGTGACGGCCATAACTTTTGCATACGAACTCGGATTGAGACGATTTTTATAGCAAAATCGACCGATTCGATGAGACAAAGACAATCCGTGTAGAAACTTTTCTCATATAAGGCCGTCTTGGGGGCGTAATCAGCCGAATAGTGTTCTGCATACACTTCAAACACAACTTCGGCCTTAGAGATGAGATCGGATGGCTATGGCTCAAATATCAAAGTTTCTCCTTTCGATGATACGGAACTTTCTCACCTTGAGCACTGTTACATTTGAGGCCTTCTTAATTATGTTTTTGACCATGCCAAAATCTGGTGTCAACACAAGTGTGTTGACATACGAACGCGTCACGCGTACCCGCGGCGCCGAGGGAGATGCTCCGCAGCTCGCACCGTGGGAGGCCTGCCGGAAACGCGATACGCAAGACAATCCGGCCGGCGCTTTTGACACCAGACGCCCCGGTTACTCGGGAGGGACCCCGTTAGACTACCCGATGACGATTGGCTGCTCCAAGTCGTCCTTAACGTCCCTGGAGCCTCGTGGATCGCTGCCCTCCTTCACGAAGAACGAACGAAGAACGAGAAGAAAGATACAAGGGAGAGGGATAAAAGTAGGGTAAAAAGATGTAGATGTGTTTGTTCGATTGTGTGTTGTTTTAATCGGCCATCACCTCTTCTATTTAAGAGGGGGTTGGACTTCCCGTACTGGACACGGACCCAGATTTCCTTCCAAAGGGTCAAAAAACGCAGCCAAACTCGGACTTTTTCGATCTGCCCGAGTCTGTGCGGCTATAGGCAAGCGGTAGTACCTTTCTGGGCACGGTAGTACCGTTCCGGGCGGTAGTACCGCTCTAGTACCGCTTAGGGTCTCGGGATGCCAGAAACTTTTTCGTAAGCGGTAGTAGACGCGGTAGTAGGAGCGGTAGTACCGCTCAAGCGGTAGTACCGCTTATTGGAGCGGTAGTACCGTTCTCTGCTGTATCAGCAATCTTGTAACGGCCGTAACTTTTGCATACGAACTCGGATTGAGACGATTTTTATATCAAAATCGACCGATTCCACGAGACAAAGACAATCCGTGTAGAAACGTTTCTCATATAAGGCCGTATTGGGGGCGTAATCAGCCGAATAGTGTTCTGCATACACTTCAAACACAACTTCGGCCTTAGAGATGAGATCGGATGGCTATGGCTCAAATATCAAAGTTTCTCCTTTCGATGATACGGAACTTTCTCACCTTGAGCACTTTTCCATTTGAGGCATTCTTAATTATGTTTTTGACCATGCCAAAATCTTGTGTCAACACAAGTGTGTTGACATACGAACGCGTCACGCGTACCCGCGGCGCCGAGGGAGATGCTCCGCAGCTCGCACCGTGGGAGGCCTGCCGGTAGCGCGATACGCAAGACAATCCGGCCGGCGCTTTTGACACCAGACGCCCCGGTTACTCGGGAGGGACCCCGTCAGAGTACCCGATGACGATTGGCTTCTCCAAGTCGTCCTTAACGCCCCTGGAGCCTCGTGGATCGCTGCCCTCCTTCACGAAGAACGAACGAAGAACGAGAAGAAAGATACAAGGGAGAGGGATAAAAGTAGGGTAAAAAGATGTAGATGTGTTTGTTCGATTGTGTGTTGTTTTAATCGGCCATCACCTCTGCTATTTAAGAGGGGGTTGGACTTCCCGTACAGGACACGGACCCAGATTTCCTTCCAAAGGGTCAAAAAACGCAGCCAAACTCGGACTTTTTCGATCTGCCGAGTCTGTGCGGCTATAGGCAAGCGGTAGTACCGTTCTGGGCACGGTAGTACCGTTCCGGGCGGTAGTACCGCTCTAGTACCGCTTAGGGTGTCGGGATGCCAGAAACTTTTTCGTAAGCGGTAGTAGACGCGGTAGTAGGAGCGGTAGTACCGCTCAAGCGGTAGTACCGCTTATTGGAGCGGTAGTACCGTTCTCTGCTGTATCAGCAATCTTGTGACGGCCGTAACTTTTGCATACCAACTCGGATTGAGACGATTTTTATAGCAAAATCGACCGATTCGACGAGACAAAGACAATCCGTGTAGAAACTTTTCTCATATAAGGCCGTCTTGGGGGCGTAATCAGCCGAATAGTGTTCTGCATACACTTCAAACACAACTTCGGCCATAGAGATGAGATCGGATGGCTATGGCTCAAATATCAAAGTTTCTCCTTTCGATGATACGGAACTTTCTCACCTTGAGCACTTTTCCATTTGAGGCCTTCTTAATTATGTTTTTGACCATGCCAAAATCTGGTGTCAACACAAGTGTGTTGACATACGAACGCGTCACGCGTACCCGCGGCGCCGAGGGAGATGCTCCGCAGCTCGCACCGTGGGAGGCCTGCCGGAAGCGCGATACGCAAGACAATCCGGCCGGCGCTTTTGACACCAGACGCCCCGGTTACTCGGGAGGGACCCCGTCAGAGTACCCGATGACGATTGGCTGCTCCAAGTCGTCCTTAACGCCCCTGGAGCCTCGTGGATCGCTGCCCTCCTTCACGAAGAACGAACGAAGAACGAGAAGAAAGATACAAGGGAGAGGGATAAAAGTAGGGTAAAAAGATGTAGATGTGTTTGTTCGATTGTGTGTTGTTTTAATCGGCCATCACCTCTTCTATTTAAGAGGGGGTTGGACTTCCCGTACAGGACACGGACCCAGATTTCCTTCCAAAGGGTCAAAAAACGCAGCCAAACTCGGACTTTTTCGATCTGCCCGAGTCTGTGCGGCTATAGGCAAGCGGTAGTACCTTTCTGGGCACGGTAGTACCGTTCCGGGCGGTAGTACCGCTCTAGTACCGCTTAGGGTCTCGGGATGCCAGAAACTTTTTCGTAAGCGGTAGTAGACGCGGTAGTAGGAGCGGTAGTACCGCTCAAGCGGTAGTACCGCTTATTGGAGCTGTAGTACCGTTCTCTGCTGTATCAGCAATCTTGTAACGGCCGTAACTTTTGCATACGAACTCGGATTGAGACGATTTTTATATCAAAATCGACCGATTCCACGAGACAAAGACAATCCGTGTAGAAACTTTTCTCATATAAGGCCGTATTGGGGGCGTAATAAGCCGAATAGTGTTCTGCATACACTTCAAACACAACTTCGGCCTTAGAGATGAGATCGGATGGCTATGGCTCAAATATCAAAGTTTCTCCTTTCGATGATACGGAACTTTCTCACCTTGAGCACTTTTCCATTTGAGGCATTCTTAATTATGTTTTTGACCATGCCAAAATCTTGTGTCAACACAAGTGTGTTGACATACGAACGCGTCACGCGTACCCGCGGCGCCGAGGGAGATGCTCCGCAGCTCGCACCGTGGGAGGCCTGCCGGAAGCGCGATACGCAAGACAATCCGGCCGGCGCTTTTGACACCAGACGCCCCGGTTACTCGGGAGGGGCCCCGTCAGAGTCCCCGATGACGATTGGCTGCTCCAAGTCGTCCTTAACGCCCCTAGAGCCTCGTGGATCGCTGCCCTCCTTCACGAAGAACGAACGAAGAACGAGAAGAAAGATACAAGGGAGAGGGATAAAAGTAGGGTAAAAAGATGTAGATGTGTTTGTTCGATTGTGTGTTGTTTTAATCGGCCATCACCTCTTCTATTTAAGAGGGGGTTGGACTTCCCGTACAGGACACGGACCCAGATTTCCTTCCAAAGGGTCAAAAAACGCAGCCAAACTCGGACTTTTTTGATCTGCCCGAGTCTGTGCGGCTATAGGCAAGCGGTAGTACCGTTCTGGGCACGGTAGTACCGTTCCGGGCGGTAGTACCGCTCTAGTACCGCTCTAGTACCGCTTAGGGTCTCGGGATGCCAGAAACTTTTTCGTAAGCGGTAGTAGACGCGGTAGTAGGAGCGGTAGTACCGCTTATTGGAGCGGTAGTACCGTTCTCTGCTGTATCAGCAATCTTGTAACGGCCGTAACTTTTGCATACGAACTCGGATTGAGACGATTTTTATATCAAAATCGACCGATTCGACGAGACAAAGACAATTCGTGTAGAAACTTTTCTCATATAAGGCCGTATTGGGGGCGTAATCAGCCGAATAGTGTTCTGCATACACTTCAAACACAACTTCGGCCTTAGAGATGAGATCGGATGGCTATGGCTCAAATATCAAAGTTTCTCCTTTCGATGATACGGAACTTTATCACCTTGAGCACTTTTCCATTTGAGGCCTTCTTAATTATGTTTTTGACCATGCCAAAATCTTGTGTCAACACAAGTGTGTTGACATACGAACGCGTCACGCGTACCCGCGGCGCCGAGGGAGATGCTCCGCAGCTCGCACCGTGGGAGGCCTGCCGGAAGCGCGATACGCAAGACAATCCGGCCGGCGCTTTTGACACCAGACGCCCCGGTTACTCGGGAGGGACCCCGTCAGAGTACCCGATGACGATTGGCTGCTCCAAGTCGTCCTTAACGCCCCTGGAGCCTCGTGGATCGCTGCCCTCCTTCACGAAGAACGAACGAAGAACGAGAAGAAAGATACAAGGGAGAGGGATAAAAGTAGGGTAAAAAGATGTAGATGTGTTTGTTCGATTGTGTGTTGTTTTAATCGGCCATCACCTCTTCTATTTAAGAGGGGGTTGGACTTCCCGTACAGGACACGGACCCAGATTTCCTTCCAAAGGGTCAAAAAACGCAGCCAAACTCGGACTTTTTCGATCTGCCGAGTCTGTGCGGCTATAGGCAAGCGGTAATACCGTTCTGGGCACGGTAGTACCGTTCCGGGCGGTAGTACCGCTCTAGTACCGCTTAGGGTGTCGGGATGCCAGAAACTTTTTCGTAAGCGGTAGTAGACGCGGTAGTAGGAGCGGTAGTACCGCTCAAGCGGTAGTACCGCTTATTGGAGCGGTAGTACCGTTCTCTGCTGTATCAGCAATCTTGTGACGGCCGTAACTTTTGCATACGAACTCGGATTGAGACGATTTTTATAGCAAAATCGACCGATTCGACGAGACAAAGACAATCCGTGTAGAAACATTTCTCATATAAGGCCGTCTTGGGGGCGTAATCAGCCGAATAGTGTTCTGCATACACTTCAAACACAACTTCGGCCTTAGAGATGAGATCGGATGGCTATGGCTCAAATATCAAAGTTTCTCCTTTGGATGATACGGAACTTTCTCACCTTGAGCACTTTTACATTTGAGGCCTTCTTAATTATGTTTTTGACCATGCCAAAATCTGGTGTCAACACAAGTGTGTTGACATACGAACGCGTCACGCGTACCCGCGGCGCCGAGGGAGATGCTCCGCAGCTCGCACCGTGGGAGGCCTGCCGGAAGCGCGATACGCAAGACAATCCGGCCGGCGCTTTTGACACCAGACGCCCCGGTTACTCGGGAGGGACCCCGTCAGAGTACCCGATGACGATTGGCTGCTCCAAGTCGTCCTTAACGCCCCTGGAGCCTCGTGGATCGCTGCCCTCCTTCACGAAGAACGAACGAAGAACGAGAAGAAAGATACAAGGGAGAGGGATAAAAGTAGGGTAAAAAGATGTAGATGTGTTTGTTCGATTGTGTGTTGTTTTAATCGGCCATCACCTCTTCTATTTAAGAGGGGGTTGGACTTCCCGTACAGGACACGGACCCAGATTTCCTTCCAAAGGGTCAAAAAACGCAGCCAAACTCGGACTTTTTCGATCTGTCCGAGTCTGTGCGGCTATAGGCAAGCGGTAGTACCGTTCTGGGCACGGTAGTACCGTTCCGGGCGGTAGTACCGCTCTAGTACCGCTTAGGTTCTCGGGATGCCAGAAACTTTTTCGTAAGCGGTAGTAGACGCGGTAGTAGGAGCGGTAGTACCGCTCAAGCGGTAGTACCGCTTATTGGAGCGGTAGTACCGTTCTCTGCTGTATCGGCAATCTTGTAACGGCCGTAACTTTTGCATACGAACTCGGATTGAGACGATTTTTATATCAAAATCGACCGATTCGACGAGACAAAGACAATCCGTGTAGAAACTTTTCTCATATAAGGCCGTATTGGGGGCGTAATCAGCCGAATAGTGTTCTGCATACACTTCAAACACAACTTCGGCCTTAGAGATGAGATCGGATGGCTATGGCTCAAATATCAAAGTTTCTCCTTTCGATGATACGGAACTTTCTCACCTTGAGCACTTTTCCATTTGAGGCCTTCTTAATTATGTTTTTGACCATGCCAAAATCTTGTGTCAACACAAGTGTGTTGACATACGAACGCGTCACGCGTACCCGCGGCGCCGAGGGAGATGCTCCGCAGCTCGCACCGTGGGAGGCCTGCCGGAAGCGCGATACGCAAGACAATCCGGCCGGCGCTTTTGACACCAGACGCCCCGGTTACTCGGGAGGGACCCCGTCAGAGTACCCGATGACGATTGGCTGCTCCAAGTCGTCCTTAACGCCCCTGGAGCCTCGTGGATCGCTGCCCTCCTTCACGAAGAACGAACGAAGAACGAGAAGAAAGATACAAGGGAGAGGGATAAAAGTAGGGAAAAAAGATGTAGATGTGTTTGTTCGATTGTGTGTTGTTTTAATCGGCCATCACCTCTTCTATTTAAGAGGGGGTTGGACTTCCCGTACAGGACACGGACCCAGATTTCCTTCCAAAGGGTCAAAAAACGCAGCCAAACTCGGACTTTTTCGATCTGCCCGAGTCTGTGCGGCTATAGGCAAGCGGTAGTACCGTTCTGGGCACGGTAGTACCGTTCCGGGCGGTAGTACCGCTCTAGTACCGCTTAGGTTCTCGGGATGCCAGAAACTTTTTCGTAAGCGGTAGTAGACGCGGTAGTAGGAGCGGTAGTACCGCTCAAGCGGTAGTACCGCTTATTGGAGCGGTAGTACCGTTCTCTGCTGTATCGGCAATCTTGTAACGGCCGTAACTTTTGCATACGAACTTGGATTGAGACGATTTTTATATCAAAATCGACCGATTCGACGAGACAAAGACAATCCGTGTAGAAACTTTTCTCATATAAGGCCGTATTGGGGGCGTAATCAGCCGAATAGTGTTCTGCATACACTTCAAACACAACTTCGGCCTTAGAGATGAGATCGGATGGCTATGGCTCAAATATCAAAGTTTCTCCTTTCGATGATACGGAACTTTCTCACCTTGAGCACTTTTCCATTTGAGGCCTTCTTAATTATGTTTTTGACCATGCCAAAATCTTGTGTCAACACAAGTGTGTTGACATACGAACGCGTCACGCGTACCCGCGGCGCCGAGGGAGATGCTCCGCAGCTCGCACCGTGGGAGGCCTGCCGGAAGCGCGATACGCAAGACAATCCGGCCGGCGCTTTTGACACCAGACGCCCCGGTTACTCGCGAGGGACCCCGTCAGAGTACCCGATGACGATTGGTTGCTCCAAGTCGTCCTTAACGCCCCTGGAGCCTCGTGGATCGCTGCCCTCCTTCACGAAGAACGAACGAAGAACGAGAAGAAAGATACAAGGGAGAGGGATAAAAGTAGGGTAAAAAGATGTAGATGTGTTTGTTCGATTGTGTGTTGTTTTAATCGGCCATCACCTCTTCTATTTAAGAGGGGGTTGGACTTCCCGTACAGGACACGGACCCAGATTTCCTTCCAAAGGGTCAAAAAACGCAGCCAAACTCGGACTTTTTCGATCTGCCGAGTCTGTGCGGCTATAGGCAAGCGGTAGTACCGTTCTGGGCACGGTAGTACCGTTCCGGGCGGTAGTACCGCTCTAGTACCGCTTAGGGTCTCGGGATGCCAGAAACTTTTTCGTAAGCGGTAGTATACGCGGTAGTAGGAGCGGTAGTACCGCTCAAGCGGTAGTACCGCTTATTGGAGCGGTAGTACCGTTCTCTGCTGTATCAGCAATCTTGTAACGGCCGTAACTTTTGCATACGAACTCGGATTGAGACGATTTTTAAATCAAAATCGACCGATTCGACGAGACAAAGACAATCCGTGTAGAAACTTTTCTCATATAAGGCTGTCTTGGGGGCGTAATGAGCCGAATAGTGTTCTGCATACACTTCAAACACAACTTCGGCCTTAGAGATGAGATCGGATGGCTATGGCTCAAATATCAAAGTTTCTCCTTTCGATGATACGGAACTTTCTCACCTTGAGCACTTTTCCATTTGAGGCCTTCTTAATTATGTTTTTGACCATGCCAAAATCTTGTGTCAACACAAGTGTGTTGACATACGAACGCGTCACGCGTACCCGCGGCGCCGAGGGAGATGCTCCGCAGCTCGCACCGTCGGAGGCCTGCCGGAAGCGCGATACGCAAGACAATCCGGCCGGCGCTTTTGACACCAGACGCCCCGGTTACTCGCGAGGGACCCCGTCAGAGTACCCGATGACGATTGGCTGCTCCAAGTCGTCCTTAACGCCCCTGGAGCCTCGTGGATCGCTGCCCTCCTTCACGAAGAACGAACGAAGAACGAGAAGAAAGATACAAGGGAGAGGGATAAAAGTAGGGTAAAAAGATGTAGATGTGTTTGTTCGATTGTGTGTTGTTTTAATCGGCCATCACCTCTTCTATTTAAGAGGGGGTTGGACTTCCCGTACAGGACACGGACCCAGATTTCCTTCCAAAGGGTCAAAAAACGCAGCCAAACTCAGACTTTTTCGATCTGCTCGAGTCTGTGCGGCTATAGGCAAGCGGTAGTACCGTTCTGGGCACGGTAGTACCGTTCCGGGCGGTAGTACCGCTTTAGTACCGCTCTAGTACCGCTTAGGGTCTCGGGATGCCAGAAACTTTTTCGTAAGCGGTAGTAGACGCGGTAGTAGGAGCGGTAGTATGCTCAAGCGGTAGTACCGCTTATTGGAGCGGTAGTACCGTTCTCTGCTGTATCAGAAATCTTGTAACGGCCGTAACTTTTGCATACGAACTCGGATTAAGACGATTTTTATATCAAAATCGACCGATTCGACGAGACAAAGACAATCCGTGTAAAAACTTTTCTCATATAAGGCCGTATTGGGGGCGTAATCAGCCGAATAGTGTTCTGCATACACTTCAAACACAACTTCGGCCATAGAGATGAGATCGGATGGCTATGGCTCAAATATCAAAGTTTCTCCTTTCGATGATACGGAACTTTCTCACCTTGAGCACTTTTCCATTTGAGGCCTTCTTAATTATGTTTTTGACCATGCCAAAATCTGGTGTCAACACAAGTGTGTTGACATACGAACGCGTCACGCGTACCCGCGGCGCCGAGGGAGATGCTCCGCAGCTCGCACCGTGGGAGGCCTGCCGGAAGCGCGATACGCAAGACAATCCGGCCGGCGCTTTTGACACCAGACGCCCCGGTTACTCGGGAGGGACCCCGTCAGAGTACCCGATGACGATTGGCTGCTCCAAGTCGTCCTTAACGCCCCTGGAGCCTCGTGGATCGCTGCCCTCCTTCACGAAGAACGAACGAAGAACGAGAAGAAAGATACAAGGGAGAGGGATAAAAGTAGGGTAAAAAGATGTAGATGTGTTTGTTCGATTGTGTGTTGTTTTAATCGGCCATCACCTCTTCTATTTAAGAGGGGGTTGGACTTCCCGTACAGGACACGGACCCAGATTTCCTTCCAAAGGGTCAAAAAACGCAGCCAAACTCGGACTTTTTCGATCTGCCGAGTCTGTGCGGCTATAGGCAAGCGGTAATACCGTTCTGGGCACGGTAGTACCGTTCCGGGCGGTAGTACCGCTCTAGTACCGCTTAGGGTGTCGGGATGCCAGAAACTTTTTCGTAAGCGGTAGTAGACGCGGTCGTAGGAGCGGTAGTACCGCTCAAGCGGTAGTACCGCTCAAGCGGTAGTACCGCTTATTGGAGCGGTAGTACCGTTCTCTGCAGTATCAGCAATCTTGTGACGGCCGTAACTTTTGCATACGAACTCGGATTGAGACGATTTTTATAGCAAAATCGACCGATTCGACGAGACAAAGACAATCCGTGTAGAAACATTTCTCATATAAGGCCGTCTTGGGGGCGTAATCAGCCGAATAGTGTTCTGCATACACTTCAAACACAACTTCGGCCTTAGAGATGAGATCGGATGGCTATGGCTCAAATATCAAAGTTTCTCCTTTGGATGATACGGAACTTTCTCACCTTGAGCACTTTTACATTTGAGGCCTTCTTAATTATGTTTTTGACCATGCCAAAATCTGGTGTCAACACAAGTGTGTTGACATACGAACGCGTCACGCGTACCCGCGGCGCCGAGGGAGATGCTCCGCAGCTCGCACCGTGGGAGGCCTGCCGGAAGCGCGATACGCAAGACAATCCGGCCGGCGCTTTTGACACCAGACGCCCCGGTTACTCGGGAGGGACCCCGTCAGAGTACCCGATGACGATTGGCTGCTCCAAGTCGTCCTTAACGCCCCTGGAGCCTCGTGGATCGCTGCCCTCCTTCACGAAGAACGAACGAAGAACGAGAAGAAAGATACAAGGGAGAGGGATAAAAGTAGGGTAAAAAGATGTAGATGTGTTTGTTCGATTGTGTGTTGTTTTAATCGGCCATCACCTCTTCTATTTAAGAGGGGGTTGGACTTCCCGTACAGGACACGGACCCAGATTTCCTTCCAAAGGGTCAAAAAACGCAGCCAAACTCGGAATTTTTCGATCTGCCCGAGTCTGTGCGGCTATAGGCAAGCGGTAGTACCGTTCTGGGCACGGTAGTACCGTTCCGGGCGGTAGTACCGCTCTAGTACCGCTTAGGTTCTCGGGATGCCAGAAACTTTTTCGTAAGCGGTAGTAGACGCGGTAGTAGGAGCGGTAGTACCGCTCAAGCGGTAGTACCGCTTATTGGAGCGGTAGTACCGTTCTCTGCTGTATCAGCAATCTTGTAACGGCCGTAACTTTTGCATACGAACTCGGATTGAGACGAGTTTTATATCAAAATCGACCGATTCGACGAGACAAAGACAATCCATGTAGAAACTTTTCTCATATAAGGCCGTATTGGGGGCGTAATCAGCCGAATAGTGTTCTGCATACACTTCAAACACAACTTCGGCCTTAGAGATGAGATCGGATGGCTATGGCTCAAATATCAAAGTTTCTCCTTTCGATGATACGGAACTTTCTCACCTTGAGCACTTTTCCATTTGAGGCCTTCTTAATTATGTTTTTGACCATGCCAAAATCTTGTGTCAACACAAGTGTGTTGACATACGAACGCGTCACTCGTACCCGCGGCGCCGAGGGAGATGCTCCGCAGCTCGCACCGTGGGAGGCCTGCCGGAAGCGCGATACGCAAGACAATCCGGCCGGCGCTTTTGACACCAGACGCCCCGGTTACTCGGGAGGGACCCCGTCAGAGTACCCGATGACGATTGGCTGCTCCAAGTCGTCCTTAACGCCCCTGGAGCCTCGTGGATCGCTGCCCTCCTTCACGAAGAACGAACGAAGAACGAGAAGAAAGATACAAGGGAGAGGGATAAAAGTAGGGTAAAAAGATGTAGATGTGTTTGTTCGATTGTGTGTTGTTTTAATCGGCCATCACCTCTTCTATTTAAGAGGGGGTTGGACTTCCCGTACAGGACACGGACCCAGATTTCCTTCCAAAGGGTCAAAAAACGCAGCCAAACTCGGACTTTTTCGATCTGCCGAGTCTGTGCGGCTATAGGCAAGCGGTAGTACCGTTCTGGGCACGGTAGTACCGTTCCGGGCGGTAGTACCGCTCTAGTACCGCTTAGGGTCTCGGGATGCCAGAAACTTTTTCGTAAGCGGTAGTATACGCGGTAGTAGGAGCGGTAGTACCGCTCAAGCGGTAGTACCGCTTATTGGAGCGGTAGTACCGTTCTCTGCTGTATCAGCAATCTTGTAACGGCCGTAACTTTTGCATACGAACTCGGATTGAGACGATTTTTATATCAAAATCGACCGATTCGACGAGACAAAGACAATCCGTGTAGAAACTTTTCTCATATAAGGCTGTCTTGGGGGCGTAATGAGCCGAATAGTGTTCTGCATACACTTCAAACACAACTTCGGCCTTAGAGATGAGATCGGATGGCTATGGCTCAAATATCAAAGTTTCTCCTTTCGATGATACGGAACTTTCTCACCTTGAGCACTTTTCCATTTGAGGCCTTCTTAATTATGTTTTTGACCATGCCAAAATCTTGTGTCAACACAAGTGTGTTGACATACGAACGCGTCACGCGTACCCGCGGCGCCGAGGGAGATGCTCCGCAGCTCGCACCGTGGGAGGCCTGCCGGAAGCGCGATACGCAAGACAATCCGGCCGGCGCTTTTGACACCAGACGCCCCGGTTACTCGCGAGGGACCCCGTCAGAGTACCCGATGACGATTGGCTGCTCCAAGTCGTCCTTAACGCCCCTGGAGCCTCGTGGATCGCTGCCCTCCTTCACGAAGAACGAACGAAGAACGAGAAGAAAGATACAAGGGAGAGGGATAAAAGTAGGGTAAAAAGATGTAGATGTGTTTGTTCGATTGTGTGTTGTTTTAATCGGCCATCACCTCTTCTATTTAAGAGGGGGTTGGACTTCCCGTACAGGACACGGACCCAGATTTCCTTCCAAAGGGTCAAAAAACGCAGCCAAACTCAGACTTTTTCGATCTGCCCGAGTCTGTGCGGCTATAGGCAAGCGGTAGTACCGTTCTGGGCACGGTAGTACCGTTCCGGGCGGTAGTACCGCTTTAGTACCGCTCTAGTACCGCTTAGGGTCTCGGGATGCCAGAAACTTTTTCGTAAGCGGTAGTAGACGCGGTAGTAGGAGCGGTAGTACCGCTCAAGCGGTAGTACCGCTTATTGGAGCGGTAGTACCGTTCTCTGCTGTATCAGCAATCTTGTAACGGCCGTAACTTTTGCATACGAACTCGGATTAAGACGATTTTTATATCAAAATCGACCGATTCGACGAGACAAAGACAATCCGTGTAAAAACTTTTCTCATATAAGGCCGTATTGGGGGCGTAATCAGCCGAATAGTGTTCTGCATACACTTCAAACACAACTTCGGCCATAGAGATGAGATCGGATGGCTATGGCTCAAATATCAAAGTTTCTCCTTTCGATGATACGGAACTTTCTCACCTTGAGCACTTTTCCATTTGAGGCCTTCTTAATTATGTTTTTGACCATGCCAAAATCTGGTGTCAACACAAGTGTGTTGACATACGAACGCGTCACGCGTACCCGCGGCGCCGAGGGAGATGCTCCGCAGCTCGCACCGTGGGAGGCCTGCCGGAAGCGCGATACGCAAGATAATCCGGCCGGCGCTTTTGACACCAGACGCCCCGGTTACTCGCGAGGGACCCCGTCAGAGTACCCGATGACGATTGGCTGCTCCAAGTCGTCCTTAACGCCCCTGGAGCCTCGTGGATCGCTGCCCTCCTTCACGAAGAACGAACGAAGAACGAGAAGAAAGATACAAGGGAGAGGGATAAAAGTAGGGTAAAAAGATGTAGATGTGTTTGTTCGATTGTGTGTTGTTTTAATCGGCCATCACCTCTTCTATTTAAGAGGGGGTTGGACTTCCCGTACAGGACACGGACCCAGATTTCCTTCCAAAGGGTCAAAAAACGCAGCCAAACTCAGACTTTTTCGATCTGCCCGAGTCTGTGCGGCTATAGGCAAGCGGTAGTACCGTTCTGGGCACGGTAGTACCGTTCCGGGCGGTAGTACCGCTTTAGTACCGCTCTAGTACCGCTTAGGGTCTCGGGATGCCAGAAACTTTTTCGTAAGCGGTAGTAGACGCGGTAGTAGGAGCGGTAGTACCGCTCAAGCGGTAGTACCGCTTATTGGAGCGGTAGTACCGTTCTCTGCTGTATCAGCAATCTTGTAACGGCCGTAACTTTTGCATACGAACTCGGATTAAGACGATTTTTATATCAAAATCGACCGATTCGACGAGACAAAGACAATTCGTGTAAAAACTTTTCTCATATAAGGCCGTATTGGGGGCGTAATCAGCCGAATAGTGTTCTACATACACTTAAAACACAACTTCGGCCTTAGAGATGAGATCGGATGGCTATGGCTCAAATATCAAAGTTTCTCCTTTCGATGATACGGAACTTTCTCACCTTGAGCACTTTTCCATTTGAGGCCTTCTTAATTATGTTTTTGACCATGCCAAAATCTGGTGTCAACACAAGTGTGTTGACATACGAACGCGTCACGCGTACCCGCGGCGCCGAGGGAGATGCTCCGCAGCTCGCACCGTGGGAGGCCTGCCGGAAGCGCGATACGCAAGACAATCCGGCCGGCGCTTTTGACACCAGACGCCCCGGTTACTCGGGAGGGACCCCGTCAGAGTACCCGATGACGATTGGCTGCTCCAAGTCGTCCTTAACGCCCCTGGAGCCTCGTGGATCGCTGCCCTCCTTCACGAAGAACGAACGAAGAACGAGAAGAAAGATACAAGGGAGAGGGATAAAAGTAGGGTAAAAAGATGTAGATGTGTTTGTTCGATTGTGTGTTGTTTTAATCAGCCATCACCTCTTCTATTTAAGAGGGGGTTGGACTTCCCGTACAGGACACGGACCCAGATTTCCTTCCAAAGGGTCAAAAAACGCAGCCAAACTCGGACTTTTTCGATCTGCCGAGTCTGTGCGGCTATAGGCAAGCGGTAGTATCGTTCTGGGCACGGTAGTACCGTTCCGGGCGGTAGTACCGCTCTAGTACCGCTTAGGGTCTCGGGATGCCAGAAACTTTTTCGTAAGCGGTAGTAGACGCGGTAGTAGGAGCGGTAGTACCGCTTATTGGAGCGGTAGTACCGTTCTCTGCTGTATAAGCAATCTTGTAACGGCCTTAACTTTTGCATACGAACTCGGATTGATACGATTTTTATATCAAAATCGACCGATTCGACGAGACAAAGACAATCCGTGTAGAAACTTTTCTCATATAAGGCCGTATTGGGGGCATAATCATCCGAATAGTGTTCTGCATACACTTCAAACACAACTTCGGCCTTAGAGATGAGATCGGATGGCTATGGCTCAAATATCAAAGTTTCTCCTTTCGATGATACGGAACTTTCTCACCTTGAGCACTTTTCCATTTGAGGCCTTCTTAATCATGTTTTTGACCATGCCAAAATCTTGTGTCAACACAAGTGTGTTGACATACGAACGCGTCACGCGTACCCGCGGCGCCGAGGGAGATGCTCCGCAGCTCGCACCGTGGGAGGCCTGCCGGAAGCGCGATACGCAAGACAATCCGGCCGGCGCTTTTGACACCAGACGCCCCGGTTACTCGGGAGGGACCCCGTCAGAGTACCCGATGACGATTGGCTGCTCCAAGTCGTCCTTAACACCCCTGGAGCCTCGTGGATCGCTGCCCTCCTTCACGAAGAACGAACGAAGAACGAGAAGAAAGATACAAGGGAGAGGGATAAAAGTAGGGTAAAAAGATGTAGATGTGTTTGTTCGATTGTGTGTTGTTTTAATCGGCCATCACCTATTCTATTTAAGAGGGGGTTGGACTTCCCGTACAGGACACGGACCCAGATTTCCTTCCAAAGGGTCAAAAAACGCAGCCAAACTCGGACTTTTTCGATCTGCCGAGTCTGTGCGGCTATAGGCAAGCGGTAGTACCGTTCTGGGCACGGTAGTACCGTTCCGGGCGGTAGTACCGCTCTAGTACCGCTTAGGGTCTCGGGATGCCAGAAACTTTTTCGTAAGCGGTAGTAGACGCGGTAGTAGGAGCGGTAGTACCGCTCAAGCGGTAGTACCGCTTATTGGAGCGGTAGTACCGTTCTCTGCTGTATCAGCAATCTTGTAACGGCCGTAACTTTTGCATACGAACTCGGATTGAGACGATTTTTATATCAAAATCGACCAATTCGACGAGACAAAGACAATCCGTGTAGAAACTTTTCTCATATAAGGCCGTATTGGGGGCGTAATCAGCCAAATAGTGTTCTGCATACACTTCAAACACAACTTCGGCCTTAGAGATGAGATCGGATGGCTATGGCTCAAATATCAAAGTTTCTCCTTTCGATGATACGGAACTTTCTCACCTTGAGCACTTTTCCATTTGAGGCCTTCTTAATTATGTTTTTGACCATGCCAAAATCTGGTGTCAACACAAGTGTGTTGACATACGAACGCATCACGCGTACCCGCGGCGCCGAGGGAGATGCTCCGCAGCTCGCACCGTGGGAGGCCTGCCAAAAGCGCGATACGCAAGACAATCCGGCCGGCGCTTTTGACACCAGACGCCCCGGTTACTCGGGAGGGACCCCGTCAGAGTACCCGATGACGATTGGCTGCTCCAAGTCGTCCTTAACGCCCCTGGAGCCTCGTGGATCGCTGCCCTCCTTCACGAAGAACGAACGAAGAACGTTAAGAAAGATACAAGGGAGAGGGATAAAAGTAGGGTAAAAAGATGTAGATGTGTTTGTTCGATTGTGTGTTGTTTTAATCGGCCATCACCTCTTCTATTTAAGAGGGGGTTGGACTTCCCGTACAGGACACGGACCCAGATTTCCTTCCAAAGGGTCAAAAAACGCAGCCAAACTCGGACTTTTTCGATCTGCCGAGTCTGTGCGGCTATAGGCAAGCGGTAGTACCGTTCTGGGCACGGTAGTACCGTTCCGGGCGGTAGTACCGCTCTAGTACCGCTCTAGTACCGCTTAGGGTCTCGGGATGCCAGAAACTTTTTCGTAAGCGGTAGTAGACGCGGTAGTAGGAGCGGTAGTACCGCTCAAGCAGTAGTACCGCTTATTGGAGCGGTAGTACCGTTCTCTGCTGTATCAGCAATCTTGTAACGGCCGTAACTTTTGCATACGAACTCGGATTGAGACGATTTTTATATCAAAATCGACCCATTCGACGAGACAAAGACAATCCGTGTAGAAACTTTTCTCATATAAGGCCGTATTGGGCGCGTAATCAGCCGAATAGTGTTCTGCATACACTTCAAACACAACTTCGGCCTTAGAGATGAGATCGGATGGCTATGGCTCAAATATCAAAGTTTCTCCTTTCGATGATACGGAACTTTCTCACCTTGAGTACTTTTCCATTTGAGGCCTTCTTAATTATGTTTTTGACCATGCCAAAATCTGGTGTCAACACAAGTGTGTTGACATACGAACGCGTCACGCGTACCCGCGGCGCCGAGGGAGATGCTCCGCAGCTCGCACCGTGGGAGGCCTGCCGGAAGCGCGATACGCAAGACAATCCGGCCGACGCTTTTGACACCAGACGCCCCGGTTACTCGGGAGGGACCCCGTCAGAGTACCCGATGACGATTGGCTGCTCCAAGTCGTCCTTAACGCCCCTGGAGCCTCATGGATCGCTGCCCTCCTTCACGAAGAACGAACGAAGAACGAGAAGAAAGATACAAGGGAGAGGGATAAAAGTAGGGTAAAAAGATGTAGATGTGTTTGTTCGATTGTGTGTTCTTTTAATCGGCCATCACCTCTTCTATTTAAGAGGGGGTTGGACTTCCCGTACAGGACACGGACCCAGATTTCCTTCCGAAGGGTCAAAAAACGCAGCCAAACTCGGACTTTTTCGATCTGCCGAGTCTGTGCGGCTATAAGCAAGCGGTAGTACCGTTCTGGGCACGGTAGTACCGTTCCGGGCGGTAGTACCGCTCTAGTACCGCTTAGGGTCTCGGGATGCCAGAAACTTTTTCGTAAGCGGTAGTAGACGCGGTAGTAGGAGCGGTAGTACCGCTCAAGCGGTAGTACCGCTTATTGGAGCGGTAGTACCGTTCTCTTCTGTATCAGCAATCTTGTAACGGCCGTAACTTTTGCATACGAACTCGGATTGAGACGATTTTTATATCAAAATCGACCGATTCGACGAGACAAAGACAATCCGTGTAGAAACTTTTCTCATATAAGACCGTCTTGGGTGCGTAATCAGCCGAATAGTGTTCTGCATACACTTCAAACACAACTTCGGCCTTAGAGATGAGATCGGATGGCTATGGCTCAAATATCAAAGTTTGTCCTTTCGATGATACGGAACTTTCTCACCTTGAGCACTTTTCCATTTGAGGCCTTCTTAATTATGTTTTTGACCATGCCAAAATCTGATGTCAACACAAGTGTGTTGACATACGAACGCGTCACGCGTACCCGCTGATGGGGATATGTACCTAGGGTAGGGTCACAGGCCTGACCTGCATACCCTACCTAAGGACATCACATCGGAGAACTTAAGGATTACAAGATTACAAGGAAGACTCCGACTGAAATCACCATGGTGTGTGAGTCACTCGACAGCATCCACTCGGAGTCTCCTCCCTCCACTCGACAATCAACCACTCGGTCGCATGGTCCACTCGGACGACAGCAGTCCAACCACCAGAGACAATTACCACTGTCATTATGGCTGAAACGGTCGGCCATTAGTACGCAATTGAACCTGTCTTTATGACTTGTAACTCCCGGGCAGCGGACTCTATATAAGCCGCCCGGGGCTTCTCATTCGGGGCAGCCTCTCCACCCCCTGAGACTCGGACATTCTTCTCCTCCCTCTGTAAGGGTACTCATATTCCACTCGACAGATATACAAAGCCTCTCCGGAGCACGAGACGTAGGGTTGTTATCTCCACCGTGAGAGGCCCGAACTCGCTAAAATATCGTGTCACCCATATGCATCTCGATAGATCATGCTCCTTTACCCTACCCCCTTCGTACTGTCGGAGTCGTTCCCACGACAGTTGGCGCCCACCTTGGGGCCTGGCGTCTATCGAGCCATGGTGCAAATGGTTTTTTCTTCAATCTTCGGCAACGGATCAATGACCATCGCCGGAGAAACTTACTGGCCATCATGCCATTATACAAACAAGAGGATCAGGGAAGTATCGATTCCATCTAGTCTTTTTACAATCAATTATTTAACCATGAGTTTGTCTTTTATTCCTGTCGGATCAGACATACAAATACATGGTTGGTCATGAAGCTGAGGAGAAGAGAAAAGGACAGCCCGTTGTATGACGCCGTCGGCAAGCTCCTACACATGGCCACCGGCGCTGTCATCCTTTCGTCTCCAACCTCAGTACAGCCTAGTGCGTACGCGGCCACCGGCGCCGTCCACGTCATCGTCGTCTCCGACCTCTGCACAACTAGTTGCACCTCGTCGGTGACGTCGTCGTTGCGCCTCCTCGCATGGCCGCCGGCACCATCCACCTCGCCGTCGCCACGCGCGTCCGCCGGCGTCGTTCGCTTCATCATCGTCTTCAACCTTGTCGATTGAGCACCCACGCACGGCTGTCAACTCCGCCTCGTGTCCTCGACCTCCGCGGTGGAGGCGCAAGCCTGCCGCGGCACAGCCGCGCATCGCTCCTTCCTCCGGCGTCAGTCGCGAATGACGGTCTCGGCAGCGGACGCGCGCTACAGCGACAGCCTACAAAACGGCCACAACCTGCAACTGATAGCCGTTCGGGATCAAACGAGTCAATGCCTCATAAACTCCCTCCCTCATTAAGCCCTTCATCAGGTGAGCATTTTCCATGCGTGCATGCATGCACAATTGCGTCATTAACGCCTCATCAGGTGAGCATTTCCCACGCCAATAAATCGTGCATGCATGCATGCATAACCGTACTCGGACTTTAATCCTGCCAATTAGTGTAGGCGTTTATTGTCCAGCGCAAACATTGGTGGCTATACTTGCTAACTTGTAGGGTCAATCGGTTAGCTGGTAACCAGGTTACTCGGACAGCCAACAGGCTTATTCCGAAAGCTGACAGGCCCGTCTCTCGGACGACCAAACGTCCACGATGACCACTAAAATGTCCAGGTTTATTTCGGTGGCATTTCTATCTAGATGACTAGCGTGCAGGTCCTCGGCCGCCCCGCGCGCCGTCGCTCGATTGGACGCTCCTTCGACTACTGACAGCTCCGCGCATCGCCACTCGGTCGGACGCTCCATCGCCACTCGGATGCCCCGCGCGTCGCCACTCCGCTGGCTCCGCTTCGTCAAGATAAGTTTTTTACATACGGACAACTAAACGTCCGGACACTCGGTGGAACGCGTCGTCATCACTCGACGGCTCCACGCATCGTCACTCGACTGGACGTTCCTTCGTCACCTGGCCGCCCCGCGCGCCGCCACTCAGTTGAACGCGTCTACATCACTCGGCAGCTCCGCGCATCGCCACTCGGTTACGCGATCACTCGGCGGATCGGTGCACCAACTTCATTACTACTCGGACTCGGTCACCACACCGATCCTAACGCAGTGCAGCATCGACCACGTCGCTCTGTTGACTTCGGACACATCTGGCCGACCCCTTCGTGGAGTCCTCTTCGTCGTGTCAGCGACATAGACCTCGTCGTCACGTTGGGCATGAGACAGATAAGTCCCTTTTATAATTAAACTGCATACTTCATTCCGTTACGAGTTTGCTTCTTTCGAGTAACACTCGAGAGCTGCTCCTCACCTTTACCCGAGTCCGACTCGATGAATTACAATTTACCCATTCAATACTATATTTCTCGTATTCCGACAGATCCGCCGTCGGAGCCTATAGTGCAACCGGGGGCTACGCAGCACTCGGAGGCTACAGCTCATTCGGAATCACACTTTCCTGAGTGGTCTAGTACTTCATCGCCAGTCGGATCCTTCACTTCAACGAGTGCAGTCAGATCCGCCACTTCGACAAGTCATGATCACTCGGACGCCCCGCGCGTCGCCATCGGACGGACACGTCCTCATCACTCGGACGCCCCGCGCGTCGCCATCGGTCGGACACGTCCTCATCGCTCGGACGCCCCGCGCGTCGCCACCCGGCTGGACACGTCCTCACCACTCGGCAGCTCCGCGCATCGCCACTCGGCGAGACACGTCTTCGTCGCTCGGCAGCTCCGCGCATCGCCACTCCGCCAGACGTTCCTTCATCATCTCGGTCGCTCCGCGCACCGTTACTCAGCTGGACGCTACTTCGTCACTCGACTGCTCTTGCGCCGTCCGACAGCTAAGTCGTTCTTCACACACTGCATCCAATTAAATAGTTATTGCATTACCGAGTGTTAAGTAAGTCGCACATGACGTTCGCTCGGAGGCCACGCCACCGAGTGTACCTCTGCGCTCGGTTGCTTATTTTCATGTCGGAACACTACACTTCCGCTTCATTTGGGTCCAGTACTCAAGCGAGTTCAGTCAGATTCTTCATTCTTTTATACTTTCGCTGGTCCTGGACCAGCAAACACCTGGCGCACCCAGTGGGTGTATATGGGTGTTATTTATGCAAATCATTTCAGCAAATTCAAAGTATTCCGAGAGATTTTTATGTTGGCCTGTGCTATTTTTCATACACAGGTTACAAGATCACTCGACTCGGCTGCTCTGTGCGCCGTCATTGGGTCGACTCCTCTTCGACGACAAGCTCGACTCAGCCGCCCAAATCATTACCTGGAGTCATCTTCAGGACTGCAAAAGGGTGAAAATGACTCTCCTCTACGGATACACTTGGACTTGGAGATGGCCTGTGCTGGTGTTCCCCCGGGATAATGAGTGGCCTCTCTCCGAAGAGTCAGTCCACGCGCTAGCCTTGCCACTCGGGTTTTCATGGCACGTCCACCTCGGACCACTAGTCTATCTCCTCCGGGAGACATACGAGTGCCACCAAGTTTTTCCTCGCAGTGTCCAACTTTTCTCTCCAGTCGGCAGTTTCAAGACCGAAGTTACATACCGTGCCAAGTGCATGAAGATTCACCTGATTGACCCAGTTCCAGGCTGAACTTATTTACGGTGCCAAGCGCAAGAAGATCCATCAGATTGACTCAACTCAAGATTACAGTTATTTACCATGCCGAGCCCACGAAGATCCAATCCGAATACATGAAGACCCCCTCCGAGTGACGAGCATCCCTCCACTCGGGGGCTTGGCCGCGAATCCGCTTCGCCCAAGTAAAAAACTCTTCCGAGTGACGAGCATTCCTCCACTCGGGGGCTTGGCCGCGAATCCGCTTCGCCCAAGTAAAAACCTCCTCCGAGTGACGAGCATCCCTCCACTCGGGGGCTTGGCCGCGAATCCGCTTCGCCCAAGTAAAAACCTCCTCCGAGTGACGAGCGTCCCTCCACTCGGGGGCTTGGCCGCGAATCCGCTTCGCCCAAGTAAAAACCTCCTCCGAGTGACGAGCATCCCTCCACTCGGGGGCTTGGCCGCGAATCCGCTGTTGGAAATATGCCCTAGAGGCAATAATAAATTGGTTATTATTATATTTCCTTGTTAATGATAATCGTTTATTATCCATGCTATAATTGTATTGATTGGAAACTCAAATACATGTGTGGGTACATAGACAACACTGTGTCCCTAGTAAGCCTCTAGTTGACTAGCTCGTTGATCAAAGATGGTTAAGGTTTCCTAGCCATTGACATGAGATGTCATTTGATAACGGGATCACATCATTAGGAGAATGATGTGATGGACAAGACCCAAACTGTAAACGTAGCATTTGATCGTGTCAGTTTATTGCTATTGTTTTCTGCATGTCAAGTATCTGTTCCTTTGACCATGAGATCATGCAACTCACTAACACCGGAGGAATACCTTGTGTGTATCAAACGTCGCAACGTAACTGGGTGACTATAAAGGTGCTCTACAGGTATCTCCGAGGGTGTCTGTTGGGTTGGCATGGATCAAGACTGGGATTTGTTACTCCGTATGACGGAGAGGTATCTCAGGGCCCACTCGGTAATACAACATCACATTGAGCCTTGCAAGCAAAGTGACTAAAGAGTTAGCCACAGGATCTTGTATTACGGAACGAGTAAAGAGACTTGCCGGTAACGAGATTGAACTAGGTATAGTGATACCGACGATCGAATCTCGGGCAAGTAACATACCGAAGAACAAAGGGAACAGCATACGGGATTAACTGAATCCTTGACATAGAGGTTCGACCGATAAAGATCTTCGTAGAATATGTAGGAGCCAATATGGGCATCCAGGTCCCGCTATTGGTTATTGGCCGTAGAGGTGTCTCGGTCATGTCTACATAGTTCTCGAACCCGCAGGGTCTACACACTTAACGTTTGGTGACGATTAGTATAATTGAGTTATTATGTTGGTGACCGAAAGTTGTTCGGAGTCTCGGATAAGATCCCGGACATGACGAGGATCTCCGGAATAGTCCGGAGGTAAAGATTGATATATGTGATAATAGTGTTTTGATCTCTGGAAGGGTTCCGGAGTTCACCGGAATGGGTTCCGGATGTTTACCGAAGTGTTCGGGTGCAGCAACACTTTATATGAGCCAAAGGGATAAAGCCCACAAGGTATTGGAAAGTGCAAAAGTAGTTTTGCTGCCGCGTAAGCGGTACTACCGCTTGGTGAAGCGGTACTACCGCCCGAGCGGTACTACCGCTTGTGTGAAGCGGTACTACCGCCCAAGCGGTACTACCGCTTGTGTGAAGCGGTACTACCGCTTGTGCGCGGCTGTGCACGGTTCGGCAGGGATCCGAGTTGGACTCTTTCCCTGCGGGCCAAACCGACCTTGTGCGGGCAAAACCGACCCGGAGGAGGCTTTTACTCCAAGTTTAGACCCCAAGGCTCAACATATAAATAGAGGGGCAGGGCTAGCACACGGGACACATCAGGATTTCCCAAGCCGTGTGCCGGCAACCCTAGCCCTCTAGTTCCTCCGTCATAATCTCCGTAGTGCTTGGCGAAGCCCTGCAGAGATTGTTCCTCACCACCATCACCACGCCGTCGTGCTGCTGGAACTCAACCACTACTTCACCATCGCTCGCTGGATCGAGGAGGTGAAGGCGTCATCAAGCCGTACGTGTGTTGAACGCGGAGGTGCCGTCCGTTCGGCACTAGATCGGAAGGATCGTGATTGGATCGCGGGACGCTCGGCGATTTGGATCGCGAAGACGTTCGACTACATCAACCGCGTTTATTAACGCTTCCGCTTAGCGATCTACAAGGGTATGTAGATTCACTCTCCCTCTCGTAGATGCTCATCACCATGGATAGATCTTATGTGTGCGTAGGAAAATTTTTGTTTCCCATGCAACGTTCCCCAACAGTGGCATCATGAGCCAGGTCTATGCGTAGATGAGATCTCGAGTAGAACACAAACGAGTTGTGGGCGTGGATGTATACATATTGCTTGCCGTTACTAGTTGATGCTTGATTCCGCGGTATTGTGAGATGAAGCGGCCTGGACCGACATTACGCGTACGCTTACGCGAGACTGGTTTCACCGCTGCGTGCACTTGTTGCATAAAGGTGACTGGCAGGTGTCTGTCTCTCTCACTTTAGTTGAATCGGTTCAATGAAAAGGGTTCTTTTAGAAGATCAAAAAGCAATCACTACACCACGTTGTGGTTTTGCGTAGGTAAGAACGGTTCTTGCAAACCCGTAGCAGCCACGTAAAATTTGCAACAACAATTAGAGGACGTCTAACTTGTTTTTGCAGGGTATGTTGTGATGTGATATGGCCAATTACATGATGAGATATATGTGATGTATGAGATGATCATGTGTTGTATAGAATATCACGACTTGCATGTCGATGAGTACGGCAACTGGCAGGAGCCATAGAGTTGTCTTTAATTATTGTATGACCTGCGTGTCAATCATTAAGCGCTATGTAATGCTTTACTTTATCGCTAAACGTTAGCAATAGTCGTGGAAGCAACAGTCGGCGCGACAACCTTATGGCGACACGTTGATGGAGATCAAGATGATGGAGATCATGGTGTCATGCCGGTGACGATGGAGATCATGCCGGTGCTTTGGAGATGGAGATCAAAAGCACAAGTTCATGGCCATATCATGTCACTTATGATTTGCATGTGATGTTAATCCTTTTATGCATCTTATTTTGCTTAGGACGACGGTAGCATTATAAGGTGATCCCTCACTTAAATTTCAAGATAAATTGTGTTCTCCCCAAGTGTGCACCGTTGCGAAAGTTCGTCGTTTCGAGACACGCCGTGATGATCGGGTGTGATAGACTCTACGTTCGCATACAACGGGTGCAAGCCATGTTGCACGTGCGGAACACTCGGGTTAAACTTGATGAGCCTAGCATGTACAGACATGGCCTCGGAACACAAGAGACCGAAAGGTCGAACATGAGTCATATAGTAGATATGATCAACATGAAGATGTTCACCATTGAAACCACCTCAACTCACGTGATGATCGGACTTGAGTTGGTGGATTTGGATCATGTTACACTCGAATGATCGGAGGGATGTCAATTTGAGTGGGAGTTTTTTAAATATGATTAACTAAACTCATTATCTAAGAACAATAGTCTAAGTTGTCTTTGCAGTATTTATGTTGTAGATCATGGCTCGCGCAGTAGCACCCCTGAATTTTAATGCGTTCCTAGAGAAAGCTAAGTTGAAAGATGATGGAAGTAACTTTGTGGACTGGGCCCGTAATCTAAGGATTATCCTTACGGCTTCCCAGAAGGCTTATGTCCTTGATGCACCGCTTGGTGATCCACCCGCTCCAGTTGAGTCTCTAGACGTTGTGAACGCCTGGCAGGCTCGTTCTGATGATTACTCAATAGTTCAATGTGCAATGTTGTATGGCTTAGAACCGGGACTTCAAAGACGTTTTGAACGTCATGGAGCATATGAGATGTTCCAGGAGTTGAAGTTTATCTTTCAGAAGAATGCCCGGATCGAGAGATATGAGATCTCCGATAAGTTCTATGCTTGCAAGATGGAGGAGAACGGGTCTATCAGTGATCACGTGCTCAGAATGTCTGGGTACTCCACCCGTCTGGCTGAGTTAGGGATGCCCCTTCCGCCAGAGGCTATCACTGACAGAGTTCTTCAATCATTGCCACCTAGCTACAAGAGCTTCGTGTTGAACTATAACATGCACGGGATGAACAAGTCAGTCGCCGAGCTGTTTGCGATGCTGAAAGCCGTTGAGTCTGAAATTCAGAAGGAGCATCAAGTGTTGATGGTCAATAAAACCACTAGTTTCAAGAAAAATGGCAAGGGTAAGAAGGGTAACTCCAAGCAGAGTGGCAAAGCAGTTGCTCCTCTCGTGAAGAAACCCAAGGCTGGACCCAAACCAGAAACTGTGTGTTTTCATTGCAAGGGAACTGGACACTGGAAGCGGAATTGCCCCAAGTATTTGGCTGACAAGAAGGCGGCCAACAACAAACAAGGTATATATGATATACATGTTATTGATGTGTACCTTACCAACTCTCGTTGTAGTGCCTGGGTATTTGATACCGGTGCGGTTGCTCATATTTGCAACTCAAAACAGGAACTGCGGAATAGACGGAGGCTGGCAAAGGACGAAGTGACGATGCGCGTGGGAAATGGTTCCAAGGTTGATGTGATCGCCGTTGGCACGCTCGCTCTTCGATTACCGTCGGGATTAGTGATGAACCTAAATAAGTGTTATTTGGTGCCTGCGTTAAGCATGAACATTATATCTGGATCTTGTTTATTGCGAGACGGTTACTCATTTAAATCAGAGAATAATGGTTGTTCTATTTATATGAGTAATATCTTTTATGGTCATGCACCCAATGTGAGGGGTTTATTCTTGTTGAATCTCGATAATAATGATACACATGTTCATAACATTGATGCCAAAAGATATAGAATTGATAATGATAATACCACTTTCTTGTGGCACTGCCGTTTAGGTCATATTGGCGTAAAACGCATGAAGAAGCTCCATGCTGATGGACTTTTGGAGTCACTTGATTTTGAATCACTTGACACATGTGAGCCATGCCTCATGGGCAAGATGACTAAAACGCCGTTCTCTGGAACAATGGAACGGGCAAGTGACTTATTGGAAATCATACATACTGATGTGTGCGGTCCGATGAGTATTGAAGCGCGCAATGGTTATCGTTACTTTCTCACCTTCACTGATGACTTAAGTAGATATGGGTATATTTACTTAATGAAACACAAGTCTGAAACATTTGAAAAGTTCAAACAATTTCAGAGTGAAGTTGAGAATCATCGTAACAAGAAGATTAAATTCCTACGATCTGATTGAGGAGGAGAATATCTGAGTTATGAGTTTGGCAGTCACTTAAGACAGTGTGGAATTGTTTCACAATTGACACCGCCTGGAACACCACAGCGTAATGGTGTGTCCGAACGTCGTAATCGAACTTTATTGGATATGGTGCGATCTATGATGTCTCTTGCCGATTTGCCACTATCGTTTTGGGGTTATGCATTAGAGACAGCTGCATTCACTTTAAATAGGGCACCATCGAAATCCGTTGAGACGACGCCATATGAACTTTGGTTTGGCAAGAAGCCAAAGCTGTCGTTTCTTAAAGTTTGGGGATGTGATGCTTATGTCAAAAAGCTTCAGCCTGAAAAGCTGGAACCCAAAGCGGAGAAATGCGTCTTCATAGGATACCCAAAAGAGACAGTTGGGTATACCTTCTACCTCAGATCCGAAGGCAAAGTGTTTGTCGCTAAAAACGGAACATTTCTTGAGAAAGAGTTTTTCTCGAAAGAATTGAGTGGGAGGAAGATAGAACTTGATGAGGTTATTGAACCTTTACTTCAACCTAAGAGTAGCGCAACGCAGAAAGTTGTTTCTGTCGAGCCTACATTAGCTGAAGAGGAAGTTAATGATGATGATCATGAAGCTTTGGATCAAGTTGCTATCGAACCTCGTAGGTCGACAAGGACGCGTACTGCTCCTGAGTGGTACGGCAACCCTGTCTTAGAGGTCATGTTGTTAAACAACGATGAACCTACGAGCTATGGAGAAGCGATGATGGGCCCGGATTCCGAGAAGTGGTTAGAGGCCATGAAATCCGAGATGGGATCCATGTATGAAAACAAAGTATGGACTTTGGAAGTATTACCTGAAGGGCGTAAGGCCATTCAGAACAAATGGATCTTTAAGAGGAAGACGGACGCGGACGGTAATGTCACCGTCTATAAAGCTCGACTTGTGGCAAAGGGTTTTTCACAAGTTCAAGGAGTTGACTACGATGAGACCTTCTCACCCGTAGCGATGCTTAAGTCCGTCAGAATCATGTTAGCAATAGCTGCCTTTTTCGATTATGAAATTTGGCAGATGGATGTCAAAACAGCGTTCCTTAACGGTTACCTTAAGGAAGAGTTGTATATGATGCAACCAGAAGGTTTTGTCGATCCAGAGAATGCTGACAAAGTTTGCAAACTCCAGCGATCCATTTATGGACTGGTGCAAGCATCTCGGAGTTGGAATCTTCGTTTTGATGATGTGATCAAAGCGTTCGAGTTTATACAAGTTTACGGAGAAGCTTGTATTTACAAGAAAGTGAGTGGGAGCTCTATAGCGTTTCTAATATTATATGTGGATGACATATTGCTGATTGGAAACAATATAGAAATGCTGGAAAGCGTAAAGGAATATTTGAACAAGAGTTTTTCAATGAAGGACCTAGGAGAAGCTGCTTTCATATTAGGCATCAAGATCTATAGAGATAGATCAAGACGCTTAATAGGACTTTCACAAAGCACATACCTTGATAAGATTTTGAAGAAGTTCAAAATGGATCAGTCCAAGAAGGGGTTCTTGCCTGTTTTGCAAGGTGTGAAGTTGAGTAAGACTCAATGCCCAGTGACTGCAGAAGATAGAGAAAAGATGAGTGTCATCCCCTATGCTTCGGCCATAGGCTCTATCATGTATGCAATGCTGTGCACAAGACCCGATGTCAGCCTTGCCATAAGTATGGTCGGAAGGTTTCAAAGTGATCCAGGAATGGAACACTGGACGGCGGTCAAGAATATCCTGAAGTACCTGAAAAGGACTAAGGACATGTTTCTCGTTTATGGAGGTGATCAAGAGCTCGTCGTAAAGGGTTACGTCGATGCAAGCTTTGACACTGATCCGGATGACTCTAAGTCGCAAACCGGATACGTATTTATTCTTAATGGGGGTGCGGTTAGCTGGTGCAGTTCCAAGCAAAGCGTGGTAGCAGATTCTACATGCGAAGCGGAGTACATCGCTGCCTCGGAGGCGGCGAAGGAAGGTGTCTGGATGAAGGAGTTCATGACAGATCTTGGAGTAGTGCCTAGTGCACTTAACCCAATGACTCTGTTTTGTGATAATACTGGTGCCATTGCTCTAGCCAAGGAACCAAGATTTCACAAGAGGACCAGACACATAAAGCGACGTTTCAATTCCATCCGCGATTACATCAAGGAGGACGACATAAATATTTGCAAAGTACACACGGATCTAAATGTTGCAGATCCGATGACTAAACCTCTTCCAAGGGCTAAACATGAACAACACCAGAACTGCATGGGTGTTCGATTCATTACAATGTAAATCACATAGTGATGTGAACTAGATTATTGACTCTAGTGCAAGTGGGAGACTGTTGGAAATATGCCCTAGAGGCAATAATAAATTGGTTATTATTATATTTCCTTGTTAATGATAATCGTTTATTATCCATGCTATAATTGTATTGATTGGAAACTCAAATACATGTGTGGGTACATAGACAACACTGTGTCCCTAGTAAGCCTCTAGTTGACTAGCTCGTTGATCAAAGATGGTTAAGGTTTCCTAGCCATTGACATGAGATGTCATTTGATAACGGGATCACATCATTAGGAGAATGATGTGATGGACAAGACCCAAACTGTAAACGTAGCATTTGATCGTGTCAGTTTATTGCTATTGTTTTCTGCATGTCAAGTATCTGTTCCTTTGACCATGAGATCATGCAACTCACTAACACCGGAGGAATACCTTGTGTGTATCAAACGTCGCAACGTAACTGGGTGACTATAAAGGTGCTCTACAGGTATCTCCGAGGGTGTCTGTTGGGTTGGCATGGATCAAGACTGGGATTTGTTACTCCGTATGACGGAGAGGTATCTCAGGGCCCACTCGGTAATACAACATCACATTGAGCCTTGCAAGCAAAGTGACTAAAGAGTTAGCCACAGGATCTTGTATTACGGAACGAGTAAAGAGACTTGCCGGTAACGAGATTGAACTAGGTATAGTGATACCGACGATCGAATCTCGGGCAAGTAACATACCGAAGAACAAAGGGAACAGCATACGGGATTAACTGAATCCTTGACATAGAGGTTCGACCGATAAAGATCTTCGTAGAATATGTAGGAGCCAATATGGGCATCCAGGTCCCGCTATTGGTTATTGGCCGTAGAGGTGTCTCGGTCATGTCTACATAGTTCTCGAACCCGCAGGGTCTACACACTTAACGTTTGGTGACGATTAGTATAATTGAGTTATTATGTTGGTGACCGAAAGTTGTTCGGAGTCTCGGATAAGATCCCGGACATGACGAGGATCTCCGGAATAGTCCGGAGGTAAAGATTGATATATGTGATAATAGTGTTTTGATCTCTGGAAGGGTTCCGGAGTTCACCGGAATGGGTTCCGGATGTTTACCGAAGTGTTCGGGTGCAGCAACACTTTATATGAGCCAAAGGGATAAAGCCCACAAGGTATTGGAAAGTGCAAAAGTAGTTTTGCTGCCGCGTAAGCGGTACTACCGCTTGGTGAAGCGGTACTACCGCCCGAGCGGTACTACCGCTTGTATGAAGCGGTACTACCGCCCAAGCGGTACTACCGCTTGTGTGAAGCAGTACTACCGCTTGTGCGCGGCTGTGCACGGTTCGGCAGGGATCCGAGTTGGACTCTTTCCCTGCGGGCCAAACCGACCTTGTGCGGGCAAAACCGACCCGGAGGAGGCTTTTACTCCAAGTTTAGACCCCAAGGCTCAACATATAAATAGAGGGGCAGGGCTAGCACACGGGACACATCAGGATTTCCCAAGCCGTGTGCCGGCAACCCTAGCCCTCTAGTTCCTCCGTCATAATCTCCGTAGTGCTTGGCGAAGCCCTGCAGAGATTGTTCCTCACCACCATCACCACGCCGTCGTGCTGCTGGAACTCAACCACTACTTCACCATCGCTCGCTGGATCGAGGAGGTGAAGGCGTCATCAAGCCGTACGTGTGTTGAACGCGGAGGTGCCGTCCGTTCGGCACTAGATCGGAAGGATCGTGATTGGATCGCGGGACGCTCGGCGATTTGGATCGCGAAGACGTTCGACTACATCAACCGCGTTTATTAACGCTTCCGCTTAGCGATCTACAAGGGTATGTAGATTCACTCTCCCTCTCGTAGATGCTCATCACCATGGATAGATCTTATGTGTGCGTAGGAAAATTTTTGTTTCCCATGCAACGTTCCCCAACATCCGCTTCGCCCAAGTAAAAAACCTACTCTGAGTGACGAGCGTCCCTCCACTCGGGGGCTTGGCCGCGAATCCGCTTCACCCAAGTAAAAACCTCCTCCGAGTGACGAGCGTCCCTCCACTCGGGGGCTTGGCCGCGAATCCGCTTCGCCCAAGTAAAAACCTCCTCCGAGTGACGAGCGTCCCTCCACTCGGGGGCTTGGCCGCGAATCCGCTTCGCCCAAGTAAAAACCTCCTCCGAGTGACGAGCATCCCTCCACTCGGGGGCTTGGCCGCGAATCCGCTTCGCCCAAGTAAAAAACCTCCTCCGAGTGACGAGCGTCCCTCCACTCGGGGGCTTGGCCGCGAATCCGCTTCGCCCAAGTAAAAACCTCCTCCGAGTGACGAGCGTCCCTCCACTCGGGGGCTTGGCCGCGAATCCGCTTCGCCCAAGTAAAAACCTCCTCCGAGTGACGAGCATCCCTCCACTCGGGGGCTTGACCGCGAATCCGCTTCGCCCAAGTAAAAACCTACTCCGAGTGACGAGCACCTCTCACTCGGAGACTTAGCCGCGAGTCGGACCCCGTTTAAGATTCGCCTAGGTTCAAACTTCTTCTGAGTAATGAGCATCCATCTCCCTCGGAAACCAAACAAACGTAAAGGATTGAAAAGCAAACATGCAAACATTGTCTCTATCAGACCCCCGCCGATGCAAGCACTCGACGGCGGTCTCGGGGACTACACCCAGTGGGTGCACTCAGCGTGCCCCCACTGGACCTACAATCAAAACAAATCTAAGACCCCTGCCGATGACTCCGCGCATCGCCGCTCAACTGGACGCTCCTTCGACACTCGGCAGCTCCGCGCATCGCCATTCAGTCGGACGCTCCTTCGACACTCGGCAGCTCCGCGCATCGCCATTCAGTCGGACGCTCCTTCGACACTCGGCAGCTCCGCGCATCGCCATTCAGTCGGACGCTCCTTCGACACTCGGCAGCTCCGCGCATCGCCATTCAGTCGGACGCTCCTTCGACACTCGGCAGCTCCGCGCATCGCCATTCAGTCGGACGCTCCTTCGACACTCGGCAGCTCCGCGCGCCGTCACTCAATCGGACGCTCCTTCGACACTCGGCAGCTCCGCGCATCGCCATTCAGTCGGACGCTCCTTCGACACTCGGCAGCTCCCCGCATCGCCATTCGGTCGGACGCTCCATCGTCACTCGACCGCCCCGCGTGCCGTCATACTACTGGACGCGTCTTCATCGCCACTCCGTCGGACGCTCCATCGTCACTCGACCGCCCCGCGCGCCGTCGTACTACTGGACGCGTCTTCATCGCCACTCCGTCAGACGCTCCTTCGACACTCGGCAGCTCCGCGCATCGCCATTCAGTGGGACGCTCCTTCGACACTCGGCAGCTCCCCGCATCGCCATTCAGTCGGACGCTCCTTCGACACTCGGCAGCTCCGCGCATCGCCATTCAGTCGGACGCTCCTTCGACACTCGGCAGCTCCGCGCATCGCCATTCAGTCGGACGCTCCTTCGACACTCGGCAGCTCCGCGCATCGCCATTCAGTCGGACGCTCCTTCGACACTCGGCAGCTCCGCGCATCGCCATTCACTCGGACGCTCCTTCGACACTCGGCAGCTCCGCGCATCGCCATTCAGTCGGACGCTCCTTCGACACTCGGCAGCTCCGCGCATCGCCATTCAGTCGGACGCTCCTTCGACACTCGGCAGCTCCGCGCGCCGTCACTCAATCGGACGCTCCTTCGACACTCGGCAGCTCCGCGCATCGCCATTCAGTCGGACGCTCCTTCGACACTCGGCAGCTCCCCGCATCGCCATTCGGTCGGACGCTCCATCGTCACTCGACCGCCCCGCGGGCCGTCATACTACTGGACGCGTCTTCATCGCCACTCCGTCGGACGCTCCATCGTCACTCGACCGCCCCGCGCGCCGTCGTACTACTGGACGCGTCTTCATCGCCACTCAGTCGGACGCTCGATCGTCACTCGACCGCCCCGCGTGCCGTCATACTACTGGACGCGTCTTCATCGCCACTCCGTCGGACGCTCCATCGTCACTCGACCGCCCCGCGCGCCGTCGTACTACTGGACGCGTCTTCATCGCCACTCAGTCGGACGCTCCTTCGACACTCGGCAGCTCCGCGCTTCGCCATTCAGTCGGACGCTCCTTCGACACTCGGCAGCTCCGCGCATCGCCATTCAGTCGGACGCTCCTTCGACACTCGGCAGCTCCGCGCATCGCCATTCAGTCGGACGCTCCTTCGACACTCGGCAGCTCCGCGCATCGCCATTCAGTCGG
The DNA here is from genome assembly GCA_039707655.1 of Elymus sibiricus. NCBI lineage: Eukaryota > Viridiplantae > Streptophyta > Magnoliopsida > Poales > Poaceae > Elymus > Elymus sibiricus. The sequence continues at coordinate 312,549,050 of CM077667.1, read as the reverse complement.
ACGCTCCTTCGACACTCGGCAGCTCCGCGCGCCGTCACTCAATCGGACGCTCCTTCGACACTCGGCAGCTCCGCGCATCGCCATTCAGTCGGACGCTCCTTCGACACTCGGCAGCTCCCCGCATCGCCATTCGGTCGGACGCTCCATCGTCACTCGACCGCCCCGCGGGCCGTCATACTACTGGACGCGTCTTCATCGCCACTCCGTCGGACGCTCCATCGTCACTCGACCGCCCCGCGCGCCGTCGTACTACTGGACGCGTCTTCATCGCCACTCAGTCAGACGCTCCATCGTCACTCGACCGCCCCGCGCGCCGTCGTACTACTGGACGCGTCTTCATCGCCACTCAGTCGGACGCTCTATCGTCACTCGACCGCCCCGCACGCCGTCGTACTACTGGACGCGTCTTCATCGCCACTCCGTCGGACGCTCCATCGTCACTCGACCGCCCCGCGCGCCGTCGTACTACTGGACGCGTCTTCATCGCCACTCAGTCGGACGCTCGATCGTCACTCGACCGCCCCGCGCGCCGTCGTACTACGGGACGCGTCTTCATCGCCACTCAGTCGGACGCTCCATCGTCACTCGACCGCCCCGCGCGCCGTCGTACTACCGGACGCGTCTTCATCGCCACTCCGTCGGACGCTCCATCGTCACTCGACCGCCCCGCGCGCCGTCGTACTACCGGACGCGTCTTCATCGCCACTCCGTCGGACGCTCCATCGTCACTCGACCGCCCCGCGAGCCGTCGTACTACTGGACGCGTCTTCGTCACTCGGTAACTCCGCGCACCGACACTCAGTCAGACGCTCCATCGTCACTCGGCCACCCCGCGCGCCGTCACTCTACCGGACACGCCTTCGTCGCTCGGCAGCTCCGCATATCAAGACAGAATCGATCAGGGTGAATGACAAAGACTCCAATCAACGAAGACTTCTATGAAGCCCAACAATGCATTCGGAATTTTTGTGTCATATCAGAACCTGCATCGATCCCTTTTTTCACTCAAACCCTGATCAATTCGGGGACTAATGATGGGGATATGTACCTAGGGTAGGGTCACAGGCCTGACCTGCATACCCTACCTAAGGACATCACATCGGAGAACTTAAGGATTACAAGATTACAAGGAAGACTCCGACTGAAATCACCATGGTGTGTGAGTCACTCGACAACATCCACTCGGAGTCTCCTCCCTCCACTCGACAATCAACCACTCGGTCGCATGGTCCACTCGGACGACAGCAGTCCAACCACCAGAGACAATTACCACTGTCATTATGGCTGAAACGGTCGGCCATTAGTACGCAATTGAACCTGTCTTTATGACTTGTAACTCCCGGGCAGCGGACTCTATATAAGCCGCCCGGGGCTTCTCATTCGGGGCAGCCTCTCCACCCCCTGAGACTCGGACATTCTTCTCCTCCCTCTGTAAGGGTACTCATATTCCACTCGACAGATATACAAAGCCTCTCCGGAGCACGAGACGTAGGGTTGTTATCTCCACCGTGAGAGGCCCGAACTCGCTAAAATATCGTGTCACCCATATGCATCTCGATAGATCATGCTCCTTTACCCTACCCCCTTCGTACTGTCGGAGTCGTTCCCGCGACAGTTGGCGCCCACCTTGGGGCCTGGCGTCTATCGAGCCATGGTGCAAATGGTTTTTTCTTCAATCTTCGGCAACGGATCAATGACCATCGCCGGAGAAACTTACTGGCCATCATGCCATTATACAAACAAGAGGATCAGGGTAGTACCGCTCTAGTACCGCTTAGGGTCTCGGGATGCCAGAAACTTTTTCGTAAGCGGTAGTAGACGCGGTAGTAGGAGCGTTAGTACCGCTTATTGGAGCGGTAGTACCGTTCTCTGCTGTATCAGCAATCTTGTAACGGCCGTAACTTTTGCATACGAACTCGGATTGAGAAGATTTTTATATCAAAATCGACCGATTCGACGAGAAAAAGACAATCCGTGTAGAAACTTTTCTCATATAAGGCCGTCTTGGGGGCGTAATCAGCCGAATAGTGTTTTGCATACACTTCAAACACAACTTCGGCCTTAGAGATGAGATCGGATGGCTATGGCTCAAATATCAAAGTTTCTCCTTTCGATGATACGGAACTTTCTCACCTTGAGCACTTTTCCATTTGAGGCCTTCTTAATTATGTTTTTGACCATGCCAAAATCTTGTGTCAACACAAGTGTGTTGACATACGAACGCGTCACGCGTACCCGCGGCGCCGAGGGAGATGCTCCGCAGCTCGCACCGTGGGAGGCCTGCCGGAAGCGGGATACGCAAGACAATCCGGCCGACGCTTTTGACAACAGACGCCCCGGTTACTCGGGAGGGACCCCGTCAGAGTACCCGATGTCGATTGGCTGCTCCAAGTCGTCCTTAACGCCCCTGGAGCCTCGTGGATCGCTGCCCTCCTTCACGAAGAACGAACGAAGAACGAGAAGAAAGATACAAGGGAGAGGGATAAAAGTAGGGTAAAAAGATGTAGATGTGTTTGTTCGATTGTGTGTTGTTTTAATCGGCCATCACCTCTTCTATTTAAGAGGGGGTTGGACTTCCCGTACAGGACACGGACCCAGATTTCCTTCCAAAGGGTCAAAAAACGCAGCCAAACTCGGACTTTTTCGATCTGCCCGAGTCTGTGCGGCTATAGGCAAGCGGTAGTACCGTTCTGGGCACGGTAGTACCGTTCCGGGCGGTAGTACCGCTCTAGTACCGCTTAGGGTCTCGGGATGCCAGAAACTTTTTCGTAAGCGGTAGTAGACGCGGTAGTAGGAGCGGTAGTACCGCTTATTGGAGCGGTAGTACCGTTCTCTGCTGTATCAGCAATCTTGTAACGGCCGTAACTTTTGCATACGAACTCGGATTGAGACGATTTTTATATCAAAATCGACCGATTCGACGAGACAAAGACAATCCGTGTAGAAACTTTTCTCATATAAGGCCGTATTAGGGGCGTAATCAGCCGAATAGTGTTCTGCATACACTTCAAACACAACTTCGGCCTTAGAGATGAGATCGGATGACTATGGCTCAAATATCAAAGTTTCTCCTTTCGATGATACGGAACTTTCTCACCTTGAGCACTTTTCCATTTGAGGCCTTCTTAATTATGTTTTTGACCATGCCAAAATCTTGTGTCAACACAAGTGTGTTGACATACGAACGCGTCACGCGTACCCGCGGCGCCGAGGGAGATGCTCCGCAGCTCGCACCGTGGGAGGCCTGCCGGAAGCGCGATACGCAAGACAATCCGGCCGGCGCTTTTGACACCAGACGCCCCGGTTACTCGGGAGGGACCCCGTCAGAGTACCCGATGACGATTGGCTGCTCCAAGTCGTCCTTAACGCCCCTGGAGCCTCGTGGATCGCTGCCCTCCTTCACGAAGAACGAACGAAGAACGGGAAGAAAGATACAAGGGAGAGGGATAAAAGTAGGGTAAAAAGATGTAGATGTGTTTGTTCGATTGTGTGTTGTTTTAATCGGCCATCACCTCTTCTATTTAAGAGGGGGTTGGACTTCCCGTACAGGACACGGACCCAGATTTCCTTCCAAAGGGTCAAAAAACGCAGCCAAACTCGGACTTTTTCGATCTGCCGAGTCTGTGCGGCTAGAGGCAAGCGGTAGTACCGTTCTGGGCACGGTAGTACCGTTCCGGGCGGTAGTACCGCTCTAGTACCGCTTAGGGTCTCGGGATGCCAGAAATTTTTCGTAAGCGGTAGTAGACGCGGTAGTAGGAGCGTTAGTACCGCTTATTGGAGCGGTAGTACCGTTCTCTTCTGTATCAGCAATCTTGTAACGGCCGTAACTTTTGCATATGAACTCGGATTGAGACAATTTTTATATCAAAATCGACCGATTCGACGAGACAAAGACAATCCGTGTAGAAACTTTTCTCATATAAGGCCGTCTTGGGGGCGTAATCAGACGAATAGTGTTCTGCATACACTTCAAACACAACTTCGGCCTTAGAGATGAGATCGGATGGCTATGGCTCAAATATCAAAGTTTCTCCTTTCGATGATACGGAACTTTCTCACCTTGAGCACTTTTCCATTTGAGGCCTTCTTAATTATGTTTTTGACCATGCCAAAATCTTGTGTCAACACAAGTGTGTTGACATACGAACGCGTCACGCGTACCCACGGCGCCGAGGGAGATGCTCCGCAGCTCGCACCGTGGGAGGCCTGCCGGAAGCGCGATACGCAAGACAATCCGGCCGGCGCTTTTGACACCAGACGCCCCGGTTACTCGGGAGGGACCCCGTCAGAGTACCCGATGACGATTGGCTGCTCCAAGTCGTCCTTAACGCCCCTGGAGCCTCGTGGATCGCTGCCCTCCTTCACGAAGAACGAACGAAGAACGGGAAGAAAGATACAAGGGAGAGGGATAAAAGTAGGGTAAAAAGATGTAGATGTGTTTGTTCGATTGTGTGTTGTTTTAATCGGCCATCGCCTCTTCTATTTAAGAGGGGGTTGGACTTCCCGTACAGGACACGGACCCAGATTTCCTTCCAAAGGGTCAAAAAACGCAGCCAAACTCGGACTTTTTCGATCTGCCGAGTCTGTGCGGCTAGAGGCAAGCGGTAGTACCGTTCTGGGCACGGTAGTACCGTTCCGGGCGGTAGTACCGCTCTAGTACCGCTTAGGGTCTCGGGATGCCAGAAACTTTTTCGTAAGCGGTAGTAGACGCGGTAGTAGGAGCGTTCGTACCGCTTATTGGAGCGGTAGTACCGTTCTCTGCTGTATCAGCAATCTTGTAACGGCCGTAACTTTTGCATACGAACTCGGATTGAGACGATTTTTATATCAAAATCGACCGATTCGACGAGACAAAGACAATCCGTGTAGAAACTTTTCTCATATAAGGCCGTATTGGGGGCGTAATCAGCCGAATAGTGTTCTGCATACACTTCAAACACAACTTCGGCCTTAGAGATGAGATCGGATGACTATGGCTCAAATATCAAAGTTTCTCCTTTCGATGATACGGAACTTTCTCACCTTGAGCACTTTTCCATTTGAGGCCTTCTTAATTATGTTTTTGACCATGCCAAATTTTTGTGTCAACACAAGTGTGTTGACATACGAACGCGTCACGCGTACCCGCGGCGCCGAGGGAGATGCTCCGCAGCTCGCACCGTGGGAGGCCTGCCGGAAGCGCGATACGCAAGACAATCCGGCCGGCGCTTTTGACACCAGACGCCCCGGTTACTCGGGAGGGACCCCGTCAGAGTACCCGATGACGATTGGCTGCTCCAAGTCGTCCTTAACGCCCCTGGAGCCTCGTGGATCGCTGCCCTCCTTCACGAAGAACGAACGAAGAACGGGAAGAAAGATACAAGGGAGAGGGATAAAAGTAGGGTAAAAAGATGTAGATGTGTTTGTTCGATTGTGTGTTGTTTTAATCGGCCATCGCCTCTTCTATTTAAGAGGGGGTTGGACTTCCCGTACAGGACACGGACCCAGATTTCCTTCCAAAGGGTCAAAAAACGCAGCCAAACTCGGACTTTTTCGATCTGCCGAGTCTGTGCGGCTAGAGGCAAGCGGTAGTACCGTTCTGGGCACGGTAGTACCGTTCCGGGCGGTAGTACCGCTCTAGTACCGCTTAGGGTCTCGGGATGCCAGAAACTTTTTCGTAAGCGGTAGTAGACGCGGTAGTAGGAGCGTTAGTACCGCTTATTGGAGCGGTAGTACCGTTCTCTGCTGTATCAGCAATCTTGTAACGGCCGTAACTTTTGCCCACGAACTCGGATTGAGACAATTTTTATATCAAAATCGACCGATTCGACGAGACAAAGACAATCCGTGTAGAAACTTTTCTCATATAAGGCCGTCTTGGGGGCGTAATCAGCCGAATAGTGTTCTGCATACACTTCAAACACAACTTCGGCCTTAGAGATGAGATCGGATGGCTATGGCTCAAATATCAAAGTTTCTCCTTTCGATGATACGGAACTTTCTCACCTTGAGCACTTTTCCATTTGAGGCCTTCTTAATTATGTTTTTGACCATGCCAAAATCTGGTGTCAACACAAGTGTGTTGACATACGAACGCGTCACGCGTACCCGCGGCGCCGAGGGAGATGCTCCGCAGCTCGCACCGTGGGAGGCCTGCCGGAAGCGCGATACGCAAGACAATCCGGCCGACGCTTTTGACACCAGACGCCCCGGTTACTCGGGAGGGACCCCGTCAGAGTACCCGATGACGATTGGCTGCTCCAAGTCGTCCTTAACGCCCCTGGAGCCTCATGGATCGCTGCCCTCCTTCACGAAGAACGAACGAAGAATGAGAAGAAAGATACAAGGGAGAGGGATAAAAGTAGGGTAAAAAGATGTAGATGTGTTTGTTCGATTGTGTGTTGTTTTAATCGGCCATCACCTCTTCTATTTAAGAGGGGGTTGGACTTCCCGTACAGGACACGGACCCAGATTTCCTTCCGAAGGGTCAAAAAACACAGCCAAACTCGGACTTTTTCGATCTGCCGAGTCTGTGCGGCTATAAGCAAGCGGTAGTACCGTTCTGGGCACGGTAGTACCGTTCCGGGCGGTAGTACCGCTCTAGTACCGCTTAGGGTCTCGGGATGCCAGAAACTTTTTCGTAAGCGGTAGTAGACGGGGTAGTAGGAGCGGTAGTACCGCTCAAGCGGTAGTACCGCTTATTGGAGCGGTAGTACCGTTCTCTTCTGTATCAGCAATCTTGTAACGGCCGTAACTTTTGCATACGAACTCAGATTGAGACGATTTTTATATCAAAATCGACCGATTCGACGAGACAAAGACAATCCGTGTAGAAACTTTTCTCATATAAGACAGTCTTGGGTGCGTAATCAGCCGAATAGTGTTCTGCATACACTTCAAACACAACTTCGGCCTTAGAGATGAGATCGGATGGCTATGGCTCAAATATCAAAGTTTGTCCTTTCGATGATACGGAACTTTCTCACCTTGAGCACTTTTCCATTTGAGGCCTTCTTAATTATGTTTTTGACCATGCCAAAATCTGATGTCAACACAAGTGTGTTGACATACGAACGCGTCACGCGTACCCGCGGCGCCGAGGGAGATGCTCCGCAGCTCGCACCGTGGGAGGCCTGCCGGAAGCGCGATACGCAAGACAATCCGGCCGGCGCTTTTGACACCAGACGCCCCGGTTACTCGGGAGGGACCCCGTCAGAGTACCCGATGACGATTGGCTGCTCCAAGTCGTCCTTAACGCCCCTGAAGCCTCGTGGATCGCTGCCCTCCTTCACGAAGAACGAACGAAGAACGAGAAAAAAGGTACAAGGGAGAGGGATAAAAGTAGGGTAAAAAGATGTAGATGTGTTTGTTCGATTGTGTGTTGTTTTAATCGGCCATCACCTCTTCTATTTAAGAGGGGGTTGGACTTCCCGTACAGGACATGGACCCAGATTTCCTTCCAAAGGGTCAAAAAACGCAGCCAAACTCGGACTTTTTCGATCTGCCGAGTCTGTGCGGCTAGAGGCAAGCGGTAGTACCGTTCTGGGCACGGTAGTACCGTTCCGGGCGGTAGTACCGCTCTAGTACCGCTTAGGGTCTCGGGATGCCAGAAACTTTTTCGTAAGCGGTAGTAGACGCGGTAGTAGGAGCGTTAGTACCGCTTATTGGAGCGGTAGTACCGTTCTCTGCTGTATCAGCAATCTTGTAACGGCCGTAACTTTTGCATACGAACTCGGATTGAGAAGATTTTTATATCAAAATCGACCGATTTGACGAGAAAAAGACAATCCGTGTAGAAACTTTTCTCATATAAGGCCGTCTTGGGGGCGTAATCAGCCGAATAGTGTTCTGCATACACTTCAAACACAACTTCGGCCTTAGAGATGAGATCGGATGGTTATGGCTCAAATATCAAAGTTTCTCCTTTCGATGATACGGAACTTTCTCACCTTGAGCACTTTTCCATTTGAGGCCTTCTTAATTATGTTTTTGACCATGCCAAAATCTTGTGTCAACACAAGTGTGTTGACATACGAACGCGTCACGCGTACCCGCGGCGCCGAGGGAGATGCTCCGCAGCTCGCACCGTGGGAGGCCTGCCGGAAGCGGGATACGCAAGACAATCCGGCCGGCGCTTTTGACAACAGACGCCCCGGTAACTCGGGAGGGACCCCGTCAGAGTACCCGATGACGATTGGCTGCTCCAAGTCGTCCTTAACGCCCCTGGAGCCTCGTGGATCGCTGCCCTCCTTCACGAAGAACGAACGAAGAACGAGAAGAAAGATACAAGGGAGAGGGATAAAAGTAGGGTAAAAAGATGTAGATGTGTTTGTTCGATTGTGTGTTGTTTTAATCGGCCATCACCTCTTCTATTTAAGAGGGGGTTGGACTTCCCGTACAGGACACGGACCCAGATTTCCTTCCAAAGGGTCAAAAAACGCAGCCAAACTCGGACTTTTTCGATCTGCCCGAGTCTGTGCGGCTATAGGCAAGCGGTAGTACCTTTCTGGGCACGGTAGTACCGTTCCGGGCGGTAGTACCGCTCTAGTACCGCTTAGGGTCTCGGGATGCCAGAAACTTTTTCGTAAGCGGTAGTAGACGCGGTAGTAGGAGCGGTAGTACCGCTTATTGGAGCGGTAGTACCGTTCTCTGCTGTATCAGCAATCTTGTAACGGCAGTAACTTTTGCATACGAACTCGGATTGAGACGATTTTTATATCAAAATCGACCGATTCGACGAGACAAAGACAATCCGTGTAGAAACTTTTCTCATATAAGGCCGTATTGGGGGAGTAATCAGCCGAATAGTGTTCTGCATACACTTCAAACACAACTTCGGCCTTAGAGATGAGATCGGATGACTATGGCTCAAATATCAAAGTTTCTCCTTTCGATGATACGGAACTTTCTCACCTTGAGCACTTTTCCATTTGAGGCCTTCTTAATTATGTTTTTGACCATGCCAAAATCTTGTGTCAACACAAGTGTGTTGACATACGAACGCGTCACGCGTACCCGCGGCGCCGAGGGAGATGCTCCGCAGCTCGCTCCGTGGGAGGCCTGCCGGAAGCGCGATACGCAAGACAATCCGGCCGGCGCTTTTGACACCAGACGCCCCGGTTACTCGGGAGGGACCCCGTCAGAGTACCCGATGACGATTGGCTGCTCCAAGTCGTCCTTAACGCCCCTGGAGCCTCGTGGATCGCTGCCCTCCTTCACGAAGAACGAACGAAGAACGGGAAGAAAGATACAAGGGAGAGGGATAAAAGTAGGGTAAAAAGATGTAGATGTGTTTGTTCGATTGTGTGTTGTTTTAATCGGCCATCACCTCTTCTATTTAAGAGGGGGTTGGACTTCCCGTACAGGACACGGACCCAGATTTCCTTCCAAAGGGTCAAAAAACGCAGCCAAACTCGGACTTTTTCGATCTGCCGAGTCTGTGCGGCTAGAGGCAAGCGGTAGTACCGTTCTGGGCACGGTAGTACCGTTCCGGGCGGTAGTACCGCTCTAGTACCGCTTAGGGTCTCGGGATGCCAGAAATTTTTCGTAAGCGGTAGTAGACGCGGTAGTAGGAGCGTTAGTACCGCTTATTGGAGCGGTAGTACCGTTCTCTGCTGTATCAGCAATCTTGTAACGGCCGTAACTTTTGCATATGAACTCGGATTGAGACAATTTTTATATCAAAATCGACCGATTCGACGAGACAAAGACAATCCGTGTAGAAACTTTTCTCATATAAGGCCGTCTTGGGGGCGTAATCAGCCGAATAGTGTTCTGCATACACTTCAAACACAACTTCGGCCTTAGAGATGAGATCGGATGGCTATGGCTCAAATATCAAAGTTTCTCCTTTCGATGATACGGAACTTTCTCACCTTGAGCACTTTTCCATTTGAGGCCTTCTTAATTATGTTTTTCACCATGCCAAAATCTTGTGTCAACACAAGTGTGTTGACATACGAACGCGTCACGCGTACCCGCGGCGCCGAGGGAGATGCTCCGCAGCTCGCACCGTGGGAGGCCTGCCGGAAGCGCGATACGCAAGACAATCCGGCCGACGCTTTTGACACCAGACGCCCCGGTTACTCGGGAGGGACCCCGTCAGAGTACCCGATGACGATTGGCTGCTCCAAGTCGTCCTTAACGCCCCTGGAGCCTCGTGGATCGCTGCCCTCCTTCACGAAGAACGAACGAAGAACGGGAAGAAAGATACAAGGGAGAGGGATAAAATTAGGGTAAAAAGATGTAGATGTGTTTGTTCGATTGTGTGTTGTTTTAATCGGCCATCGCCTCTTCTATTTAAGAGGGGGTTGGACTTCCCGTACAGGACACGGACCCAGATTTCCTTCCAAAGGGTCAAAAAACGCAGCCAAACTCGGACTTTTTCGATCTGCCGAGTCTGTGCGGCTAGAGGCAAGCGGTAGTACCGTTCTGGGCACGGTAGTACCGTTCCGGGCGGTAGTACCGCTCTAGTACCGCTTAGGGTCTCGGGATGCCAGAAACTTTTTCGTAAGCGGTAGTAGACGCGGTAGTAGGAGCGTTAGTACCGCTTATTGGAGCGGTAGTACCGTTCTCTTCTGTATCAGCAATCTTGTAACGGCCGTAACTTTTGCATACGAACTCGGATTGAGACAATTTTTATATCAAAATCGACCGATTCGACGAGACAAAGACAATCCGTGTAGAAACTTTTCTCATATAAGGCCGTCTTGGGGGCGTAATCAGCCGAATAGTGTTCTGCATACACTTCAAACACAACTTCGGCCTTAGAGATGAGATCGGATGGCTATGGCTCAAATATCAAAGTTTCTCCTTTCGATGATACGGAACTTTCTCACCTTGAGCACTTTTCCATTTGAGGCCTTCTTAATTATGTTTTTGACCATGCCAAAATCTGGTGTCAACACAAGTGTGTTGACATACGAACGCGTCACGCGTACCCGCGGCGCCGAGGGAGATGCTCCGCAGCTCGCACCGTGGGAGGCCTGCCGGAAGCGCGATACGCAAGACAATCCGGCCGGCGCTTTTGACACCAGACGCCCCGGTTACTCGGGAGGGACCCCGTCAGAGTACCCGATGACGATTGGCTGCTCCAAGTCGTCCTTAACGCCCCTGGAGCCTCGTGGATCGCTGCCCTCCTTCACGAAGAACGAACGAAGAACGAGAACAAAGATACAAGGGAGAGGGATAAAAGTAGGGTAAAAAGATGTAGATGTGTTTGTTCGATTGTGTGTTGTTTTAATCGGCCATCACCTCTTCTATTTAAGAGGGGGTTGGACTTCCCGTACAGGACACGGACCCAGATTTCCTTCCAAAGGGTCAAAAAACGCAGCCAAACTCGGACTTTTTCGATCTGCCGAGTCTGTGCGGCTAGAGGCAAGCGGTAGTACCGTTCTGGGCACGGTAGTACCGTTCCGGGCGGTAGTACCCCTCTAGTACCGCTTAGGGTCTCGGGATGCCAGAAACTTTTTCGTAAGCGGTAGTAGACGCGGTAGTAGGAGCGTTAGTACCGCTTATTGGAGCGGTAGTACCGTTCTCTGCTGTATCAGCAATCTTGTAACGGCCGTAACTTTTGCATACGAACTCGGATTGAGACAATTTTTATATCAAAATCGACCGATTCGATGAGACAAAGACAATCCGTGTAGAAACTTTTCTCATATAAGGCCGTCTTGGGGGCGTAATCAGCCGAATAGTGTTCTGCATACACTTCAAACACAACTTCGGCCTTAGAGATGAGATCGGATGGCTATGGCTCAAATATCAAAGTTTCTCCTTTCGATGATACGGAACTTTCTCACCTTGAGCACTTTTCCATTTGAGGCCTTCTTAATTATGTTTTTGACCATGCCAAAATCTTGTGTCAACACAAGGGTGTTGACATACGAACGCGTCACGCGTACCCGCGGCGCCGAGGGAGATGCTCCGCAGCTCGCACCGTGGGAGGCCTGCCGGAAGCGCGATACGCAAGACAATCCGGCCGGCGCTTTTGACACCAGACGCCCCGGTTACTCGGGAGGGACCCCGTCAGAGTACCCGATGACGATTGGCTGCTCCAAGTCGTCCTTAACGCCCCTGGAGCCTCGTGGATCGCTGCCCTCCTTCACGAAGAACAAACGAAGAACGAGAAGAAAGATACAAGGGAGAGGGATAAAAGTAGGGTAAAAAGATGTAGATGTGTTTGTTCGATTGTGTGTTGTTTTAATCGGCCATCACCTCTTCTATTTAAGAGGGGGTTGGACTTCCCGTACAGGACACGGACCCAGATTTCCTTCCAAAGGGTCAAAAAACGCAGCCAAACTCGGACTTTTTCGATCTGCCGAGTCTGTACGGCTATAGGCAAGCGGTAGTACCGTTCTAGGCACGGTAGTACCGTTCCGGGAGGTAGTACCGCTCTAGTACCGCTTAGGGTCTCGGGATGCCAGAAACTTTTTCGTAAGCGGTAGTAGACGCGGTAGTAGGAGCGGTAGTACCGCTGAAGCGGTAGTACCGCTGAAGCGGTAGTACCGCTTATTGGAGCGGTAGTACCGTTCTCTGCTGTATCAGCAATTTTGTAACGGCCTTAACTTTTGCATACGAACTCGGATTGAGACGATTTTTTATCAAAATCGACCGATTCGACGAGACAAAGACAATCCGTGTAGAAACTTTTCTCATATAAGGCCGTCTTGGGGGCGTAATCAGCTGAATAGTGTTCTGCATACACTTCAAACACAACTTCGGCCTTAGAGATGAGATCGGATGGCTATGGCTCAAATATCAAAGTTTCTCCTTTCGATGATACGGAACTTTCTCACCTTGAGCACTTTTCCATTTGATGCCTTCTTAATTATGTTTTTGACCATGCCAAAATCTGGTGTCAACACAAGTGTGTTGACATACGAACGCGTCACGCGTACCCGCGGCGCCGAGGGAGATGCTCCGCAGCTCGCACCGTGGGAGGCCTGCCGGAAGCGCGATACGCAAGACAATCCGGCCGGCGCTTTTGACACCAGACGCCCCGGTTACTCGGGAGGGACCCCGTCAGAGTACCCGATGACGATTGGCTGCTCCAAGTCGTCCTTAACGCCCCTGGAGCCTCGTGGATCGCTGCCTTCCTTCACGAAGAACGAACGAAGAACGAGAAGAAAGATACAAGGGAGAGGGATAAAAGTAGGGTAAAAAGATGTAGATGTGTTTGTTCGATTGTGTGTTGTTTTAATCGGCCATCACCTCTTATATTTAAGAGGGGGTTGGACTTCCCGTACAGGACACGGACCCAGATTTCCTTCCAAAGTGTCAAAAAACGCAGCCAAACTCGGACTTTTTCGATCTGCCGAGTCTGTGCGGCTATAGGCAAGCGGTAGTACCGTTCTGGGCACGGTAGTACCGTTCCGGGCGATAGTACCGCTCTAGTACCGCTTAGGGTCTCGGGATGCCAGAAACTTTTTCGTAAGCGGTAGTAGACGCGGTAGTAGGAGCGGTAGTACCGCTTATTGGAGCGGTAGTACCGTTCTCTGCTGTATCAGCAATCTTGTAACGGCCGTAACTTTTGCATACGAACTCGGATTGAGACGATTTTTATATCAAAATCGACCGATTCGACGAGACAAAGACAATCCGTGTAGAAACTTTTCTCATATAAGGCTGTCTTGGGGGGCGTAATCAGCTGAATAGTGTTCTGCATACACTTCAAACACAACTTCGGCCTTAGAGATGAGATCGGATGGCTATGGCTCAAATATCAAAGTTTCTCCTTTCGATGATACGGAACTTTCTCACCTTGAGCACTTTTCCATTTGAGGCCTTCTTAATTATGTTTTTGACCATGCCAAAATCTGGTGTCAACACAAGTGTGTTGACATACGAACGCGTCACGCGTACCCGCGGCGCCGAGTGAGATGCTCCGCAGCTCGCACAGTGGGAGGCCTGCCGGAAGCGCGATACGCAAGACAATCCGGCCGGCGCTTTTGACACCAGACGCCCCGGTTACTCGGGAGGGACCCCGTCAGAGTACCCGATGACGATTGGCTGCTCCAAGTCGTCCTTAATGCCCCTGGAGCCTCGTGGATCGCTGCCCTCCTTCACGAAGAACGAACGAAGAACGAGAAGAAAGATACAAGGGAGAGGGTTAAAGTAGGGAAAAAAGATGTAGATGTGTTTGTTCGATTGTGTGTTGTTTTAATCGGCCATCACCTCTTCTATTTAAGAGGGGGTTGGACTTTCCGTACGGGACACGGACCCAGATTTCCTTCCAAAGGGTCAAAAAACGCAGCCAAACTCAGACTTTTTCGATCTGCCCGAGTCTGTGCGGCTATAGGCAAGCGGTAGTACCGTTCTGGGCACGGTAGTACCGTTCCGGGCGGTAGTACCGCTCTAGTACCGCTTATGGTCTCGGGATGCCAGAAACTTTTTCGTAAGCGGTAGTAGACGCGGTAGTAGGAGCGGTAGTACCGCTCAAGCGGTAGTACCGCTTATTGGAGCGTTAGTATCGTTCTCTGCTGTATCAGCAATCTTGTAACGGCCGTAACTTTTGCATACGAACTCGGATTGAGACGATTTTTATATCAAAATCGACCGATTCGACGAGACAAAGACAATCCATGTAGAAACTTTTCTCATATAAGGCCGTCTTGGGGCGTAATCAGCCGAATAGTGTTCTGCATACACTTCAAACACAACTTCGGCCTTAGAGATGAGATCGGATGGCTATGGCTCAAATATCAAAGTTTCTCCTTTCGATGATACGGAACTTTCTCACCTTGAGCACTTTTCCATTTGAGGCCTTCTTAATTATGTTTTTGACCATGCCAAAATCTGGTGTCAACACAAGTGTGTTGACATACGAACGCGTCACGCGTACCCGCGGCGCCGAGGGAGATGCTCCGCAGCTCGCACCGTGGGAGGCCTGCCGGAAGCGCGATACACAAGACAATCCGGCCGGCGCTTTTGACACCAGACGCCCCGGTTACTCGGGAGGGACCCCGTCAGAGTACCCGATGACGATTGGCTGCTCCAAGTCGTCCTTAACGCCCCTGGAGCCTCGTGGATCGCTGCCTTCCTTCACGAAGAACGAACGAAGAACGAGAAGAAAGATACAAGGGAGAGGGATAAAAGTAGGGTAAAAAGATGTAGATGTGTTTGTTCGATTGTGTGTTGTTTTAATCGGCAATCACCTCTTATATTTAAGAGGGGGTTGGACTTCCCGTACTGGACACGGACCCAGATTTCCTTCCAAAGTGTCAAAAAACGCAGCCAAACTCGGACTTTTTCGATCTGCCGAGTCTGTGCGGCTATAGGCAAGCGGTAGTACCGTTCTGGGCACGGTAGTACCGTTCTGGGCACGGTAGTACCGTTCCGGGCGATAGTACCGCTCTAGTACCGCTTAGGGTCTCGGGATGCCAGAAACTTTTTCGTAAGCGGTAGTAGACGCGGTAGTAGGAGCGGTAGTACCGCTTATTGGAGCGGTAGTACCGTTCTCTGCTGTATCAGCAATCTTGTAACGGCCGTAACTTTTGCATACGAACTCGGATTGAGACGATTTTTATATCAAAATCGACCGATTCGACGAGACAAAGACAATCCGTGTAGAAACTTTTCTCATATAAGGCTGTCTTGGGGGGCGTAATCAGCTGAATAGTGTTCTGCATACACTTCAAACACAACTTCGGCCTTAGAGATGAGATCGGATGGCTATGGCTCAAATATCAAAGTTTCTCCTTTCGATGATACGGAACTTTCTCACCTTGAGCACTTTTCCATTTGAGGCCTTCTTAATTATGTTTTTGACCATGCCAAAATCTGGTGTCAACACAAGTGTGTTGACATACGAACGCGTCACGCGTACCCGCGGCGCCGAGTGAGATGCTCCGCAGCTCGCACAGTGGGAGGCCTGCCGGAAGCGCGATACGCAAGACAATCCGGCCGGCGCTTTTGACACCAGACGCCCCGGTTACTCGGGAGGGACCCCGTCAGAGTACCCGATGACGATTGGCTGCTCCAAGTCGTCCTTAACGCCCCTGGAGCCTCGTGGATCGCTGCCCTCCTTCACGAAGAACGAACGAAGAACGAGAAGAAAGATACAAGGGAGAGGGTTAAAGTAGGGTAAAAAGATGTAGATGTGTTTGTTCGATTGTGTGTTGTTTTAATCGGCCATCACCTATTCTATTTAAGAGGGGGTTGGACTTTCCGTACGGGACACGGACCCAGATTTCCTTCCAAAGGGTCAAAAAACGCAGCCAAACTCAGACTTTTTCGATCTGCCCGAGTCTGTGCGGCTATAGGCAAGCGGTAGTACCGTTCTGGGCACGGTAGTACCGTTCCGGGCGGTAGTACCGCTCTAGTACCGCTTAGGGTCTCGGGATGCCAGAAACTTTTTCGTAAGCGGTAGTAGACGCGGTAGTAGGAGCGGTAGTACCGCTCAAGCGGTAGTACCGCTTATTGGAGCGTTAGTATCGTTCTCTGCTGTATCAGCAATCTTGTAACGGCCGTAACTTTTGCATACGAACTCGGATTGAGACGATTTTTATATCAAAATCGACCGATTCGACGAGACAAAGACAATCCGTGTAGAAACTTTTCTCATATAAGGCCGTCTTGGGGCGTAATCAGCCGAATAGTGTTCTGCATACACTTCAAACACAACTTCGGCGTTAGAGATGAGATCGGATGGCTATGGCTCAAATATCAAAGTTTCTCCTTTCGATGATACGGAACTTTCTCACCTTGAGCACTTTTCCATTTGAGGCCTTCTTAATTATGTTTTTGACCATGCCAAAATCTGGTGTCAACACAAGTGTGTTGACATACGAACGCGTCACGCGTACCCGCGGCGCCGAGGGAGATGTTCCGCAGCTCGCACCGTGGGAGGCCTGCCGGAAGCGCGATACGCAAGACAATCCGGCCGGCGCTTTTGACACCAGACGCCCCGGTTACTCGGGAGGGACCCCGTCAGTGTACCCGATGACGATTGGCTGCTCCAAGTCGTCCTTAACGCCCCTGGAGCCTCGTGGATCGCTGCCCTCCTTCACGAAGAACGAACGAAGAACGAGAAGAAAGATACAAGGGAGAGGGATAAAAGTAGGGTAAAAAGATGTAGATGTGTTTGTTCGATTGTGTGTTGTTTTAATCGGCCATCACCTCTTCTATTTAAGAGGGGGTTGGACTTCCCGTACAGGACACGGACCCAGATTTCCTTCCAAAGGGTCAAAAAACGCAGCCAAACTCGGACTTTTTCGATCTGCCCGAGTCTGTGCGGCTATAGGCAAGCGGTAGTACCGTTCTGGGCACGGTAGTACCGTTCCGGGCGGTAGTACCGCTCTAGTACCGCTTAGGGTCTCGGGATGCCAGAAACTTTTTCGTAAGCGGTAGTAGACGCGGTAGTAGGAGCGGTAGTACCGCTCAAGCGGTAGTACCGCTTATTGGAGCGGTAATACCGTTCTCTGCTGTATCAGCAATCTTGTAACGGCCGTAACTTTTGCATACGAACTCGGATTGAGACGATTTTTATATCAAAATCGACCGATTCGACGAGACAAAGACAATCCGTGTAGAAACTTTTCTCATATAAGGCTGTCTTGGGGGCGTAATCAGCCGAATAGTGTTCTGCATACACTTCAAACACAACTTCGGCCTTAGAGATGAGATCGGATGGCTATGGCTCAAATATCAAAGTTTCTCCTTTTGATGATACGGAACTTTCTCACCTTGAGCACTTTTCCATTTGAGGCCTTCTTAATTATGTTTTTGACCATGCCAAAATCTTGTGTCAACACAAGTGTGTTGACATACGAACGCGTCACGCGTACCCGCGGTGCCGAGGGAGATGCTCCGCAGCTCGCACCGTGGGAGGCCTGCCGGAAGCGCGATACGCAAGACAATCCGGCCGGCGCTTTTGACACCAGACGCCCCGGTTACTCGGGAGGGACCCCGTCAGAGTACCCGATGACGATTGGCTGCTCCAAGTCGTCCTTAACGCCCCTGGAGCCTCGTGGATCGCTGCCGTCCTTCACGAAGAACGAACGAAGAACGAGAAGAAAGATACAAGGGAGAGGGATAAAAGTAGGGTAAAAAGATGTAGATGTGTTTGTTCGATTGTGTGTTGTTTTAATCGGCCATCACCTCTTCTATTTAAGAGGGTCTTGGACTTGCCGTACAGGACACGGACCCAGATTTCCTTCGAAAGGGTCAAAAAACGCAGCCAAACTCGGACTTTTTCGATCTGCCCGAGTCTGTGCGGCTATAGGCAAGCGGTAGTACCGTTCTGGGCACGGTAGTACCGTTCCGGGCGGTAGTACCGCTCTAGTACCGCTTAGGGTCTCGGGATGCCAGAAACTTTTTCGTAAGCGGTAGTAGACGCGGTAGTAGGAGCGGTAGTACCGCTCAAGCGGTAGTATCGCTTATTGGAGCGGTAGTACCGTTCTCTGCTGTATCAGCAATCTTGTAACGGCCGTAACTTTTGCATACGAACTCGGATTGAGACGATTTTTATATCAAAATCGACCGATTCGACGAGACAAAGACAATCCGTGTAGAAACTTTTCTCATATAAGGCTGTCTTGGGGGCGTAATCAGCCGAATAGTGTTCTGCATACACTTCAAACACAACTTCGGCCTTAAAGATGAGATCGGATGGCTATGGCTCAAATATCAAAGTTTCTCCTTTCGATGATACGGAACTTTCTCACCTTGAGCACTTTTCCATTTGAGGCCTTCTTAATTATGTTTTTGACCATGCCAAAATCTGGTGTCAACACAAGTGTGTTGACATACGAACGCGTCATGCGTACCCGCGGCTCTGAGGGAGATGCTCCGCAGCTCGCACCGTGGGAGGCCAGCCGGAAGCGCGATACGCAAGACAATCCGGCCGGCGCTTTTGACACCAGACGCCCCGGTTACTCGGGAGGGACCCCGTCAGAGTACCCGATGACGATTGGCTGCTCCAAGTCGTCCTTAACGCCCCTGGAGCCTCGTGGATCGCTGCCCTCCTTCACGAAGAACGAACGAAGAACGAGAAGAAAGATACAAGGGAGAGGGATAAAAGTAGGGTAAAAAGATGGAGATGTGTTTGTTCGATTGTGTGTTGTTTTAATCGGCCATCACCTCTTCTATTTAAGAGGGGGTTGGACTTCCCGTACAGGACACGGACCCAGATTTCCTTCCAAAGGGTCAAAAAACGCAGCCAAACTCGGACTTTTTCGATCTGCCGAGTCTGTGCGGCTATAGGCAAGCGGTAGTACCGTTCTGGGCACGGTAGTACCGTTCCGGGCGGTAGTACCGCTCTAGTACCGCTTAGGGTCTCGGGATGCCAGAAACTTTTTCGTAAGCGGTAGTAGACGCGGTAGTAGGAGCGGTAGTACCGCTCAAGCGGTAGTACCGCTTATTGGAGCGGTAGTACCGTTCTCTGCTGTATCAGCAATCTTGTAACGGCCGTAACTTTTGCATATGAACTCGGATTGAGACAATTTTTATATCAAAATCGACCAATTCGACGAGACAAAGACAATCCGTATAGAAACTTTTCTCATATAAGGCCGCATTGGGGGCGTAATCAGCCGAATAGTGTTCTGCATACACTTCAAACACAACTTCGGCCTTAGAGATGAGATCGGATGGCTATGGCTCAAATATCAAAGTTTCTCCTTTCGATGATACGGAACTTTCTCACCTTGAGCACTTTTCCATTTGAGGCCTTCTTAATTATGTTTTTGACCATGCCAAAATCTGGTGTCAACACAAGTGTGTTGACATACGAACGCGTCACGCGTACCCGCGGCGCCGAGGGAGATGCTCCGCAGCTCGCACTGTGGGAGGCCTACCGGATGCGCGATACGCAAGACACTCCGGCCGGCGCTTTTGACACCAGACGCCCCGGTTACTCGGGAGGGACCCCGTCAGAGTACCCGATGACGATTGGCTGCTCCAAGTTGTCCTTAACGCCCCTGGAGCCTCGTGGATCGCTGCCCTCCTTCACGAAGAACGAACGAAGAACGAGAAGAAAGATACAAGGGAGAGGGATAAAAGTAGGGTAAAAAGATGTAGATGTGTTTGTTCGATTGTGTGTTGTTGTAATCGGCCATCACCTCTTCTATTTAAGAGGGGTTGGACTTCCCGTACAGGACACGGACCCAGATTTCCTTCCAAAGGGTCAAAAAACGCAGCCAAAGTCGGACTTTTTCGATCTGCCGAGTCTGTGCGGCTATAGGCAAGCGGTAGTACCGTTCTGGGCACGGTAGTACCGTTCCGGGAGGTAGTACCGCTCTAGTACCGCTTAGGGTCTCGGGATGCCAGAAACTTTTTCGTAAGCGGTAGTAGACGCGGTAGTAGGAGCGGTAGTACCGCTCAAGCGGTAGTACCGCTTATTGGAGCGGTAGTACCGTTCTCTGCTGTATCAGCAATCTTGTAACGGCCGTAACTTTTGCATACGAACTCGGATTGAGACGATTTTTATATCAAAATCGACCGATTCGACGAGACAAAGACAATCCGTGTAGAAACTTTTCTCATATAAGGCCGTCTTGGGGGCGTAATCAGCCGAATAGTGTTCTGCATACACTTCAAACACAACTTCGGCCTTAGAGATGAGATCGGATGGCTATGGCTCAAATATCAAAGTTTCTCCTTTCGATGATACGGAACTTTCTCACCTTGAGCACTTTTCCATTTGAGGCCTTCTTAATTATGTTTTTGACCATGCCAAAATCTGGGGTCAACACAAGTGTGTTGACATACGTACGCGTCACGCGTACCCGCGGCGCCGAGGGAGATGCTCCGCAGCTCGCACCGTGGGAGGCCTGCCGGAAGCGCGATACGCAAGACAATCCGGCCGGCGCTTTTGACACCAGACGCCCCGGTTACTCGGGAGGGACCCCGTCAGAGTACCCGATGACGATTGGCTGCTCCAAGTCGTCCTTAACGCCCCTGGAGCCTCGTGGATCGCTGCCCTCCTTCACGAAGAACGGACGAAGAACGAGAAGAAAGATACAAGGGAGAGGGATAAAAGTAGGGTAAAAAGATGTAGATGTGTTTGTTCGATTGTGTGTTGTTTTAATCGGCCATCACCTCTTCTATTTAAGAGGGGGTTGGACTTCCCGTACAGGACACGGACCCAGATTTCCTTCCAAAGGGTCAAAAAACGCAGCCAAACTCGGACTTTTTCGATCTGCCGAGTCTGTGCGGCTATAGGCAAGCGGTAGTACCGTTCTGGGCACGGTAGTACCGTTCCGGGCGGTAGTACCGCTCTAGTACCGCTTAGGGTCTCGGGATGCCAGAAACTTTTTCGTAAGCGGTAGTAGACGCGATAGTAGGAGCGGTAGTACCGCTCAAGCGGTAGTACCGCTTATTGGAGCGGTAGTACCGTTCTCTGCTGTATCAGCAATCTTGTAACGGCCGTAACTTTTGCATACGAACTCGGATTGAGACGATTTTTATATCAAAATCGACCGATTCGACGAGACAAAGACAATACGTGTAGAAACGTTTCTCATATAAGGCCGTATTGGGGGCGTAATCAGCCGAATAGTGTTCTGCATACACTTCAAACACAACTTCGGCCTTAGAGATGACATCGGATGGCTATGGCTCAAATATCAAAGTTTCTCCTTTCGATGATACGGAACTTTCTCACCTTGAGCACTTTTCCATTTGAGGCCTTCTTAATTATGTTTTTGACCATGCCAAAATCTGGTGTCAACACAAGTGTGTTGACATACGAACGCGTCACGCGTACCCGCGGCGCCGAGGGAGATGCTCCGCAGCTCGCACTGTGGGAGGCCTGCCGGATGCGCGATACGCAAGACAATCCGGCCGGCGCTTTTGACACCAGACGCCCCGGTTACTCGGGAGGGACCCCGTCAGAGTACCCGATGACGATTGGCTGCTCCAAGTCGTCCTTAACGCCCCTGGAGCCTCGTGGATCGCTGCCCTCCTTCACGAAGAACGAACGAAGAACGAGAAGAAAGATACAAGGGAGAGGGATAAAAGTAGGGTGAAAAGATGTAGATGTGTTTGTTCGATTGTGTGTTGTTTTAATCGGCCATCACCTCTTCTATTTAAGAGGGGGTTGGACTTCCCGTACAGGACACAGACCCAGATTTCCTTCCAAAGGGTGAAAAAACGCAGCCAAACTCGGACTTTTTCGATCTGCCGAGTCTGTGCGGCTATAGGCAAGCGGTAGTACCGTTCTGGGCACGGTAGTACCGTTCCGGGAGGTAGTACCGCTCTAGTACCGCTTAGGGTCTCGGGATGCCAGAAACTTTTTCGTAAGCGGTAGTAGACGCGGTAGTAGGAGCGGTAGTACCGCTCAAGCGGTAGTACCGCTTATTGGAGCGGTAGTACCGTTCTCTGCTGTATCAGCAATCTTGTAACGGCCGTAACTTTTGCATACGAACTCGGATTGAGACGATTTTTATATCAAAATCGACCAATTCGACGAGACAAAGACAATCCATGTAGTAACTTTTCTCATATAAGGCCGTATTGGGGGCGTAATCAGCTGAATAGTGTTCTGCATACACTTCCAACACAACTTCGGCCTTAGAGATGAGATCGGATGACTATGGCTCAAATATCAAAGTTTCTCCTTTCGATGATACGGAACTTTCTCACCTTGAGCACTTTTCCATTTGAGGCCTTCTTAATTATGTTTTTGACCATGCCAAAATCTGGTGTCAACACAAGTTTGTTGACATACGAACGCGTCACGCGTACCCGCGGCGCCGAGGGAGATGCTCCGCAGCTCGCACCGTGGGAGGCCTGCCGGAAGCGCGATACGCAAGACAATCCGGCCGGCGCTTTTGACACCAGACGCCCCGGTTACTCGGGAGGGACCCCGTCAGAGTACCCGATGACGATTGACTGCTCCAAGTCGTCCTTAACGCCCCTGGAGCCTCGTGGATCGCTGCCCTCCTTCACGAAGAACGAACGAAGAACGAGAAGAAAGATACAAGGGAGAGGGATAAAAGTAGGGTGAAAAGATGTAGATGTGTTTGTTCGATTGTGTGTTGTTTTAATCGGCCATCACCTCTTCTATTTAAGAGGGGGGTGGACTTCCCGTACAGGACACGGACCCAGATTTCCTTCCAAAGGGTCAAAAAACGCAGCCAAACTCGGACTTTTTCGATCTGCCGAGTCTGTGCGGCTATAGGCAAGCGGTAGTACCGTTCTGGGCACGGTAGTACCGTTCCGGGCGGTAGTACCGCTCTAGTACCGCTTAGGGTCTCGGGATGCCAGAAACTTTTTCGTAAGCGGTAGTAGACGCGGTAGTAGGAGCAGTAGTACCGCTCAAGCGGTAGTACCGCTTATTGGAGCGATAGTACCGTTCTCTGCTGTATCAGCAATCTTGTAACGGCCGTAACTTTTGCATACGAACTCGGATTGAGACGATTTTTATATCAAAATCGACCGATTCGACGAGACAAAGACAATCCGTGTAGAAACTTTTCTCATATAAGGCCGTATTGGGGGCGTAATCAGCCGAATAGTGTTCTGCATACACTTCAAACACAACTTCGGCCTTAGAGATGAGATCGGATGGCTATGGCTCAAATATCAAAGTTTCTCCTTTCGATGATACGGAACTTTCTCACCTTGAACACTTTTCCATTTGAGGACTTCTTAATTATGTTTTTGACCATGCCAAAATCTGGTGTCAACACAAGTGTGTTGACATACGAACGCGTCACGCGTACCCGCGGCGCCGAGGGAGATGCTCCGCAGCTCGCACTGTGGGAGGCCTGCCGGATGCGCGATACGCAAGACAATCCGGCCGGCGCTTTTGACACCAGACGCCCCGGTTACTCGGGAGGGACCCCGTCAGAGTACCCGATGACGATTGGCTGCTCCAAGTCGTCCTTAACGCCCCTGGAGCCTCGTGGATCGCTGCCCTCCTTCACGAAGAACGAACGAAGAACGAGAAGAAAGATACAAGGGAGAGGGATAAAAGTAGGGTAAAAAGATGTAGATGTGTTTGTTCGATTGTGTGTTGTTTTAATCGGCCATCACCTCTTCTATTTAAGAGGGGGTTGGACTTCCCGTACAGGACACGGACCCAGATTTCCTTCCAAAGGGTCAAAAAACGCAGCCAAACTCGGACTTTTTCGATCTGTCCGAGTCTGTGCGGCTATAGGCAAGCGGTAGTACCGTTCTGGGCACGGTAGTACCGTTCCGGGCGGTAGTACCGCTCTAGTACCGCTTAGGGTCTCGGGATGCCAGAAACTTTTTCGTAAACGGTAGTAGACGCGGTAGTAGGAGCGGTAGTACCGCTTATTGGAGCGGTAGTACCGTTCTCTGCTGTATCAGCAATCTTGTAACGGCCGTAACTTTTGCATACGAACTCGGATTGAGACGATTTTATATCAAAATCGACCGATTCGACGAGACAAAGACAATCCGTTTAGATACTTTTCTCATATAAGGCCGTCTTGGGGGCGTAATCAGCCGAATAGTGTTCTGCATACACTTCAAACACAACTTCGGCCTTAGAGATGAGATCGGATGGCTATGGCTCAAATATCAAAGTTTCTCCTTTCGATGATACGGAACTTTCTCACCTTGAGCACTTTTCCATTTGAGGTCTTCTTAATTATGTTTTTGACCATGCCAAAATCTGGTGTCAACACAAGTGTGTTGACATACGAACGCGTCACGCGTACCCGCGGCGCCGAGGGAGATGCTCCGCAGCTCGCACCGTGGGAGGCCTGCCGGAAGCGCGATACGCAAGACAATCCGGGCGGCGCTTTTGACACCAGACGCCCCGGTTACTCGGGAGGGACCCCGTCAGAGTACCCGATGACGATTGGCTGCTCCAAGTCGTCGTTAACGCCCCTGGAGCCTCGTGGATCGCTGCCCTCCTTCACGAAGAACGAACGAAGAACGAGAAGAAAGATACAAGGGAGAGGGATAAAAGTAGGGTAAAAAGGTGTAGATGTGTTTGTTCGATTGTGTGTTGTTTTAATCGGCCATCACCTCTTCTATTTAAGAGGGGGTTGGACTTCCCGTACAGGACACGGACCCAGATTTCCTTCCAAAGGGTCAAAAAACGCAGCCAAACTCGGACTTTTTCGATCTGTCCGAGTCTGTGCGGCTATAGGCAAGCGGTAGTACCGTTCTGGGCACGGTAGTACCGTTCCGGGCGGTAGTACCGCTCTAGTACCGCTCTAGTACCGCTTAGGGTCTCGGGATGCCAGAAACTTTTTCGTAAGCGGTAGTAGACGCGGTAGTAGGAGCGGTAGTACCGCTCAAGCGGTAGTACCGCTTATTGGAGCGGTAGTACCGTTCTCTGCTGTATCAGCAATCTTGTAACGGCCGTAACTTTTGCATACGAACTCGGATTGAGACGATTTTTATATCAAAATCGACCGATTCGACGAGACAAAGACAATCCGTGTAGAAACTTTTCTCATATAAGGCTGTCTTGGGGGCGTAATCAGCCGAATAGTGTTCTGCATACACTTCAAACACAACTTCGGCCTTAGAGATGACATCGGATGGCTATGGCTCAAATATCAAAGTTTCTTCTTTTGATGATACGGAACTTTCTCACCTTGAGCACTTTTCCATTTGAGGCCTTCTTAATTATGTTTTTGACCATGCCAAAATCTTGTGTCAACACAAGTGTGTTGACATACGAACGCATCACGCGTACCCGCGGCGCCGAGGGAGATGCTCCGCAGCTCGCACCGTGGGAGGCCTGCCGGAAGCGCGATACGCAAGACAATCTGGCCGGCGCTTTTGACACCAGACGCCCCGGTTACTCGGGAGGGACCCCGTCAGAGTACCCGATGACGATTGGCTGCTCCAAGTCGTCCTTAACGCCCCTGGAGCCTCGTGGATCGCTGCCCTCCTTCACGAAGAACGAACGAAGAACGAGAAGAAAGATACAAGGGAGAGGGATAAAAGTAGGGTAAAAAGATGTAGATGTGTTTGTTCGATTGTGTGTTGTTTTAATCGTCCATCACCTCTTCTATTTAAGAGGGGGTTGGACTTCCCGTAAAGGACACGGACCCAGATTTCCTTCCAAAGGGTCAAAAAACGCAGCCAAACTCGGACTTTTTTGATCTGCCCGAGTCTGTGCGGCTATAGGCAAGCGGTAGTACCGTTCTGGGCACGGTAGTACCGTTCCGGGCGGTAGTACCGCTCTAGTACCGCTCTAGTACCGCTTAGGGTCTCGGGATGCCAGAAACTTTTTCGTAAGCGGTAGTAGACGCGGTAGTAGGAGCGGTAGTACCGCTCAAGCGGTAGTACCGCTTATTGGAGCGGTAGTACCGTTCTCTGCTGTATCAGCAATCTTGTAACGGCCGTAACTTTTGCATAGAAACTCGGATTGAGACGAGTTTTTATATCAAAATCGATCGATTCGACGAGACAAAGACAATCCGTGTAGAAACTTTTCTCATATAAGGCCGTCTTGGGGGCGTAATCAGCCGAATAGTGTTCTGCATACACTTCAAACACAACTTCGGCCTTAGAGATGAGATCGGATGGCTATGGCTCAAATATCAAAGTTTCTCCTTTCGATGATACGGAACTTTCTCACCTTGAGCACTTTTCCATTTGAGGCCTTCTTAATTATGTTTTTGACCATGCCAAAATCTGGTGTCAACACAAGTGTGTTGACATACGAACGCGTCACGCGTACCCGCGGCGCCGAGGGAGATGCTCCGCAGCTCGCACCGTGGGAGGCCTGCCGGAAGCGTGATACGCAAGACAATCCGGCCGGCGCTTTTGACACCAGACGCCCCGGTTACTCGGGAGGGACCCCGTCAGAGTAACCGATGACGATTGGCTGCTCCAAGTCGTCCTTAACGCCCCTGGAGCCTCGTGGATCGCTGCCCTCCTTCACGAAGAACGAACGAAGAACGAGAAGTAAGATACAAGGGAGAGGGATAAAAGTAGGGTAAAAAGATGTAGATGTGTTTGTTCGATTGTGTGTTGTTTTAATCGGCCATCACCTCTTCTATTTAAGAGGGGGTTGGACTTGCCGTACAGGACACGGACCCAGATTTCCTTCCAAAGGGTCAAAAAACGCAGCCAAACTCGGACTTTTTCGATCTACCCGAGTCTGTGCGGCTATAGGCAAGCGGTAGTACCGTTCTGGGCACGGTAGTACCGTTCCGGGAGGTAGTACCGCTCTAGTACCGCTTAGGGTCTCGGGATGCCAGAAACTTTTTCGTAAACGGTAGTAGACGCGGTAGTAGGAGCGGTAGTACCGCTCAAGCGGTAGTACCGCTTATTGGAGCGGTAGTACCGTTCTCTGCTGTATCAGCAATCTTGTAACGGCCGTAACTTTTGCATACGAACTCGGATTGAGACGATTTTATATCAAAATCGACCGATTCGACGAGACAAAGACAATCCGTTTAGATACTTTTCTCATATAAGGCCGTCTTGGGGGCGTAATCAGCCGAATAGTGTTCTGCATACACTTCAAACACAACTTCGGCCTTAGAGATGAGATCGGATGGCTATGGCTCAAATATCAAAGTTTCTCCTTTCGATGATACGGAACTTTCTCACCTTGAGCACTTTTCCATTTGAGGTATTCTTAATTATGTTTTTGACCATGCCAAAATCTGGTGTCAACACAAGTGTGTTGACATACGAACGCGTCACGCGTACCCGCGGCGCCGAGGGAGATGCTCCGCAGCTCGCACCGTGGGAGGCCTGCCGGAAGCGCGATACGCAAGACAATCCGGCCGGCGCTTTTGACACCAGACGCCCCGGTTACTCGGGAGGGACCCCGTCAGAGTACCCGATGACGATTGGCTGCTCCAAGTCGTCGTTAACGCCCCTGGAGCCTCGTGGATCGCTGCCCTCCTTCACGAAGAACGAACGAAGAACGAGAAGAAAGATACAAGGGAGAGGGATAAAAGTAGGGTAAAAAGATGTAGATGTGTTTGTTCGATTGTGTGTTGTTTTAATCGGCCATCACCTCTTCTATTTAAGAGGGGGTTGGACTTCCCGTACAGGACACGGACCCAGATTTCCTTCCAAAGGGTCAAAAAACGCAGCCAAACTCGGACTTTTTCGATCTGCCCGAGTCTGTGCGGCTATAGGCAAGCGGTAGTACCGTTCTGGGCACGGTAGTACCGTTCCGGGCGGTAGTACCGCTCTAGTACCGCTTAGGGTCTCGGGATGCCAGAAACTTTTTCGTAAGCGGTAGTAGACGCGGTAGTAGGAGCGGTAGTACCGCTCAAGCGGTAGTACCGCTTGTTGGAGCGGTAGTACCGTTCTCTGCTGTATCAGCAATCTTGTAACGGCCGTAACTTTTGCATACGAACTCGGATTGAGACGATTTTTATATCAAAATCGACCGATTTGATGAGACAAAGAAAATCCGTGTAGAAACTTTTCTCATATAAGGCCGTCTTGGGGGCGTAATCATCCGAATAGTGTTCTGCATACATTTCAAACACAACTTCGGCCTTAGAGATGAGATCGGATGGCTATGGCTCAAATATCAAAGCTTCTCCTTTCGATGATACGGAACTTTCTCACCTTGAGCACTTTTCCATTTGAGGCCTTCTTAATTATGTTTTTGACCATGCCAAAATCTGGTGGCAACACAAGTGTGTTGACATACGAACACGTCACGCGTACCCGCGGCGCCGAGGGAGATGCTCCGCAGCTCGCACCGTGGGAGGCCTGCCGGAAACGCGATACGCAAGACAATCCGGCCGGCGCTTTTGACACCAGACGCCCCGGTTACTCGGGAGGGACCCCGTCAGAGTACCCGATGACGATTGGCTGCTCCAAGTCGTCCTTAACACCCCTGGAGCCTCGTGGATCGCTGCCCTCCTTCACGAAGAACGAACGAAGAACGAAAAGAAAAATACAAGGGAGAGGGATAAAAGTAGGGTAAAAAGATGTAGATGTGTTTGTTCGATTGTGTGTTGTTTTAATCGGCCATCACCTCTTCTATTTAAGAGGGGCTTGGACTTCCCGTACAGGACACGGACCCAGATTTCCTTCGAAAGGGTCAAAAAACGCAGCCAAACTCAGACTTTTTCGATCTGCCCGAGTCTGTGCGGCTATAGGCAAGCGGTAGTACCGTTCTGGGCACGGTAGTACCGTTCCGGGCGGTAGTACCGCTCTAGTACCGCTTAGGGTCTCGGGATGCCAGAAACTTTTTCGTAAGCGGTAGTAGACGCGGTAGTAGGAGCGGTAGTACCGCTCAAGCGGTAGTACCGCTTATTGGAGCGGTAGTACCGTTCTCTGCTGTATCAACAATCTTGTAACGGCCGTAACTTTTGCATACGAACTCGGATTGAGACGATTTTTATATGAAAATCGACCGATTCGACGAGACAAAGACAATCCGTGTAGAAACTTTTCTCATATAAGGCTGTCTTGGGGCGTAATCAGCCGAATAGTGTTCTGCATACACTTCAAACACAACTTCGGCCTTAGAGATGACATCGGATGGCTATGGCTCAAATATCAAAGTTTCTCCTTTTAATGATACGGAACTTTCTCACCTTGAGCACTTTTCCATTTGAGGCCTTCTTAATTATGTTTTTGACCATGCCAAAATCTTGTGTCAACACAAGTGTGTTGACATACGAACGCATCACGCGTACCCGCGGCGCCGAGGGAGATGCTCCGCAGCTCGCACCGTGGGAGGCCTGCCGGAAGCGCGATACGCAAGACAATCCGGCCGGCGCTTTTGACACCAGACGCCCCGGTTACTCGGGAGGGACCCCGTCAGAGTACCCGATGACGATTGGCTGCTCCAAGTCGTCCTTAACGCCCCTGGAGCCTCGTGGATCGCTGCCCTCCTTCACGAAGAACGAACGAAGAACGAGAAGAAAGATACAAGGGAGAGGGATAAAAGTAGGGTAAAAAGATGTAGATGTGTTTGTTCGATTGTGTGTTGTTTTAATCGGCCATCACCTCTTCTATTTAAGAGGGGCTTGGACTTCCCGTACAGGACACGGACCCAGATTTCCTTCGAAAGGGTCAAAAAACGCAGCCAAACTCGGACTTTTTCGATCTACCCGAGTCTGTGCGGCTATAGGCAAGCGGTAGTACCGTTCTGGGCACGGTAGTACCGTTCCGGGCGGTAGTACCGCTCTAGTACCGCTCTAGTACCGCTTAGGGTCTCGAGATGCCAGAAACTTTTTCGTAAGCGGTAGTAGACGCGGTAGTAGGAGCGGTAGTACCGCTCAAGCGGTAGTACCGCTTATTGGAGCGGTAGTACCGTTCTCTGCTGTATCAGCAATCTTATAACGGCCGTAACTTTTGCATACGAACTCGGATTGAGACGATTTTTATATCAAAATAGACCGATTCGACGAGACAAAGAAAATCCGTGTAGAAACTTTTCTCATATAAGGCCGTCTTGGGGGCGTAATCAGCCGAATAGTGTTCTGCATACATTTCAAACACAACTTCGGCCTTAGAGATGAGATCGGATGGCTATGGCTCAAATATCAAAGTTTCTCCTTTCGATGATACGGAACTTTCTCACCTTGAGCACTTTTCCATTTGAGGCATTCTTAATTATGTTTTTGACCATGCCAAAATCTGGTGTCAACACAAGTGTGTTGACATACGAACGCGTCACGCGTACCCGCGGCGCCGAGGGAGATGCTCCGCAGCTCGCACCGTGGGAGGCCTGCCGGAAACGCGATACGCAAGACAATCCGGCCGGCGCTTTTGACACCAGACGCCCCGGTTACTCGGGAGGGACCCCGTCAGAGTACCCGATGACGATTGGCTGCTCCAAGTCGTCCTTAACGCCCCTGGAGCCTCGTGGATCGCTGCCCTCCTTCACGAAGAACGAACGAAGAACGAGAAGAAAAATACAAGGGAGAGGGATAAAAGTAGGGTAAAAAGATGTAGATGTGTTTGTTCGATTGTGTGTTGTTTTAATCGGCCATCACCTCTTCTATTTAAGAGGGGCTTGGACTTCCCGTACAGGACACGGACCCAGATTTCCTTCGAAAGGGTCAAAAAACGCAGCCAAACTCGGACTTTTTCGATCTGCCCGAGTCTGTGCGGCTATAGGCAAGCGGTAGTACCGTTCTGGGCACGGTAGTACCGTTTCGGGCGGTAGTACCACTCTAGTACCGCTCTAGTACCGCTTAGGGTCTCGGGATGCCAGAAACTTTTTCGTAAGCGGTAGTAGACACGGTAGTAGGAGCGGTAGTACCGCTCAAGCGGTAGTACCGCTTATTGGAGCGGTAGTACCGTTCTCTGCTGTATCAGCAATCTTGTAACGGCCGTAACTTTTGCATACGAACTCGGATTGAGACGATTTTTATATCAAAATCGACCGATTCGACGAGACAAAGACAATCCGTGTAGAAACTTTTCTCATATAAGGTTGTCTTGGGGGCGTAATCAGCCGAATAGTGTTCTGCATACACTTCAAACACAACTTCGGCCTTAGAGATGACATCGGATGGCTATGGCTCAAATATCAAAGTTTCTCCTTTTGATGATACGGAACTTTCTCACCTTGAGCACTTTTCCATTTGAGGCCTTCTTAATTATGTTTTTGACCATGCCAAAATCTTGTGTCAACACAAGTGTGTTGACATACGAACGCGTCACGCGTACCCGCGGCGCCGAGGGAGATGCTCCGCAGCTCGCACCGTGGGAGGCCTGCCGGAAGCGCGATACGCAAGACAATCCGGCCGGCGCTTTTGACACCAGACGCCCCGGTTACTCGGGAGGGACCCCGTCAGAGTACCCGATGACGATTGGCTGCTCCAAGTCGTCCTTAACGCCCCTGGAGCCTCGTGGATCGCTGCCCTCCTTCACGAAGAACGAACGAAGAACGAGAAGAAAGATACAAGGGAGAGGGATAAAAGTAGGGTAAAAAGATGTAGATGTGTTTGTTCGATTGTGTGTTGTTTTAATCGGCCATCATCTCTTCTATTTAAGAGGGGCTTGGACTTCCCGTACAGGACACGGACCCAGATTTCCTTCGAAAGGGTCAAAAAACGCAGCCAAACTCGGACTTTTTCGATCTACCCGAGTCTGTGCGGCTATAGGCAAGCGGTAGTACCGTTCTGGGCACGGTAGTACCGTTCCGGGCGGTAGTACCGCTCTAGTACCGCTCTAGTACCGCTTAGGGTCTCGGGATGCCAGAAACTTTTTCGTAAGCGGTAGTAGACGCGGTAGTAGGAGCGGTAGTACCGCTCAAGCGGTAGTACCGCTTATTGGAGCGGTAGTACCGTTCTCTGCTGTATCAGCAATCTTGTAACGGCCGTAACTTTTTCATACGAACTCGGATTGAGACGATTTTTATATCAAAATCGACCGATTCGACGAGACAAAGACAATCCGTGTAGAAACTTTTCTCATATAAGGCTGTCTTGGGGGCGTAATGAGCCGAATAGTGTTCTGCATACACTTCAAACACAACTTCGGCCTTAGAGATGAGATCGGATGGCTATGGCTCAAATATCAAAGTTTCTCCTTTCGATGATACGGAACTTTCTCACCTTGAGCACTTTTCCATTTGAGGCCTTCTTAATTATGTTTTTGACCATGCCAAAATCTGGTGTCAACACAAGTGTGTTGACATACGAACGCGTCACGCGTACCCGCGGCGCCGAGAGAGATGCTCCGCAGCTCGCACCGTGGGAGGCCTGCCGGATGCGCGATACGCAAGACAATCCGGCCGGCGCTTTTGACACCAGACGCCCCGGTTACTCGGGAGGGACCCCGTCAGAGTACCCGATGACGATTGGCTGCTCCAAGTCATCCTTAACGCCCCTGGAGCCTCGTGGATCGCTGCCCTCCTTCACGAAGAACGAACGAAGAACGAGAAGAAAGATACAAGGGAGAGGGATAAAAGTAGGGTAAAAATATGTAGATGTGTTTGTTCGATTGTGTGTTGTTTTAATCGTCCATCACCTCTTCTATTTAAGAGGGGGTTGGACTTCCCGTAAAGGACACGGACCCAGATTTCCTTCCAAAGGGTCAAAAAACGCAGCCAAACTCGGACTTTTTTGATCTGCCCGAGTCTGTGCGGCTATAGGCTAGCGGTAGTACCGTTCTGGGCACGGTAGTACCGTTCCGGGCGGTAGTACCGCTCTAGTACCGCTCTAGTACCGCTTAGGGTCTCGGGTTGCCAGAAAATTTTTCGTAAGCGGTAGTAGACGCGGTAGTAGGAGCGGTAGTACCGCTTATTGGAGCGGTAGTACCGTTCTCTGCTGTATCAGCAATCTTGTAACGGCCGTAACTTTTGCATACAAACTCGGATTGAGACGAGTTTTTATATCAAAATCGTCCGATTCGACGAGACAAAGAAAATCCGTGTAGAAACTTTTCTCATATAAGGCCGTCTTGGGGGCGTAATCAGCCGAATAGTGTTCTGCATACATTTCAAACACAACTTCGGCCTTAGAGATGAGATCGGATGGCTATGGCTCAAATATCAAAGTTTCTCCTTTCGATGATACGGAACTTTCTCACCTTGAGCACTTTTCCATTTGAGGCATTCTTAATTATGTTTTTGACCATGCCAAAATCTGGTGTCAACACAAGTGTGTTGACATACGAACGCGTCACGCGTACCCGCGGCGCCGAGGGAGATGCTCCGCAGCTCGCACCGTGGGAGGCCTGCCGGAAACGCGATACGCAAGACAATCCGGCCGGCGCTTTTGACACCAGACGCCCCGGTTACTCGGGAGGGACCCCGTCAGAGTACCCGATGACGATTGGCTGCTCCAAGTCGTCCTTAACGCCCCTGGAGCCTCGTGGATCGCTGCCCTCCTTCACGAAGAACGAACGAAGAACGAGAAGAAAAATACAAGGGAGAGGGATAAAAGTAGGGTAAAAAGATGTAGATGTGTTTGTTCGATTGTGTGTTGTTTTAATCGGCCATCACCTCTTCTATTTAAGAGGGGCTTGGACTTCCCGTACAGGACACGGACCCAGATTTCCTTCGAAAGGGTCAAAAAACGCAGCCAAACTCGGACTTTTTTGATCTGCCCGAGTCTGTGCGGCTATAGGCAAGCGGTAGTACCGTTCTGGGCACGGTAGTACCGTTTCGGGCGGTAGTACCGCTCTAGTACCGCTCTAGTACTGCTTAGGGTCTCGGGATGCCAGAAACTTTTTCGTAAGCGGTAGTAGACGCGGTAGTAGGAGCGGTAGTACCGCTCAAGCGGTAGTACCGCTTATTGGAGCGGTAGTACCGTTCTCTGCTGTATCAGCAATCTTGTAACGGCCGTAACTTTTGCATACGAACTCGGATTGAGACGATTTTTATATCAAAATCGACCGATTCGACGTGACAAAGACAATCCGTGTAGAAACTTTTCTCATATAAGGTTGTCTTGGGGGTGTAATCAGCCGAATAGTGTTCTGCATACACTTCAAACACAACTTCGGCCTTAGAGATGACATCGGATGGCTATGGCTCAAATATCAAAGTTTCTCCTTTTGATGATACGGAACTTTCTCACCTTGAGCACTTTTCCATTTGAGGCCTTCTTAATTATGTTTTTGACCATGCCAAAATCTTGTGTCAACACAAGTGTGTTGACATACGAACGCGTCACGCGTACCCGCGGCGCCGAGGGAGATGCTCCGCAGCTCGCACCGTGGGAGGCCTGCCGGAAGCGCGATACGCAAGACAATCCGGCCGGCGCTTTTGACACCAGACGCCCCGGTTACTCGGGAGGGACCCCGTCAGAGTACCCGATGACGATTGGCTGCTCCAAGTCGTCCTTAACGCCCCTGGAGCCTCGTGGATCGCTGCCCTCCTTCACGAAGAACGAACGAAGAACGAGAAGAAAGATACAAGGGAGAGGGATAAAAGTAGGGTAAAAAGATGTAGATGTGTTTGTTCGATTGTGTGTTGTTTTAATCGGCCATCACCTCTTCTATTTAAGAGGGGCTTGGACTTCCCGTACAGGACACGGACCCAGATTTCCTTCGAAAGGTTCAAAAAACGCAGCCAAACTCGGACTTTTTCGATCTACCCGAGTCTGTGCGGCTATAGGCAAGCGGTAGTACCGTTCTGGGCACGGTAGTACCGTTCCGGGCGGTAGTACCGCTCTAGTACCGCTCTAGTACCGCTTAGGGTCTCGGGATGCCAGAAACTTTTTCGTAAGCGGTAGTAGACGCGGTAGTAGGAGCGGTAGTACCGCTCAAGCGGTAGTACCGCTTATTGGAGCGGTAGTACCGTTCTCTGCTGTATCAGCAATCTTGTAACGGCCGTAACTTTTGCATACGAACTCGGATTGAGACGATTTTTATATCAAAATCGACCGATTCGACGAGACAAAGACAATCCGTGTAGAAACTTTTCTCATATAAGGCTGTCTTGGGGGCGTAATGAGCCGAATAGTGTTCTGCATACACTTCAAACACAACTTCGGCCTTAGAGATGAGATCGGATGGCTATGGCTCAAATATCAAAGTTTCTCCTTTCGATGATACGGAACTTTCTCACCTTGAGCACTTTTCCATTTGAGGCCTTCTTAATTATGTTTTTGACCATGCCAAAATCTGGTGTCAACACAAGTGTGTTGACATACGAACGCGTCACGCGTACCCGCGGCGCCGAGGGTGATGCTCCGCAGCTCGCACCGTGGGAGGCCTGCCGGATGCGCGATACGCAAGACAATCCGGCCGGCGCTTTTGACACCAGACGCCCCGGTTACTCGGGAGGGACCCCGTCAGAGTACCCGATGACGATTAGCTGCTCCAAGTCATCCTTAACGCCCCTGGAGCCTCGTGGATCGCTGCCCTCCTTCACGAAGAACGAACGAAGAACGAGAAGAAAGATACAAGGGAGAGGGATAAAAGTAGGGTAAAAATATGTAGATGTGTTTGTTCGATTGTGTGTTGTTTTAATCGTCCATCACCTCTTCTATTTAAGAGGGGGTTGGACTTCCCGTAAAGGACACGGACCCAGATTTCCTTCCAAAGGGTCAAAAAACGCAGCCAAACTCGGACTTTTTTGATCTGCCCGAGTCTGTGCGGCTATAGGCAAGCGGTAGTACCGTTCTGGGCACGGTAGTACCGTTCTGGGCGGTAGTACCGCTCTAGTACCGCTCTAGTACCGCTTAGGGTCTCGGGATGCCAGAAACTTTTTCGTAAGCGGTAGTAGACGCGGTAGTAGGAGCGGTAGTACCGCTCAAGCGGTAGTACCGCTTATTGGAGCGGTAGTACCGTTCTCTGCTGTATCAGCAATCTTGTAACGGCCGTAACTTTTGCATACAAACTCGGATTGAGACGAGTTTTTATATCAAAATCGATCGATTCGACGAGACAAAGACAATCCGTGTAGAAACTTTTCTCATATAAGGCCGTCTTGGGGGCGTAATCAGCCGAATAGTGTTCTGCATACACTTCAAACACAACTTCGGCCTTAGAGATGAGATCGGATGGCTATGGCTCAAATATCAAAGTTTCTCCTTTCGATGATACGGAACTTTCTCACCTTGAGCACTTTTCCATTTGAGGCCTTCTTAATTATGTTTTTGACCATGCCAAAATCTGGTGTCAACACAAGTGTGTTGACATACGAACGCGTCACGCGTACCCGCGGCGCCGAGGGAGATGCTCCGCAGCTCGCACCGTGGGAGGCCTGCCGGAAGCGCGATACGCAAGACAATCCGGCCGGCGCTTTTGACACCAGACGCCCCGGTTACTCGGGAGGGACCCCGTCAGAGTAACCGATGACGATTGGCTGCTCCAAGTCGTCCTTAACGCCCCTGGAGCCTCGTGGATCGCTGCCCTCCTTCACGAAGAACGAACGAAGAACGAGAAGTAAGATACAAGGGAGAGGGATAAAAGTAGGGTAAAAAGATGTAGATGTGTTTGTTCGATTGTGTGTTGTTTTAATCGGCCATCACCTCTTCTATTTAAGAGGGGGTTGGACTTGCCGTACAGGACACGGACCCAGATTTCCTTCCAAAGGGTCAAAAAACGCAGCCAAACTCGGACTTTTTCGATCTGCCCGAGTCTGTGCGGCTATAGGCAAGCGGTAGTACCGTTCTGGGCACGGTAGTACCGTTCCGGGCGGTAGTACCGCTCTAGTACCGCTTAGGGTCTCGGGATGCCAGAAATTTTTTCGTAAGCGGTAGTAGACGCGGTAGTAGGAGCGGTAGTACCGCTCAAGCGGTAGTACCGCTTATTGGAGCGGTAGTACCGTTCTCTGCTGTATCAGCAATCTTATAATGGCCGTAACTTTTGCATACGAACTCGGATTGAGACGATTTTTATATCAAAATCGACCGATTCGACGAGACAAAGACAATCCGTGTAGAAACGTTTCTCATAAAAGGCCGTCTTGGGGGCGTAATCAGCCGAATAGTGTTCTGCATACACTTCAAACATAACTTCGGCCTTAGAGATGAGATCGGATGGCTATGGCTCAAATATCAAATTTCTCCTTTCGATGATACGGAACTTTCTCACCTTGAGCACTTTTCCATTTGAGGCCTTCTTAATTATGTTTTTGAAAATGCCAAAATCTGGTGTCAACACAAGTGTGTTGACATACGAACGCGTCACGCGTACCCGCGGCGCCGAGGGAGATGCTCCGCAGCTCGCACAGTGGGAGGCCTGCCGGAAGCGCGATACGCAAGACAATCCGGCCGGCGCTTTTGACACCAGACGCCCCGGTTACTCGGGAGGGACCCCGTCAGAGTACCCGATGACGATTGGCTGCTCCAAGTCGTCCTTAACGCCCCTGGAGCCTCGTGGATCGCTGCCCTCCTTCACGAAGAACGAACGAAGAACGAGAAGAAAGATACAAGGGAGAGGGATAAAAGTAGGGTAAAAAGATGTAGATGTGTTTGTTCGATTGTGTGTTGTTTTAATCGGCCATCACCTCTTCTATTTAAGAGGGGGTTGGACTTTCCGTACGGGACACGGACCCAGATTTCCTTCCAAAGGGTCAAAAAACGCAGCCAAACTCAGACTTTTTCGATCTGCCCGAGTCTGTGCGGCTATAGGCAAGCGGTAGTACCGTTCTGGGCACGGTAGTACCGTTCCGGGCGGTAGTACCGCTCTAGTACCGCTTAGGGTCTCGGGATGCCAGAAACTTTTTCGTAAGCGGTAGTAGACGCGGTAGTAGGAGCGGTAGTACCGCTCAAGCGGTAGTACCCCTTATTGGAGCGGTAGTACCGTTCTCTGCTGTATCAGCAATCTTGTAACGGCCGTAACTTTTGCATACGAACTCGGATTGAGACGATTTTTATATCAAAATCGACCGATTCGACGAGACAAAGACAATCCGTGTAGAAACTTTTCTCATATAAGGCCGTCTTGGTGCGTAATCAGCCGAATAGTGTTCTGCATACACTTCAAACACAACTTCGGCCTTAGAGATGAGATCGGATGGCTATGGCTCAAATATCAAAGTTTCTCCTTTCGATGATACGGAACTTTCTCACCTTGAGCACTTTTCCATTTGAGGCCTTCTTAATTATGTTTTTGACCATGCCAAAATCTGGTGTCAACACAACTGTGTTGACATACGAACGCGTCACGCGTACCCGCGGCGCCGAGGGAGATGCTCCGCAGCTCGCACCGTGGGAGGCCTGCCGGAAGCGCGATACGCAAGACAATCCGGCCGGCGCTTTTGACACCAGACGCCCCGGTTACTCGGGAGGGACCCCGTCAGAGTACCCGATGACGATTGGCTGCTCCAAGTCGTCCTTAACGCCCCTGGAGCCTCGTGGATCGCTGCCCTCCTTCACGAAGAACGAACGAAGAACGAGAAGAAAGATACAAGGGAGAGGGATAAAAGTAGGGTAAAAAGATGTAGATGTGTTTGTTCGATTGTGTGTTGTTTTAATCGGCCATCACCTCTTCTATTTAAGAGGGGCTTGGACTTCCCGTACAGGACACGGACCCAGATTTCCTTCGAAAGGGTCAAAAAACGCAGCCAAACTCGGACTTTTTCGATCTGCCCGAGTCTGTGCGGCTATAGGCAAGCGGTAGTACCGTTCTGGGCACGGTAGTACCGTTCCGGGCGGTAGTACCGCTCTAGTACCGCTCTAGTACCGCTTAGGGTCTCGGGATGCCAGAAATTTTTTCGTAAGCGGTAGTAGACGCCGTAGTAGGAGCGGTAGTACCGCTCAAGCGGTAGTACCGCTTATTGGAGCGGTAGTACCGTTCTCTACTGTATCAGCAATCTTGTAACGGCCGTAACTTTTGCATACGAACACGGATTGAGACGATTTTTATATCAAAATCGACCGATTCGACGAGACAAAGACAATCCGTGTAGAAACTTTTCCATTATAAGGCTGTCTTGGGGGCGTAATCAGCCGAATAGTGTTCTGCATACACTTCAAACACAACTTCGGCCTTAGAGATGAGATCGGATGGCTATGGCTCAAATATCAAAGTTTCTCCTTTCGATGATACGGAACTTTCTCACCTTGAGCACTTTTCCATTTGAGGCCTTCTTAATTATGTTTTTGACCATGCCAAAATCTGGTGTCAACACAAGTGTGTTGACATACGAACGCGTCACGCGTACCCGCGGCGCCGAGGGAGATGCTCCGCAGCTCGCACTGTGGGAGGCCTGCCGGATGCGCGATACGCAAGACAATCCGGCCGGCGCTTTTGACACCAGACGCCCCGGTTACTCGGGAGGGACCCCGTCAGAGTACCCGATGACGATTGGCTGCTCCAAGTCGTCCTTAACGCCCCTGGAGCCTCGTGGATCGCTGCCCTCCTTCACGAAGAACGAACGAAGAACGAGAAGAAAGATACAAGGGAGAGGGATAAAAGTAGGGTAAAAAGATGTAGATGTGTTTGTTCGATTGTGTGTTGTTTTAATCGGCCATCACCTCTTCTATTTAAGAGGGGGTTGGACTTCCTGTACAGGACACGGACCCAGATTTCCTTCCAAAGGGTCAAAAAACGCAGCCAAACTTGGACTTTTTCGATCTGCCGAGTCTGTGCGGCTATAGGCAAGCGGTAGTACCGTTCTGGGCACGGTAGTACCGTTCCGGGCGGTAGTACCACTCTAGTACCGCTTAGGGTCTCGGGATGCCAGAAACTTTTTCGTAAGCGGTAGTAGACGCGGTAGTAGGAGCGGTAGTACCGCTCAAGCGGTAGTACCGCTTATTGGAGCGGTAGTACCGTTCTCTGCTGTATCAGCAATCTTGTAACGGCCGTAACTTTTGCATACGAACTCGGATTGAGACGATTTTTATATCAAAATCGACCGATTCGACGAGACAAAGACAATCCGTGTAGAAACTTTTCTCATATAAGGCCGTCTTAGGGGCGTAATCAGCCGAATAGTGTTCTACATACACTTCAAACACAACTCCGGCCTTAGAGATGAGATCGGATGGCTATGGCTCAAATATCAAAGTTTCTCCTTTTGATGATACGGAACTTTCTCACCTTGAGCACTTTTCCATTTGAGGCCTTCTTAATTATGTTTCTGACCATGCCAAAATCTGGTGTCAACACAAGTGTGTTGACATACGAACGCGTCACGCGTACCCGCGGCGCCGAGGGAGATGCTCCGCAGGTCGCACCGTGGGAGGCCTGCCGGATGCGCGATACGCAAGACAATCCGGCCGGCGCTTTTGACACCAGACGCCCCGGTTACTCGGGAGGGACCCCGTCAGAGTACCCGATGACGATTGGCTGCTCCAAGTCGTCCTTAACGCCCCTGGAGCCTCGTGGATCGCTGCCCTCCTTCACGAAGAACGAACGAAGAACGAGAAGAAAGATACAAGGGAGAGGGATAAAAGTAGGGTAAAAAGATGTAGATGTGTTTGTTCGATTGTGTGTTGTTTTACTCGGCCATCACCTCTTCTATTTAAGAGGGGGTTGGACTTCCCGTACAGGACACGGACCCAGATTTCCTTCCAAAGGGTCAAAAAACGCAGCCAAACTCGGACTTTTTCGATCTGCCGAGTCTGTGCGGCTATAGGCAAGCGGTAGTACCGTTCTGGGCACGGTAGTACCGTTCCGGGCGGTAGTACCGCTCTAGTACCGCTTAGGGTCT
Organism: Elymus sibiricus; assembly: GCA_039707655.1. Classification (NCBI taxonomy): domain Eukaryota; kingdom Viridiplantae; phylum Streptophyta; class Magnoliopsida; order Poales; family Poaceae; genus Elymus; species Elymus sibiricus. The sequence continues at coordinate 312,508,144 of CM077667.1, read as the reverse complement.
CGGGATGCCAGAAACTTTTTCGTAAGCGGTAGTAGACGCGGTAGTAGGAGCGGTAGTACCGCTCAAGCGGTAGTACCGCTTATTGGAGCGGTAGTACCGTTCTCTGCTGTATCAGCAATCTTGTAACGGCCGTAACTTTTGCATACAAACTCGGATTGAGACGATTTTTATATCAAAATCGACCGATTCGACGAGACAAAGACAATCCGTGTAGAAACTTTTCTCATATAAGGCCGTCTTGGTGCGTAATCAGCCGAATAGTGTTCTGCATACACTTCAAACACAACTTCGGCCTTAGAGATGAGATCGGATGGCTATGGCTCAAATATCAAAGTTTCTCCTTTCGATGATACAGAACTTTCTCACCTTGAGCACTTTTCCATTTGAGGCCTTCTTAATTATGTTTTTGACCATGCCAAAATCTGGTGTCAACACAAGTGTGTTGACATACGAACGCGTCACGCGTACCCGCGGCGCCGAGGGAGATGCTCCGCAGCTCGCACCGTGGGAGGCCTGCCGGAAGCGCGATACGCAAGACAATCCGGCCGGCGCTTTTGACACCAGACGCCCCGGTTACTCGGGAGGGACCCCGTCAGAGTACCCGATGACGATTGGCTGCTCCAAGTCGTCCTTAACGCCCCTGGAGCCTCGTGGATCGCTGCCCTCCTTCACGAAGAACGAACAAAGAACGAGAAAAAAGATACAAGGGAGAGGGATAAAAGTAGGGTAAAAAGATGTAGATGTGTTTGTTCGATTGTGTGTTGTTTTAATCGGCCATCACCTCTTCTATTTAAGAGGGGGTTGGACTTCCCGTACAGGACACGGACCCAGATTTCCTTCGAAAGGGTCAAAAAACGCAGCCAAACTCGGACTTTTAAGATCTGCCCGAGTTTGTGCGGCTATAGGCAAGCGGTAGTACCGTTCTGGGCACGGTAGTACCGTTCCGGGCGGTAGTACCGCTCTAGTACCGCTCTAGTACCGCTTAGGGTCTCGGGATGCCAGAAACTTTTTCGTAAGCGGTAGTAGACGCGGTAGTAGGAGCGGTAGTACCGCTCAAGCGGTAGTACCGCTTATTGGAGCGGTAGTACCGTTCTCTGCTGTATCAGCAATCTTGTAACGGCCGTAACTTTTGCATACGAACTTGGATTGAGATGATTTTTATATCAAAATCGACCGATTCGACGAGACAAAGACAATCCGTGTAGAAACTTTTCTCATATAAGGCCGTCTTGGGGCGTAATCAGCCGAATAGTGTTCTGCATACACTTCAAACACAACTTCGGCCTTAGAGATGAGATCGGATGGCTATGGCTCAAATATCAAAGTTTCTCCTTTTGATGATACGGAACTTTCTCACCTTGAGCACTTTTCCATTTAAGGCCTTCTTAATTATGTTTTTGACCATGCCAAAATCTGGTGTCAACACAAGTGTGTTGACATACGAACGCGTCACGCGTACCCGCGGCGCCGAGGGAGATGCTCCGCAGCTCGCACCGTGGGAGGCCTGCCGGAAGCGCGATACGCAAGACAATCCGGCCGGCGCTTTTGACACCAGACGCCCCGGTTACTCGGGAGGGACCCCGTCAGAGTACCCGATGACGATTGGCTGCTCCAAGTCGTCCTTAACGCCCCTGGAGCCTCGTGGATCGCTGCCCTCCTTCATGAAGAATGAACGAAGAACGAGAAGAAAGATACAAGGGAGAGGGATAAAAGTAGGGTAAAAAGATGTAGATGTGTTTGTTCGATTGTGTGTTGTTTTAATCGGCCATCACCTCTTCTATTTAAGAGGGGATTGGACTTCCCGTACAGGACACGGACCCAGATTTCCTTCCAAAGGGTCAAACTCGGACTTTTTCGATCTGCCCGAGTCTGTGCGGCAATAGGCAAGCGGTAGTACCGTTCTGGGCGCGGTAGTACCGTTCCGGGCGGTAGTACCGCTCTAGTAACGCTCTAGTACCGCTTAGGGTCTCGGGATGCCAGAAACTTTTTCGTAAGCGGTAGTAGACGCGGTAGTAGGAGCGGTAGTACCGCTCAAGCGGTAGTACCGCTTATTGGAGCGGTAGTACCGTTCTCTCCTGTATCAGCAATCTTGTAACGGCCGTAACTTTTGCATACGAACTCGGACTGAGACGATTTTTATATCAAAATCGACCGATTCGACGAGACAAAGACAATCCGTGTAGAAACTTTTCTCATATAAGGCCGTCTTGGGGCGTAATCAGCCGAATAGTGTTCTGCATACACTTCAAACACAACTTCGGCCTTAGAGATGAGATCGGATGGCTATGGCTCAAATATCAAAGTTTCTCCTTTCGATGATACGGAACTTTCTCACCTTGAGCACTTTTCCATTTGAGGCCTTCTTAATTATGTTTTTGACCATGCCAAAATCTTGTGTCAACACAAGTGTGTTGACATACGAACGCGTCACGCGTACCCGCGGCGCCGAGGGAGATGCTCCGCAGCTCGCACCGTGGGAGGCCTGCCGGAAGCGCGATACGCAAGACAATCCGGCCGGCGCTTTTGACACCAGACGCCCCGGTTACTCGGGAGGGACCCCGTCAGAGTACCCGATGACGATTGGCTGCTCCAAGTCGTCCTTAACGCCCCTGGAGCCTCGTGGATCGCTGCCCTCCTTCATGAAGAATGAACGAAGAACGAGAAGAAAGATACAAGGGAGAGGGATAAAAGTAGGGTAAAAAGATGTAGATGTGTTTGTTCGATTGTGTGTTGTTTTAATCGGCCATCACCTCTTCTATTTAAGAGGGGATTGGACTTCCCGTACAGGACACGGACCCAGATTTCCTTCCAAAGGGTCAAACTCGGACTTTTTCGATCTGCCCGAGTCTGTGCGGCAATAGGCAAGCGGTAGTACCGTTCTGGGCGCGGTAGTACCGTTCCGGGCGGTAGTACCGCTCTAGTAACGCTCTAGTACCGCTTAGGGTCTCGGGATGCCAGAAACTTTTTCGTAAGCGGTAGTAGACGCGGTAGTAGGAGCGGTAGTACCGCTCAAGCGGTAGTACCGCTTATTGGAGCGGTAGTACCGTTCTCTCCTGTATCAGCAATCTTGTAACGGCCGTAACTTTTGCATACGAACTCGGACTGAGACGATTTTTATATCAAAATCGACCGATTCGACGAGACAAAGACAATCCGTGTAGAAACTTTTCTCATATAAGGCCGTATTGGGGGCGTAATCAGCTGAATAGTGTTCTGCATACACTTCAAACACAACTTCGGCCTTAGAGATGAGATCGGATGGCTATGGCTCAAATATCAAAGTTTCTCCTTTCGATGATACGGAACTTTCTCACCTTGAGCACTTTTCCATTTGAGGCCTTCTTAATTATGTTTTTGACCATGCCAAAATCTTGTGTCAACACAAGTGTGTTGACATACGAACGCGTCACGCGTACCCGCGGCGCCGAGGGAGATGCTCCGCAGCTCGCACCGTGGGAGGCCTGCCGGAAGCGCGATACGCAAGACAATCCGGCCGGCGCTTTTGACACCAGACGCCCCGGTTACTCGGGAGGGACCCCGTCAGAGTACCCGATGACGATTGGCTGCTCCAAGTCGTCCTTAACGCCCCTGGAGCCCCGTGGATCGCTGCCCTCCTTCACGAAGAACGAACGAAGAACGAGAAGAAAGATACAAGGGAGAGGGATAAAAGTAGGGTAAAAAGATGTAGATGTGTTTGTTTGATTGTGTGTTGTTTTAATCGGCCATCACCTCTTCTATTTAAGAGGGGCTTGGACTTCCCGTACAGGACACGGACCCAGATTTCCTTCGAAAGGGTCAAAAAACGCAGCCAAACTCGGACTTTTTCGATCTGCCCGAGTCTGTGCGGCTATAGGCAAGCGGTAGTACCGTTCTGGGCACGGTAGTACCGTTCCGGGCGGTAGTACCGCTCTAGTACCGCTCTAGTACCGCTTAGGGTCTCGGGATGCCAGAAACTTTTTCGTAAGCGGTAGTAGACGCGGTAGTAGGAGCGGTAGTACCGCTCAAGCGGTAGTACCGCTTATTGGAGCGGTAGTACCGTTCTCTGCTGTATTAGCAATCTTGTAACGGCCGTAACTTTTGCATACGAACTCGTATTGAGACGATTTTTATATCAAAATCGACCGATTCGACGAGACAAAGATAATCCGTGTAGAAACTTTTCTCATATAAGGCTGTCTTGGGGGCGTAATCAGCCGAATAGTGTTCTGCATACACTTCAAACACAACTTCGGCCTTAGAGATGAGATCGGATGGCTATGGCTCAAATATCAAAGTTTCTCCTTTCGATAATACGGAACTTTCTCACCTTGAGCACTTTTCCATTTGAGGCCTTCTTAATTATGTTTTTGACCATGCCAAAATCTGGTGTCAACACAAGTGTGTTGACATACGAACGCGTCACGCGTACCCGCGGCGCCGAGGGAGATGCTCCGCAGCTCGCACCGTGGGAGGCCTGCCGGATGCGCGATACGCAAGACAATCCGGCCGGCGCTTTTGACACCAGACGCCCCGGTTACTCGGGAGGGACCCCGTCAGAGTACCCGATGACGATTGGCTGCTCCAAGTCGTCCTTAACGCCCCTGGAGCCTCGTGGATCGCTGCCCTCCTTCACGAAGAACGAACGAAGAACGAGAAGAAAGATACAAGGGAGAGGGATAAAAGTAGGGTAAAAAGATGTAGATGTGTTTGTTCGATTGTGTGTTGTTTTAATCGGCCATCACCTCTTCTATTTAAGAGGGGGTTGGACTTCCCGTACAGGACACGGACCCAGATTTCCTTCCAAAGGGTCAAAAAACACAGCCAAACTTGGACTTTTTCGATCTGCCCGAGTCTGTGCGGCTATAGGCAAGCGGTAGTACCGTTCTGGGCACGGTAGTACCGTTCCGGGCGGTAGTACCGCTCTAGTACCGCTTAGGGTCTCGGGATGACAGAAACTTTTTCGTAAGCGGTAGTAGACGCGGTAGTAGGAGCGATAGTACCGCTCAAGCGGTAGTACCGCTTATTGGAGCGGTAGTACCGTTCTCTGCTGTATCAGCAATCTTGTAACGGCCGTAACTTTTGCATACGAACTCGGATTGAGACGATTTTAATATCAAAATCGACCGATTCGACGAGACAAAGACAATCCGTGTAGAAACTTTTCTCATATAAGGCCGTCTTGGGGGCGTAATCAGCCGAATAGTGTTCTGCATACACTTCAAACACAACTTCGGCCTTAGAGATGAGATCGGATGGCTATGGCTCAAATATCAAAGTTTCTCCTTTCGATGATACGGAACTTTCTCACCTTGAGCACTTTTCCATTTGAGGCCTTCTTAATTATGTTTCTGACCATGTCAAAATCTGGTGTCAACACAAGTGTGTTGACATACGAACGCGTCACGCGTACCCGCGGCGCCGAGGGAGATGCTCCGCAGCTCGCACCGTGGGAGGCCTGCCGGATGCGCGATACGCAAGACAATCCGGCCGGCGCTTTTGACACCAGACGCCCCGGTTACTCGGGAGGGACCCCGTCAGAGTACCCGATGACGATTGGCTGCTCCAAGTCGTCCTTAACGCCCCTGGAGCCTCGTGGATCGCTGCCCTCCTTCACGTAGAACGAACGAAGAACGAGAAGAAAGATACAAGGGAGAGGGATAAAAGTAGGGTAAAAAGATGTAGATGTGTTTGTTCGATTGTGTGTTGTTTTAATCGGCCATCACCTCTTCTATTTAAGAGGGGGTTGGACTTCCCGTACAGGACACGGACCCAGATTTCCTTCCAAAGGGTCAAAAAACGCAGCCAAACTCGGACTTTTTCGATCTGCCCGAGTCTGTGCGGCTATAGGCAAGCGGTAGTACCGTTCTGGGCACGGTAGTACCGTTCCGGGCGGTAGTACCGCTCTAGTACCGTTTAGGGTCTCGGGATGCCAGAAACTTTTTCGTAAGCGGTAGTAGACGCGGTAGTAGGAGCGGTAGTACCGCTCAAGCGGTAGTACCGCTTATTGGAGCGGTAGTACCGTTCTCTGCTATATCAGCAATCTTGTAACGGCCGTAACTTTTGCATACGAACTCGGATTGAGACGATTTTTATATCAAGATCGACCGATTCGACGAGACAAAGACAATCCGTGTAGAAACTTTTCTCATATAAGGCCGTATTGGGGGCGTAATCAGCCGAATAGTGTTCTGCAGACACTTCAAACACAACTTCGGCCTTAGAGATGAGATCGGATGGCTATGGCTCAAATATCAAAGTTTCTCCTTTCAATGATATGGAACTTTCTCACCTTGAGCACTTTTCTATTTGAGGCCTTCTTAATTATGTTTTTGACCATGCCAAAATCTTGTGTCAACACAAGTGTGTTGACATACGAACGCGTCACGCGTACCCGCGGCGCCGAGGGAGATGCTCCGCAGCTCGCACCGTGGGAGGCCAGCCGGAAGCGCGATACGCAAGACAATCCGGCCGGCGCTTTTGACACCAGACGCCCCGGTTACTCGGGAGGGACCCCGTCAGAGTACCCGATGACGATTGGCTGCTCCAAGTCGTCCTTAACGCCCCTGGAGCCTCGTGGATCGCTGCCCTCCTTCACGAAGAAAGAACGAAGAACGAGAAGAAAGATACAAGGGAGAGGGATAAAAGTATGGTAAAAAGATGTAGATGTGTTTGTTCGATTGTGTGTTGTTTTAATCGGCCATCACCTCTTCTATTTAAGAGGGGCTTGGACTTCCCGTACAGGACACGGACCCAGATTTCCTTCGAAAGGGTCAAAAAACGCAGCCAAACTCGGACTTTTTCGATCTGCCCGAGTCTGTGCGGCTATAGGCAAGCGGTAGTACCGTTCTGGGCACGGTAGTACCGTTCCGGGCGGTAGTACCGCTCTAGTACCGCTTAGGGTCTCGGGATGCCAGAAACTTTTTCGTAAGCGGTAGTAGACGCGGTAGTAGGAGCGGTAGTACCGCTCAAGCGGTAGTACCGCTTATTGGAGCGGTAGTACCGTTCTCTGCTGTATCAGCAATCTTGTAACGGCCGTAACTTTTGCATACGAACTCGTATTGAGACGATTTTTATATCAAAATCGACCGATTCGACGAGACAAAGACAATCCGTGTAGAAAGTTTTCTCATATAAGGCCGTCTTGGGGGCGTAATCAGCCGAATAGTGTTCTGCATACACTTCAAACACAACTTCGGCCTTAGAGATGAGATCGGATGGCTATGGCTCAAATATCAAAGTTTCTCCTTTCGATGATACGGAACTTTCTCACCTTGAGCACTTTTCCATTTGAGGCCTTCTTAATTATGTTTCTGACCATGCCAAAATCTGGTGTCAACACAAGTGTGTTGACATACGAACGCGTCACGCGTACCCGCGGCGCCGAGGGAGATGCTCCGCAGCTCGCACCGTGGGAGGCCTGCCGGATGCGCGATACGCAAGACAATCCGGCCGGCGCTTTTGACACCAGACGCCCCGGTTACTCGGGAGGGACCCCGTCAGAGTACCCGATGACGATTGGCTGCTCCAAGTCGTCCTTAACGCCCCTGGAGCCTCGTGGATCGCTGCCCTCCTTCACGAAGAACGAACGAAGAACGAGAAGAAAGATACAAGGGAGAGGGATAAAAGTAGGGTAAAAAGATGTAGATGTGTTTGTTCGATTGTGTGTTGTTTTAATCGGCCATCACCTCTTCTATTTAAGAGGGGGTTGGACTTCCCGTACAGGACACGGACCCAGATTTCCTTCCAAAGGGTCAAAAAACGCAGCCAAACTCGGACTTTTTCGATCTGCCGAGTCTGTGCGGCTATAGGCAAGCGGTAGTACCGTTCTGGGCACGGTAGTACCGTTCCGGGCGGTAGTACCGCTCTAGTACCGCTTAGGGTCTCGGGATGCCAGAAACTTTTTCGTAAGCGGTAGTAGACGCGGTAGTAGGAGCGGTAGTACCGCTTATTGGAGCGGTAGTACCGTTCTCTGCTGTATCAGCAATCTTGTAACAGCCGTAACTTTTGCATACGAACTCGGATTGAGACGATTTTTATATCAACATCGACCGATTCGACGAGACAAAGACAATCCGTGTAGAAACTTTTCTCATATAAGGCCGTCTTGGGGGCGTAATCAGCCGAATAGTGTTCTGCATACACTTTAAACACAACTTCGGCCTTAGAGATGAGATCGGATGGCTATGGCTCAAATATCAAAGTTTCTCCTTTCGATGATACGGAACTTTCTCACCTTGAGCACTTTTCCATTTGAGGCCTTCTTAATTATGTTTTTGGCCATGCCAAAATCTGGTGTCAACACAAGTGTGTTGACATACGAACGCGTCACGCGTACCCGCGGCGCCGAGGGAGATGCTCCGCAGCTCGCACCGTGGGAGGCCTGCCGGATGCGCGATACGCAAGACAATCCGGCCGGCGCTTTTGACACCAGACGCCCCGGTTACTCGGGAGGGACCCCGTCAGAGTACCCGATGACGATTGGCTGCTCCAAGTCGTCCTTAACGCCCCTGGAGCCTCGTGGATCGCTGCCCTCCTTCACGAAGAACGAACGAAGAACGAGAAGAAAGATACAAGGGAGAGGGATAAAAGTAGGGTAAAAAGATGTAGATGTGTTTGTTCGATTGTGTGTTGTTTTAATCGGCCATCACCTCTTCTATTTAAGAGGGGGTTGGACTTCCCGTACAGGACACGGACCCAGATTTCCTTCCAAAGGGTCAAAAAACGCAGCCAAACTCGGACTTTTTCGATCTGCCCGAGTCTGTGCGGCTATAGGCAAGCGGTAGTACCGTTCTGGGCACGGTACTACCGTTCCGGGCGGTAGTACCGCTCTAGTACCGCTTAGGGTCTCGGGATGCCAGAAACTTTTTCGTAAGCGGTAGTAGACGCGGTAGTAGGAGCGGTAGTACCGCTCAAGCGGTAGTACCGCTTATTGGAGCGGTAGTACCGTTCTTTGCTGTATAAGCAATCTTGTAACGGCCGTAACTTTTGCATACGAACTCGGATTGAGACGATTTTTATATCAAAATCGACCGATTCGACGAGACAAAGACAATCTGTGTAGAAACTTTTCTCATATAAGGCTATCTTGGGGGCGTAATCAGCCGAATAGTGTTCTGCATACACTTCAAACACAACTTCGGCCTTAGAGATGAGATCGGATGGCTATGGCTCAAATATCAAAGTTTCTCCTTTCGATAATACGGAACTTTCTCACCTTGAGCACTTTTCCATTTGAGGCCTTCTTAATTATGTTTCTGACCATGCCAAAATCTGGTGTCAACACAAGTGTGTTGACATACGAACGCGTCACGCGTACCCGCGGCGCCGAGGGAGATGCTAAGCAGCTCGCACCGTGGGAGGCCTGCCGGATGCGCGATCCGCAAGACAATCCGGCCGGCGCTTTTGACACCAGACGCCCCGGTTACTCGGGAGGGACCCCGTCAGAGTACCCGATGACGATTGGCTGCTCCAAGTCGTCCTTAACGCCCCTGGAGCCTCGTGGATCGCTGCCCTCCTTCACGAAGAACGAACGAAGAACGAGAAGAACGATACAAGGGAGAGGGATAAAAGTAGGGTAAAAAAATGTAGATGTGTTTGTTCGATTGTGTGTTGTTTTAATCGGCCATCACCTCTTCTATTTAAGAGGGGGTTGGACTTCCCGTACAGGACACGGACCCAGATTTCCTTCCAAAGGGTCAAAAAACGCAGCCAAACTTGGACTTTTTCGATCTGCCCGAGTCTGTGCGGCTATAGGCAAGCGGTAGTACCGTTCTGGGCACGGTAGTACCGTTCCGGGCGGTAGTACCGCTCTAGTACCGCTTAGGGTCTCGGGATGACAGAAACTTTTTCGTAAGCGGTAGTAGACGCGGTAGTAGGAGGGATAGTACCGCTCAAGCGGTAGTACCGCTTATTGGAGCGGTAGTACCGTTCTCTGCTGTATCAGCAATCTTGTAACAGCCGTAACTTTTGCATACGAACTCGGATTGAGACGATTTTTATATCAAAATCGACCGATTCGACGAGACAAAGACAATCCGTGTAGAAACTTTTCTCATATAAGGCCGTCTTGGGGGCGTAATCAGCCGAATAGTGTTCTGCAGACACTTCAAACACAACTTCGGCCTTAGAGATGAGATCGGATGGCTATGGCTCAAATATCAAAGTTTCTCCTTTCGATGATACGGAACTTTCTCACCTTGAGCACTTTTCCATTTGAGGCCTTCTTAATTATGTTTCTGACCATGCCAAAATCTGGTGTCAACACAAGTGTGTTGACATACGAACGCGTCACGCGTACCCGCGGCGCCGAGGGAGATGCTCCGCAGCTCGCACCGTGGGAGGCCTGCCGGATGCGCGATACGCAAGACAATCCGGCCGGCGCTTTTGACACCAGACGCCCCGGTTACTCGGGAGGGACCCCGTCAGAGTACCCGATGACGATTGGCTGCTCCAAGTCGTCCTTAACGCCCCTGGAGCCTCGTGGATCGCTGCCCTCCTTCACGAAGAACGAACGAAGAACGAGAAGAAAGATACAAGGGAGAGGGATAAAAGTAGGGTAAAAAGATGTAGATGTGTTTGTTCGATTGTGTGTTGTTTTAATCGGCCATCACCTCTTCTATTTAAGAGGGGGTTGGACTTCCCGTACAGGACACGGACCCAGATTTCCTTCCAAAGGGTCAAAAAACGCAGCCAAACTTGGACTTTTTCGATCTGCCCGAGTCTGTGCGGCTATAGGCAAGCGGTAGTACCGTTCTGGGCACGGTAGTACCGTTCCGGGCGGTAGTACCGCTTAGGGTCTCGGGATGACAGAAACTTTTTCATAAGCGGTAGTAGACGCGGTAGTAGGAGGGATAGTACCGCTCAAGCGGTAGTACCGCTTATTGGAGCGGTAGTACCGTTCTCTGCTGTATCAGCAATCTTGTAACAGCCGTAACTTTTGCATACGAACTCGGATTGAGACGATTTTTATATCAAAATCGACCGATTCGACGAGACAAAGACAATCCGTGTAGAAACTTTTCTCATATAAGGCCGTCTTGGGGGAGTAATCAGCCGAATAGTGTTCTGCATACACTTCAAACACAACTTCGGCCTTAGAGATGAGATCGGATGGCTATGGCTCAAATATCAAAGTTTCTCCTTTCGATGATACAGAACTTTCTCACCTTGAGCACTTTTCCATTTGAGGCCTTCTTAATTATGTTTCTGACCATGCCAAAATCTGGTGTCAACACAAGTGTGTTGACATACGAACGCGTCACGCGTACCCGCGGCGCCGAGGGAGATGCTCCGCAGCTCGCACCGTGGGAGGCCTGCCGGATGCGCGATACGCAAGACAATCCGGCCGGCGCTTTTGACACCAGACGCCCCGGTTACTCGGGAGGGACCCCGTCAGAGTACCCGATGACGATTGGCTGCTCCAAGTCATCCTTAACGCCCCTGGAGCCTCGTGGATCGCTGCCCTCCTTCATGAAGAACGAACGAAGAACGAGAAGAAAGATACAAGGGAGAGGGATAAAAGTAGGGTAAAAAGATGTAGATGTGTTTGTTCGATTGTGTGTTGTTTTAATCGGCCATCACCTCTTCTATTTAAGAGGGGGTTGGACTTCCCGTACAGGACACGGACCCAGATTTCCTTCCAAAGGGTCAAAAAACGCAGCCAAACTCGGACTTTTTCGATCTGCCCGAGTCTGTGCGGCTATAGGCAAGCGGTAGTACCGTTCTGGGCACGGTAGTACCGTTCCGGGCGGTAGTACCGCTCTAGTACCGCTTAGGGTCTCGGGATGCCAGAAACTTTTTCGTAAGCGGTAGTAAACGCGGTAGTAGGAGCGGTAGTACCGCTCAAGCGGTAGTACCGCTTATTGGAGCGGTAGTACCGTTCTTTGCTGTATCAGCAATCTTGTAACGGCCGTAACTTTTGCATACGAACTCGGATTGAGACGATTTTTATATCAAAATCGACCGATTCGACGAGACAAAGACAATCCCTGTAGAAACTTTTCTCATATAAGGCTGGCTTGGGGGCGTAATCAGCCGAATAGTGTTCTGCATACACTTCAAACACAACTTCGGCCTTAGAGATGAGATCGGATGGCTATGGCTCAAATATCAAAGTTTCTCCTTTCGATAATACGGAACTTTCTCACCTTGAGCACTTTTCCATTTGAGGCCTTCTTAATTATGTTTTTGACCATGCCACAATCTGGTGTCAACACAAGTGTGTTGACATACGAACGCGTCACGCGTACCCGCGGCGCCGAGGGAGATGCTCCGCAGCTCGCACCGTGGGAGGCCTGCCGGATGCGCGATCCGCAAGACAATCCGGCCGGCGCTTTTGACACCAGACGCCCCGGTTACTCGGGAGGGACCCCGTCAGAGTACCCGATGACGATTGGCTGCTCCAAGTCGTCCTTAACGCCCCTGGAGCCTCGTGGATCGCTGCCCTCCTTCACGAAGAACGAACGAAGAACGAGAAGAAAGATACAAGGGAGAGGGATAAAAGTAGGGTAAAAAAATGTAGATGTGTTTGTTCGATTGTGTGTTGTTTTAATCGGCCATCACCTCTTCTATTTAAGAGGGGGTTGGACTTCCCGTACAGGACACGGACCCAGATTTCCTTCCAAAGGGTCAAAAAACGCAGCCAAACTTGGACTTTTTCGATCTGCCCGAGTCTGTGCGGCTATAGGCAAGCGGTAGTACCGTTCTGGGCACGGTAGTACCGTTCCGGGCGGTAGTACCGCTCTAGTACCGCTTAGGGTCTCGGGATGACAGAAACTTTTTCGTAAGCGGTAGTAGACGCGGTAGTAGGAGGGATAGTACCGCTCAAGCGGTAGTACCGCTTATTGGAGCGGTAGTACCGTTCTCTGCTGTATCAGCAATCTTGTAACAGCCGTAACTTTTGCATACGAACTCGGATTGAGACGATTTTTATATGAAAATCGACCGATTCGACGAGACAAAGACAATCCGTGTAGAAAGTTTTCTCATATAAGGCCGTCTTGGGGGCGTAATCAGCCGAATAGTGTTCTGCAGACACTTCAAACACAACTTCGGCCTTAGAGATGAGATCGGATGGCTATGGCTCAAATATCAAAGTTTCTCCTTTCGATGATACGGAACTTTCTCACCTTGAGCACTTTTCCATTTGAGGCCTTCTTAATTATGTTTCTGACCATGCCAAAATCTGGTGTCAACACAAGTGTGTTGACATACGAACGCGTCACGCGTACCCGCGGCGCCGAGGGAGATGCTCCGCAGCTCGCACCGTGGGAGGCCTGCCGGATGCGCGATACGCAAGACAATCCGGCCGGCGCTTTTGACACCAGACGCCCCGGTTACTCGGGAGGGACCCCGTCAGAGTACCCGATGACGATTGGCTGCTCCAAGTCGTCCTTAACGCCCCTGGAGCCTCGTGGATCGCTGCCCTCCTTCACGAAGAACGAACGAAGAACGAGAAGAAAGATACAAGGGAGAGGGATAAAAGTAGGGTAAAAAGATGTAGATGTGTTTGTTTGATTGTGTGTTGTTTTAATCGGCCATCACCTCTTCTATTTAAGAGGGGGTTGGACTTCCCGTACAGGACACGGACCCAGATTTCCTTCCAAAGGGTCAAAAAACGCAGCCAAACTCGGACTTTTTCGATCTGCCGAGTCTGTGCGGCTATAGGCAAGCGGTAGTACCGTTCTGGGCACGGTAGTACCGTTCCGGGCGGTAGTACCGTTCTAGTACCGCTTAGGGTCTCGGGATGCCAGAAACTTTTTCGTAAGCGGTAGTAGACGCGGTAGTAGGAGCGGTAGTACCGCTTATTGGAGCGGTAGTACCGTTCTCTGCTGTATCAGCAATCTTGTAACGGCCGTAACTTTTGCATACGAACTCGGATTGAGACGATTTTTATATCAACATCGACCGATTCGACGAGACAAAGACAATCCGTGTAGAAACTTTTCTCATATAAGGCCGTCTTGGGGGCGTAATCAGCCGAATAGTGTTCTGCATACACTTTAAACACAACTTCGGCCTTAGAGATGAGATCGGATGGCTATGGCTCAAATATCAAAGTTTCTCCTTTCGATGATACGGAACTTTCTCACCTTGAGCACTTTTCCATTTGAGGCCTTCTTAATTATGTTTTTGACCATGCCAAAATCTGGTGTCAACACAAGTGTGTTCACATACGAACGCGTCACGCGTACCCGCGGCGCCGAGGGAGATGCTCCGCAGCTCGCACCGTGGGAGGCCTGCCGGATGCGCGAAACGCAAGACAATCCGGCCGGCGCTTTTGACACCAGACGCCCCGGTTACTCGGGAGGGACCCCGTCAGAGTACCCGATGACGATTGGCTGCTCCAAGTCGTCCTTAACGCCCCTGGAGCCTCGTGGATCGCTGCCCTCCTTCACGAAGAACGAACGAAGAACGAGAAGAAAGATACAAGGGAGAGGGATAAAAGTAGGGTAAAAAGATGTAGATGTGTTTGTTCGATTGTGTGTTGTTTTAATCGGCCATCACCTCTTCTATTTAAGAGGGGGTTGGACTTCCCGTACAGGACACGGACCCAGATTTCCTTCCAAAGGGTCAAAAAACACAGCCAAACTTGGACTTTTTCGATCTGCCCGAGTCTGTGCGGCTATAGGCAAGCGGTAGTACCGTTCTGGGCACGGTAGTACCGTTCCGGGCGGTAGTACCGCTCTAGTACCGCTTAGGGTCTCGGGATGACAGAAACTTTTTCGTAAGCGGTAGTAGACGCGGTAGTAGGAGCGATAGTACCGCTCAAGCGGTAGTACCGCTTATTGGAGCGGTAGTACCGTTCTCTGCTGTATCAGCAATCTTGTAACGGCCGTAACTTTTGCATACGAACTCGGATTGAGACGATTTTAATATCAAAATCGACCGATTCGACGAGACAAAGACAATCCGTGTAGAAAGTTTTCTCATATAAGGCCGTCTTGGGGGCGTAACCAGCCGAATAGTGTTCTGCATACACTTCAAACACAACTTCGGCCTTAGAGATGAGATCGGATGGCTATGGCTCAAATATCAAAGTTTCTCCTTTCGATGATACGGAACTTTCTCACCTTGAGCACTTTTCCATTTGAGGCCTTCTTAATTATGTTTCTGACCATGCCAAAATCTGGTGTCAACACAAGTGTGTTGACATACGAACGCGTCACGCGTACCCGCGGCGCCGAGGGAGATGCTCCGCAGCTCGCACCGTGGGAGGCCTGCCGGATGCGCGATACGCAAGACAATCCGGCCGGCGCTTTTGACACCAGACGCCCCGGTTACTCGGGAGGGACCCCGTCAGAGTACCCGATGACGATTGGCTGCTCCAAGTCGTCCTTAACGCCCCTGGAGCCTCGTGGATCGCTGCCCTCCTTCACGAAGAACGAACGAAGAACGAGAAGAAAGATACAAGGGAGAGGGATAAAAGTAGGGTAAAAAGATGTAGATGTGTTTGTTCGATTGTGTGTTGTTTTAATCGGCCATCACCTCTTCTATTTAAGAGGGGGTTGGACTTCCCGTACAGGACACGGACCCAGATTTCCTTCCAAAGGGTCAAAAAACGCAGCCAAACTCGGACTTTTTCGATCTGCCGAGTCTGTGCGGCTATAGGCAAGCGGTAGTACCGTTCTGGGCACGGTAGTACCGTTCCGGGCGGTAGTACCGTTCTAGTACCGCTTAGGGTCTCGGGATGCCAGAAACTTTTTCGTAAGCGGTAGTAGACGCGGTAGTAGGAGCGGTAGTACCGCTTATTGGAGCGGTAGTACCGTTCTCTGCTGTATCAGCAATCTTGTAACGGCCGTAACTTTTGCATACGAACTCGGATTGAGACGATTTTTATATCAACATCGACCGATTCGACGAGACAAAGACAATCCGTGTAGAAACTTTTCTCATATAAGGCCGTCTTGGGGGCGTAATCAGCCGAATAGTGTTCTGCATACACTTTAAACACAACTTCGGCCTTAGAGATGAGATCGGATGGCTATGGCTCAAATATCAAAGTTTCTCCTTTCGATGATACGGAACTTTCTCACCTTGAGCACTTTTCCATTTGAGGCCTTCTTAATTATGTTTTTGACCATGCCAAAATCTGGTGTCAACACAAGTGTGTTCACATACGAACGCGTCACGCGTACCCGCGGCGCCGAGGGAGATGCTCCGCAGCTCGCACCGTGGGAGGCCTGCCGGATGCGCGAAACGCAAGACAATCCGGCCGGCGCTTTTGACACCAGACGCCCCGGTTACTCGGGAGGGACCCCGTCAGAGTACCCGATGACGATTGGCTGCTCCAAGTCGTCCTTAACGCCCCTGGAGCCTCGTGGATCGCTGCCCTCCTTCACGAAGAACGAACGAAGAACGAGAAGAAAGATACAAGGGAGAGGGATAAAAGTAGGGTAAAAAGATGTAGATGTGTTTGTTCGATTGTGTGTTGTTTTAATCGGCCATCACCTCTTCTATTTAAGAGGGGGTTGGACTTCCCGTACAGGACACGGACCCAGATTTCCTTCCAAAGGGTCAAAAAACACAGCCAAACTTGGACTTTTTCGATCTGCCCGAGTCTGTGCGGCTATAGGCAAGCGGTAGTACCGTTCTGGGCACGGTAGTACCGTTCCGGGCGGTAGTACCGCTCTAGTACCGCTTAGGGTCTCGGGATGACAGAAACTTTTTCGTAAGCGGTAGTAGACGCGGTAGTAGGAGCGATAGTACCGCTCAAGCGGTAGTACCGCTTATTGGAGCGGTAGTACCGTTCTCTGCTGTATCAGCAATCTTGTAACGGCCGTAACTTTTGCATACGAACTCGGATTGAGACGATTTTAATATCAAAATCGACCGATTCGACGAGACAAAGACAATCCGTGTAGAAACTTTTCTCATATAAGGCCGTCTTGGGGGCGTAATCAGCCGAATAGTGTTCTGCATACACTTCAAACACAACTTCGGCCTTAGAGATGAGATCGGATGGCTATGGCTCAAATATCAAAGTTTCTCCTTTCGATGATACGGAACTTTCTCACCTTGAGCACTTTTCCATTTGAGGCCTTCTTAATTATGTTTCTGACCATGCCAAAATCTGGTGTCAACACAAGTGTGTTGACATACGAACGCGTCACGCGTACCCGCGGCGCCGAGGGAGATGCTCCGCAGCTCGCACCGTGGGAGGCCTGCCGGATGCGCGATACGCAAGACAATCCGGCCGGCGCTTTTGACACCAGACGCCCCGGTTACTCGGGAGGGACCCCGTCAGAGTACCCGATGACGATTG
Organism: Elymus sibiricus; assembly: GCA_039707655.1. Lineage (NCBI taxonomy): Eukaryota > Viridiplantae > Streptophyta > Magnoliopsida > Poales > Poaceae > Elymus > Elymus sibiricus. Next base: position 312,490,902 of record CM077667.1, on the reverse strand, counting down.
GCTGCTCCAAGTCGTCCTTAACGCCCCTGGAGCCTCGTGGATCGCTGCCCTCCTTCACGAAGAACGAACGAAGAACGAGAAGAAAGATACAAGGGAGAGGGATAAAAGTAGGGTAAAAAGATGTAGATGTGTTTGTTCGATTGTGTGTTGTTTTAATTGGCCATCACCTCTTCTATTTAAGAGGGGGTTGGACTTCCCGTACAGGACACGGACCCAGATTTCCTTCCAAAGGGTCAAAAAACGCAGCCAAACTCGGACTTTTTCGATCTGCCCGAGTCTGTGCGGCTATAGGCAAGCGGTAGTACCGTTCTGGGCACGGTAGTACCGTTCCGGGCGGTAGTACCGCTCTAGTACCGCTTAGGGTCTCGGGATGCCAGAAACTTTTTCGTAAGCGGTAGTAAACGCGGTCGTAGGAGCGGTAGTACCGCTTATTGGAGCGGTAGTACCGTTCTTTGCTGTATCAGCAATCTTGTAACGGCCGTAACTTTTGCATACGAACTCGGATTGAGACGATTTTTATATCAAAATCGACCGATTCGACGAGACAAAGACAATCCGTGTAGAAACTTTTCTCATATAAGGCTGTCTTGGGGGCGTAATCAGCCGAATAGTGTTCTGCATACACTTCAAACACAACTTCGGCCTTAGAGATGAGATCGGATGGCTATGGCTCAAATATCAAAGTTTCTCCTTTCGATAATACGGAACTTTCTCACCTTGAGCACTTTTCCATTTGAGGCCTTCTTAATTATGTTTTTGACCATGCCAAAATCTGGTGTCAACACAAGTGTGTTGACATACGAACGCGTCACGCGTACCCGCGGCGCCGAGGGAGATGCTCCGCAGCTCGCACCGTGGGAGGCCTGCCGGATGCGCGATCCGCAAGACAATCCGGCCGGCGCTTTTGACACCAGACGCCCCGGTTACTCGGGAGGGACCCCGTCAGAGTACCCGATGACGATTGGCTGCTCCAAGTCGTCCTTAACGCCCCTGGAGCCTCGTGGATCGCTGCCCTCCTTCACGAAGAACGAACGAAGAACGAGAAGAAAGATACAAGGGAGAGGGATAAAAGTAGGGTAAAAAAATGTAGATGTGTTTGTTCGATTGTGTGTTGTTTTAATCGGCCATCACCTCTTCTATTTAAGAGGGGGTTGGACTTCCCGTACAGGACACGGACCCAGATTTCCTTCCAAAGGGTCAAAAAACGCAGCCAAACTTGGACTTTTTCGATCTGCCCGAGTCTGTGCGGCTATAGGCAAGCGGTAGTACCGTTCTGGGCACGGTAGTACCGTTCCGGGCGGTAGTACCGCTCTAGTACCGCTTAGGGTCTCGGGATGACAGAAACTTTTTCGTAAGTGGTAGTAGACGCGGTAGTAGGAGCGATAGTACCGCTCAAGCGGTAGTACCGCTTATTGGAGCGGTAGTACCGTTCTCTGCTGTATCAGCAATCTTGTAACGGCTGTAACTTTTGCATACGAACTCGGATTGAGACGATTTTAATATCAAAATCGACCGATTCGACGAGACAAAGACAATCCCTGTAGAAACTTTTCTCATATAAGGCCGTCTTGGGGGCGTAATCAGCCGAATAGTGTTCTGCATACACTTCAAACACAACTTCGGCCTTAGAGATGAGATCGGATGGCTATGGCTCAAATATCAAAGTTTCTCCTTTCGATGATACGGAACTTTCTCACCTTGAGCACTTTTCCATTTGAGGCCTTCTTAATTATGTTTCTGACCATGCCAAAATCTGGTGTCAACACAAGTGTGTTGACATACGAACGCGTCACGCGTACCCGCGGCGCCGAGGGAGATGCTCCGCAGCTCGCACCGTGGGAGGCCTGCCGGATGCGCGATACGCAAGACAATCCGGCCGGCGCTTTTGACACCAGACGCCCCGGTTACTCGGGAGGGACCCCGTCAGAGTACCCGATGACGATTGGCTGCTCCAAGTCGTCCTTAACGCCCCTGGAGCCTCGTGGATCGCTGCCCTCCTTCACGAAGAACGAACGAAGAACGAGAAGAAAGATACAAGGGAGAGGGATAAAAGTAGGGTAAAAAGATGTAGATGTGTTTGTTCGATTGTGTGTTGTTTTAATCGGCCATCACCTCTTCTATTTAAGAGGGGGTTGGACTTCCCGTACAGGACACGGACCCAGATTTCCTTCCAAAGGGTCAAAAAACGCAGCCAAACTTGGACTTTTTCGATCTGCCCGAGTCTGTGCGGCTATAGGCAAGCGGTAGTACCGTTCTGGGCACGGTAGTACCGTTCCGGGCGGTAGTACCGCTCTAGTACCGCTTAGGGTCTCGGGATGACAGAAACTTTTTCGTAAGCGGTAGTAGACGCGGTAGTAGGAGCGATAGTACCGCTCAAGCGGTAGTACCGCTTATTGGAGCGGTAGTACCGTTCTCTGCTGTATCAGCAATCTTGTAACAGCCGTAACTTTTGCATACGAACTCGGATTGAGACGATTTTTATATCAAAATCGACCGATTCGACGAGACAAAGACAATCCGTGTAGAAAGTTTTCTCATATAAGGCCGTCTTGGGGGCGTAATCAGCCGAATAGTGTTCTGCATACACTTCAAACACAACTTCGGCCTTAGAGATGAGATCGGATGGCTATGGCTCAAATATCAAAGTTTCTCCTTTCGATGATACGGAACTTTCTCACCTTGAGCACTTTTCCATTTGAGGCCTTCTTAATTATGTTTCTGACCATGCCAAAATCTGGTGTCAACACAAGTGTGTTGACATACGAACGCGTCACGCGTACCCGCGGCGCCGAGGGAGATGCTCCGCAGCTCGCACCGTGGGAGGCCTGCCGGATGCGCGATACGCAAGACAATCCGGCCGGCGCTTTTGACACCAGACGCCCCGGTTACTCCGGAGGGACCCCGTCAGAGTACCCGATGACGATTGGCTGCTCCAAGTCGTCCTTAACGCCCCTGGAGCCTCGTGGATCGCTGCCCTCCTTCACGAAGAACGAACGAAGAACGAGAAGAAAGATACAAGGGAGAGGGATAAAAGTAGGGTAAAAAGATGTAGATGTGTTTGTTCGATTGTGTGTTGTTTTAATCGGCCATCACCTCTTCTATTTAAGAGGGGGTTGGACTTCCCGTACAGGACACGGACCCAGATTTCCTTCCAAAGGGTCAAAAAACGCAGCCAAACTCGGACTTTTTCGATCTGCCGAGTCTGTGCGGCTATAGGCAAGCGGTAGTACCGTTCTGGGCACGGTAGTACCGTTCCGGGCGGTAGTACCGCTCTAGTACCGATTAGGGTCTCGGGATGCCAGAAACTTTTTCGTAAGCGGTAGTAGACGCGGTAGTAGGAGCGGTAGTACCGCTTATTGGAGCGGTAGTACCGTTCTCTGCTGTATCAGCAATCTTGTAACGGCCGTAACTTTTGCATACGAACTCGGATTGAGACGATTTTTATATCAACATCGACCGATTCGACGAGACAAAGACAATCCGTGTAGAAACTTTTCTCATATAAGGCCGTCTTGGGGGCGTAATCAGCCGAATAGTGTTCTGCATACACTTTAAACACAACTTCGGCCTTAGAGATGAGATCGGATGGCTATGGCTCAAATATCAAAGTTTCTCCTTTCGATGATACGGAACTTTCTCACCTTGAGCACTTTTCCATTTGAGGCCTTCTTAGTTATGTTTTTGACCATGCCAAAATCTGGTGTCAACACAAGTGTGTTGACATACGAACGCGTCACGCGTACCCGCGGCGCCGAGGGAGATGCTCCGCAGCTCGCACCGTGGGAGGCCTGCCGGATGCGCGATACGCAAGACAATCCGGCCGGCGCTTTTGACACCAGACGCCCCGGTTACTCGGGAGGGACCCCGTCAGAGTACCCGATGACGATTGGCTGCTCCAAGTCGTCCTTAACGCCCCTGGAGCCTCGTGGATCGCTGCCCTCCTTCACGAAAAACGAACGAAGAACGAGAAGAAAGATACAAGGGAGAGGGATAAAAGTAGGGTAAAAAGATGTAGATGTGTTTGTTCGATTGTGTGTTGTTTTAATCGGCCATCACCTCTTCTATTTAAGAGGGGGTTGGACTTCCCGTACAGGAAACGGACCCAGATTTCCTTCCAAAGGGTCAAAAAACGCAGCCAAACTCGGACTTTTTCGATCTGCCCGAGTCTGTGCGGCTATAGGCAAGCGGTAGTACCGTTCTGGGCACGGTAGTACCGTTCCGGGCGGTAGTACCGCTCTAGTACCGCTTAGGGTCTCGGGATGCCAGAAACTTTTTCGTAAGCGGTAGTAGACGCGGTAGTAGGAGCGGTAGTACCGTTCTCTGCTGTATCAGCAATCTTGTAACGGCCGTCACTTTTGCATATGAACTCGGATTGAGACGATTTTTATATCAAAATCGACCGATTCGACGAGACAAAGACAATCCGTGTAGAAACTTTTCTCATATAAGGCCGTCTTGGGGGCGTAATCAGCCGAATAGTGTTCTGCATACACTTCAAACACAACTTCGGCCTTAGAGATGAGATCGGATGGCTATGGCTCAAATATCAAAGTTTCTCCTTTCGATGATACGGAACTTTCTCACCTTGAGAACTTTTCCATTTGAGGCCTTCTTAATTATGTTTCTGACCATGCCAAAATCTTGTGTCAACACCAGTGTGTTGACATACGAACGCGTCACGCGTACCCGCGGCGCCGAGGGAGATGCTCCGCAGCTCGCACCGTGGGAGACCTGCCGGATGCGCGATACGCAAGACAATCCGGCCGGCGCTTTTGACACCAGACGCCCCGGTTACTCGGGAGGGACCCCGTCAGAGTAACCGATGACGATTGGCTGCTCCAAGTCGTCCTTAACGCCCCTGGAGCCTCTTGGATCGCTGCCCTCCTTCACGAAGAACGAACGAAGAACGAGAAGAAAGATACAAGGGAGAGGGATAAAAGTAGGGTAAAAAGATGTAGATGTGTTTGTTCGATTGTGTGTTGTTTTAATCGGCCATCACCTCTTCTATTTAAGAGGGGGTTGGACTTCCCGTACAGGACACGGACCCAGATTTCCTTCCAAAGGGTCAAAAAACGCAGCCAAACTCGGACTTTTTCGATCTGCCCGAGTCTGTGCGGCTATAGGCAAGCGGTAGTACCGTTCTGGGCACGGTAGTACCGTTCCGGGCGGTAGTACCGCTCTAGTACCGCTTAGGGTCTCGGGATGCCAGAAACTTTTTCGTAAGCGGTAGTAGACGCGGTAGTAGGAGCGGTAGTACCGCTCAAGCGGTAGTACCGCTTATTGGAGCGGTAGTACCGTTCTCTGCTGTATCAGCAATCTTGTAACGGCCGTAACTTTTGCATACGAACTCGGATTGAGAAGATTTTTATATCAAAATCGACCGATTCGACGAGACAAAGACAATCCGTGTAGAAACTTTTCTCATATAAGGCTGTCTTGGGGGCGTAATCAGCCGAATAGTGTTCTGCATACACTTCAAACACAACTTCGGCCTTAGAGATGAGATCGGATGGCTATGGCTCAAATATCAAAGTATCTCCTTTCGATGATACGGAACTTTCTCACCTTGAGCACTTTTCCATTTGAGGCCTTCTTAATTATGTTTTTGACCATGCCAAAATCTGGTGTCAACACAAGTGTGTTGACATACGAACGCGTCACGCGTACCCGCGACGCCGAGGGAGATGCTCCGCAGCTCGCACCGTGGGAGGCCTGCCGGAAGCGCGATACGCAAGACAATCCGGCCGGCGCTTTTGACACCAGACGCCCCGGTTACTCGGGAGGGACACCGTCAGAGTACCCGATGACGATTGGCTGCTCCAAGTCGTCCTTAACGCCCCTGGAGCCTCATGGATCGCTGCCCTCCTTCACGAAGAACGAACGAAGAACGAGAAGAAAGATACAAGGGAGAGGGATAAAAGTAGGGTAAAAAGATGTAGATGTGTTTGTTCGATTGTGTGTTGTTTTAATCGGCCATCACCTCTTCTATTTAAGAGGGGGTTGGACTTCCCGTACAGGACACGGACCCAGATTTCCTTCCAAAGGGTCAAAAAACGCAGCCAAACTCAGATTTTTCGATCTGCCCGAGTCTGTGCGGCTATAGGCAAGCGGTAGTACCGTTCTGGGCACGGTAGTACCGTTCCGGGCGGTAGTACCGCTCTAGTACCGCTTAGGGTCTCGGGATGCCAGAAACTTTTTCGTAAGCGGTAGTAAACGCGGTAGTAGGAGCGGTAGTACCGCTCAAGCGGTAGTACCGCTTATTGGAGCGGTAGTACCGTTCTCTGCTGTATCAGCAATCTTGTAACAGCCGTAACTTTTGCATACGAACTCGGATTGAGACGATTTTATATCAAAATCGACCGATTCGACGAGACAAAGACAATCTGTGTAGAAACTTTTCTCATATAAGGCCGTCTTGGGGGCGTAATCAGCCGAATAGTGTTCTGCATACACTTCAAACACAAGTTCGGCCTTAGAGATGAGATCGGATGGCTATGGCTCAAATATCATAGTTTCTCCTTTCGATGATACGGAACTTTCTCACCTTGAGCACTTTTCCATTTGAGGCCTTCTTAATTATGTTTTTGACCATGCCAAAATCTGGTGTCAACACATGCCCCCCTGTTTTTCGGCAAAACTTGTGTGCCGAAAAATAATGTGCATTAGGCTTGTTCTAAGGACGATGTCAACACTCCATCGGCCATTTATATTCTTAGGGCGATAGTTATATATCGGCCATATTTTGCTCTTAGGGCGATAATCACATATTGGTCATTGCCTATTTAGGCTTCTTGCCACACACTTGGGTGGTACTTTTTCAAATACTTGCCATTGAGAGCTCGAGGTAGCAATGTTCCTTGCATGGATTCCACCAAATATGAATTTCCGGGAACTATTCTTGCAATCTTGAAAGGACCTTCCCAGCTTGGAGACCACTTCCCGAACTTCTTATCCTTCGAACCAATCGGTAAAATCACCTTCCACACAAGATCACCAATCTGAAAATTCTTCAACTTGACCTTTTTATTGTAGGCTCTTGCTACCCTCAACTTGTCTCTTTCTATGGCCTTTAATGCAGCCAAGCGTTTATCGACAACCTCATCAATATTGCCCATCATCAAGTTATAAAAATCTATTGCCGATAAATCACTTTGTTTGGCTATTCTCAAAGCATTCAAATTCACTTCCACCGGTAGAACGGCCTCTTGACCAAATACGAGCTCATATGGAGTTACCTTTGTCGCACCATGCCTTGAGATTCTATGCGCCCACAAAGCTTCGGACAATAATTCATGCCATCTTCTTGGATTATCTTCAATCTTCTTCTTGATGAGCTTGATCAAAATTTTATTGCTAGATTCAGCTTGTCCATTGGCTCCGTATGTGTCATATTCTTGAGAGGTACTGCTGAAGCAATCATTGATCATCGTCGGCCAATAAAATCCAGCACGTCGTAATAACCACTTCATCTTGGGAGCCGACTGATGAGTGCCACAAATTCCTTCATGAACCTCTCCCATAGCAATTCTTGCTTGGTCTTCGTCTAGACACTTCAAAAGAACATCTTCAACTGTTCGGCGATAAAGACCACCGTCTCTCATCGTATATTTGAAAGCCATGCGCCGAACAGCCCTGTCCACCCTTTCACTCGGATTGCACAAGTAATCAATAATGGGCTTCCTCCAGTCATGATTTTCTCCTGCACTAGATTTATTGTTAGTGGCCGAATCAGTGGGCTCTGGTTCGGTCTCTCCTATGTTAGCAAGACAAGACATCGGCTTTTGAGAGATATGAAACATGCCATGATCGACATGACAGCCGGATGCTTGTTGTGCCAACTCATTTGCTCTCCAATTTTCATGTCTAGATATATGAGCAATTCTAAAGTGATCCAAGGTAGAAATTATATCTAGACATTTATCAATATAAACATTAAGTGATTCATCTAAACATTGAAAGACTTTGGATACTTGTTGTACTACTAATAACGAATCACCAAAAGCCTCAATATGTGTAGCACCTATAGCAAGTAAAAGCTCCAATCCGAATAACAATGCATATTGGGCTTTGATCATTTGTGCATAAATATTTTAAGTGGCATGAGGCTTCAAAAACAGCACCATAAGGAGATATATAAACAATACCAACACCTTGGCCATTGCTACAACCTGAACCATCAAAATATAATCTCCAATAGAACTACGGACGATGTTTAGAAAACCACACCGGCCGTGCTTACATAGACTCTTAGGACGATAGTTAAATATCGGCCATTACCATAAGTGACATGTAGAATTCATCCACCAAAGCATGTATAGCCGAAACAAACAAACAAAATAACAAGTCAAATATTTCGGCTTTTTTGGATTAGCAACAAATATGTAACTAACCAAATGTATAGTGATTTGGTAATACCCTCTTGTGATGTAAGAAATTGTATTGCATCCATGGATCAAAATAAGCCCATGGAGGGTAACCAATCATACCTGGGGATGAGTTCCATGGCATAGGCATCAATGGCATGTTTGATGAATATGGATGATGTGCTAACCGAAGATTTTGATGGGGTGATGGAAACCTTCGGCTTAATTTCTTATGAGATTATTTCTCCTTCTTCACTTTTGTTGTACTTGTTACAATAGAAGCTTGCACATCATCTTTGGTTTGACTGCTCTTCTTGGGAACCCATGCCATATTCTTCTTCTCAAGTTCTTGTGCACTTAGCTTTTGTAATTCCTTCCTTTGCCAATATGATAAGCCGAGTGGGCACCCCGACTGCGATTTTGTTTGAAGTGGCAATTCTTTTTTGGCTTTGTGCACTCTCAAGTTCTTTTCCTCAGATTTGGCACTTTGATCTTGAATATTTATTTGCTTCTCTTCTTTGCCTTTTGTAGCCAATGTCAACACTTTAATTGGCTCTTTGATATTTGTGATCAAATCTGAAGTAGCACACTTACGACCATCTTTTTTGACTCGATATACTTGCTTGACCACCTCTTTCTTCTTTCTTGAACTCCGGACCGATTCATTTTTATTGAAACGGTCTTGAACATATGACTGCTCACTGAACGTTGGTCTTCTTGGAGCTGCATAATATTGGTGAGATGGTTTATAATAAGATGCAGAATGTGCCCTTGTATCATACCCGTCCCACGATGGATATGGATTTACGTGGGCATAGGGAGGCATTCACGGCATTGGCATTGGTGGCCCAAAATAAGGACATGAATATGTTGCATTGAAATTCTCTTCTTGACAATACCAATCCTTGCGCCTAGGGGATGATCTTGATGCTTTTGCATTAGTTGGCCGATAAGCACTTTTCTCTTCACTTATCTTCTGGTATTTTTCCAATAGCTGCACAAAAGTGACTTTCGGCTTTTTACCTTTATGCTTATTGCGGTTTTTATCTCCTTTGGCTTGACTTGCATCGATCTTTGGATTTTCTTGTTGCCCCCCAGTGCTTGGCGTTTTCACCATAACTTTGATAGAACCATTGCCTTCAAGAATATCATCATTGTGCTCATGAATAATTTTTGTACTTGAAAGCTTGATCTCATCACTTGCAGTTTTTACCTCCTTGTCTTCAAATGGATCGGCTTGAAGCAGCCGATTCAAAAACCGTTTGCCATCAGGACCAATCGGAATAGACTGGTCATCTCTTGGTGTTTCAACAAATCTCAATCGTCCTTTATCAATGGCCGATTTGACTATTTGACGAAACATATTGCAATCCTCAAAATTATGTCTGAACGAATGATGCAACCTACAATACATTCGTCCTTGGATAGATGGCTTTACACGGTGATCAAGAATTCTAATATAATCATTCTTCAGCAACAAATCAAAAATCTGATCACACATGTTTGAATTGAAGGTAAACCTTTTATTTTCTAGCCGATCTTGTTGTGAGAACGGCTTTGGAGTTAAGCAAACGAATGGTTTAGATTTGGCATCACCCCATTCGGCTATGCATTGTGTCTCGCACTCTATCTCCGATGATTTTGGATAAGATATTGCAATAGCATCGGTTTTCTCAAAAGATTCAAACCTTGGCTTTATGTTTCTGAAATCAAAACTGTTATAACATATATGTCTCATTTGAGACCAAATGCAAGCCAAGTATGAAATAAGCAAAGCTACCCATGCATATATAAACTTTAAATAAGACAATGGGAAGTACTTTGACTGCGATAGTAAATCTTTATCGGTCTCTATAAATGGTGCAATGGGTTGACCGATATGCTTTATAACAATTTTGTTGCTAACAAGTAAATCGCCCTTCTTCATTGGTCTTTTGAAAGTATTTATGATAATTTTTCCAATAGATGCATCAACAATAAAGTTGTGACCAAATCTAAAAATAGGTAAATCACTTGGTAGACATACCTCTTCATACACGTTGGGAGAGTATGATGGTTGTAACACTTGAATAATACTTTGATCCACTTTTGAATGACTCTCCAACGCTTTATCCTCATCTTTTCCTTGATTCCGTGCTTCATCACTCGAATGATCTTCAAGTGAACTTTGCTCAGCTGCACGCTTGTGTTCTTGATGTTCATCATTAACCAAACTTTGTTCGGCCATATTACTTTGTTCTTGATGCTCATCAATTTCCTTGGCACGGAACTCGTAGGGCAGGAAATAGGTTCCCTCAACTTCAGAAGAATCAAGCACAGCTGTTTTGTGCTTGCCATGCCCTTTCTCAATGGTGCTTGCCTCTTTGGATTTGATGGATTCGGAATACATACTAGTTGATTCGGCTTTTCCAGCCGAAGAACTTTCACTCTTCGAATCATCATTATTTTCATCAATGACATCAATTGGCAAGGCTTCTTTTCTTTGAGCCAATTATTTTTCTATTTCCTCCAAACGATGAGCAGCAAAATTAGCTTTAATCTTTTTCTCAATCTCACACCACTCCTGGTAAGATTGCCCCCCAATGCATCTAGACTCTTTCGGCAATGAAACATGAGTGTTGCCGAAACTTTGCAATTGTTTAGGGGGTATATAGTATGCTGCAGCAGTAGGTGAAGACATATGCATTGGTGTAGAACTATATTTTTCCTCGCATAGTCTATCAATTGGCAATGATTCATCTTCTTGCAAAACTCTAGCTTTTATTGCATTATAATCAGGAAACAAACCCTTTTCATATTGTTCAAGGCAAAGAGCACTAATCCTTTTATTTTGGGCTAGCCTCTTTAACGCGGCCACTTGAGCTTCTGGAAGGCATTGTTCCATAATATCTTTAGATTCTTTCGGCAATGAGGTGTTGCCGAAATTTTGCAATTGTGTAGAGGATGCATTATATGCTACAATATTTGATGAAGGCATGTATGCTCCTGCAAATCTATCACTTATTCGGCTATGACCATGAAGGTGTGAAGCCGAATTATGAACATCTACAGTTGCGTATGGTGCTGACACATTACTAGTATGAGGTGTAGCATATGATGGTTGATGGTAATTGGCCGAATAACTAGTAGTAGCATAGCCAATTCCACTATCCACCGGCACATTTGAATTAACATATTGCAAGTTAGGTGCCGATGAATAAAAAGGTGAAACACTTTTTTGCATATTATTGAAAGTTCCAACATGAGGTGTTTCAACTTGATTAACCAAACTCATCATGTTGTTCATCGGCATATGGATTTCTGGGGTTGCCTATGCATGAGAGTTGGAATACATATGGTGCATGTTACTAGTATCATAAGAAGTTGAAGCTTGTAAATTACTTTGAATCGGCCCTTGCACATAATTAGATGTATAATTGACAAAACTAGGGTTGGCCGATAGAGCATACTCATTGAACGATCTAGTAACACCATATGAATTATTTGCATCTACATGAGGAGATTGAGTATTCATATTACCTTTGTAGATTGCAAACCCTAGATGACGATCTCTTCGTAGCAAGAACGGGCCGGAGACCATTCAAAGCTTCGTCCCCAGCGGAGTCGCCAAAAAGTGTGTTGACACACGAACGCGTCACGCGTACCCGCGGCGCCGAGGGAGATGCTCCGCAGCTCGCACCGTGGGAGGCCTGCCAGAAGCGCGATACGCAAGACAATCCAGCCGGCGCTTTTGACACCAGACGCCCCGGTTACTCGGGAGGGACCCCGTCAGAGTACCCGATGACGATTGGCTGCTCCAAGTCGTCCTGAACGCCCCTGGAGCCTCGTGGATCGCTGCCCTCCTTCACGAAGAACGAACGAAGAACGAGAAGAAAGATACAAGGGAGAGGGATAAAAGTAGGGTAAAAAGATGTAGATGTGTTTGTTCGATTGTGTGTTGTTTTAATCGGCCATCACCTCTTCTATTTAAGAGGGGGTTGGACTTCCCGTACAGGACACGGACCCAGATTTCCTTCCAAAGGGTCAAAAAACGCAGCCAAACTCGGACTTTTTCGATCTGCCCGAGTCTGTGCGGCTATAGGCAAGCGGTAGTACCGTTCTGGGCACGGTAGTACCGTTCCGGGCGGTAGTACCGCTCTAGTACCGCTTAGGGTCTCGGGATGCCAGAAACTTTTTCGTAAGCGGTAGTAGACGCGGTAGTAGGAGCGGTAGTACCGCTCAAGCGGTAGTACCGCTTATTGGAGCGGTAGTACCGTTCTCTGCTGTATCAGCAATCTTGTAACGGCCGTAACTTTTGCATACGAACTCGGATTGAGACGATTTTTATATCAAAATCGACCGATTCGACGAGACAAAGACAATCCGTGTAGAAACTTTTCTCATATAAGGCCGTCTTGGGGGCGTAATCATCCGAATAGTGTTCTGCATACACTTCAAACACAACTTCGGCCTTAGAGATGAGATCGGATGGCTATGGCTCAAATATCAAAGTTTCTCCTTTCGATGATACGGAACTTTCTCACCTTGAGCACTTTTCCATTTGAGGCCTTCTTAATTATGTTTTTGACCATGCCAAAATCTGGTGTCAACAAAGTCATCGTCCTCTCCCTGGCATGAGGAATCACATCCACGCAAAAATTGTTTTCAAATTCAAAGAAGTTCAAATCCTCCTGCAGAGAGAGTTCGGTGACGAGAGGGAGGGGAAATACGTGATATTGAAGGGGAGCGGCAGGTTCGAGTGGAGCACCATGGCTGTCCTGGACAGGGGCGCTCTAGGGAAGATGGCGACAGCGTGCTGGGGAAGATGGTGGGGGTGACGGCGCTCCGGGGAAGAAGGGAGGGCCGGACCTGGCGCCCGTGGCTGTGGCAGAGCAGGAAGAAGACGTGTGTGGCAGGGGTCGTCACCGAAAGAGGAGTTGGGTGAGGCCGGGGCATCCTAGATGACAGCGGAGGCGCGGAAGCGTGCCACAGGTGGGCAGCGGCCAGCGGCAGGCGATGGCAGACGGTGGCGGGATCGGTCCCGGGCGAATCCGGGGGATGGAGGAGGCCCGACGGCCGGATCCAGGGGCGCCAGCGGGATCGGTCCCTGACGAATCCGGGGGATGGAGGAGGCCTGACGGCCGGATCTAGGGGCGCCGGCGGGATCGGTCTCGGCCAGATCCGAGGGCGAAGGCGACGACCGATTCTGGGGGAAGAGGCGGCGACCGGATACGGGGGCGAAGGCAGGGGTGGTGCGTGGGAAGAAGGTGGACTAGGGGTGGGATGGTGTGCCAAGGAATTAGATGGGATGGGTGTTTTTTTCTTGTCGCTGCCCGTTCGGGATTTCCGGAAGACCTCGTCGGGCCCTATATAGGGGGCTGTTATCATAATATTATTCTGGATCAGAATAGTGTTACCCTATATATGTGTGTGTGTTTGCAACCGTAATTATTAACATGCAAGATAATAGCATATTTGGAATCTACACATTTTTCTGATGGATTTTCATATTTGACATGTTAGATTTGGATTTAGGGTTTCGAAGATATAAATGTTTTAAAAAGTATTTGATCTTTCCAAAAAGAAAAAGTGGGAGAAGGGGAATCGAACCCATGATCTCCAGCGTTATAGGCCAAGGTCCCTAACAGCGGGTTGCGGGCATAGTTTCAATAAAGTAGGAGATCTCCTCGTATTGATCTAAGGCGGCAGCGGACGGATACGAAAAGCCAAACGTTTTTTCCACTTATCGGTGGCATGAGGGGTAAATATTTAGAACTTTTGGGGCAATATGATGACGTACGACCAGAAACACTATTTGCTTTATTATTAGGTAAAGATACACTTAACAATTTTAAGTACACACTGAAAATTATTGTGATATATGTTGAACAATGTTTTAAATACACATTGATTTTTTTGTGATATATGTTGAACAATTTTTAAATACACTGTGAACATTTATTTAAAAATATGTTGAACATCATCTTAATATATAGTGAACATAATGTTTTATATATGATAAAAAATTCATAATACACGGTCAACTCTTTGTATGATAGAAAAAACGTGTAATAAAAATAGAGAAAATAGAAGAAAAAACAAATCTGAAAAATAGAAAAGCCGAGCAGCAGCTCGCGACCGAAAAAGAACAAGCAGCAAATGCGCACATGTCGGCCATCACTATTGGACACATACGGGCGTCCATTAGGATTCGCCCTATGTGTCTGCTAACGCGAGACTAGCTTCTCGCTTGCGTGATGTTTTCGTGTGGCCATACAGTCTTGAGCCAACCCATTTCGCTCGTGCACGTTTGTTCACTCGCTCGTTATTGTGTTCATTGTTGTTTTCTCGGTTTTTTCTTACTTTTCTAGTTTTTTTCTTACTTTTCTTTTGTTTTTCTATTGGGTTTCTTAGTTTCTTCATGTTTTTGTTCGGTTTTTTTCTTTTCTTTTCTTTCTTCTTTGTTATACTAGTCCATAGGAGTCTAACCACACCACCATCGTCATGTGTGCCGGACGTTGAGCCCCTTCTCTCAGCCCCCTCCCGCTTCGTGCGTCAGCCGCCACTTTGGCCCCAGTGGCCACCCTCTCCCCTCGCCGGCCACCACTTCGGTGTCGGCGGCCACCCGCTCTCGCCACCCTCTCCCTTCGGGCGGCCATGGCATCTTGTGTCTCTTTGTTCGAGGCATTGTCCTCCTTGGCTTCAGCTGCGCCCCCTCCAAGGCCACCGCTGCACTCTACTGGCATCGTACCCGAGGTGGTTGGATCACGTTTGGGCCTATCGTGTAGGGCGACACTAGACGGGCCCCGGCCAGATTGCTAGACCAACGGTGGTTGAGTGGCAGACCAGGGGCTCTCGAAGCCCTTAGTCCCCCCTCCCCTCCAGCCACCCCCTCGTCCTTCATGGAGATAAGCCGACATCCTCCCAACTTTGAGGCCGCCACTGCCATTGTAGCACATCCCGCCGAAGTTGTGCGGGTGCTGCTACAAATGAGGGGACATTGCTCACATCTCCGCTAAGTGCTGGAACAAGACGTGTTGCATTAGGTGCAGGGGCGATGGCCACATATCCCCGGGCTGCACCAGGCCGCGGAGCCTGTCACCAGTTGAGGGCCCCACCCCTGCTATGTGTGGGCCGCTCCACGTGAGCCGCAGGGGCAGCTGCGTCGCCCAGCGCGGCACATGCACCCCCGTCCACAACAGATGGTCGTAGCCCAACCGTACTCCTCTACATAGGCCGCCGTCCGCGGGTATGGTATGTTTCGGTCGCTCGTGGAGTCAGGTGGCAAGCATAACTTCTGTGGAGAGCATCCCTAGCCCAGAGTTCTTGGTCTCTTTCGCGGCCATCCCTGTGTCGTCGGCTCAGGCCCCTGTGGTGGACTGGTGGATTCCTTCTTCCTGGAGGAGGGGGAGGATTTGTGGACGATGGAAGAGGAGGTGTCCCGAGTAGTGGTCGTCACGGTGACCGACACAAGGCTGGAGGTGGACCTAGGCTCAGCGGCGGTGGACCTACACGAGGAGTTCAGGATCGGCCGGAACGACATGTTGATCATGCACTTCCATCATCAAGACTGTAAGAGCACATTTATCCATGTGTGGTTTTGGTAATTGATGACAATCCCTATGGACTAATGGTTGCATTGAGTTATATTCGAAGTATTTGTCCATAGGCACTTCTTGAAGTCCATCTGTTGGTTTGAAGGAGTTTATATGGTGACCAAGGTGGTATTCAAGGTTTTATCCAAAGATTGGTCATGTGAGAGTTGAGCTTATTGCAAGCATGTCTTGAAGAAGAAGATTGTGTGAGCATTCATGTTTACCTTCAAGACATCATCTTTATGAAGAGAGAAGATAATATACATGGTTGATCAAAACTAAGTCAAAGAGTGAATCAAGTTGATCAACACACAAAGCGTACAAGATGTACCAAGAGGGATCAAGTGGTCCCATGGTATGGCAAGCATTGTCCATTATGCTTTGTGTACTAACCCATGCTCTACGTGAGAGTTATATGTGGGGTTAGGTATGTGCCCATGGGATTGCATCAAGAGGAAGATCTCATACAACCCATGGAGGATGACATCAAGTGAAGATTGTCAACAAGTTTGTGGTGTGCAAGTTCAAGTGGAGCATCACGGAGAGATCATGCTTGAAGCTTGCCGTTCATTGTGGTGACAATGGACTTGTGAAGATGTACCTAAGAGTGGCTCACCCATAGTGGAGTATGGGGGAGAAATCTACTAGTCTTCATCGAGCCGGCGCAATCAAGAAAGGTGGTCCTTCTTGAGGAGGACAAGATCTTCATCATCTAGCTCAAGTGGACTATGTGCAAGGCAAAGGTTTGACCTTGATAGGTGATGACCCACGAGTATAGGGGGTCAATCGTAGTCCTTTCGATAAGTAAGAGTGTCGAACCCAATGAGGAGCAGAAGGAAATGACAAGCGGTTTTCAACAAGGTGGTTTCTGCAAGCACTGAAATTGTAGGTAACAGATAGTTTGATAGCAAGATAATTGGTAACGAGCAAGTAACGGTAATGGTAAATAAAGTGCAGCAAGGCAGCCCAATCCTTTTGTGGCAAAGGACAAGCCAGAACAGTCTCTTATAATAGGCAAAGTGTTCTTGAGGGTACACGGGAATTTCATCTAGTCACTTTTATCATGTTGGTTTGATTTGCGTTCGCTACTTTGATAATTTGATATGTGGGTGGACTGGTGCTTGGGTGTTGTTCTTACTTGAACAAACCTTCCACTTATGATTAACCCCCTCACAAGCATCCGCAACTACGAGAAAAGTATTAAGATAAAATCTAACCATAGCATTAAACGTTTGGATCCAAATCAGCCCCTTACGAAGTAGCGCATAAACTAGGGTTTAAGCTTCTGTCACCCTAGCAACCCATCATTTAATAACTACTCCACAATGCATTCCCTTAGGCCCAAGGATGGTGAAGTGTCATGTAGTCGACGTTCACATGACACCACTAAGGGAATCACAACATACATATCATCAAAATATCGAACACATATCAAATTCACATGATTACTTGCAACATGACTTCTCCCGTGACCTCAAGAACAAAGGTAACTACTCACAAATAATATTCATGCTCAAGATCAGAGGGGTATTAAATAGCACAATGGATCTGAACATATAGTCTTCCACCAAATAAACCATATAGTAATCAACTACAAGATGTAATCAACACTACTAGTCACCCACAGGTACTAATCTGAGGTTCCGGTACAAATATTGAACACAAAAGATGTACTAGGGTTTGAGAGGAGATGGTGTTGTTGAAGATGTTGATGAAGATTGGCCTCCCAAAGATGAGAGGGTTGTTGGTGATGACGATGGCTTCGATTTCCCCCTCCGGGAGGGAAGTTCCCCCGGCGGAATCGCTTCGCCGGAGGGCAAAAGTGCTCCTGCCCAAGTTCCGCCTCGATACGGCGGCGTTCCATCCTGAAAGTCCTCTCCTTATTTTTTCCAGGTCAAAAGACCTTAAGTACCAGAAGATGGGCACCGGAGGTGGGCTGGGCTAAGCACAACCCACCAGGGCGCGCCTGGGGGGCCTGGCGTGCCCCGGTGTCTTGTGCTCACCAGGTGGCCCCCCTCCGGTAGTTATTTTCTCCAGTATTTTTTATATATTCCAGAATAATTCTCTGTGAAGTTTCAGCTTATTTGGAGATGTGCAGAATAGGTATCTCTGATATGCTTTTTCAGGTCTAGAATTCCAGCTGCCGACATTCTCCCTCTTTGTGTAAACCTTGCATATTATGAGAGAAAAGGCATTAGAATTACTCCATAAAGCAATATTATGCATAAAAACACTATAAATAACAGTAGGAAATTATGATGCAAAATGGACGTATCAACTCCCCCAAGCTTAGACCTCGCTTGTCCTCAAACGAAAGCCGATATCGAAAAACATGTCCACATGGTTTGAGAGAGAGAGGTGTCAATAAAAACAAAATACGGACATAGTAGCATCATGCTTATTATCATAGCAGCAACAAACTTTATCATAGAACTTATTCATATAACTTTTATTATATAACTTCATCATATAACTTCTCATGAACAAGTAACAATTCATCACAACATAGAAGTATAAAGCATAAACCTTATTGAAAACCAACAAACTATGTTCTCAGTCAACTTTGCAACTACAATTCATCATATTTTCAGGAAGGGTCTCGTGTCAGAGCCTTTTGGCAAGTCCACATACTCAACCATCATTTAGTCTTCTATGATTGCTAACACTCACATAATACCCATGAGCAAAAAGTTTCAACCGGACACATAGAAAGGTAGGGTCTTATAGTTTCGCCTCCCAACGTATTCACCTCAAGGGTGATGTCAACAATAATAACTCATGCTCACTCATATCCAACTGGATATATGTGCCTAGATCTTTCCTCACCACATGATGCTTGCAAAAAGAAAAAGTAAAAAGGAATAGGGGAGAATACTTTGACTCTTGCATACAAGTAAATACATAAAAGTAAAAGATAGGCCCTTCGCAGAGGGAAGCAGAGGTTGTCATGCACTTTTTGGTTTGTATGACAAATCCCTTAATGTAAAAGAACGTCACGTTATATTGCCCCTTATGATAGCAACCTTTATTATGCAGTCCGTCGCTTTTATTACTTTGTCATCATAAGTTCGTCCAACGCTCAATTTTCTCTTACACTAATTGATCAAACACATTTAGAAGCGATTTTTATTGCCTTAGTGCACCGATGACAACTTACTTGAAGGATCTTACTCGATCCGTAGGTAGGTATGGTGGACTCTCAAAACATGAGTTTGGGTTTAGGGTTTTTGGATGCACAAGTAGTATCTCTACTTAGTGCCGGTTCTTCATTGATAGAGGTTTCACATCTCTATATCATTGGCATTGTTATACTGCCTCTTCTTAAGATAGCTCTTGTTGTCCTGAATCCAACAAGCTTGAGTTTGCTCAATTCGGAGCTCGTATGCGAAAGTTATGGCAGTTTTAGTGCCAGAGCTGTTTTTCTCTGATCAGGTGGTAGTGCCGCTCGTTACCACGGTAGTACCGCTTGAGCGGTACTTTCTCCGTGTACTACCGCTGCTACTTCCTCTTATATTTTTCTCTCTGGATACGTTGGTTTTCTGGGCGGTACCGCTCGGTAGTAGTGTGCGGTAGTACCGCTCTGTGCGGTAGTACCGCTGGTAGGAGCGGTAGTACCGCTCCGGCGGCACTACCGCCTCCTGGAGTCTCTCTATTGCACGTTTTGGTTTAATTCTTCCGTATCAATGGAAATACCGCTCACCTGAGCGATACTACCGGTTATGCACGGGCTGAGTGCATAACGGTTGGATTTGGGGGGACCTATTTAAGGGGGTCTTCTTCCCCAATGGTTCCCCATCCTTTGAGCTCGTGTTTGCCCCCTATTGTTGACCTTCTTCGATCTTGATAACTCTCAATCCCTCCAATTATTCTTTCTAGTTCTTGAGGGAAAAGAGAGAGGAGATCTAGATCCACATTTCCACCAATCACTTTCTCCTCTATGTGAAGGGAACCCCTTGGATCTAGATCTTGGAGTTCTTCGTGTTCTTCTTTGTTCTTCCTCTCATTTTCCTCCATAGCATTAGTTGTTGTGGTGGGATTTGGGAGAGAAGGACTTGGGCACTCCGTGTGCCCTTGCCATTGCATTTGATGCATAGGTTTGAGTTCTCCACGGTGATACGTGGAAGTGAAGTTTGAGAAGCTTATTACTCTTGGGTGTTTGAGCACCCTAGAGATTTTTCCTCTTGGGTGCCTTGGCGCCCTAGACGGTTGGTGGTGTCTCGGATCTCAATCATTGTGGTCTAAAGCTCCGGGCAAGCGTCGGGGTCTCCAATTAGGTTGTGGAGATTGCCCCGAGAAATTTGTACGGGTACCGGTGACCGCCCCCAAGGGTTGCCAAAGTGTACGGGTTCGGTGACCACCCCCAAGGGTTACCATTTGTATGGGTTTGGTGACTGCCCTCAAGGGTCCCTTAGTGGAATCACGGCATGTTGCATTGTGCGAGGGCGTGAGGAGATTACGGTGGCCTTAGTGGCATCTTGGGGAGCATTGTGCCCCCACACCGCTCCAAACGGATATTAGCATCCGCAAGGGTGTGAACTTCGGGATACATCGTCGTCTCCGCGTGCCTCGGTTATCTCTTACCCGAGCCCTTTACTTATGCACTTTACTTTGTGATAGTCATATTGTTTCATGCTATATACCTTGCTATCACTTAGTTGTTTATCTTGCTTAGCATAAGTTGTTGGTGCACATAGGTGAGCCTAATTGTTTTAGGTTTTGTGCTTGACATATTAAACGCTAGTTTTATTCCGCATTTGTTCAAGCCTAAACCGTAATTATTTTAAAGCGCCTATTCAGCCCCCTCTAGGCGACATCCACGTCCTTTCAAAGACTTCATGGTGCTCTGCAGAGATCGAATCATCCGTGGCCTCATGGTGGATCGTGGCCAGGCCTCCTCGACCTAGTTCACATTGTCCCTTTGCTCGGGGCTTGGGCAGGCACATGCCACTGCCACCTCCTTGCATTTCCTCCTGCTGTTGTCGGTCATGGGAATACCGATGCACTCCTAGACGCAAAGGATTGTCGACGTGTTGCTTCGTGTGCTCGGGTTCATTCTTCAGGTGGATGGGCACACGACAAGATGTTTTGACATCTACAGTTTATGTGTGTATCTCCGCAGGACAACCCCAGTCGTATTCTGGCCAGCAGGAGGTTGTTCATTGAGGAACCTAGGTGCCGGCATGGACACCGATGTGGTAGAGCCACTGGAATTCTAACGGATTTGTGGTACCCAATCACCATCGTTCACCTGGGTTAGTCGATGACAGTGGAGGCCTTGGACGGAGAAGATGGCGCTCCACTCGCACCACCGCCCCCACCATCTTCCCCGACATCGGGTGGCGACGAGAACTTTGACTATGATGATGAACCTCGTAGATCCCTGAGGTGCGTGATGCATGCTTTCCATGCTCGCCAACTTCCTTGTCGGCATCCGCGGTGGCGTCGCCAAGCCAGGTATGAGGTTGTTCAAACTGAGGGGGCTGAGGGTGGCTTTTCTACTAGGATGGCAGCTATGATTGGCGGTTCAGGGCAGGCTGCTTTGGTGGCGCCGGCGAGTGCAAAAAGTGTGGATAGGGGGATTAGTGAGCAACACATAGGCAGTAGGGAAAATATCACGGCCCCACAACATGGGATCCTACACTGCTCTCTGTTGAGACGAGCACTATCGGCGATGTCTTCGAGGAGGATTGGGCTACAAAGCCGAGCAATGGTGGGATGCATGCAGATTTGGTGGACCCTGACACCATCCATGATGGTGACATGCGCATGCACGTAGATGACAAGATGGTTCTGGTTAGCCTCTCTGATGCAATTTCCCTTGCGCTGAATCTGGAGTCGAGGAGCACGTTGTGCACCACAGCTATGCCAATACAAACCACTGGCCAGTGCTGCTCACATGAGCAGGAGTTTTGTGACGTTGTTAGGCAGGTGTTGGCCCCGGTCTTGTCAGGCCCACAGCGGCAGCCCCTCCAACCCAAAAAAATGTGTGCGCCAGGGAAGATTTCTAGTTTCGAACCCAAGGCAAAGTGCAAGACTGGCAGAGGATCTGGGCCGTGGATCGACGACATAGAAGCAGCAGGTTGTTCTCATATGCAAGTTTTGCTTGGCGCATGAAGGGGGGGTCATTTCGGATGAATCCCTGCAGGCCTACGTGGAGTTGTTCAAGCGCCCCCTATCTGATTTGCACATCGCGTCCATCCTAGCATTGTTTGGCTAAGATCATTCAATCCTTCCAATGATCAAGCACACAAGGGAGGTGGAGGCGGGGCATTTGTGTGTGTCTATCGTGGATCTTCGTGGGCTTCTTCAATGCCTGGTCCCCCATCTAAGATGCTAGTGTGGAATGTGAGAGGCCTGAACTCACCAGCGCGTAGGAATTCGATCTTCCACGTGGTGTCTACGGCAAGACCAAGCCTTGTTTGCTTGGAAGAGATGAAACTTGAGCATGCAACCCTAGAAATTGTACGACATTGCCTTGGTAATAACTTCAAGAACTACTTCTTCTTACCAGATGTGGGGACACACTGCGGGATCCTTTTGACCTGGGATGCAATTGTGGTGCGCTTGTCCAACTGCACCGAATGAACAACAGGTCGACGACACTTGTCAAACCATTGGAAGGTCCCGAGTGGTGGGTCACATGGGTATACGGGTTGGAGCTTGACTCGGACAAGATCCTCTTCTTACATTAGTTGGTGGACATTAGGGATCTACACACTGGACCGTGGATGCTGGTAGGTGATTTCAACCTATTGGTCAACCCGGAAGAACAAAACAACAGTGTAATCAATCGAAGGATGATGGCTCGCTTACGAGCAAAGAACTGAACGAGGTTGTGGAATCGAGAAGGGACGTCTAGAGGGGGGTGAATAGACTACTTGAGAAGTTAAAAACCTAACCTTTTCCAGATTTTAATGTTTGCAGATTTTATCAATTCTAACAAGTCTAGTGCACCCTACACATGCTAGTCAACAAGTATAGCAGCGGAAAGTAAAGACAATCATATGTAAGAAGGAGTAGAGGTAGGAAGATCAAACGCAATTGAAGACACGAATATTTTTCCCGTGGTTCCGGTAGGTGGTGCTATCGTATGTCCACGCTGATGGAGACTTCAACCCATGAAGGGTAGCGGTCGCGAGAGTTCACGGAGGACTCCACCCGTTAGGGTCCACAAAGTAGCAACCTCGTCTATTCCATCACGGCTTCCGTCCAACGAAGGACTAGACTCACTATGGGTAGATCTTCACGAAGTAGGCGATCTACTTGCCCGTACAAACTTCTTGGTTCAACTCCAAAACACGAAGAAGGAGGCTCCCAAGCGACACCTAACCAATCTAGGAGCCACCACCCTCCAATAGGTAATAGATGTGGTAACAATGATGAACTCCTTGCTCTTGTGCTTCAAAAGATAGTCTCCTCAACACACAATCACTCTCTCACAGATTTGGCTTGGTAGAAGAGGTTGATTGGATGGAAAGGAACTTGGGGGTGCTAGAAATCAAGATTCATATGGTTGGAGTGGAAGGTCTTGATCTCAACACATGAGTCGGTGGTTCTCTCTCAGAAAAATGGATGGGGCAAGTGTAGGTATGTTCTGAGTGCTTCCACTACGAGTGAGAGGAGGTGGAGGGGTATATATAGGCATCTCCAAAAACCCAATCGTTACAACATTATTTCCCAACTCGGTGAAACCGGAGTAAAAACTCGGTTGCACCGACTAGTGCAAAATGTGGCAACTTTCGGCTTCTCGCTGAGACCGATATATAAATCTCGGTGGTACCGATATGGGTGACCTAGGCAGTTTCCAAATCTCGGTGAGACCGATTTTCAAAACTCGGAAATTCTGATTCTTACAAATAGGATACCAGAGAGTTGGTCACTGGTTTCGGTTGAACCGATTGGAATGTTGGTGGCACCGAGACTTAGGGTTTTGGCTAGGATCTGTCTAGGGTTAAAACTCGGTGGGGCCGATTGTGAGAAGTTGGTGGCACCGATTTTAGTGGAAGGGTTTAGACAGAGATTTTGTGGGAGAATTTCATGTGTATTTTTGGTGGCTAATCTCTAAGCACTTGAGCAACCAGATCGTCATAGACACCTCATCCCCTTTTAATAGCATTGGCTTTCCTATGGACTCAAAAGTGATTTCTCACAAAATGTAAAATATAGAGTCATCAAGCTTGTTGATTTTGCCAATCCTATTCCATTTGTTCTCCTTCTTTCCTTGCGGATTCTCCACACATTCCATGGCCAACCTTCTCTGTGGACTTCAACTGAAATAAACTAGGTAAAACTATTAGTCCAAGAGACAATGTATGTTGTCATGAATTATCAAAACCTCCAAGGGATCAAATGTGCTTTCAATCTCCCCCTTTTTGGTAATTGATGACAACATACAATCAAAGCTTCAAATTAAGATATGCAAGGATATATGAAGGCTTTGAGAAACACATGACTAACACAGGCTCCCCCTAAATGTGTGCAATCCTTTTAGACGATAGTTGCTTTGGAATGCATGAGTACACACATAATAGAAGGGATATGATGAGTCATGTGAACCTTGGCTATATGCATCAAATAGATATGAATGAGATGTTTCCATGTTCAAGACTTCACTCTTGCAAACAATATGTGCAAGAAGCAAGAGATCATCTTGACCAAAGATATGATGCATATACTTACCTTGAAGTTCTTGAGCATTCTAATAGTAGAAACACACTTGGGAAAACAATATTAGGAAACACAAGAGTATTGTACATATCCGAATGCAATAGAACTCAACAGTACCAAGATATGGAAGACATATAGAAAATAATATTCTTAAAGTTGATATGTCTCCAAGAACAGTCAGAACTTTCTCCCCTAAATATGGATTTTTAAGTCTTCCTCTCCCTCTGAATATTAGCATGTAGATAATGGGAGTAGGTAGGGTGAGACAAGTCTAACACAAGATCATATGCGCTCTCTCCTTAAAATGATAGTATGAATGTGGTCTTCTTTCTCTCTCCCTTAATAAATGTTCTCCCCCCTTCATATTATTCCCCCTTTGATATTCTCCCCCTTTATCAAGTATAAGCTTTGATATTCTCCCCCTTTGGCATTAATTTCCAAAAAGGGTCAGAGGGTCACTGAGGGTAAGGGATCCTAGAGAATAAGGGTCATTGAGATGCATTGAGACACAAGGAGCATTGAAGATAATTTCTCCCCCTTAATGTATCTGAAGATTATCAAGAATATGACAAAGAACACAAAAGATGGCAAAATCGGTGGCTCCGAGGCAAAATGAATCGGTGGGACCGATGAATGGTTGTGTAGCCTATCTGCAATATCGGTGAAACCGAGTTACTTTGTTCGGAGGGTCCGAAATGCATAACTGAAACTTGGCAGAGGTGTTATTTGCCATTTTGTAAAATGTAGTTTTTCAGAAGGTCTCAAAAGAATCAAAAGGATTTGCAATGAATTTAAAAAAAAATCAAGGAATTTTCAAAAAGATTTGCAATGTAGTTTTTTTTATGATTTGCAAGGAATTTTTCATCAAGATGGAGATTGAGTGGTTCCAAGAAAAACATGCAACTAAAAGATGAACCAAACAAGGTGCTACATCTAGATGATGGTCGGTGACTAGGTTACCTATATTAAAGTATATTGACTTAGGAGCCAAGTAAGAATACTTGATCATAGGTCATACTCATCGTTAAGCTCAAAATGGGGTTACCATTTTTCGTTTAAGCATTTTTATGTTTTCATATCACTTGAATTTCTTTATCTCATGACTTGGAGTAAATCTTCTTCAAGGATATGATCACATACCTTGGCGTGATGTAGATGACATGGCGTATAGGAGGGCTTGTAGTGGATGCTCGAAGTTGATGAAGATCATCTTGGGTTGGGAGCAATCCTTCTTTTCTTTGAAGCTAGGTCCTCCTACAAAGGTTAGTCATGCAAGGAAG
Organism: Elymus sibiricus; assembly: GCA_039707655.1. Classification (NCBI taxonomy): domain Eukaryota; kingdom Viridiplantae; phylum Streptophyta; class Magnoliopsida; order Poales; family Poaceae; genus Elymus; species Elymus sibiricus. Next base: position 312,465,018 of record CM077667.1, on the reverse strand, counting down.
AACATAATATATCCAAATGACAAGAATTAGATTTTCATCATATGTAAGTCAAGGATATGTTTTGTGTTGTCTCCTTCCTCCATCACAATGTAGGATTGTTGATACTTGGTCAAGACAAGATTTCTTTTGATGTAAGTTGTTGGCAACCTTGTGGAATGAAATTCATCCAAGTACCTACAAAAGGTTATATGCAATACAAGGGAGCATAGATTTCCAAGATATAGGATAGTATGTTAAAGGTATCAAGGAATAGTCACGTAAGCTCATGCCCTTGCATGCATTCGAGTGAGTCTAGCTAAAGTTTGAAGCATCAATGATGTTCAACTCACTCCTCAAGTGACAAAACACTTTCTCATCACGTGGCTTAGTAAAGATATCGGCCAATTGCTTGTTGGTGCGAACATGTTTGAGATTAATGTCCCCTTTGGCAACATGATCACGAATGAAATGATGACGAACTTGAATATGTTAAGTTCGTGAATGTTGCACGGGATTATGAGCAATCTTAATAGCACTCTCATTGTCACACAACAATGGAACATGTCTCACATGGATTCCATAGTCCTTAAGAGTTTGAATCATCCATAGTAATTACGCACAACATGATCCGGCGGCAATGTATTCCGCTTCGGCGGTAGATAGATATACCGAGTTTTGTTTCTTGAACGACCAAGACACAAGAGATCTACCAAGAAATTGACATGTACCCGAGGTAGATTTTCTATCAACCTTATCTCCGGCATAGTCCGAGTCGGAATAGCCAACAAGGATAAAATAAGATCCCTTGGGATACCAAATGCCAAAGTTTGGTGTATGTATCAAGTATCTCACAATTCTTTTCACGGCCTTAAGATGACACTCTTTAGGAGCAGCTTGATATCGAGCGCACATGCACACACTGAGCATGATATCGGGTCGGGAGGCACATAAATATAGCAATGAACCGATCATTGATCGATAAACCTTTTGATCATCCGGTTTGTCCTCCTTGGTAAGATCAACATGTCCACTAGTAGGCATAGGAGTTTTCATACCTTTACACTCTTGCACGTTAAACTTCTTGATCAAGTCCTTGGTATACTTGGTTTGAGAGATGAATGTTCCTTCTCTCATTTGCTTGATTTGCAAACCAAGGAAAAATTTCAGCTCACACATCATAGACATCTCATACTTCTCGGACATCAACCTTCCAAATTTCTCACTAAAATGTGGGTTAGTAGATCCAAAGATAATAGCATCCACATAAATTTGGCACACAAATAACTCATCGTTAACTCTTTTGGTGAACAAGGTTGCGTCAATATTACCAATTTCAAAATCCTTTTCAATAAGAAACTTCGTTAAGAATTTGTACCAAGCTCGTGGGGCTTGCTTAAGACCATAGAGAGATTTTTGAAGCTTATAAACACGATTAGATTTCTTAGGGTTCACAAAACTAGGGGGTTGTTTAACACAGACCTCTTCTTCAATTCCACCATTTAGAAATGCACTTTTGATATCCATTTGGTAAAGAGTGATGTCATGGTGATTTGCATAAGAAATAAGTATATGAATAGCCTCCAGTCTAGCAACGGGGCATAGGTCTCACCGTAGTCCATACCTTCGACTTGAGTGTAACCTTGAGCTACGAGACGTGCCTTGTTGCGTACCACTTGGCCATCTTCATCTTGCTTGTTCCGAAACACCCATTTTGTTCCAATGATGTTTTGTTCGTCCTTGGGCTTCTCCACTAGTGTCCACACTTCATTCCTCTCGAAGTTGTGTAGCTCCTCGTGCATGTCATTCACCCAATCGGGGTCCTCAAGAACTTCCACCTTCAAAGGATCAATACTAGAGATAAATGAGTAATGCTCACCAAAGTTAGCCAAACGAGTTTTAGAGCGAGTTATTCTCCCGGTTTGTATGTCACCGAAGATTTTCTCTAAGGGATGATATTTTTCACTCTTGCTCAAACTCGTGGTAGCTTTTGCTTGTTGGATGGCGGAGCTTCCTCAGCATCATCATCTTCTTCATCGTTGTTGAAGGTGTCGTTTCCTTGAGGTGGTGGTGAAGGTAGTTGTGGTGAAACATCATGATGAACTTCCTCCTCATCATCATCTTGTCGTGTACCACTTGTTGATGCCTTGACGCGAGAAGTATGAGATGTCCGAGAAGGTGTCGTTTCCTTGAGTTTGATGAATGTTCCTTCTCTCATTTGCTTGATTTGCAAACCAAGGAAAGCACTTCATCATGAGGTTCGCCTTGACGCGAGGTTGGAGCTTCCACTTATGTAGATGAAGTGCTTTCCTTCACCTCCAAGGGACGAATCTTGCTGATGGACAAATCTTGAATGGCTTCCGAAGGTTCCTTATCTCCTACATCATTAGGCAATTGTTCGACTTGCGAACCATTAGATTCATCAAACTTCACATCTACCGTCTCTTCAACTTTTCGAGTGAAGTTGTTGTAGACACGGTAAGTGTGAGAGTTTGATCCGTAACCAAGTAGGAAACCTTCATGAGATTTAGGAGCAAATTTAGAATGATGATGCTTATCAACAATGTAACACTTGGAACCGAATACCCGAAAGTATCCAACTTGGGGCATGTTACCGGTGAGTAGCTCGTATGCCGTTTTACCGAGAAGTTTGTGTAGGTAGAGACGGTTCGTAGCATGACAAGCTATTTCCATGGCTTCCGCCCAAAAGTGTCTTGGCGTCTTGTATTCGTCAAGCATCATTCTAGCCATCTCTATAAGAGTCCGGTTCTTCCTCTCAACAACTCCATTTTTTTGAGGTGTGTACGTAGCCGAGAACTCGTGTGAAATACCTTCTTCGTCAAGAAAGGTGTCCACATTGGTGTTCTTGAACTCCGATCCGTTGTCGCTTCGAACTTTCTTGATCTTCACTTCAAATTGATTTTGAGCCTTGCGAGCGAAGTTCTTGAAGATCTTTTGCACCTGCGACTTATTGACGTGGCTTGAGATTGCGTCGGTATTTCCCCAAAGAGGAAGGGATGATGCAGCACAGCTATGGTAAGTATTTCCCTCAGTTATGAAACCAAGGTATCGAACCTAGGAGGAGGACCATACAACGCTATGTAAACGGTAACTGCACACAAAGAACAAATACTTGCAACCCGACGCGTAAGAGAGGTTGTCAATCTCTCAACAGTAAAAAGATAGATTAGGTGTAGTAGATTGGAGAAATAGATCTTGCAAGAACACAAAATAAAATAGGCAAATAAAAAGTGCAGCAAGGTATTTTTGGGTTTTTGGAATGATAAATCTGAAAACAAAAGCGGCAAAAAGATAGATCGAAAAGCAATATGTTGGAAAAGTAGACCCGGGGGCCGTAGGTTTCACTAGTGGCTTCTCTCATGAGTATAGCACACGGTGGGTGAACAAATTACTGTTGGGCAATTGATAGAAGATCAAATAATCATGACGATATCCAAGGCGATGATCATTATATAGGCATCACGTCCAAGATTAGTAGACCAAAACGATTCTACATCTACTACTATTACTCCACACATCGACTGCTATCCAGCATGCATCTAGTGTATTAAGTTCGTGGAAAAATGGAGTAATGCAATAAGAACGGTGACATGATGTAGACAAGATATATTCATGTAGGAATAGACCCCATCTTGTTATCCTTAATAGCAACGATACATGTGTGCCTCGCTGCCCCTTCTGTCACTGGGAGAGGACACCGCAAGATCGAACCCATCACAAAGCACCTCTTCCCATGGCAAGAAAAATCAATCTAGTTAGCCTAACTAAACCAAAGATTCGAAGAAGAAATACGAGGCTATAAGTAATCATGCATATAAGAGATCAAAGAAGACTCAAATAATATTCATGGATAGAAACTGATCATGGACTCAAAATTCATCGGATCCCAACAAACACACCGCAAAAAGTCATTACATCAAATAGATCTCCAAGAGACCTTTGTATTGAGAATCAAAAGAGAGAGAGAAAGCCATCTAGCTACTGCCTACTGACCCGTAGGTCTATGGTGGACTACTCACGCATCATCGGAGAGGCACCAATGAGGATGATGAACCCCTCCATGATGGTGTTAGATTGGATCTCGCGGTTCTGGAACTTGCGGCGGCTGGAAGTGTTTTTCGTCGACTCCTCTAGGGTTTCTGGAATATTTGGGTATTTATAGAGCTCAGAGGCGGTGGAGGAGACCCCCGAGGGCACCACAACCCACCAGGGCACGCCGGAGGCCCCTAGCGCGCCCTGATGGGTTGTGGGCCCCATGGGCCTCTCCCCAGGTGCTTCCTTGGCTCCGAAGTTGTCTTCTGGTCCAAAAAATCTCCAAAAAGTTTCATCGCGATTGGACTCCGTTTGGTACTAATATTCCGCGAAGTAAAAACAAGCAAAAAACAGCAACTGGCACTTGGCACTATGGCAATAGGTTAGTCCCAAAAAATGATATAAAGTTGCTATAAAATGATTGTAAAACATCCAAGAATGATAATATAACAACATGGAACAATCAAAAATTATAGATACGTTGGAGACGTATCAGCATCCCCAAGCTTAATTCCTACTCGTCCTCGAGTAGGTAAATGATAAAAACAGAATTTTTGATGTGGAATGCTGCCTAACATGTTCATCACATATTCTTTTCTTTTGCGGCATGGACATTTGGACTTTTAAATGGTTCAAAGCAATAGTCTAGTTTTGACATAAAGACTTTAATATTCAAGCATGCCAACAAGCAACCATGTCTTTCAAAATATCAACACTAAAGAAAGCTATCCCTAGCCCATCATGCTCAATCATTGATCCATTCATGAAACACACTCAAATATTAACTACACCCAATGCACAAGTATGATCATAGTGCCCCCTAGTTGGTGCTTTAAAAGAGAAGATGGAGACTCAAAATAAAAATTGCATAAAGTAAATAGATAGGCCCTTCGCGGAGGGAAGTAGGTATTTGTAGAGGTGCCAGAGCTCAAAGCTTAAATTGAGAGAGAAAATATTTTGGGTGGCATGCCTTTCTTGTCAACGAAAACGATAGAGTAGTTCTCAATATGTTCCATGCTAGATACATCATAGGCGGTTCCCAAACATAAAGTAAAGTTTATTCCTTTTTCCACCATTCTTTCACAATCCATGGCTAGACGTATCCACGATTGCCTTCCATACCAACACTTTCCAAGGAATTTATTATTTGAAAACATAAAGTAAATTTCTTTTTCATTTCGGGACTGGGCATCCCTATTACCGCCGTACTCTCGTGCAATGACAAGTGAATAAACACTCATCTTGAGAATAACACATCTAGCATGGAAAAATATTGGACACCCCCTACCGTTTCATGAGCGGTACAAGCACACAAAAAAGGAAATTCATTTTGGAAACTAGAGATGGCACATACAAATTTGCTTAGAACGGCATGGAAATACCGCATATAGGTAGGTATGGTGGACTCATGAGGCCAAACTGGGTTTAAGGATTTTGGATGCACAAGTAGTATTTCTACTTAGTACAAGTGGAGGCTAGCAAATAGATTGAGAAGCAACCAACCAAGAAACGAAAATTCACATAAACGAGCATTGAGCATAACTAACACCGAATAATGCACCATAAGTAGGATTTAATTTCATTGCATAACTATTGACTTTCGTGCTTGCATAGGGAATCACAAACCTTAACACCAATATTCTTACTAAAGCATAATTACTCACCAACCTGACTCACATATTACTATCATCATGTCTCAAAACTATTTCAAAAAATCAAATTTAATTTGTCCAATGATCTTCATGATTTTTTTATTATATCCCTCTTGAATATCTATCACTTTGGGACTAGTTTCATATATTGCCATTGCTTTTGACAAGCTCAAATAAATTTAAGTGAAGAACATGAGCATAAAAGTTTCATCTCTCAAAATGGTATAAGTGAAGCATGAGAGAATTTCTTCAAAATTTACTAACGTTCAAATTTATCTAAGTGAAGCATGAGAGTATTTCTTCAAAAATCTAAAGCACACCGTGCTCAAAAAGATATAAGTGAAGCACTAGAGCAATTCCATAGATCAAAAAATTTAAGTGAAGCATATAGAGCAATTCTAACAAATCATAGCATAATTTTGGCTCCCTCAAATAGGTGTGTCCAGCAAGGATACTTGTGACAAACTAAAAAGCAAATCAAGCAAAGACTCAAATAATACAAGACGCTCCAAGCAAAACTCATGATATGTGACGAATAAAAATATAGCTCCAAGTAAAATACCGATGGTCGTTAAAAGAAAGAGGGGATGCCACTCGGGGCATCCCCAAGATTAGTTGCTTGTTTCTCTTTGGATAATATCTTGGGGGTGCTGTAGCATCCCCAAGCTTAGGCTCTTTTCACTCCTTATTCCTTCATGCATCGTGATCTCACCCAAAACTTGAAAACTTCAATCACACAAAACTCAACAAAACTTTCATGAGATCCGTTAGTATAATAAATAAATCACCACTCTAAGTACTGTTGCAAACTCATTCATATTTTATTATTGCATTATATCTACTGTATTCTAACTTTACCATGGCTTATACCCTTCAATACAAACCATAGATTCATCAAAACAAGCACACAATGCAATGAAAACAGAATCTGTCTAAAACAGAACAGTCTGTAGTAATCTGTACTCTAACCATACTTCTATAACTCTAAAAACTCTGAAAAATCAGGACAAAGTAAAGAATTTGTATAGTAATACTGTGTTAAAATTTTATCTCATTATCACGCTCCAGTAAAAAATGAAAATTCCTGCACTGGAGTAAAAGTTTCTGTTTCAGATTCAGCATTGTTTCTACTCATCTTGTGAATCATCCTAAAGGCTTTACTTGGCACAAACACTAATTAAAACATAAAAACACAATCACAATAGTAGCATAATTGTGTCAACACTCAAGAACAGAAATAAAAAGGTAAAAATAAATTTATTCATTGTGTGCCTCCCAACAAGCGCTATCGTTTTACGCCCCTAGCTAGGCATAATACATAGATTCAAGTATTGCCGTCTTTAGTTTTTAACTCCTCAATCACACAATTTGGTATTTTCTTGAGTCATCGTGACTACACAAACGGGATTGCAAGCAAACAAGAGATCTGGCGAGAAAAAGGCAAACGAAAAAGAGGGCGAATAAAACGGCAAATTTGGTGAAATGGGGGAGAGGAAACGAGAGGCAAATGGCAAATAATGTAAATTGCAAGGAGATGAGATTTGTGATTAGGAACCTGATAGATGTTGATGATGTCTCCCTGGTGCCAGAGATTGGCACGTTGAAGGGAGACTACTTTCGCACCTCCTCCCCGGTAACGGCGCCAGAAATTCCTTTGACGTGGCTTGAGACCGCGTCGGTATTTCCCCAAAGAGGAAGGGATGATGCAGCACAGCTACGGTAAGTATTTCCATCAGTTATGAAACCAAGGTATCGAACCTAGGAGGAGGACCACACAACGCTATGTAAACGGTACCTGCACACAAAGAACAAATACTTGCAACCCGACGCGTAAGAGAGGTTGTCAATCTCTCAACAGTAAAAATATAGATTAGGTGTAGCAGATTGGAGAAATAGATCTTGCAAGAACACAAAATAAAATAGGCAAATAAAAAGTGCAGCAAGGTATTTTTGGGTTTTTGGAATGATAAATCTAAAAACAAAAGCGGCAAAAAGATAGATCGGAAAGCAATATGTTGGAAAAGTAGACCCGGGGCCGTAGGTTTCACTAGTGGCTTCTCTCATGAGCATAGCACACGGTGGGTGAATGTAACGCCCCAAAAATTTAATCATGTTTTTATTAATTAAAATTTGGTCAGGAATATTAAAGTTTTATTTTTCTGGATCTTTTGTTGATTTCAGAACCATTCTATTCTCTATTCTCTAAAAAAATTCCCTCCAAGTAGAAACTTTTGAATAATATTGTGGGACTTGAATGTTTTATTAAAGCATTTCATTTCATTTGGTAAATTCAGTTGAATCATTTTTATAATAAAATTTGACAAATTTAATTGTTCTTAAAAGCTTTTTCATTCTTTTAAAGGCCTCTGTTGCACTACAACCCTTTACTAAATTCATTTATAAATTCCACAAAAATTTGTAGATGTCATGTGTTGTCCCTGGATCACTTTTATGCAAAAAAACCAACTTGGACTTTTTGAAAATTTGAGCAAATCATACGCATTTCCATTCTGGTCCAGTTTGGTAGTTTGTACCGCAACCCTATTTTCTGTTGCTCTAGTGACCTTGGGATTTTGCGGGATTGTAGTCCACCCTACTAAACTCTTAAGTCCAAGAGTTTAGACCCATCGAGACATTTTAAGCCCATGCAATAAACCCTCATAGATTCTGTCCAGACTGTAGTTCTGCAAAACTTGCACTAACAAGTTTTTGTTTTGCCCAAAATAACCTTGCCATCATATTGTGCATCTAAAGAGACCCCAGTCTGGAAAGTTTGGTGGCCATCAAGGTCTCCTAGGTGGCATTAGCATTCTGTTGAACACCTTGGGTGCATGATCAGATTTGGCATGCTCTTAACCTTGCTTTGGTAATTGCCCCTGTAGCCTAACCAGCATGTCCAATAGGCCTATTGCATCCCCACTAACTAGCCTGTAAACTTGCAGCTTCATCCAAGCCCTCTGGCGTCCCCTATCATTTTAGCGAACAGGTGGTGAGCGTGCTCTGGGCGCGCCTAGAGCGCGCGTATTGCAGCCAGCCGCGCCATGTCGCCGTGCCCCACCTACCGCGCCCCTGGCCCTTGCTCGCTCGTAGAGCCACGGCCCCAACCCCTCCGAGCTCCCAGAGCCGCCCCGACCGCCTCCTCGTGCCTCGCAGCACCGTCGCCAGAGCCACCTTGGTGGCACGCCGGCGGCCGCAGACCACCTCGGCCATGGCAGCGCCGCCCGAGCCACTCCCGCGCGCCAGCTAGCTCCTGGAGCAGTACCGGAGATCGTCCGCTAGCCCTTGGCTCCACCAGCCATCGCCACGCCGCCCCCTAGCAACAGGCCGTCGGACTTATCCACGACCGCTTCGGAACCGACCTCGCCGGCTATAAATAAGTCCCCCCCCCCCGGGCACGACCATGACATGGAGACCAACTCCTCCCTCTGTGAGCCCCCACGAACCTCAGAAACAACCGGAGCTGCCATCCCCCTCGCCTCCGGCCGTGACGCTCGCCGTCGTCCCTCTGTCGATTCTGACACAACCAGAGCCTCCCCTTCCCATTTCTCTTCACAACTAGCTCCACCTCAACCCCGCAAGCCCGTTCCCACATCCATTTTTACCTAAGCAAGCCCGTGAGCAGAAGCCCCTTTCCAACCGTAGTGGCGGTCCACCATGGTTGAATCCTCGCTCGTATTCAAGCTCTCCGGCAGGCGTGAGTGACATCCCTAGGAGCGTCGTGCCTCCCTGAGCATTCTGGAAGCCGTGGCACCTCAAATGGCGGCGTGTGCTGCCGGGGATCGTCGCCGGCGTCCCTGCTATTGCCAGCCATGGGAGGAAGATGGCGGGGTGGACTAGTCAAATATGACCAGTGGGCCCGACGGTCCCACCGTCAGTGACCCACTAGCCCACCGAAGCGTCTTAAGTGAAGGTGTAATCCGCGAAGTACGTCTCCCCTTCTCTGGAAACGTATTCTTAGCCGAAGCGTTTTCTTTTTTTCTGTTTATTTAAAAATCAGAAGTTTGACCCCTCTTTGACTGCTTCTATCTTTTTAAACTAAAACTCCAATGGACCTGATTCTTTTTCTGTTGTTACTCAAATTTCACCTAGTTTATTTTAGGATTTATTACAAATTTTTACAAACAACTTTTCGGTATTGTTTTTGAATTGCGTGTTGATTCAAATATTTCCAAAATAGGAAATGGAGGGGAAATCAAGATTTCAAAAGTTTTGGAGTGCACCTCATCTCTCTGCATACTCAAGGCAAGAATCTTGAACACTGATATGACTTAACTATGTGGTTGATTATGGTGTTGCATAATTTTCATGACTATGATGTGAAGATTTTTTTTTCATATGGTGATATTTTATGCATAGTTGCAAATGGTGAAGTTGCATTTCCATTAAAACAGGAAGTGCATGTGTTAGTAGTCACCTCTTTATACCACTCATGCCTGTGCTAGCCGGATGAACTCCTGAGAAAGGTTATGTCTCGGGTAGACACAACCTTGGAGCTGATATCCCGTGGTGACGGGGATGATCAGTGGAGGCAGGATGTGAGGTACGATAGGGGTGACTCTATCAGAGATATTGTGAAACAAAATTGTTGTGCTAACCATGCAGGGAAAACATAAACCTTCTGAGTCGACCATAGATCGAGTCTTGTTCCAGTAACCCCCATACTTGTTTCGTACTACCACTTGTCCCTACCGCATGTAGGGTACAGTTTAGTAAGTCGTCAACCCCTTTCTTGGCACACACCGTACAGAGAGGCCACGGTGGAAGATACCGGAGGCATCTGGTAGGCATGCCACTTGGTCCGGGGGCATGGGTGTTCCGGTTGGACCGAGGGGGTAGCTTCCCTGTTTGCGAGCGGTATAAATTTTGTGATCCCATGCTAATCGAGATTGTAGTCTCCCCACTTAGAGTTTTGCTTAACGGTTGTCATGGGTGATTCCAGGCATCGGGAAGTTAAGCTGGTGTGTGCGGGTTAGGTGAGTTTTCAACTCAAAGACCGTAAGAGGAATTAGTCTCGGATTGACTAAGGAAATCCGTTACTCGTGGGTAAAGAGTACAACCTCTGCAGAGTATATATCTATTCGAATAGCCGTGTCCGCTGTTAAGGACTACAGTCTGGGATAGGTCAAGTGTCGGTCTTCGGAGGAATCTTCTAAATCAGAATTTTGATCATGAAGTATGACGAATGATATTTATGATTAATATTGTTGTGGACTAACCGTTGATATCAATTGATTGTTGAGTATCACCTGGGATGGTTCTACCTCCTGGATACCCATTGTGATTATTATCTTATAAGCCCTTTATGTGGCGTCGCACAGACGCGCGACTGTGGCACGCATGTTACTTATTTTCTTTATAAGCCCTTTATGTGGCGTCGCACAGACGCCCGACTACGGCATGTATGTTATTTATTTTCTTTATAAGCCCTTTTTGTGGTGTCGCTCAGATGCCCGATTGTGGCATGTTATATATTCTTTTATCCTTTCGAGGCGTCGCTTCAGACACCCGATCGGATCATTTCATTTCTTGGAATTTTTGGGAGGACTACCGCCCGATGTTCCATTTATTTTTATCCCTTGATTGCTTACTTATTTTTATTATGAATTATCTGCTTACTTGAGTCATGATATATCTGATTAAATAACCATTAATAATTTCAGTGCATGTATATCACCTGCTATATTATGTCTGTGTTCATGATGTTTGCGAGTACATTCAAACGTACTCACTGGCTTGTCCCTGGCTATTGTCTTGGCCAGATTGCTTAATTGGAGAGGAGAACTATGACGACAACCCCGGAACCTAGGCATCAAAGGTAGTAGCCACACAAGATAGGAGTTATCCAGGTCAGTTGTTCCTGTGGGAAATGGAGTCCCATAGACGCTGGAGATCCACGAACCGCTTCCGCCATCAACCACTAGAAACCTTTTGTTGTACTCCATAGACCACCATGGTCTTGTACTTCAAATTTTGTAATTGCTTGGATATTTTGTATCAAGGATGTGTCCACCAGCTAACGTAATCCTGGGGCTGGTGAGCACGAGGATCATTTGCCGAGAAATTTATATTCCGAAAAACCGGTCCTGACAACCTTGGTATCAGAGTCTGGCTGACCATTGGCTAATCCTGTCTTAGCCGGGTCGATAAACCTAGGTTAACCCACCCAGACCTTATCTTACCCATAGCCAAGGCTATTCTGTCCAATAGCCTACACAGTGACCCCGACACCTTTCGGCAGTCGGTGCCCAACCTATCAGACTAGACCAGTAGGTCACACACCCGTGACCGAAACCTGAGTTGTCCCATTCGCAAGCGTGCGAGGGAAGACTCTGTTTTCTTTCTATAAAGGAAATGTTTGCCCCAACCCAGCACACCACCACTACCTATCCAAAAACCAAGCCAAGATGCCTGGCGCCATTGTTCGCAATGAGACCACCGTGACCGACCTTGGAGGTTTTGTAGCCGTCCTCGCCAACCTCACCCATCGAGCCTTTGCCATAGAAGAGCCCCCAGAATATGTTGTGTACCAGGAGCGCACGAGTGATGACAACCATCACTTCTGGGCCACGGTGCACATCTACGGCAGGGGTATCGAGCCAGAACGCCCCTGCCGGTTCACAGGAAGGACAACTTCCTATGAGCCACAAGCCATCCAGCTAGCAGCTCGAGAGGCTATAGTTCAGCTCCGGCACCTATCGACGAGAGTTAACTGTCGCTCGTTCTACTACTACCCCATCCGTGAAGGGTATAGTAGGTCGCCCCAAATCGCCAACCGAGACCATGAGACGGACCCCGCCCTGTTGCATCTTGTGCGCTACTTAAGGGCACAAGAGGCGCTATTCGATCAGGTCACCCTTGATCTGATCACAGCTCACAGAGAACTCGCTCGCTGAGCCCCGGCAAGAAGAGAAGCTGCACCCGACACCGACAACCCAGTCGTGCTATTCGGGCAACCGATCAAATCTTTGAGGTCTGCCCCTGCGGCCGACCAAAATATTTTCGTATCCTCGGAAGAGCTTCGTCGTCTTACGGGGACCTACTCCAACGGGATTGTGACCACCAACCCCCGCAATGGTCATCATCGCTACCCCAACCCCGTAACTTCACAACCTAACCCAGTCAACCCCAACGGTGAAGCCCAAGGAGAAACCTTGACGTCCGCAAGGCACACTCGACTAAATATCAATGAAGTAGACTAAGCCATTCGAGTAGTACCGAGCCTTAGTATTCCTTCGCCATGTAATGATGTGACCTTGTATCGCCATTAATAAATTGCAGACTACTTGTATGCCATTGTTTTAAATGGTACTACATGTGACCATGCATAAATCTTTTGGCGTTTGGTTACATATTAAATTCTAGGCGTAGCTACCTAAAACCAACCCAACCGACAGCCACAATAATACGTCACTTTTTGTGAGATACATATATCTGTGCCATTGACCCCGACCACGATAGAGCAGAACCGACAACAAAGATTGTCCCCACACCGATATAACCCCTAGCCCAGATGCTATATAAGAGGCCACTCCGTGACCTTACCAAGAATCCCTCACCTTGTGCACCGCTTTCACATCCATTTTACCCATGTCAAACCCTAGGATTCATCTGAGAACCCCAGATGCAACCCCGGTGAGTTTTGTTAAGATATTGTGGGATTTTACCCGCAGTACCATGGGTTCTCCCCACCCACCCCAGTACGAGCTGTTCAAATCGAGGATCACTTCCACCGCCTCGAAATATTGGGCAGTTGTGCACATCCCACCAGTAGACCCAAACCAAGACCCTACGGAAGTTTCCTTCATCGGGAAATCTTTGCCCACTCCAGAAATGGCCATAGAGGTTGCTGCTTATGAAGCGATTACCCGCCTTCGATTCGCGGTACCCTATGCCAGTGAACGTGGGTATTGTTACTTCCCGAGCCGTGCAGTAGCCGGAGAAGCCGCATCTTTTCCTTGCACCCGAGCAGAGAGAGATCCGGTGCTAATCAAGCTTGTGCAGTATGTCATCGCTCAAGGGCATTTGACCCAGCAAGTGATGGGTTTTCTCCAGACCCTTCCTGTGATGAATCCCCAGATTGCCATTGGCAGACCCCTGAGGCCAGACCAAGAGAGACACGTTCTGTGAGTCCTCCATCCGCTCCCCCCAGAGGACGAAGGATATATCCCATTGCCGGGAATATTTCCTCATGACCTATAGGCTTTTTACCTGTACTGTAGACGTCATGGTTGTATTAGTTAGCTTAGCATTTGATTGGCTGATGTGATGATCGTGCTGTGTTTTATAATTTACTATAAAATTTATGCTGGTTGCAGTTATTTGTTGCTGTGATTTATAGATCAATTTTTTATCATTGTAGCAAATCTCGGAATGAGATTTTCTTAAAAGACCACCAGCGACGAAAAACTTTTCCAACATAAATTTAATTTGCATGCCCTCGCGTCATACGGCTCAAAACCACACCCACCCTGCCACATGCACTAAGTGCAGAACCACACACACTTTTAGCACCTAATCAATCACCTCGCTAGTACACCATAGTTATGCCTATTGTCAGCGTTTTCACTGTAACCATGTCATATCGCGTGTGTGGAATATTCATTTTTCATGTTAAGATTGTCGTGTGGTAGGAGTAATATTTTGCAACGTCCTTAGCAAATATCGAGGATGAGATTTTTCTTAAGGGGGTAGAGTTTGTAATGCCCCAAAAATTTAACCATGTTTTTATTAATTAAAATGTTGTCAGGAATATTAAAGTTTTATTTTTCTGGTTCTTCTCTTGATTTCAGAACCATTCTATTCTCTATTCTCTAAAAAAAATCGCTCCAAGAAGAAACTTTTGAATAATATTTTGGGACTTGATTGTTTTATTAAAGCATTTCATTTCATTTGGTAAATTCAGTTGAATTATTTTTATAATAAAATTTGACAAATTTAATTGGTCTTAAAAGCTTTTCATTCTTTTAAAGGCCTCTTTTGCACTACAACCCTTTAACCTTTAATAAATTTATTTATAAATTCCACAAAAATTTGTAGATGTCATGTGTTGTCCCTGGATCACTTTTATGCAAAAACCCAACTTGGTGTTTTGGAAAATTTGAGCAAATCATAATCATTTCCATTCTGGTCCAGTTTGGTAGTTTGTACTGCAACCCTATTTTATGTTGCTCTAGTGACCTTGGGATTTTGCCTGATTGTAGTCCACCCTACCAAACTCTTAAGTCCAAGAGTTTAGACCCATTGAGACATTTTAAGCCCATGCAATAAACCCTTATAGATTCTGTCCAGAACTGTAGTTTTGCAAAACTTGCACTAACAAGTTTTTGTTTTGCCCAAAATAACCTTGTCATCATATTGTGCATCTAAAGAGACCCCAGTCTGGAAAGTTTGGTTGCCATGAAGGTCTCCTAGGTGGCCTTAGCATTCTGTCGAATACCTTGGGTGCATGATCAGATTTGGCATGCTCCAAACCTTGCTTTGACAATTGCCCCTGTAGCCTAACCAGCATTTCCAATAGGCCTATCGCATCCCCACTAACTAGCATGTAAACTTGCAGCTTCATCCAAGCCCTCTGGCGTACCCTAGCATTTTAGCAAACAGGTGGTGAGCGTGCTCTGGACGCGCCCAGAGCGCGCGTATTGCAGCCAGTCGCGCCACGTCACCGTGCCCCACCTACCGCGCCCCTGGCCCTTGCTCGCTCGTAGAGCCACATCCCCAACCCCTCCGAGCTCCCAGAGCCACCCCGACTGCCTCCTCGCTCCTCGCAGCGCCGTCGCCAGAGCCACCTTGGCGGCACGCCGGCGGCCACAGACCACCCCTGCCATGGCAGCGCCACCCGAGCCACTCCGACGCGCTAGCTAGCTCCTGGAGCAGTATCGGAGATCGTCCACTAGCACCTGGCTCCGCCAGCCATCGCCACGTCGCCCCCTAGCAATAGGCCGCCGGACTTATCCACGACCGCTTCGGAACCGACCTCACCGGCTATAAATAAGCCCCCCTCCGGGCACGGCCACGACATGGAGACCAACTACTCCTCCCTCAGTGAGCCCCCACGAACCTCGGAAACAACCGGAGTTGCCATCCACCTCGCCTTCGGCCGTGACACTCGCCGCCGTCCCTCTATCGATTCCGACACAACCAGAGCCTCCCCTTCCCCTTTCTCTTCACAACTAGCTCCACCTCGACCCGCAAGCCCGTTCACACCTCCATTTTTACCTAAGCAAGCCCGTGAGCAGAAGCCCCTTTCCAACCGTAGCGGCGGTCCGCCATGGCTGAAGCCTCGCTCGTATTCGAGCTCTCCAGCAGGCGTGAGTGACATCCCTAGGAGCGTCATGCCTCCCTGAGCATTTTGGAAGCCGTGGCACCTCAAATGACGGCGTGTGTCGCCGGGGATCGGCGGCGGCGTCCCTGCTACTGCCGGACGCGAGAGGAAGAAGATGGCGGGGTGGACTGCTCAAATATGACCAGTGGGCCCGATGGTCCCACCGTCAGTGACCCACTAGCCAACTGAAGCGTCTTAAGTGAAGGCGTAATCCGCGAAGTACGTCTCCCCTTCTCTGGAAACGTATTCTTAGCCGAAGCGTTTTCTTTTTTTCGGTTTATTTAAAAATCAGAAGTTTGACCCCTCTTTGACTGCTTCTATCTTTGCAACTAAAACTCCAATGGACTTGATTCTTTTTCTGTTGTTACTCAAATTTCACCTAGTTTAATTTAGGATTTATTTCTAAATTTTATAAACAACTTTTTGGTACTGTTTTTGAATTGCGTGTCGATTCAAATATTTTCAAAATAGGAAATGGAGGGGAAATCAAACTTTCAAAAGTTTTGGAGTGCACCTCATCTCTCTGCATACTCAAGGCAAGCATCTTGAACACTGATATGACTTAGCTGTGTGGTTGATTGTGGTGTTGCATAATTTTCATGACTATGGTGTGAAGAATTTTATTTTTCATATGGTGATATTTTATGCATAGTTGCAAATGGTGAAGTTGCATTTCCATTAAAACAGGAAGTGCATGTGTTAGTAGTCACCTCTTTATACCACTCATGCCTGTGCTAGCCGGATGAACTCCGGAGAAAGGTTATGTCTCGGGTAGACACAACCTTGGAGCTGATATCCCGTGGTGACGGGGATGATCAGTGGAGGCGGGATGTGAGGTACGATAGGGGTGACTCTATCAGAGATATTGTGAAACAAAATTGTTGTGCTAACCATGCAGGGAAAACATAAACCTCCTGAGTCGACCATAGATCAAGTCTTGTTCCAGTAACCCCCATACTTGTTTCATACTACCACTTGTCCCTACCGCATGTAGGGTACGATTCAGTAAGTCGTCAACCCCTTTCTTGGCACACACCCTACAGAGAGGCCACAGTGGAAGATACCGGAGGCATCTGGTAGGCATGCCACTTGGTCCGGGGGCATGGGTGTTCCGGTTGGACCGAGGGGGTAGCTTCCCTGTTTGCGCGCGGTATAAATTTTGTGATCCCATGCTAATCGAGATTGTAGTCTCCCCACTTAGAGTTTTGCTTAACAGTTGTCATGGGTGATTCCAGGCACCGGGAAGTTAAGCTCGTGTGTGCGGGTTAGGTGTGTTTTCAACTCAAAAACCGTAAGCGGAATTAGTCTCGGATTGACTAAGGAAATCCGTTACTCGTGGGTAAAGAGTACAACCTCTGCAGAGTATATATCTATTCGAATAGCCGTGTCTGCGGTTAAGGACTATAGTCTGGGATAGGTCAAGTGTCGGTCTTAGTGTCGGTCTTCGGAGGAATCTTCTAAATCAGAATTTTGATCATGAAGTATGACGAATGATATTTATGATTAATATTGTTGTGGACTAACCGTTGATATCAATTGATTGTTGAGTATCACCTGGGATGGTTCTACCTCCTGGATACCCATTGTGATTATTATCTTATAAGCCCTTTATGTGGCGTCGCACAGACGCGCGACTGTGGCACGCATGTTACTTATTTTCTTTATAAGCCCTTTATGTGACGTCGCACAGATGCCTGACTGCGGCATGTATGTTATTTATTTTCTTTATAAGCCCTTTTTGTGGTGTCGCTCAGACGCCCGATTGTGGCATGTTATATATTCTTTTATCCTTTCGAGGCGTCGCTTCAGACACCCGATCAGATCATTTCATTTCTTGGAATTTTTTGATTGCTTACTTATTTTTATTATGAATTGTTTGCTTACTTGCATCATGGATATATCTGATTAAATAACCATTAATAATTTCAGTGCATGTATATCACCTGCTATATTATGTATGTGTTCATGATGTTTGCGAGTACATTCAAACGTACTCACTGGCTTGTCCCTGGCTATTGTCTTGGCCAGATTGCTTAATTGGAGAGGAGTACTATGACGATAACCCCGGAACCTAGGCATCGAAGGTAGCAGCCACGCAAGATAGGAGTTATCCAGGTCATCTGTTCCTATGGGAAATGGAGTCCCATAGACGCTGGAGATCGACGAACCGCTTCTGCCATCAACCACTAGAAACCTTTTGTTGTACTCCATAGACCACCATGGTCTTGTACTTCAAAAAATTTAATTGCTTGGATATTTTGTATCAAGGATGTGTCCACCAGCTAACAGTAATCCTGGGCTGATGAGCACGAGGATCATTTGCCGGGAAATTTATATTCCGGAAAACCGGTCCTGACAGTGAACAAATTAATGTTGGGCAATTGATAGAAGATCAAATAATCATGACGATATCCAAGGTGATGATCATTATATAGACATCACGGCCAAGATTAGTAGACCGAAACGATCCTGCATCTACTACTATCACTCCACACATCGACTGCTATCCAGCATGCATCTAGTGTATTAAGTTCATGGAAAAACGGAGTAATGCAATAAGAACGGTGACATGATGTAGACAAGATCTATTCATGTAGGAATAGACCCCATCTTGTTATCCTTAATAGCAACGATACATGCGCGCCTCGCTGCCCCTTCTGTCACTGGGAGAGGACACCGCAAGATCGAACCCATCACAAAGCACCTCTTCCCATGGCAAGAAAAATCGATCTAGTTGGCCTAACTAAACCAAAGATTCGAAGAAGAAATATGAGGCTATAAGTAATCATGCCTATAAGAGATCAAAGAAGACTCAAATAATATTCATGGATAGAAACTGATCATGAACTCAAAATTCATCGGATCCCAACAAACACACCGCAAAAAGTCATTACATCAAATAGATCTCCAAGAGACCATTGTATTGAGAATCAAAAGAGAGAGAGATAAAGTCATCTAGCTACTACCTACGGACCCTTAGGTCTATGGTGTACTACTCACCTATCATCGGAGAGGCACCAATGAGGATGATGAACCCCTCCGTGATGGTGTTAGATTGGATCTCGCGGTTCTGGAACTTGCGGCGGCTGGAAGTGTTTTTCGTCGACTCCTCTAGGGCATCTGGAATATTTGGGTATTTATAGAGCTCAGAGGCGGTGGAGAGGGGTCCCGAGGCGGCCACAACCCACCAGGGCGCGCCGGGGGCCTCTGGCGTGCCCTGGTGTCTTGTGGGCCGCCTGGGCCTACTCCCAGGTACTTCTTTGGCTCCCTAGATGTCTTTTGGTCCAAAAAAATCTTCAAAAAGTTTCGTCACGATTGGACTCCGTTTGGTACTGATATTCTGCAAAGTAAAAAAACAAGCACAAAACAGCAACTGGCACTTGGCACTATGTCAATAGGTTAGTCCCAAAAAATGATATAAAGTTGCAATAAAATGATTGTAAAGCATCTAAGAATGATAATATAACCGCATGGAACAATCAAAAATTGTAGATACGTTGGAGACATATCACTTATCATCAAGAAAGAATACCCACGTAAATCTAGAAAAATCATCAAATTAACTAGACCAAAGGAATTTCCACCAAGGCTCTTGTAAGCACCGGGACCAAAGAGATCCATATGAAGCAACTCGAGTGGTCTCCTAGTAGTCATGATATTCTTTACGGGATGACTTCCACCTACTTTTTTTCCAGCTTGGCAAGCACTACAAAGTCTATCTTTGTCAAAGATAACTTCTTTAACACCAAGTATATGATCGCCTTTGATGAGCTTGTCTAGATTACGCATGCCAACATGTCCTAGCCTTCTATGCCAAAGCCAACCTTTATAAGTTTTTGCAATAAGACAAGTACGAGGTTTTGATCTCTTAGTGAAGTCAACAATGTATAGGTCACCCCTACGAAAACCGGTAAAGACCATGCTATGATTATCTTGTCGAAGCACTTGGCAATCAACTTTAGTAAATAACACATTGAAACCAAACTCTGCTAGTTTGGATATGAAAAGAAGATTGTAACCAAGGGATTCAACAAGCATGACATTTTGAATGGAGCTATCATGAGATATGGCCACCTTACCAAGATCGAGTACCTTACCCTTGGAGTTGTCTCCAAAAGTCACATACCTCCGTGGTCCATGGTTTGGTGTGATCTCTTGAAACATGTCTCTATCTCCGGTCATGTGATCGGTGCATCCATTGTCGAGAATCCACTCTTTTCCTCCGGACATGTAATCCTTGAAGTTTGCCATGAGACTTAGATTCTTCATAGTCTTCTCATACTCGATGTCAAAGAACTCATCTTCATCATAGTAGCCATGTTCCACATCGTCATCACCAATTGGGATATCCTCGTCATAAGAGACAAGAGATTCGTTAGAATTATGATCATGACAATGATCAAGAGTATGAATGCGAATGGCTTCAATAATGATGTTATTGATAGTAATGACATCTCCTTTAGCACGCATGAGGTCTCTAAGCTCAAATAGATAATCGTCAAAATTAGGATCACTAGGCTTCATTTTGTGAAAAACAATGGTTTTATGGAGAATGACATCAAGATTTTTCAAAGAGTAATTTGGATATCTATTCTCTAAATCACTCCACAAAGTATAAGCACACTCAAAGTTTTTCATTTGATCGAACACAGTTCTAGGCAATCCTCTAATGATAAGATTAACAGTTCTAAGATTACGAAGCATGTCAATTTCTTCTTCATTTGAAGGATGTAAAGGATCAATGGCAGGCACATAAGGGCTCTTAACATATACTTGCTCAAATGGAATTCATTGAATAGCTTAAGCATCTCATATTTCCATTGACTATAGTACTCCCCATCGAGAATGAGCACTCTACAACTAAGACTCCCCAAACTAGACACATCCATCTTCCTCCAATGGTGATAAAACCAAATCTATGGAGACCAATACTCTCGTACCAACTTTGGGATCGAGAATGGACGTCTAGAGGGGGGGTGAATAGACTACTTGAGAAGTTAAAAACCTAACCTTTTCCAAATTTTAATGGTTCACAGATTTTATCAATTCTAACAAGTCTAGTGCACCCTACACATGCTAGTCAACAAGTATAGCAGCGCAAAGTAAAGACAAGCATATGTAAGAAGGAGTGGAGGTAGGAAGATCAAACACGATTGAAGACACGAAGATTTTTGCCGTGGTTCCGATAGGTGGTGCTATCGTACGTCCCCGCTGATGGAGACTTCAATCTACGGAGGGTAGCGGTCGTGAGAATCCACGGAGGGCTCCACCCGTTAGGGTCCATAAAGTAGCAACCTCGTCTATTCCATCGCGGCTTCCGTCCACGAAGGACTAGCCTCACTATGGGTAGATCTTCATGAAGTAGGCGATCTCCTTGCCCGTACAAACTTCTTGGTTCAAATCCACAACACGAAGAAGGAGGCTCCCAAGCGACACCTAACAAATCTAGGAGGCACCACCCTCCAAAAGGTAATAGATGTGGTAACAATGATGAACTCCTTGCTCTTGTGCTTCAAAAGATAGTCTCCTCAACACACAATCACTCTCTCACAGATTTGGCTTGGTAGAAGAGGTTGATTGGGTGGAAAGCAACTTGGGGAGGCTAGAAATCAAGATTCATATGGTTGGAGTGGAAGGTCTTGATCTCAACACATTAGTAGGTGGTTCTCTCTCAGAAAAATGGATGGGGCAAGTGTAGGTATATTCTGAGTGCTTCCACTACGAGTGAGATAAGGTGGAGGGGTATATACAGGCATCTCCAAAAATCCTACTATTACAACATTATTGCCCAGCTCGGTGAAACCGGAGTAAAAACTAGGTTGCACCGACTAGTGCAAAATGTGGCAACTTTCGGCTTCTCGGTGAGACCGATATATAAATCTCGGTGGTACCGATATGGGTGACCTAGACAGTTTCAAATCTCGATGAGACCGATTTTCAAAACTCAGAAATTTCGATTCTTAAAAATAGGATACCAGAGAGTTGGTCACTAGTTTCAGTTGCACCGATTGGAATGTTGGTGGCACCGAGACTTAGGATTTTGGCTAGGATCTATCTAGGGTTAAAACTCGGTGGGGCCGATTCTGAGAAGTTGGTGGCACCGATTTTAGTGGAAGGGTTTAGTCAAAGATTTTGTGGGAGAATTTCATGTGTATTTTTGGTGGCTAATCTCTAAGCACTTGAGCAACCATATCATCATAGACACCACATCCCCCTTTAATAGTATTGGCTTTCCTAAGGACCCAAAAGTGATTTCTCACAAAATGTAAAATGTAGAGTCATCAAGCTTGTTGATTTTGCCAATCCTATTCCATTTCTTCTCCTTCTTTCCTTGGGGATTCTCCACACATTCCATGGCCAACCTTCTCTGTGGACTTCATGTGAAATAAACTAGGTAAAACTATTAGTCCAAGAGACAATGTATGTTGTCATGAATTATCAAAACCTCCAAGGAATCAAGTGTGATGTCAGAGGTCTATTTGAATGAGAGAAGGTACACGTGGTCGAATAAGAGGGAGCGACCAAATCTGGAGAAGATTGAGCATATTTTTCCGCACCAATTCATGGGAGAACGTCTCCCATCTTGCTTCCTCGCAACACTTGGGTCTGCGATCTCGGATCACTGCCCGCTTCTCCTTGATCTTAACGCAGAATTTCACATGGGCAAGTGCTTCTGTTTCGAAACATTTGGGACCAAAGCCGAGGGCTTTGTTGAAAGGGTGGAAGAGGTTTGGAATGGAGGGCATGCAGAGGGCAATCCCTTTGTGGTACTGGGCCCGAAGTTAAGGTCCACTGCCAGGAGGCATCAAAGCTAGAGTTATCGATGTATAGGAAACATCAAAATGCAAATAGCGATTGCACTGGAGGTCATCGACCGACTCGACTCGTCCATGGGCACGCGCACGGTAACTATCAAAGAGTTCCATCTGCGCAAAGTTCTGAAGTACAAGCTACTTTGCTTGTGTTCCTTGGAAAGATCAATCACAAGACAAAGGTTGAGGTTGCTATTTCTGCGTGAGGGTGATGCTAACACAAAGTTCTTTAATAACCATGCCAAGTACCATCAGAGAGAATGCCTTGACCACCTTGCAACTCGAGGGGGACATTCTTTCGAGCCTGGAATAAATCACTGACGCGGTGTGGATGCTTATTATGACAATATCTTTGGCTCGGCTCCGGAGCACAAACACACGATTGACTTAGATGTGCTTGGCATCCCCCCCCCCGTTGGATCTAACACATATTGACGCACCGTTCACGATGGACAAGGTGGGGAGGATGGTTAAGGAGATGCCCAAGGACAAGGCAGCATGGTCGGATGGCTTTACCGATAGGTTCTATGCCGTTTGCTGGCATGTAATAAAATTTGACTTCATGCATGCTTTCAAGCTATTCTACCATGGAGGCATGAGGGGAATCCCTACAATTAATAAATAAATTGTCTCTTTGCTGCCTAAGAAGGATGGGGCACTCAAGCTCCGGGATTTTAGGCATGTGAGCCTTGTGCATGGTGCGGTCAAAAGATTCAACAAATTTATCTCAAGAAGGTTGGCGGAGGATCTCCCTAAGCTTGTGGGAGTTCACCAAAGTTCTTTGGTGAAGGGACAGTTGCTTCACGACAACTTCATGTTGGTTCAATGCATGGCTCGATGATTGCATGCGCTCAAGGAGTTGGTGTTCCTCCTTAAGTTGGACATTACAAAAGCCTTTGACTCGTTACAATGGCCATTCTTAATCGAAGTGCTACACTGAATGGGCTTTGGAAGTAAGTGGAGATCATGGATCTGAAGGCTGCTAGCAAGTTCATTAACACGGATCACGATAAACGGAGTCCCACGGAAGAAAATCCTCAACTGTCACGACTTGAGACAAGGCGACCCCCTATTCTGTGATGTTATTCATTCTATGCATGGAGTCCCTCAAGCGGGTGTTCGATCTAGCTACATCCCGTGGCCTACTATCCCCATTGGCACGTTCTGGATTGAAGCAACAAGTGTTCATGCTTGCAGATGACGTGATCATTTTCCTAAAGCCAAAAGAAGTGTACATGCACGCTAGTGCATGAGTGTTGGATCTATAGGGAGTGGCATCTAGACTATAGGTCAACATGGACAAGAGTATGGCCATCCCCATTCGCTGCTCAGAGGGCATGATGGCAATGGTCACCACTATCGTGTGATGCCCCATCGGAAGCTTCCCATCTAAATACCTCGGGCTCCCATTGACAATAAGGAAGCAGAATGTGGTGTAGTTCCAACACTTGGTGGACTAGTTGGCAGCTTGTTTACCCACTTGAAGGGCTGGGAATTTTCCCAAGAGTGGAAGACTGTTACAGTGTTACAGATTCAATCGATGCTATGGGCGATCCCGATTCATGCGATGCTTTCTCTGGATGTGCCCCACAAGACGATTGCAGCTATGGTCAAGATATGCAGGGATTTCTATGGTGTGGCCAGGCACAAGCAAATAAAGGTAATTGTGAAGTGGCCTGGGATACGGTATGCACACCAAAGTGGGTGGGAGGACTGGGAATCCTCGACCTCCATTGGTATAACATGGCGCTACATGCATGATAGCCATGGTTACAAAGAGAGGACTCAGAGATACCGTGGAAGGAGTTTCAAATCAACAAACCTAATGCGGCTTTGGCGTTGTTCAGATCAGCTTCGAGGGCCTTAGTGGGAAACAAGCATAACATTCTGTTCTAGGAGGACCGATGGTTGCAAGGCTTGCACATTGCCACAAACCTATATGCCATAGTCCGGCCATGGGCGAGGAAGTATCGGACTGTCCACTCGGCAGTCGTAGAAGGAGCTTGGTCCATAGACCTGGGGACAGACCTGGACATTGCACTACTTCAGGAATCTTTGCACTATTGGTGCAAGTAGAGAGGGTGCAGCTGGACCCTGATGCCAATGATGTTGTATTTTGGGCATGGGAGAACAATGGTAAGTACTCAGCACGCTCTGCATATGTTGCTAAGTTCTGGGGACATGAAGTTGTGCAACGACGGAGTTCACTTGGACGTCCAAGGCTCCATTGAAGTGTCGTTTATTTGATTGGCTTGCTTTGCTGGACCGCTGCTGGACTTCCGACAGATTGGCTAGAGGAGGTTTACCGTACTAGGACATGTGTCCTCTTTGTGGGCAGCACGAGGAAATGATGAATCACTTGCTACTGGATTCCGTATTCACGAGGGAAGTGTGGACACATGTGTCCACGGCTTTGGGAAGGCCGGAATGGGTGCCTACGGTTGGCTCCCTCCTGAGTGTGTGGTGCATGTCTAGGAGCGCGGAGAGCCAATGGCCACAAGACACTCAGACAATCTTCACTTTGGTAATGTGGACCATATGGAAGCACCAGAACGACATAGTTTTTAAGGGTGCCAAAATTTCGATGCGGCAAGTGATGGCGATAGTTGAGCCAGGAGGTAGAGCGTGGAGCCAAGCCAGCCTACCGAAGGAGGCAAGCGATACCATTCTCGAAGGTTTGCTACATAGGTTTGTGAGAGAGTAGCCCTTCTTTGTAACTGTTGTAGATTGTGTGGAGGTGCACGGTGCACATCTGATTGTATTTGTGAACGTGGAGGGGTTTCTTCCGTGCCCCCTTCTTTAATATATGATACACACACTGCATGTTAGAGAAAAAAAATATTTCTTCATTTTTCTTCGGTTTTACTGTGTTTTTTCTTCTGGTTTTCATTGTTTTTTTATTTCTTTTTTTTCTTTTTTTGTTTATACATGTTTTCCTCATTTTAAAAATGATATATATTTTATGTCTTTTTTTCATATACACCCGTCCCAAAATAAGTGACTAAAAATGACTCAATTTTGTACTAAAGTAGTACAAAATTGAGTCATTTTATATACAGTAGGAACATTTTTTATACACAAGTTTAACATTTTTTAAATACATGTTTAACATATTTCAAATATATTATTAACTTTTATGACTATCATTTTCCATACATACTGTATATTTTCTGCATACATTAGGAATATCTTTTTATACATGTTTAATATTTTTAAAATATATGATATACATTTTCTGTATATATAGACCTCCTATATAGCAAAACTACGCACCGGAAACCAGTGAAGTGCGCACCATCTGCTCCCTCGAGCACCCTCATGGGCCGGCCAGTGCGGGAAGAAAAACAACTTGGTCTTTTCTCTTCTTTTTTTGTTTTTTTCTGTTTAAATATTTTGTCTTTAAAGATAATTCAGGGTTTAGCAAAAAATATAAATTGTGAAAAAAACATTTGTGAATTAAAAAAAAGGAAATGATAAACGCTCACGGATTCAAAAAAATCATTATTTCAAAAAGCAATTTGTCTATTCAAGAAATGTTCACAATTTCTAAAATGTTGACTAACTTTTAAAAATGTTTCTTATATTTTATAAAATGCTCAAAATATGTTCATGAATTTTAAAAATACGCCAAATTTCAAAAAATGTTCACAAAAGTCAAAAAAATGATGGCAGATTCAAAAATATGCACGAGCTCAATAAATGTTCATCAAAAACTAAAATGTCTCTGAATTTGCAAAATTGTTCCAAAATTTCGATGAATGTTCATAAAATTCAAAAAAAATACTTGCCCGTTCATAAAATTGTTTACGAGTTAAAAAAACATATAGGTAATTTTTAAAAATATTCAAATTTCAAAAAATGATCATGAAGTTGTAAAACATGTTCATGAATTTAAAAATAGTCATGATTTTCTCCCACAAAAAAATAGTCATGATTTCAAAAACTGTTCATAAATTCTATAAATATTCTAAAATTTTAAAAATGTTTACAATTTGAAAAATAAAAGGAAAATAAATAAAATAAAAACGGAATAGAAAACGGAAAAACGAAAAAATAAATTGAGAACAAAAGTGAAAACAGAAAGAGAAAAAACCTGCTCAGGGAAAGTTCTTGTACCTTCCTAAAATCGGTGGAGACGATATCCGGAATTGGGCCGGCCCATACAAATACCAGCGCGTGAAATTTTGGAAGAAACTCACACAGAGACTCACGAAACGATGTCTATTGGGCCGGTCAATTTGTCGGTAGGACAGCTACTATGAGGTTCCAGTTTTGGTTATTGGAATTGTTCCTCCCTGGTTTGGGTACCTTCTAGAAAATTTTGGACAGGTTAATATATTCAAAAAAACTCAAACTTTTCTAGAAATGTTTTCTTTTAATGTTAGGGAATTTTAAATTTTGTTTGACATTTTTCAAAAGTGCAAAAAAATAAAAACAGTATTTGGTATTTTAGAAAATATTCATTTTTTTCAAACAATTGATAATTTTACAAACATGCGTTTCAAAAAGTGTTAGCTTTTCATTCAAAAATATATTTGCAGTGTGCAAAAAATATTT
Organism: Elymus sibiricus; assembly: GCA_039707655.1. Classification (NCBI taxonomy): domain Eukaryota; kingdom Viridiplantae; phylum Streptophyta; class Magnoliopsida; order Poales; family Poaceae; genus Elymus; species Elymus sibiricus. Next base: position 312,437,647 of record CM077667.1, on the reverse strand, counting down.
GTGTTTTTTAATGTTTAAAACCTTCCAGGACTATTTGTGTATCTAAAAAATGCCTTTTCAAAAAATATTCTTGTGTCAAAAAACTATCACAGACATTTTTTGAAAATGTTTTAAAAGAATAATCACTTTACAAAATAATGTTTTTGTATTTTTTGAAAACTCGAAACGAAAAAAACAAATCAGCTGCTATATTATTGACTTAGCCAGGTGATCGCTACATGGGCCGACCCAATCGAAGGCCGCCCTGTGCGTCTGCCCGCCTATTTTTGTCAAGGGGTTTCCGTCTATCTGTAGGTCGAATAACAACGAAGACGTCAAGATCAAGGGAGCTCCTAATCGAAGCATAAGGCGCCAAAACAATACTATAGCGCTCGTAGCTCGTTCATGGGCCATGACCCAATAGTGGAGCTCACTCGAACGCTCGTTTCTCCGCCCACGCTTGGTTTTCGGTTTCTTTTGCTTCTGCTTTGTTATCTGAAAAATAGGGTATTATTGTTTTTGTTAACTTTGAAAAAATGTTGAAATAAAAAAATGTTCATGGATTTAAAAACAGTTCACGAATTTTAAAAGGTGAAAGAATGTCAGTGAGTTCTTTTAAAAGTTCACGAATTTGAAAAAAGTTACAAATTAAAAAATCTTCATGATAGTTAAAATATAAAGAAACAAACAAGGGGAAAAGGAAATAAAACCCAACACAAACTTAGGAAAAAGTTAGATTAAAAGAAAAAATAAACTAACATACACGAAGTTTCCCAAAACCGAACGAGGATAGAAGCTAATGGGCCGCACTACTAGGGAAAACCTTATACACAGAACCTTAGCAGTAGCGCTGGATAAAAAGAGACGCTACTGCTACATAGCCGTAGCACGCGTCCAGAACAGGCGCTACTGCTAACTACTTAGCAGTAGCGTGTCAGCAAAAAAAAGCGCTACTACTAATATTGCCCCACCGTTGCCGCCAGGCTAGTTTTAGTAGTAGCGCGCCCAGGGTAAACGCGCTACTGCTAACAGAATAGTAGTAGCGCGTTTTTGGGGTAGGGCGCTACGGCTAAGTTTGAACCTGCCCACATGCCGGGCCCCACTTAGCAGTAGCGCCTCTCCCAGGAGCGCGCTATAGCTATGTCAGGTAGCAGTAGCGCGTTTTCTAAAAACGCGCTATAGCTATTTCGGGTAGCAGTAGCGCGTTTCCGCAAAACTCGCTATAGCTACTGTAGCTATAGCGCGTTTTATAGAAACGCGCTGCTGCTATCTTGACATAACCCCTGCGCGGGCTTCCTCCTCCACTTCTTTCCTCCATCCCATTCCCCATTCGACCCCTCTCCTCCGACGCCGCCGTCGCCCTCCGTCGCCTGTCCGTGCCCCGTCCGTCGCCGCCCGCGCGCCCTCCGTCGCCGCCCGCTCCTCCACCCGCGCCCGTCTCCCCCGAGCTCCACCTCGCCGCCGGCATGTCCCCCGAGCTCCACCTCGCCGCCGACGTCTCCCCTAGCCCCTTGTAAGTCCTCTGCCCCTCCTTCTCTCTCTGTCTCTCTGCCTAAGGGTTCTAGGGTTCATGTAGTTAGGTTTTGTAGTTAGGTTCTAGGGTTCTAGGGTTCATGAAATAGCTAGGTTTAATTTACAATTGAAAAACAGTAGGTGAATTAGGTTGGTGTTAGGAAATGATGTTGTGAATTAAAAATTCAGAAAATTGTGAATTCAAATTTCAGAAAATGTGTTGATGAAATAGCTAGTATGATCCCTATAGTTAATTAGTTGGTATGAACCCTAGTTAAAAAAACAGAATTAGTATGGGTTAAATGAATTCTAGGTATTTTAGGGGTTTTAGGTGTAGTTGACAGAATTCTAAGTATTTAATTTTTTTAGTTAAAGCAATTGTTGCTATTTAAATATAAAATAGAATTGATTAACCCTACATGAATTAGTATGAATCCTAGGACAGATTAGGTAGTATGAACCTAGTTAATTAGTATGAAATTAACTAGGTTTTCAAATTAGGACAGAAATTTAGCTAGGTTTCAAATTAGGACAGAAATTTAGGTAGGCTGAATTTAGTTTCAAATATTGTGAAGAAAAAGGACTTATTGCATTTTCTTCAAGTTCTATATTTTTCTTGTTGTTATATGCAAATTTGAAGTGGACATCTGATATGTGGACATGTGATTTGGACATGTGATGTTTGGAATTTGGACATGTGATATTTTGGACATGTGATGTTAGGAAAGTGATGGTTATGTGCAGGGTAAATGATCCGAGTGGCCTATGTTTCGCCGGAATGTTGACTCATTTCCGTTCCGATGAATTTCAGGCGCTCGATATGTCCACTTTTTAGCAAAGGTCATGCCGAAATTTCCCGTGAATTTTGGCATGACTTGTGCTAGAAAGTAGGCATATCGAGTGCCGGGATTTGCTGGGAAACGGCATTCCGGCAAACCATAGACCTTTTTTATGTCTTATTTTAATAATGGGCATGCCACGTGGCGTTCCGTCCGTTTGCTTTAAATGAGTAAAAAAATGTTCCGGAAAACTGGGTCAAAAATGAGTCAAAATGTGTTTTGGACATGTTTTTTATGTGAAAAAAATAAATTGTTCGCTTATTTGTAAGAAGATAACTAGAAAGTAAAACATTAAACGATAAGAAAATGTTCTCATAGGTATTTGTTTTCGACGTCGACGATGCCCGGCCCGCATCCTCGTCGTCGAGTCGACGACGACATCCTTGAGAGGCGTAATGTCCGGGACTGGGCTCCGCCGGGCTGGCACTGGGAGGTGCTACCTTCCCGGGCTCGGAGCTTGGTGAGGAATTCGGGTCCCGTCGTCGACCCGGAGCTTCTTTGGTGGCGGTCGCGTGGGCCATTTTCGGTGCAGAGGGAGTGGGCCCCCGCGGAGGTGGTACGTCGCCGTGTCAGGGAGGAGGACGAGCACATCCGTCGCTACATGGCGGCGTTGGACGCCAAGTTCTCCAATACCTGGCAAGTTCTTCAGGGATCTCACCCGAGTTATGATCCGGTGATGGTTCCTTATCTTTGGGTGTCCACCGCCAGCGACTCAGAAACCGCTAGTGAACCGAGTTCACCGTCCTCCACTTTGGATTCTAGGATATTCGATCTGTATTAGTGATCTTATATGATAATATTCGAGATGTATATTAGTTAATATTTGATGATGCATTAACTGGATTATTCGAGATGATGTATTAGTGATATTATATTCAAGTTCATTATAAATGTATTAGTGATATTATATCGGTATAATGTGTGTGTGACTTTCGGTCTGTCGTTGCTCCTTGTGGGACTTTCATGTGTGTTCTTGATGGAGGAATCCCGACTGTTGTCGTGGGGGGCGCTTCCTCCTCTTCTCTTCTTGTGATATATACCTCGGTGTAATGCGCAAGGAGAGGAGAGGAGGTGCGCCCATCACCGATGGTCGAACTATTAGTGTGAGAGAGTGTCCACCAACATATATACACCACCATATCAGTGTGAGAGAGTGCGCACCAACACACCATAAGATATGAGAGTTATTTAAGGAAAGCCTCGACGGACCGAAAGTCAACCGATATTGAATTAGGTCTATTTGGACATGTGTGTATGTTATTGTAGGGAACCCCTCCTAGTGCCTATGTTTTGCCGGAATGTTGATTTATTTCCGTTCCGGCAAATTTTAGGCGCTCAATATGTCTTACATTAGCAATGGTCATGCCGTAATTTTTGAATCATGAACACAGGAAATGTCGTCGTCTGATAACGACGATAGTATCCAAGCGTGTGAACTTTGCGGCGAAGATAAGGGTCTTTGCAACCAGCCTGGGCTGCGAGACGACAGGTTCTTCACCATCAAGCTTGACGAGACCTTCATTGTTTCTACGGTACGCAACGATGACAAGTGTTTTTTCGTAATTAAGCATGACTTCTGTTTCTTTGCTTCAACGTGTAATTTCTGTTTTATACAATTCGACTAGTTCATCCCCTGCCATGCAAGACGGTATGTCTTGGAGAGGCTCGGTTTCGAGGACCACGAGAGTATGGAGACGAGGAGAGCTAACCTGAGGACTAAACATGGTCACACATTTCTGGTCAAAGTAATGAATGCAGTTAATAACATAAAATTAGGGTGCTCAAATTGGGAAGCTCTTTGCAAGGCATATGGATTTCAGGAGGATATGGAAATAACCTTCGATCTTCGTCCTGAAGATCATATTGAAGGTAACATCGACATTTGGGTGGATGTCGATATGCTTCCTGTTTTACCTCCATGTGAGTTTATCAACCATGCATATTTGTCAAGTAATTTGCATTCTATATTTAAAAATAGTTGATGTTCATCCATACTAAATTTGTTAATTTATAATTTACAGCTTATTTCGTTTCTTCGAGTGAAACACAGAAATTAATTGACATGACACACTACACTTATGGATCACATCTAACTTGGGAGGAGAAGGATGGTCTTATCAACTTTGTTATTGATGTCCTAGTTGGTAGGGAGACCTTCCCGTATAATTTGGGAACTGGCCCAAATTATACATTTTAATGCCACTAGTTCATAGGTTGAGGGCGGATGACATTCGCCGAAATATCTTGGTGAGAGTTGCTAATTAAGTACACTACTATTGCGTAAATGGTGTTGATTACATTGCTAACTAGGCTACTATTATGTTCTTCAACAGAAACTGCCAAATGAAGTTGTGCCTCCGTTGATGCATGGCGAAGGTAATATGACTATTAAAAGCCCTAGGAGGCCCCAGTTCTCTTTTGCATACTCGACTGAGCGCAAACCACCAAGACGGCTCCAAATTGAAGCATGGGGAGAAATAAAGAAGGATCGCAAGCCACAAGTTGGAGACCGTTGGATCTCTTTGCTTCATCATGGAGACATAGGTGTTATTCTGTTTTATGTCATTTTACCTAGGAGGGAGGACTAGGTCCTATGAGAGAGAAGTTTTTCTGGTTTATATTAACTTGCATGATCGATTAGGATGATTACTATTATGATGTTTTTCTGTTTTATGAGATTTTAACTTGGTATGATTAAGATGATGATGAGTTGTTAGATGAGTAGGATGATGATGAGTTATATGACATATATTTGATTAAGGTGGATGGGTGCAAGTGATCATGTTGAATTAGAGGAAAATATGATGTTGCGATGTAGTTGCTGGCACAATAATTATTGATGTTGCATATTAATATGTGTAACCGTGTGTAAATACAACATAAATAAATATAAAAAAAAGGAATATGTGCGTTTAACAGTGGCGCGGGTTAGAGAAGCGCGCTACTGATAACTCGGTTAGCAGTAGCGCTGGGTAACCAGCGCTACTGCTAAAAATTAGCTGTAGCGCCGTAGCAGTAGCGCGGGCACCCGCGCTACTGATAGCTCAAAAACCGGCGCTACTGCTAGGGTTTTCTCATAACCGCCGCCTCATGTACTGCATGGTTCCGCTCTCACTCATAGTGATAGCTCTTCTCGTGTATATCATTGTTTAGATGGATGACGATGTAGTTGCAAGTATTCGAGACTTGTATCGCTATTTTCGAGATGATGACAAGAGACCACTTTGTGTTGGATGATGATTATGATGATGACATGATTTGATGAGACTATTTGTATGTGTATGCTATGATTACATTTGTATGTGTATGATATGCTAGAGATTATTGTATAAAGCCTGTACAAATACAAAATAAATATGCAGAAAAAAAAATCAGAAACTAATAAAACTAGCAGTAGCGAGGGGAGTAAAGTTAGCAGCAGCGCGCACTTAGCAGTAGCGCATCTTACTGTAGAGCGCTACAGCTATTAGCAGCAGCGCGTCCCGGTAAAGCACGCTACTGCTACCCATGTATAGCAGTAGCGCGGTTCAACACGCGCTACTGATACAAGTTAGCTGTAGCGCCTTATCAGTAGCGCGGGTGCCCGCGCTACTGATACACCTAAGACCCGCGCTACTGCTAGGCTTTTCCCTAGTAGTGCCGGTCCATGACAAAAGTAGCTTTGGGAGAGGCGTGGGCACTTTCTATCGATAATGTAGTATCGGGACCGGGGTTTTCAGTGTTATATCGTGTTACAAATTGTAGTGGATCTGAGAGAAGGAGAAGCCTGGGTTAAGGGGGAAACAAAGACATTGAATGTTGAGCAAGACAAAAAGAACTGGAAGATGCACGACCGCATCTCCTGGCACCTGGAGACATTAGACCGCTTCTCTACCAAATAGCTCTATCAAGCCATTCGACATCTCCTGGCCCAGAGCCCCTAGCCCTTGTCTAGGCAATTCGACTCCCGCTGAAGATTCAGATCTTCCTTTGGCAATGGATTCGTGGCCGGGTACCTTCAGGGGTGGAGGTACTCAAGAGAAATGGCCCTGGGGACGGGATCTGCCCGCTATGCAGGACGGAGGAGGACTCGAATGACATCTTCTTCACATGTGTGTCCGCTCAATTCCTTTGGAGCTGCTTGCGCGAGGTGGTCGGCAGTCATTGGTGCAACACCAATTTCCCGACCTATTCGAGGAACTCCAGGCCTCCATGATGTGTTCCCGCCACATTAGCTAGGTGGTTGGGTATTCGGGTTCTTGCGTGGACGTTGTGGATGGTCCGCAATCGGCTAGTGATTCAGCGTGCGCCTCTTCAATGTGCTACTGACGCGATTTTCAAAATGTGTAGCTATTTGCAGCTCTGGCGGCCGCTTAGTCGCCCGCGGGATCGGGATGCCATCGACATCTTCATTGCAGATCTTCGTGCGCTGGCCTTCCGCTCGGCTCCGCCGCTTCCCCCACCACCTACGGAGTCGAATTAGGCACTCGGTGCCGCTGTGGGAGGGCTTTTTGGGACGCCCCCTTGGACTTTGCTTCCTTTTCTTTCGTTTAGCGCTTGTTGAGTTGTGCCCTCAGCAGAACCCTGTTGTACTCTGTTTGTGTGCTACCTGTGTGTGTGATGTGAACTTATCTATTGTATATTTGTGGCTCTGGTGGTTTGCTTTATATATAAAGTGGGGCGAAGGCCTTTTTCATTTATACCAGAAGGATGATATCTTTGAAGTAGAAATTATCAAGCATGGAAGAGTAAAATGGAGAGCTTGTTGAAAGGATGTAGATACGTAGATGTCGCATAGAGGGGGGGGTGAATAGGTGATTTAAAAGCAATTACGGTTAAGGCTTGAACATATGCGGAATAAAACTAGCGTTTAATTTGTCAAGCACAAAATAAATATACTAGGCTCAACTATGTGCACCAACAACTTATGCTAAGCAAGATAAACAACTGTGTGATAGCAAGATATATAACTATGACTGTCACAAAGTAATTGCACAAGTAAAGGGCTTGGGTAAGAGATAACTGAGGCACACGGAGATGACGATGTACCCAGAAATCCACACCCTTGTGGATGCTAAACTCCGTTAGAGTGGTGTGGAGGCACAATGCTCCTCAAAGTGCCACTAGGGCCACCGTATTCTCATCACAACCTCACACAATGCAAGGTGTCGTGATTCCACTAAGGGACCCTTGAGGGCGGTCACCGAACCCGTAAAATTGGCGACCCTTGGGGGTGGTCATCGAACCCGTAGAATTGGCAACCCTTAGGGGCGGTCACCTGCTACTTGTGAGATGCGTTGGGTTTTCCCCCGAAGATGAAGGGTGGGGCAATATAGTAGCGATAAGTATTTCCTTCAGTGAGAACCAAAGTTATCAAACCAGTAGGACAATCACGACAACTTGTCTTTCAAGCGGTTCCTGCACACACAAAACCAAACACTTGCACCCAACGCTGGCAAGAGGGTTGTCAAGCCCCTTGAACTTGTTACTTGCAAGGATTACTTATGATAGTGGTAGATAGATAAATATAAAAGCAAAATAAAATAAAAGTAAATAAGTTGCAACAAGGTATTTTTGTGTTTCTAGCAATTATGATTAGGGCCAGTTCTTTTAGTAGCTTTTTCGGGCTTCTAGAATAAGCTGCCCCTACCCAGCTTATTCTAGAAGCCCAACTAAAAATATTTCTTTAGAAGCCTACTAGTGAAGTCTTAATTAGTAGGCTTCTAAAATAAATAAATTTGGTTGGGCTTCTAGAATAAGCTGGGTAGGGGCAGCTTATTTCAGCTTATTCTAAAAGCTAGCAAAAGAACTAGCCCTAAGTAGACTTGGGGCCATGGTGTTCACTAGAGGCTTCTCTCTCGAAAGTAGCATACGGTGAGTAGACAAATTACTGTTGGGCAATTGATAGAATAGCGCATAGTTATGATTATGTATTCATGACAATGATCATGTATATAGGCATCACGTCCGTAACAAGTAGACCAAAACGATTCTGCATCTACTACTATTACTCCACCAATCGACCGATATCCAGCATGCATCTATGGTATTAAGTCCATGACAAACAGAGTAATGCTTTAAGCAAGATGACACGATGTAGACAAAGTAAGCACAAGCAATATGTTCAAACCCCGTCGTGAGCACCGCAAGATTGAACCCACTACAATGCACTCCTCCCACTGAAGATAAATCAATATAGTTGGCCAAACCAAACCGATAGATCAGAGAGACTTACAAAGCTATAACAATTATGCATAATAGAATTCAGAGAATACTCAATTAAATTTCATGAATAATCTGATCATAAACCCACAATTCATCGGATCCGAACAAACACACTACAAAAGAAGATTACATCGGATAGATCAATGCGAGAATCGCGAAGAACTTTGTATTAAAGATCAAAGAGAGAGAAGAAGCCATCTAGCTATTAGCTATGGACCCGTAGGTCTATGGTGAACTACTCACACATCATCATGGAGGCAACAAGGTTGATGAAGATGGCCTACGTGATAGATTCCCCCTCCGGCAGAGTACCGGAAACAAGGCTTCAGATGGTATCGTGGAAGAATAGAGACTTGCGGCGGCGGAAAAATTGTTTCGACTGGCTCTCTGTTGGTTTTGGGGTAATTGAGAATATATAGAAGTGGAATTAGGTCAGGAGGTGCCACGAGGGGCCCACAAGCAATGGGGTCACGCCCCAGTGGCTTGTGGCAACCTCGTGGGTCTTCTGGCCTCCTCCCGAAGCTTCCTGGGTCTCTTCTGGTCCCAAAATAACTCCCGTAAATTTTTATCCAATTTGGACTCCGTTTGGTATTGATTTTCTAAAAAGTCCAAAAACAGCCAAAAAATAGAAACTGGCACTGGGCACTGAGTTAATAGGTTAGTCCCAAAAATGATATAAAAATAGCATATAATTGCATATAGAGTATCTTAGATTGATAATATAATAGCATGAAACAATCAAAAATTATAAATACGTCGGAGACGTATCATCACCGAACCCGTACAAACTGCTCGAGGCAATCTCCACAACTTAATTGGAGACCTCAAAAATTGCCCGGAGTTTTACATCACAATGATTGAGCTCCACGACACCACCAACCATCTAGGGCACCCCAGCACCCAATAGGCACAAGTTCTAGGGTGCCCAAACACACAAGGGTAATAAGCTTCTCAACTTTTCACTTCCACATATCACCATGGAGAACTCAACCTGATGCAACTAATGTAATGGCAAGAATACACGAAGTGGTCAAGCCCCTCACTCTGAAATCCCACAAGAGCAACGAAAGCTATGAAGGAATGTGAGAGGAAGAACAAGGAGAACACAAAATAACTCCAAGATCTAGATCCAAAGGGTTCCCCTCACTTAGAGGAGAGATGGATTGGTGAAAATATAGACCTAGATCTCCTCTCTCTTTTCCCTCACGGGGATGCAAGAATCATGGGGGAATAGAGAGAAAGCAAGCTCCAAAAGATCAACAATGGTGGGGGGAAACTTGCTCAAGAACCTTAAAGGGCATTGGAGAAGAAGACCCCCTTTTATAGGCCCCCACGAATCTGCCTGTTATGTGCAGAAAACACTGGAGCACAGGGCACCTCGCGGTACAACCGTCGATGGCACCGATAGTACTACTGAGATGAATTCAGCGGGGACTACCTGTACGCCACCGCCAAGTACCGCACCAGTACCCGAATGGTGGAAACCTACCAGCGATACTAGGCTGGTACTTGGTCCGGTACAACCGCTGGGTGCAGGCCTCGGTGGTGGTTAAGTCTGGAGCGGTAGAACCGCTCCAAGACAATCAATAGTACTGGTGCGCGAGTGCCATCCGGGACAACTGGTCCACCACTGCCTACTGCCTACTGCCGCCTACCCACCAGAACGGAGTCACCCGACTCCGGTGGTTGGGCCGGTGCTAGGCCCGATACAATCACCGCGTAGTCCACCTGTAGTGGCATGGCCCAGGCGATACAACCGCTTTGTCATGACCTGGGTGGGATACTACTGACCCGAGGTTTGCATCGGAAGCACCGGCAGGGCCGGTACAACTGCTTATACAAGCGGTACAACCAGACCAGGTATACTGGTAAGATCAAAACATCCATAACTTCTGCAAACAAACTTCGAAATCAGCAAAATCAAGCTTTTTGGATAGATGGCGACAAGCAATATCCAACAGCGATTGGATATATTGAGAACTAGCAGTGGAGAAGAAATACCAATAGGATAAGGAAGATAACCTTCCCCAAATATGAACCGGCAAAATCTCCAACACCGAAAACGCAAAGATGATGCATGTGGACTCCGTTTTCGATGAACTTGAGTTTGACAAAAAGAAGAACACAAACTCTAAAACCTCACATAGAGAAAAAGCCAAACAGGAAAACCCAAAAAGATGATGATGCCAAGAATGCAAAGGTTTGAGCTCTCGACTAACGATACGATCAAGCTACTCACTCGAGACCCCCCCCCCCCCCCTTAATAGTACGACTATCGATCCTATAACCCGGTCTCCCAACTAACACCATGAGACCGGTAAGATAGAAAACCTATCAAGGTATACCTTTTCCTCGTGCATAGTCCACTTGAGCTAGAAGATGACGATCTTAACCTCCTCAAGTTGGACCACCTTTCTTGATTTTCGTTGACTTGATGAAGACTAGTGAATTTCTCCCCCATACTCCGCTATGGGTGAGCCTCTTTTAGGCACATCTCACATGCCCATTATCATGAGAATGGGCAGCAAGCTTCAAGCATGTGATCTCTTCGTGATGCTCCACTTGAACCTGCACAACGCAATCTTGATGACGATCACCACTTGATGTCATCCTCCATGGGTCATATGAGATCTTCCTTTTGATGCACGCCCATGGAAACATACCTAACCTCTCAAAGAACCCTCACACAGACCATGTGTTGGTACACAAAGCGTAACGAACAGTGCTTACCATACCATGGAATCAATTGATCCCACTCGATACATCTTCTACGCTTTGTGTGTTGATCAACTTGAATGCATCTTTTTACTTAGTCTTGATCAACCTTGAATCTTATCTTTTCTCTTCATAAAGATGATGTCTTGAAGGTAAACATAAATGCTCACACAATCTTCTTCAAGACATGCTTGCAATAGGCTCAACTCTCACATGGCCAAGCTTTGGATACCTCCTTGAATTGCACCTTGGTCAACTCATAATTTCCTTCTTATGATCTTGAAACCAATATATGGTCTTCAAGCAATGCCTATGGACAAACCTAAGTATAACTCAAAGCAACATTAGTCCATAGGGATTGTTCTCAATTACCAAAAACAAACATGAGGGCACCATGCACTTTCACTTGTTATATGTCAAAGAATGCTGGAAGCTAGTGTTCTCCACTAAGATGCCAAAGGGCAATAGTGAAGATCAGTGGAAGGTATTTCAATGCCAAGCTTGTGGGTTTATTTAGCAATTGGTCGATGACAATGTTTTGAACCATATCATCGATGAGACACATGCACACACCTTATGGCAGAAATTGAAGGAGTTATTTGCCTGAAAAGAAGATACAAACAAGATGTTCTTGATCAAACAATTGATGTGTTTGAGGTATAAAGAGGGCAGCATCTAATTGCAGATCATGGGAATACATTCCAAGGCATTATAAATCAGCTTACTTCAATGGAAATTATATTTGATGATGAAATGAGAGCCTTGATGGTGCAAGATTACGTCAGTACCCTCAGTAGGGTACCTTGCGTGGCTGAAAGTCACAGATTTAAGTGATTTTGTTAGCTCATACTACTGCAGTTTCAACACAGAGTAGTTTCCGGAGACGAACATATTGAGTAGAAAAACAGTGTCCAATTGAGCTGAAATTTTAAGGGGATATCAGGAATTCGTGTGTCTACTTGTCGGCCGAATTCGTGTGTCTACTTGTCGACCAAATTTGATGCTCTTTATTTCAACATTTTAAGAGCAGTTTGCTAATGCCGACGGGGACAAAAGTTGTGTAAACTCGGGTTTGCTAAAATCTTGCCTCTTCTGGTGATCCACACATGACTTGAGACTCTTTCTGAAAGCAAGCAAGTGCGTACCAACTAGGCAGAAAATAAACCACGGAACCAACACGGAAGCAAGTGACCCATAACTAACTGAAATCAGTGTGAAAAAACTGCGCACATCCTATCAAAGTCTAAAACCGCGGGTACGTCCCTTTCATATATTTGATACTGGGTGCTGCCCCCCCCCCCCCCCCCCCCCCCCCCCCCTCTACTACATGAGGAGTAAATACAGCCTACTCTGCACCCAACAGAGAACAAAAATGTAAACATCATATATTTAGGAACGGATATAGTCAAATTGAACTACCAAATAGGCAAATACTCCAATGACGCACCGATACTTGTAGGTCGCCAGGACAACGTTCACACGAATTTGCGTGAGCAGTCATCAAATAATCCAGCCCGCAACAATCCAGAAGACACCCAAAGATTGATGATCGTGGTGTTAATTATAATAGGGCACAGTCGATGTGAGCCATTGAGTGTTGAACCAACAGCCAACAAAAACCTCCCTTCCCCGTCTCCAGTTACAATCTATCTCTGCCTCGACGTTGACCTGCCCTCAAGTTCCGGTGTCTATACTGCAGATCGTTTTGCAATCTTGCGAAAGTGCAGGAACTTCGACAAATATGCATTTTTGACGGGACGGTACTCTTCAGGTAACAGTTTTGACAAAAAAGATACATAGAGTAAGTTCACTATTCGTCTATTTCAGTTGCCTGGTTGCTCCCCCGTTTCTTTCTTTTTTTCCGGCCAAAAACAAAAAAGAAACAGGGAGATGCTGATTCTTGCTTTGCTAAGATGCCCACTAGGGTAACGATGGTGACACATCGATATGGAAATTAAAGGACTATGATGACTGAGTACTTTAGAAAATATCAAGCTAGTACTAGTACGTACTAGCTACTAGGCCAAGTCATGCATAGAGATACTGTCAATAACTACTAGTATCTCCGGTATTCTATCCACACTTGCTACATGGCCAACTCATGAAAACCATCAATCAGGCCGACAATACGAAGATGATAAATACTGAAACAACCGTCACCTAACAGACTTTATGAAACAATGGTAAGTAAGAATAGTTCAACACAAACAACGTGTGTGTGACTTTTAGTTTTCTCAAGGGAAATTAAAAAGCATAAAAGTTTGTTGTATGGTTAAATAACTAAAACAGGATACATAATTGGTCTTGTGCGAGAAGATTATGTATGCTAGCATTAGATATATAAATCGTGCAATTTAAAGCTGCAACACATATGCATCTTGGTTTTACTTGGAATGAAGACGAAGAACTTGTGTGAACCAGATAAGATCGTTGAAAGAAAGAAAAAGAACCTCATTGGAGGTCCTATGAGTGGGTATTTTTTTTATTTGACGGAAGACATTGCTATATTAGTAGTGACCACTGTCTACTTAGTTAGTATTGTCTCACAATCAATTATTAGTTTAATAGTACTAATTTTGGATTATGCAAGTGTCGATCCATTCAATTCAATTTGGGAACACACAGTATAGTCTCCTTCTATGTATTATTTGTAAATAGTAACTGGAAGTATCATAGGTCCCCCTCTCCACTCACAATGTTCCATCAGTTGACATCATGCCAACCAACCCAATACCTTAACTATAGCAAAACAATGTGTACACTCTGGACACACATGACAAGTTTGTCTTCTCAGTCTAGTTTTCAATAGTTCAACTCAGCATCTAAGATAATAGTTCTATGTGCTAATACAAATCGTCATCTAGTTGAAAAGCAAAGCATTTGGAACTTAAAGCTACCTTACCACTCCCTGATAGTCTGATCTCTGCACCTCAATACCCAAAGCAGAGCTCCCTGGAAAGGAGAAAAATGGCTGCGGTGCTCTTCCTAGCCCTTCTTTCATGCCTCTCCTTCCACCTTTGCTCTTGTGCTTCCCCATGGCAGACCATGACCACTGGCTCATACATGACACCAGAAGACCGCGACAAAATCTTTCTCGTATCACCAGACACCACCTTCTCTTGCGGCTTCCATCGAATTGGGACAAATGCTTTCACCTTCTCCATCTGGTACACCACCGTGAAAACGGTTGTCTGGACGGCAAATCCCTACTCCGCGGCGAATGGCTACTATTCCCCGGTGAACCTTCATGGCTCCAGAATATCGCTGAACCAGGATGGAAACCTGGTCCTGGCAGACACCAATGGCTCCATGGTATGGGAAAGCAAGACATCTTCAGGCAAGCACACAATTGTTTCCCTCCTCGACACTGGCAACCTTGTGATCATTGATTCTAGCAATAAAATTGTATGGCAGAGCTTTGGTTCACCAACAGACACCTTGCTCCCATGGCAGAACCTCAAGAAAGATATGAGGTTAGTCTCTGATTACCATCACCTCTATTTTGACAACGACAATGTCTTGCGCCTATTGTATGATGGCCCAGATATTACAAGTATCTACTGGCCAAGTCCAGATTACAATGCACTGAAAAATGGACGCAATAGATATAACAGCACCAGGGTAGCATTTCTGGACGACAAGGGTAATTTTGTGTCAAGTGATGGGTATAAAATAGTGGCTTCAGATTCAGGTCCTGGGATCAAGAGGAGGATTACAATTGATCATGACGGCAATTTTAGAATGTACAGCTTGGATGCGTCAACAAGGAAATGGGTGGTTACAGGGCAGGCTGTAATACAGATGTGCTATGTGCATGGATTATGCGGCAAGAATGGGCTTTGCGACTACTCAGAAGGCCTTAAATGTAGATGTCCCCCAGAATATGTGATGGTTGATCCAACAGACTGGAACAAGGGATGCAAACCAACATTCACAATTGGCAGAAATCAACCACATGAGAACTTTACATTTGTTAAGCAACCTCATGCAGACTTCTATGGCTTTGATCTAGGTTCTAATCAATCCATCTCATTTGAAGCATGTTGGAACATTTGCCTCAACAGCAGCTCATGTATATCTTTCACATACAAAGGTGGGGATGGTTGGTGTTATACTAAAGACATACTCTACAACGGCCAGGTGTACCCGTATTTCCCAGGAGACAACTACATGAAAGTACCAAAGAGTTTCAATGGTTCAACATCCTCAGTCTCCAAACAAGAAAGCTTAACCTGCAGACCCAGTGGTTCAGAGATTATGATAGGATCAACAAACATGTATGGAATTAAGAAGGACAACATAAAATGGATATACTTGTATGTCTTTGGTGCAATACTGGGAGTTCTAGAGTTTCTTGTTATTGTGACAGGATGGTGGCTTTTTTTCAGAAAGAGTAACATGCCCAAATCAATGGAGGATGGATACAAGATGATAACAAACCAGTTCAGGCGGTTCACATACAGAGAATTGAGGGAAGCAACTGGAAAGTTCAAAGAAGAGATTGGGAGAGGGGGTGCTGGAATTGTTTACAGAGGAGTACTTGAAGATAAGAAAATAGTGGCTGTAAAGAAACTTACAAATGTCGAACAGGGAGAAGAGGAATTCTGGGCAGAAGTGACTCTAATTGGAAGGATCAATCACATAAATTTGGTCAGGATGGTGGGATTTTGCTCAGAAGGGAAAAACAGATTATTAGTATATGAGTATGTGGAGAATGAGTCACTGGACAAGTACCTCTTTGGCGAGAGAAGTACTGAAAGTCTGCTCGGTTGGGACCAAAGGTACAAGATCGCTGTGGGTGCAGCAAGGGGTCTTGCTTATCTTCATCATGAATGCCTTGAGTGGATCGTCCATTGTGACGTGAAGCCAGAAAACATACTCCTAACTCGAGATTTCGATGCCAAAATAGCAGACTTCGGGCTAGCCAAGCTTGCAAAGCGAGACAGCGCTAGCTTCAATTTCACCCATATGAGAGGCACAATGGGCTACATGGCACCAGAATGGGCATTGAATACGCCGATCAATGCGAAGGTCGACGTTTACAGCTACGGAGTTGTGCTTCTGGAGATTGTGACTGGAGCTAGGGTTTCAAGTGGCATAATGGTCGACGGAAGACAAGTGGAGTTTGCAGACTTTATCCAGGAGGCCAAACAGATTCTGGCTACCGAGAGGATCACTGATCTAGTGGATGTCAGATTGAAGGGGAATTTCGATCTAGAGCAGTCAACTGCAATAGTGAGAATAGCTGTTGCATGCCTTGGAGGTAGATGCGAGAGGCCGACAATGGACGAGATCCTGAAGGCTCTTATGCAATATGACGATGAAGACGACCATCCTGCCTATTCGTATTGATATGCAATTGATGTAAATATTTGAGCTATGCATACTGTTTGTTAACTCTGTTGACGTTACAAGCCAATAGGCGTAAGTGGATAAGATGAAAAAAGTGAAGTGCGTGTGCATTTGCAGGAACCTATTGTAAAAATGTAGCAGGCTTTTGTGTTTCAAATGCAACAAATAAACAGTATGATGGATTGATATCTCCTTGCATAACGGCACCGAGTGTTCTCTTAACAACAATGCTTTCTTTTTATCAACAAATTTGGTCAAACTACACAGAAGGGGGCAACTCAGTTACTGCATCTCTGTAAACGCTATCAACATTGTAACGTAGGTGGTTTATTTTTGCACAAACTACATGATTTTTTTTTGTCACCACTATGGTGATATCTTCCCATCCTCGCCAGGTCAACTAGTCAAGGGCAATAATGCTACTGCCAGGCACTAACATGTGAATTGATCCATTTCTGCAAACAGACACGAAACTATAATAAGTTTGCTCAAGAGCGGCTAAAAGTATTTTAAGATATGCATAGACTTGGACCCTAACTAGGCACGAGTACAGCAGTTAAGCATCTACGTACATGGTTGGCATTGGAATGTTACATATACTTGGCAACACTACCTGCGAAATGGATGGAATGCTCTGCTCGATGACAGGGTCGATCGAGTTCTCAAGCGCTAGTATGTGGTCGGCGTTTCGCCGAAGCCGAATAAGGCAGAGGGAAATGGCCTATGAGGCCGCCGGCAACCGCGGAGGGGAGGGCGCGGAGGAGCGGCAGCGCCCGCTGCGGCAAGGGGCTCCAGCCTGGGTCTGGCGGCTAGAGAGACACTCTCGCATCAGGCATAGGCGCATTCAGTGGGCCACTAGTATCTCTGAAAAGAAAATTTCTGAAAAACATAATAAGGCCCATTCAGGAGATTTTTCGTTTTTGTTGACATCAAATTCGGGCCCTCGACCGGTCACACCTTAAATTTTCTTTTTCACAAACGGATACTTTAATTAGACCGCTTCTCTTCCGAAGCGGATTTGGTGAACATGGGTGCGCGCGCACCCTTTATGAAAAATAAATTAAAAAAATGCTAGAAAAAAATCAAAAACATCTGAATTTATTTTTGTAATATACATAGTCAACCAATATACTCGCGTATGAAGTTTCACGAAGAAATCACATCCGTGGTAATCTGGGCAAAAATGACAAAATTGAAGCTATATTAAAAAACACTGTTTGATGAATAGTATGGTCACAATTGTATTTTCTTCACTAAAAATACCATGGGTGTCAATACATCATGAAACTTTCCACGCGAGTAGAATAGTCGACTAAGTTTCTGACTGCGAAATTTCAGATTTTTTTAAATTTTTCTAGTATTTTTTATGAATTTACTATTCAAGTGGGTGCGCGCGCACCCATGTGCATCTTTGTATTTTCGGCTTCTCTTCTCTCTATTCTTGTCTCTCTATACTTTAATTAGACCCCATGAGTCGGACAAAAACCACAAAAGAACAATAGAAAATTTTGGCGCAAAGAAGTCAGAACCCCTCGTGCTGTCGTGCAAGAACCAAACTCGATTAGAAACTTCGCTGGCATATTCATGATGATTCACCACGCAAGTAAGATAGTACAGACCCACACTCATGGCACGAGACGAGATGCCTGCCCACGTTATTAGGTGAGAGAGACTCCTTTATTTAGGAAACTAGGCCAGACACGGAGGTAGCGTTTGTTGTGCCGTTCCCACGAGCCAGCCAAAACTAGCTCCAAACACGGGTACCAACCGCAGAAGACGCGATCCGGATTTATAAGAGAAATTAGAGGGGAAATCCAACCATAGAATATCTGGTTGAAATAACAAACCGATGCACGGTAGCCATCGGAGATGACGACCACACGGGGACATGTGTATGAACAGATGACACTGACCCAACCGCTGTGTAGAAAACAGTCAGTCGTGGAGCTTGAAGACTAAAATAAAGACCACAGTTATTGAGCAGCACTGTAATAATCGCAAACCATTCGCACGAGAGGGAGCATGCCTGAGTCGGTGGTCACCTAGAAACAGCACATGGTCGATATTCATGCGTTCGTGATACCCATGTGGACCACATATGAAAGCGATATTTGGTGTAAATTTCTTGCCTGCCCCCTTCTATTTTTCTTGGGCAAAGTAGCCAGCCCTGCGTTCAGTAGACCGTGGCAACATGCAGCGAATCCAGCGAACAAGGATGGGAGAGGATCACAGCACAGCACAGCACTGAAACTACGTGTCTCAAAAACACGCAGGGAAGAGACACGCGTGCCAACCAAAAAAATAGACAAGACTCGCCGCTGCCGCCGGCGCCGCCGCACCCAGATTGCTGCTCTTCCGCCGTGACGACAGCCGCTGGAGATGAAGCAAAGGGCCAGCGCAACTCTCAGCCTCCGGTCTTCCTATCTTGTCCAGATCAGGCCAGTGGTTTTGTGGGTCAGAAAAAGTTACTCTATCGGGATCACAAACTGAAAGCAGTACACGTAGATTCCTAGACGAGCAGACGCACAGCAGTGCAAAGCTTTGCCAGGCTCACCTCCAGCGGTCATAAACAAATGGATAGTAGTTCAGTACACAAAACTGGTGATGAGATGGACAGGAACCCCACTGAAAGAGCCCCGCAAAGGCTGCATAAGGAGCCTACTCCCCTCCCTGTCATCGCCTCCAACAACCAGAAAAGATGCCTAGGCTCTTCGTCTATCCAGCCCTTCTTCTCTCCTTGCTCTCCACTCTGCCGTGCTCGCGTGCGTCGCCATGGCAGAGCACAGTAAGCACAGGCACATCTCTGCAAGTAGATCGTGAGAAAGTCCTGCTCGTCTCACCAGACACAACCTTCTCTTGCGGCTTCTACCCGTCTGGGAACGGCACCAACGCCTTCTACTTCTCCATCTGGTTCACACATGCCACCGACAAGACCGTCGTCTGGACAGCAAATCCTAGCTCTCCGGTGAACGGCCAGGGCTCCAGGATATCCCTGAACCGTGAGGGCAACCTGGTCCTCACCGACGTCAATGACACCACAGCATGGGAGAGCAAGACAGGGTGGGGCAAGCACACAACAGTGGCTCTCCTCGACACCGGAAACCTCGTGATCGACAACTCGGCTGGCAAGACCGTATGGCAGAGCTTCGATTTTCCCACCAACACCTTGCTTCCGTCGCAGCATCTGACGAGAGCAAACAGGTTGGTCACCCAGTCCGATAGCTACCATGTCCTCTATTTTGACAATGACAACGTCCTACGCCTCCTGTACAATGGACCGGACATCACAAGCATATACTGGCCAAGCCCTGATTACAATGCACTGGAGAACGGCCGGACCAGGTTCAACAGCAGCAAGATAGCGGTCCTGGACCACGAGGGCAAGTTCTTGTCAAGCGATGGATTCAAGATGATAGCCTCGGATTCGGGTTTGGGGATCCAGAGAAGGATCACCATCGACTACGATGGGAACTTCAGAATGTACAGTTTGAATGCATCAAGTGGCAACTGGATTATCACAGGGGAGGGTGTACAGCAGATGTGTTATGTGCATGGATTGTGTGGAAAGAATGGAATTTGTGAGTACTCACCAGCAGGCCGTCCCAGATGCACTTGTCCTCCAGGATATAAGATGGTTGATCCGGAGAATTGGGACAAAGGCTGCAAGCCAACATTCACCATTGAATGCGGGCGACCACAGGAGGATTTTAAATTCGTCAAGGTTCCTCATGGCGACTTCTATGGCTTTGATCTAACTTCCAATAAGTCAATCTCCCTCGAAGAATGCACGCAGATATGCTTGGAGAGCTGCCTGTGCATATCTTTCACATACAAAGGTGGAGCTGGTTTATGTTACACTAAAAATCTGCTCTACAACGGCCAGGTCTATCCATACTTCCCGGGAGACAACTACTTCAAACTTCCTAAGAGTGTCAGTTCAACATCTCCAGCCCCCAATCATCCTGGTATTACCTGCAGTCCGGAGAGATCCAAGGTTATGCTGGTGCCTGCAGATGCATACAGCAAAAACTCTGATAACATAAGCTGGGCATACTTCTACATCTTTGCTGCTATATTAGGGGCAGTTGAATTGCTTTTTATCATGACAGGATGGTACGTCCTTTTCAAAATGCATAACATACCCAAGTCCATGGAGGAAGGTTATAAGATGATAACAAGCCAGTTCAGGAGGTTTACGTACCGTGAGTTGGTTGAAGCAACAGGAAAGTTCAAAGAAGAGCTAGGGAAGGGTGGCAATGGAGTAGTTTACAGAGGAATACTAGGAGACAAGAAGGTTGTGGCAGTAAAGAGGCTTACAGATGTTAGAAAAGGTGAAGAGGAATTTTGGGCAGAAGTAACTCTCATTGGGAGGATCAACCACATGAATTTGGTACGAATGTACGGGTTTTGCTCAGAAGGCCAACACAGGTTATTAGTCTACGAGTTTGTGGAGAATGAGTCATTGGACAGATACCTTTTTGATGGCAGAGGCACTGAAAGACTGCTCTCATGGGGTCAACGGTTCAAGATTGCCTTGGGGACAGCAAGAGGCCTTGCTTACCTGCATCACGAATGTCTCGAATGGATTGTCCATTGTGATGTAAAGCCAGAAAACATACTTCTGACACGAGAATTTGAAGCCAAGATAGCAGACTTTGGACTATCCAAGCTCTCTGAGAGAGATAGTTCTAGCTTAAATTTTACTCAAATGAGAGGCACAACAGGCTATATGGCACCAGAATGGGTGATGAATTTGCCAATCGATGCAAAGGTAGATGTGTACAGCTTCGGAGTTGTGCTTCTAGAGATTGTCACTGGGAGTAGGGTTTCCAGCGGGGTGACAGCAGGCGAAGATGAGATGGACTTGATGCAAATTCCCAGTGGGGCAACAGAAGGCGGAGAAGAGATGGGGTTCATGCAATTTGTTCAGGCGGTGAAACAGATGCTCGCAAATGGGGCTGACCTGGATATAGTGGATGCTAGACTGAAAGGGCATTTCAATCACGAGCAAGCAACAGTTATGGTGAAGATAGCTATTTCATGCCTTGATGAAAGAAGCAAGAGGCCAACAATGGATCAAATTGCCAGAAATCTCATGGAATGCGATGATGAAGATTATCATCCTGCATACTTTTGATGGCATTTTACCAGAAGCATGAAAGCAAGGCATCAGAAGAGAAACAACAACAAGAATACAACTATGCCATTTTCTATACTTGTGTATGCCTTATGACATGAATTGGAAAGATTAGATTCATTCTGCAGATTTTCTGCCTTGCCTTATTCAAACTGTGGTAGGTATCCTCACAGGCTGCAAGGCTGGTTGGGGGAGTTAGGTGCAGCGCAGTATTTTCTTTTATGTGTGCACGACGTTTTTACTCATCATGTTATTATAACTGTTTTGACAATAGGTCGGTTCAAATTGGATCAATGAGTTTGATAATGCGTTGCGTTATTCAAATTGTGTCTGGTATAAATTACTTGTAATGATAAAAGAATTAAAGGTCGGTTGAATGAGTATGGCGAGTAGTGGTTTCTAGATATGGATCTGCACTAGAGCAGCGGATTATGTTCTTCCATACTGGTTGCTTTTTCTTTACAGCTTCATTAGCCATTAGCCAGGGAACATGATGTAAGTCTTACACACCAAGCCAAGATTAGCAGATGTTGTCTAGCACTAGCGGACCGCCAGGTTTATACAAACTGACTTACCCCCTGTACCCACCCTGCACTCTATAGATAACACTATGCGGTATAGGCTGTTGTCATTTTGTGGCACATAATAAGCCCTGTCGGTACTATGCAGTATAGGCTACCAGAGATGGGGTAAAGGGATGTCATGAAGCTATGTGTGAGAATGTTGTAATGTGAGACCTAAGTTATTCAATTATGTGCCAATTTCGGATATTTTGGTCCTTTGAACATATGAAGTGCCCATGATGGTCTAAGGCTTCCAAAAAAAATGACCAAAAAATGAAAGAGCCCAGAAATTAATAAAAATTCTAAAAAATGAACGATACCCTTATCTTCAATCTGGGAAAATTTCAAGAAGTTTTGCCAAATAGAAAAAAAACACTGGAAGCAAAATTCAAATTCAGGAGCATTTTGGGTCGTTTCCAGAAAATTTTCAAAAGAATCTCATAAATCCACACTACCCTTATAATCAATATGGGAAAGTTTCAAGAAGTTTTGCCGAACAGGAAAAAAAATACAAGCAAAATTAAAATTCAGGAGCATTTTGGGTCAAATTTTTGGCCAAAAAAATATTTTCCAGAAAAACTCCAAAAAATTCTGAAAAATCCACACTACCCTTATATTCAATCTGGGAAAGTTACAACAAGTTCTGCCGAACAGAAAAAAAAACTAGAAGCAAATTCAAATTCAGGAGCATGGGTGACATGGCCGCTGACTGGGCTATTGGCCAGTGAAAAACAGATAAAAACCAGCTAGAGCAACTCCGACGGGCAGACCCAAACGGACGCCCGCTTTGTTCGCTTTTTGTCTGTTTGGGTCGACGGAGCGGATGCCCGTGTCCATTTTTTGATTTGGGCCGAACCAAATTGAAACTTAATACTAATTAAACATTAAAACGGCGGTCAACCGCCCGCCAAAGTCCACATTTACATTAATTAAACATAAAAAAACTAAAAAAGGGCGCTGCCCTAGGAATCCCCACGGTGCCCTAGGCGTCCTAGCCGTTCGAGCCAGGACCAATGAGGTCCACCAGCTCCGGCGTCGGGCCTATGCCGACGGCCATCTTGCCCTTGCCGCTGCGGCTGAAGATGCCCATGGCGCTCGCTCGCTAGGGTTTCTGTCGCGGGCGAGGGAGCAACCACTGGATGTGGACGGGAGTGGAAGTGGATGAGCCCCCCCCCCCCGCCCCCCACACACACACGCGCGTGGATTACAAAAGGACGCCTCCCGTAGCTTCCACTCGCTGAAGCGTGGACCCTCGGTAGGTGGCCGCCATAAATAAGACCGCGTGGGGCGGCTGGCCGCCTGACGAGTGGGGACGCGGGGGACACCAAAGGAGCGTGCATGGCGTCCGTTTCGTGTCCGCGCCGACACAAACGCGGCCAAATTTGGGCCTGAAATGTGTCGGCGCGGACGTCCCGCGGACACAAATTAGGTTTGGGTCGGCGCGTTTGGCCGACGCTTTTGTCCATTTTGACCCAACGGGCACGGGCGGACGATTTGGGTCAGCCTGTTGGAGTTGCTCTTAAGGGTTGTTTTCTTGTCCGGTTTTGGAAGCTCGAGATTGTAAAATAGACAATTTCACGGTTCAGGGTTGTATATTAGACTTTGATGATAGTTCGAGGTTGTAATATGGACATCTCTCTAAACCACATCTCTCTAAACCATCTAGCCACATACCAGTGTATCTGAGGAAGACAGCTTTCCAAAATTTGATATCAAAGACTGGGATCATAGGACGGCTCAAGGTGGTGGAGAGCAGACTTGAGCCTGCCGCTGCTTAGGGCATCTCCAACGCGGATCCTCAAACCTCCCGCAGGCGTCCGGACCGCCCTCCAACGGTGTCCCGCATCGGTCCGCGGACCAGTCCGGTGTACATTTTCCTGCAAAGCGGAAGCAAACCATGGGGGCTTTGCAGGAGTCCGAACACCAGCCACGTAGGACTCCGACACCCCCGACCCACCCAAAACTGAGGTGGAGCCCGCGCATTTGGAGTTGACCGCACTGTTTCCGCAGCAAAATCCCCCTTTCTCAACCCTCTCCTCTACCATCCCGCCACTCTCCACCCTAATTTCCGTCCTTTTTCGCCGCCGCCGCTGCATGGACCCATCCAAAAAGCTGTCGGGGACAGCGATGGTGGAGGATCCGCCGATCTCGACCGCCCGTAAGATCAACTCGATGACACGGCAAGACCACTGTCGTTCAAGAAGAAGGGAGGCGAGGGCGGTGGTCGTGGCGGCGGATGTGCAGGCGGCAGGCGTGGTGCCAGCGGCGAGCATGGCCTAGACGCGGGGCGCCTCCACCATCCATGCAGACGCCGTCATGGCCGAAGCAATACAAGCCTCCCTACTTCTACGCCGCCCGGCAGGCAGGCCCCAACATCCGCCACCCGACACGTGCCTTACTGCGTCGACGTCAACAAGGCGCCGCTCCTTTTTTCCAAGTCTGCATCGCCGTAGCTTAACTGGACGTGGATGTCGTCCGTGGAGCAGCTCAGTGCCCGCTCTCTGTTCGCCGGTATGTCTCAATCGAGCGAGCCTACGTACGACGATGCAGATAGGTAGATGTTTGAGATGATCCACGACGAAGGCGAAGGCTACTGCAAGGAAAGGTAGGTGGATGACGCGGAGTCCAACATCACTGTCCACGAACATCACTGTCCAACATCACTGTCCACGAACATCACTGTGATCAAGGGCTATGCATTTTAATTTCAAATTGGCCAGACCTGGGCGGATGTTTAGGCGTTGCGGTTGGATAGCCGGCTCCAACATCACTGTCCACGAACTGGTCCCACCGGACAACGGACGGATACGGTGTCCGATTTAGGGGTCGGCGTTGAAGATGCCCTTAAGGCGTAAGTGGCCAACTGCTCCTCATGAAAGAGCAATGACAGGCATGGAAGGACCCCCGTGTCACCCGCACACACTGCAGAAAATGGCGGCAGCAGTAACCACCACAGGGAACCGCCGGGTGATGCTCCACCAGACAGCTACTGCGATGCCCGGTGCCGCAACTATGGCAATTTAGCCACTGGGTCAAGGATTGTCGACAACCGCGAAGCGAGCAGTCGCATCTCATAACAGAGGACGATGATGGGCCAGCGCTACTAATGGTGCATGTTTGTGCACTGACAGAATAGAGCACACCGGCTTCAAGCCTCTGTGCGCCAAAGAAAAAGAGCACCTCTGCTCTTGGCGAAACCCGCCTCAAGGAACGACAGGCACAAGTCCACATCAACGGTCGGTTCCTCAATAGCGGCGCGATGAATCACATGATAGAGCGGTCAGATGTCTTCGGCGAACATGACCAGGAAGTCATGGGAACCATGCGCTTTGGCAATGGGTCGCTGGTCGACACCAATGGCCAAGCACGGTCATCTTCATCAGGAAATGTGCCTTTCACAGGCATCTACTTCACTCTACACCTTTCACGGGCATCTACTTCACCCTGTCGGTCAAGTTCTTCCAGACCTTCTGGAGCGCCATTAGGCATGAGGTGATAGCCCTCTTTGAGGAGTTCTATGTAGGCTCCATCGACCTCCACCACCTTAACTATGGGATCATCACTCTGATCCCCAAGGTCATCGGCGCTTGGGACATCCGCCAGTTCCGTCCTATCACGGTGATCAATGTGATCTTCCGCATCCTGGCAAAGGGGAACGCCAATAGGGTGACCCCATTGGCCGACCGCATTACCCACCCCGACCAGTCGGCATTCATCCAAGGCCGATACATCCTATATGGGGTTCTTGTATTCCACGAGGTCCTCCACGAGGTTCGAGCCAAGCACCTCAAGGCCGTCTTCTTGAAAATAGACTTCCACAAAGCCTATGACACGGTCAGCTGGTCCTTCCTTCGGGAAGTGTTGCTACGGAAAGGGTTCGACGACCGATGGGTCACCCGGGTCATGTTGTTTGTCTCGTCCGGGCGCACCATGGTTAACATCAATGGGGAGATTGGCCCCTACTTCCCCACCTTAGTGGGGTTAGGCAGGGCGACCCCTTCTCCCCTTTCCTGTTCAACATGGTGGTCGACGCATTGGCTACTATCCTCGGTAAGGCTAAAGCCGCGGGCCACATCCGCGGTGTCGTGCCTCACCTTGTGGAGGGGAATGGAGTGTCCCTCCTGCAGTACGCCGACGACACCATCATCATGGTCGAGGGCTCCGCGGCCGATATCACGAACCTGAAGTTCCTCCTGCTCTGCTTTCAGCAGATGTCGGGCCTTAAGATCAACTTCGACAAGAGCGAAGTGATGGTGATGGGATACTCCCCCTCTGAGAGTCAGAGTATCGTGATAGACTCAATTGTCAGCTGGGCTCCTTCCCCACCTCCTACTTGGGGATTCCCATAGTGACTCTTGTCTCTCCGTGGCGGACTTGAGACCTACGGTGCTCAAGCTCCAGCATCGTATCGAGCCTTGGCAAGGCACTCCAGCATCGTATCGAGCCTTGGCAAGGCAGGTGGCTCTCTAAGGCGGCTCGGACGATCCTCATCAACTCCTCCTTGTCCAGCCTGCTCCTGTTCATTATGAGCTCCTACAGCTTGCCCGAAACGCTCCATCATGATATCGGCACCATTCAGGTAGATTCTTCTGGGCCGGTGAAGGTGATAAACAGAAGTATCATATGGTTCGCTGGCCTGACATCTGCAAGCCGCGTGACCAGGGCGTCCTCGGGATCATGTCCTCCAAACGCATGAACATTGCCCTCTTGACACGCTGGTTGTGGCGGATCGCTAATGGGGAAGGTGGTCTCTGGCTCCGTATCATCCGAAGCAAATACCTACGTGGCCAGCCGCTTGCCTTCTGTCAGAGGTCTGGGGGCTCCCAGTTCTGGCAGTCCGTCATCCAGTTGCTCCCAGTCCTCCGCATCGGGACCTCCATCATGGTCGGATCCAGGACATCCACCCTGTTCTGGTTCGACCGATGGGCTGGGGAGGCCCCTTTCGCTGCCCGCTTTCCTGACCTGTTCACCATCGCTGTGGACCCTCGGATATCCGTCGAGGCAGCTCTTATTGACCTAGGGCGCTCGCGTTCCGGCGACCATTTGGGCCCCCAGACATCATCGCATGGCACGAGCTCCTTAAGACCATCGCCCTTCACAAGCCGGACTTAGACCAGATAGTCGATCACATCTCGTGGCATCTAGAGCCATCGGGCAAATTCTCCACGAAGTCTCTGTACCGGGCCATCGCTGCCACACCTGCACCGGAGCCCCTTGAGTTGATCTGGTCGATCAGGCTTCCCCTGAAGATCAGGATCTTCCTGTGGCAATGGATTCGCGGCCGTGTTCCGCCCGGCGTGGAGTTGTTTAAGCGGAATGGCTCGGGCAATGGGATTTGTCCCCTATGTGGGACAGCAGAAGACTGGAATCACATCTTCTTCTCGTGTGTGTCCACCCAGTTCCTCTGGAGTTGCCTCCGCGAGGCCATGGGTGGTCGTTGGTGTAACACCAACTTCCCAGACCTTTTCGCCGAGATCCAAACCTCCCCCCCCCCAACGGGACGCCACATTAGGTGGCTTACTATTGGGGTCCTTGCTTGGACGCTTTGGACGGTTCGGAATAAGCTTGTGATCCAGCGTGTGCCTCTTCGACGTGCTACTGACGCGGTGTTCAAAATGTGTGGCTACTTGCAGCTTTGGCGGCCGCTTAGCAGCCACCAGGACCAGGACACCATCAACACCATCACTGCTGATCTTCGGGCGATGGCCCTTCGCTTGAGCCGCCGCTCCCTCCGCCACCACCTGAGCCGGATTAGCCTCTTCGCTTGCGGTGCTCCCGCCTTTGTTTTTTATTTTTAGGGCTTGTTGAGTTGTGCCCTCAGCAGAACCCTCCCGTACTTTGTGTCGTGCTACCTTGTGTGTGTGTGTCTGAGTTTGGACTTGTGTTGAACCTTGGGGCTGTGGTGGTTTGCTTTATCTATAAGGCGGGGCGAAAGCCTTTTTCGGTAACAAGAGAGGTTGATGCACACTTGGGATGGCCAGGAGAAGCTTCTATCTGAAGGTCCAACGAGGGTGCAATGCCACACCGCGTCTCTGCTTGTCAGGATGACACCGCTTGGCGGTGACACGAACGGTGCGGCCACATCAGCTTCGATTCACTCCGATGGATGGCATGTCAATAGATGGTTCGAGGCCTGCCACCTCTGCGACACCTGCATCCTTACCAAACAGCCACGTTCGTATTTCCCGGCGAAGGTAAGGTTCAGAGCAGAGCGTGAGCATGCTCTGGATTTGGTCCATGGCAACCTCTCTGACCCAGTCCACCAGCAGGTCATGGCAACAGGCATTTCTTCCTTGTCTACGACCACAACCGCTTCAGTGGCTAGTGTTATTGGCAACAAAAAGAGCGAAACGCTTCTAGGAGGCTGTAGAACTCAGAAAGCACCAGCAAGTTCAGAGAGCTATGAACCGACTACGCCGGTCGAATTCAGCGACTTGTGCAGATCAAGGTGTGCAGAGGCATCACGCTGTGTCATACTCAACGCAGCAAAACGACGTCGTCGAGCAGCGGCAGAATCAAACCATCGTGGCAAGGGCATGCAGCCTACTCAAGCAAAGCAGCATGCCTACGAAGTTTTGGGGCGAGGCGGTCTCTACGGTCGACTTTCTGCTGACCTATGCGCTGACAAAAGCCCTCGACAAAAAGTCGCCATCCGAAGCTTGGCATGACAGGAAGCCGGTGATGAGCTTTCTTCGCACATTTAGTTGTCTGACTTTCATGAAGAAAGTGAAGCCATTCCAAGGCAAGCTTGGAGACTGCAGCAAACCCATCGTCTTCATCGGCTACAAATCGGGCTCGAAGACGTACAAGATGTTCGATCTTGTATCTTGTGTCACAACGTTGCACGCGCTGGCACACTGGCAAGTTCAGTTGAGATCTCGACGCAGGTGTCGATCACACCTGAACCAGCGGTGATGGGAGAAAGGGGTGCAGAACACAGCAACGGGCAGACACCGGATTACCTCGCAGCAGTCGCTCGTTTCCATGCCTTCTCTGGGCACTGTAGTTGAATTCGTCCTTCTTGAAGTACACTGAGATTCACATAGGTTGGCTTTCTTAAAGAACACTGAGCTACATGTTCTTGGCCATTAAACATCTTCTTCCTTCTCTGATGGGTTGAGATTCACATAGTTAGTACACTTTGCTTCAAGCTTACCTCACTTTGTCCTTGAAGTACACTGAGATTCACAGGTTGTACACTTTGCTTCAAGATTACCTCCCTTTCTTCGTCGTTAAACATCTTCTTCCTTCTCTGATGGATCTTCTTCAATGCCATCAGGGGAACACCCTGTCTATCTCAACCAACTAACTGAATCTCCGGTTAAGATTGCACATACGCTTGGATATCTCAACATGTTTTGCTGCAGCTCATTCTCAAAGAGGACACCAAGAACTGAAATGGATCAACAGGACTACAATACCACCTAAAACAGCACAAGGTTGGGGAGGAGAAACGCCACCTTTGCTGCTACAAAGTGTACAACACATGTGTTGAGGGAACTACTTCAACGTGTTGCCCTAGATATCGTTCTAGAGGCAAAGATAACGCATATGGCAGCAGGAGTTCAATCCAAAACTCCTGGAACACAAGATTTAGCCCAAGATCTAAGATAAGAACACCAAGTTCTGTTCAGAATATTGGGTACATAGTCTCCACTGCAAAATTAGAGGGCTTTGTGAAACCTTCAAATCTCAACTTAGCTAGAAGACCTAGACAGCATTACTTAAATGTTGGAGTCTAAGTTAGTGTAGTAGTACTACTCTGGTAGAGTCTAGAGTATTCCAGGGAAGTTGGGAAGTATTAGTATAGTGGTAGTGTCCTACTATAGTCTAGATTGTTCTAGTGTATGAGTGAAGATGTAAGCCTAAGTTAAGATGTATATATATAGGAGAGTGGTGGAGGTCTAAGGACTCTGCCTATCCAGAAATTGTTCCCAAAGAACAACATGGTATCAGAGCTATGGCGGTGACCACCAGGCCTAGCTCTGGCAGACGGTGACTCGGTTGTGGACGGCGAGGAAGTAATAGGAGCAAGCAGCTGGAGGCACGAGCGTGGTCAACTACAGCTGCAGAAGGTGTTAGTGCTGAGGTGTGTGTGTGCAGCCAGGAGAAAAATTCCAGAGGGGTCGACGTGAAGTGGTCAGATAGTGCAGCTAGGAGTGGTTGTACTGTAGCGGAGGAGCAGTTTGGGTCGTGGATTCAGTCTCAAGTGCTGAACTAGGTTGTTCACTATTGTTGCTGAAGGGATCTGCAAGAGAAGGTCCAATAGATCAAAGAGGAGGGAGGCACTACTTCAGCATAGGAAGGACAATGGGAGAGAATCAAAATATTGAGCAGTTGCTCGACAAATTGGCTGAATTGTTCAAGGTGAAAATAAAGGACAAACTGATTGCGATGGCGAAGGAATCAAATGAGGTGCTTGAAATCTCAACCAAAGATTTGGAAAAAATGAGACAATCAGAGAGGAGTGCAGATAGGGTCATACAGAGTGGCAAAACGATAATTCTTGGCAATTCTGTCAATCTTGCTCAAACTGAAAGTGGTACCCCGAATCATGCTTCTGGTTCAAATGAAACTTCTCGCTCAAATTGGATACTAGATTCGGGAGCGTCAGCACATGTCACAGGAAGGTGGAGTGAGTTTGCATCATATACTCCACACCCACCCATGCATAAAGAGACCATCCAAACAGCCGACGGGACCTATCAACCTATTAAAGGGGTCGGCACAGTGAAATGCACTCCGTCAATTACATTGTCTTCGGTCTTATATGCTCCATCATTTCCGGTTAGTTTGGTGTCTATGAGCTCCTTGGTTGATGATATTGATTGTCGAATCATCGCGGATCGATACAATTGCATAATTGAGGAGAGGTCAACTGGAAGGAGGATTGGGGTCGGTGTCAGGCATAAGGGACTCTGGTACTTGGATAGACAGGAAACAGATGATGAATTATGCACTGCTCTGATGGCTGCTTCAGGAGACAATGAAGCAAAGGTGATGCTCCAACATTGTCGATTGGGCCACATATCCTTTGATGCTATGACTAAGATTTATCCCGAAGAAATGAAGAAGGTAGATAAAGACAAACTTGTGTGTGATGCATGTGAGTATGGAAAACACACAAGGACTTCATATGTGAGTCGTGGACTCCGGAGTATATCGCCCTTCGTGTTGATCCATTCGGATGTCTGGACTTCTCCTGTGGTTTCTATTAGTGGAATGAAGTATTTTGTCACCTTCATTGATTGTCACTCCCGAATGACTTGGATATATCTCATGAAACAAAAGAGTGAGGTGCTTAATTGTTTCAAGGACTTCTATGCATATATCCAAAATCGTTTCAGCACCGGCATTCAAACTATTAGGACAGATAATGGGACAGAGTATGTGAACAATGAATTTGGCAATTTTCTATCGGAAAAAGGAATACTTCATCAAACTTCGTGTCCTGATACTTCTCCACAGAATGGAGTGGCTGAAAGAAAGAATCGTCATCTACTGGAGGTGGCTCGATCACTTATGTTTACGATGAATGTGCCTAAATTCTTATGGAGTGAAGCGGTTATGACCGCTACTTATCTCATCAACCGGATGCCATCAAGAGTGCTTGGAATGAAGACTCCATATGAAATGGTCTATGGAAAAAATGAGTTCATTGTTCCGCCAAAGGTGTTTGGTTGTACGTGCTTTGTTAGAGACCACAGACCTTCAGTGGGAAAATTGGATCCACGTGCTGTGAAGTGTATCTTCATTGGATACTCATCTGGACAAAAGGGCTACAAATGTTGGAGTCCTAGTGAACGGAGAACATTTGTGAGCATGGATATGACATTTAGAGAGTCCGAGCCATTCTATGGAGAGAAGACGGATCTCAGCTCGTTGTTTGACTTTGATTCTCCTAGCACAAGTGATGCTAGTCGAGAGGGGGAGAGTGAATTGTTGAGGACAAAGGAGGATGAACCATCGAGAATTGTGGTTGGTTCAATTCCATGTCCAAGGAGTGTAGAGAGATGGAGAAAGCCAAACGAGGAACAAAATTTGAGGGTATATACGAGGAGGCAATCACAACATCAACAACAAGCTCGAATAAATGGTGAGGTCCAATTGCAGGGGGAGCAAAATCAACAACAGCAGATTCCGGTGGTCGATGAAGTTGACTCATATGAGAGTGAGCCATGTGTCGATGATTCACTAAATTTGCCTATTGCCTTAAGAAAAGAACCACGAGCAAGAAAGCCTCCTGAAAGGTACGGTTTTGAGCATGATATTGCAAATTATGTGTCATATGACTCACTATCACCTGGGTATAGAGCCTTCATTTCTTCAATACAATCTGTGGCGATCCCAAGAGATTGGAAGGAAGCAAAACAAGACCCAAAGTGGTATGAGGCCATGTTGGAGGAAATGAAAGCTCTTGAGAAGAACAAGACATGGGATCTTGTTTCTCTTCCTATGGGAAAAAGTCCAGTTACTTGCAAATGGGTGTATACTGTGAAGCAATCCCCAGAAGGGAAAATAGAACGGTATAAGGCGAGGTTGGTGGCAAGGGGTTACAGTCAAACTTATGGGATTGACTATGACGAGACATTTGCACCCGTTGCAAAGATGAGTACAGTGCGAACTCTTATTTCTTGTGCTGCTAACTTTGGTTGGCCATTGCACCAGCTGGATGTCAAAAATGCATTCTTGCATGGTGATCTTCAGGAGGAAGTGTACATGGAAATTCCACCTGGCTTTGGTACATCTCAGACTCGTGGGAAGGTCCTTAGGTTGAGAAAGTCACTATATGGGCTTAAACAATCTCCACGAGCATGGTTTGATCGATTTCGCTGTGCTATGTGTAGTATGGGATACACACAGTGCAACGGGGACCACACTTTGTTCTACCGCCACTCTCAGCGCCACGTCACGATTCTTGCAGTATATGTGGATGACATCATTATTACTGGTGATGATACTGTTGAGATGGCACAATTAAAGCAGAAGTTGAGTAAAGAATTTGAGGTTAAGGACCTTGGCCAACTAAGGTATTTTCTAGGCATCGAGATTGCAAGGTCCCCTAAAGGGATAGTTCTCTCGCAGCGGAAGTATGTCTTGGACCTTCTTAGTGATACAGGAATGCTTGGTTGTCGAGCTACTACTTCCCCTATTGAGCAAAATCATCAATTATGTGCGCAATCTGGAGATCCAGTTGATAGAGAGAGCTACCAACGGCTCGTAGGTCGACTCATCTATTTATGCCACACAAGACCTGACATATCCTATGCAGTGAGTGTGGTCAGTCGCTACATGCATGACCCAAGAAGTGGCCATTTAGAGGCAATACACAAAATTTTACGCTATCTAAAAGGGAGTCCTGGGAAAGGTCTATGGTTCAAGGCCAATGGGCACTTGAATGTAGAAGGCTATTGTGACGCTGATTGGGCTAGTTGCCTTGATGACAGAAGGTCAACATCGGGATTTTGTGTCTTTGTTGGAGGAAACTTGGTATCTTGGAGGAGCAAGAAGCAGCCGGTGGTCTCCCGATCAACCGCGGAGGCCGAATATAGAGCAATGTCTGTGTGTTTGAGTGAAATGCTATGGATGAAAGGCCTTTTATCAGAATTGAAGCTATTACGGAAAGGGCCATTGAACCTTTGGTGTGACAACAAATCAGCAATCAACATAGCTAACAATCCAGTTCAGCATGACCGAACGAAGCATGTGGAAATAGATCGATTCTTCATCAAAGAGCGGCTCGACGAAGGCACCTTGAAGTTAAGCCATGTAACCTCTAGAGAACAAATAGCAGATTGCTTGACAAAGGGATTAGGTAGTAAGGAATGTTCGTTGGCATGTAACAAGATGGGAATGATAGATATCTATCACCCATCTTGAGGGGGAGTGTTGGAGTCTAAGTTAGTGTAGTAGTACTACTCTGGTAGAGTCTAGAGTATTCCAGGGAAGTTGGGAAGTATTAGTATAGTGGTAGTGTCCTACTATAGTCTAGATTGTTCTAGTGTATGAGTGAAGATGTAAGCCTAAGTTAAGATGTATATATATAGGAGAGTGGTGGAGGTCTAAGGACTCTGCCTATCCAGAAATTGTTCCCAAAGAACAACATTAAATAAAGGTTAAGAACACAAATTAACATACTCCCATGACTTAAGGGCCAGCTTTTCCAGAATGGAATACAAGTATGTAGAAAAAGTCAAAATGGATTTGCCTACTGATATTTTTTCTTTATTGTCCCTCATCAATCTATTTCGTTTGACCATGTGTATCGACGACATTACGGTGCAGCTCGCTCAGATCCAAACCATCGAACACGCGGCAGGAGTGATCCATGACATGGCAGGGGACATTGGGGTTGTTTTTGGGCCCGATATATCATGTTAAAATCCCCTGCTACCTGCAAGCTGCCTCCTTGCAGTGCAGTAAATTGTGCCTTCTATCATTTGATTACTTCTACATTCATCCAATGTTCCTTTTGTGTGTTACTCTAGTTCAAAGAGCATTCAAATTTTAAATTTTCTTTAGGATACAATTGCAGTTGAGTTGCACAGGAAAGTTTCTCTAAATCGGAAGTAAAACTATTAGTTCTTGCTTCAAATTAAATCAGAATAACACAATGTTTCCTAGTTGTTATGCTAACTTGCTAAGATTTTGTAAACCCATGTGGATTTAGCAAAGTGCATCTGACACAAGATTTGGAGAACAGCAACACTTCCGAAATATGAAACACGATCTGGATTTGGTGCAGTTACTATTCTAGGAAAGTGTTTTGTATAAAGGCTATACCTTTATCTGCAACAAATTTACAGAAACATCCCATCACTATCGTCGTTTCGTCTTGCAAATAGAATGGATTGTTCGACAAAGGTACAGAAAAAACACCACAGTATTGAAAGAAATAACTACAAAAAAATTAAATAGCCATTTCTTGTATGTCTTATTTTGAAACTTATCACAAGATTGCAAAAGTAAGAATCTAATAAAAAAAACTACTGAGATGGTAAGCCAAAACTTACTTGAATTTAAGGCACTCTTCTCATGGCAATAGCTATTCTCCTTTGACTTAATTTGCTGGCCTCTTAGATAAATCACTATTTCTCCTAGCATAACAGATATGCAACCATATTGTTCTAGAAAAGGCTGCACATATCTGCCAGAGGCTAGAAAAACGAAACATCATTAATCATGTCCTAAGAAATCTGCACCTTCCATTGTGTCATGCAATGTTTTCAGTTTTCACAAGCCATTTCCCTTCTCTCTTTGAAAATAAAGTACACATTGTCCTAATCATATCTACAATGCCCAATAGACAACCCTTAAGCTCAATCGCTATGCTGCAGTATGAGTAGTTTTCTTAATCAAACCAAATGAGAAAGACATTCTGCTGGCGGAAAAGATGGAAGGGACCTTAAGCTTTATTTATTTATTTTTCAGACAGGTCTCCTGCGTATCTTTCCATTAATTAGAAGCAAACAGTTATACTGATGATCCACCATAAGGCACACGCACAACACCCTTACACAATCTTTTATTTTTTGGGGGAACCTTGAGAATGTAGTCAGAAGCATTAGGCCTTGTACAATGCAAGGTGCTTAGGGGAGATGCTTAGAGAAATAAACCAGTTTTTACTTAAGCACCAGTGCTTATTTCTAGAGGGTAGACGCTTAATTAGGCACCCCTCCTGTAGAAATAAGCACTGGTGCTCAAGAAAAACATGGTTTATTTTAAGAATCTTGCATTGTACAAGGCCTTAGTTTGTTTCGCAGTGCTCCCTTCGATAGCCTCATGACCCACGGACACATGATGATACATTATTTCATTTACCTCATACAAGTTACAACCCTCACTACCTGGTTTGCAAAATATCATAGTATTATAATTACAAAGTTAATTCAGAAAGAGCTGCCAGTGCAATGATCTGCACATCATATAGGAAGTACTAAAGCACCCGCAAACAAACAGTGCTGAAAATTTGCAGCTAGTTTCTTGCATCAAGAAGAACAATAACTGGGGTTCCTCAATACATATGAACTTACCTAGCTAGTTTAACTATGATTTAAGAAAGCCAATCCCAGTGGTAGCTCAAGACAGCTCAAACCCGTTCAAACAGGAACAAAGCAAGTGGTCAACATGAGAAGGGTATTATAGGCAACTGTAGATTGTGGTAATACAGATAGTGTGAAAATGTTGTGGACATTAGAACGTTGCTTCAAAGCAGCATCACGTTGGCACCTGAGTTCTGCACAGGTAAGAGACGCCCAATGACATTCGAGCAAGGAGTTGGCTAGGGAAGAGTTCAGGAAGGAGATGACTTGAACTAGGAAAGACGAGTTAGAGATAAAATTAGGAATGCTTAATTCGGGACAGTAAGAATTAGGAAAGTATGGATTCAGGTACTCATATTAGAGGGTTTCCTACTTAAGAGTACGACACCTTGGGTGTCAAGTTAGGAAATACTCCCTCCGTCCGGAAATACTTGTCTTAGAAATGAATAAAATGGATGTATCTATAACTAAAATAAGTCTAGATACATCCATTTTTAGGACAAGTATTTCCAGACGGAGGGAGTATTATATATATGCAGGTCATGTAAGATTTGAGAATCAAGCAAGAACAATAAATCTAGGATTTCGCTACAAATCGAACATCAGATTTTTTATCATGGCAAATCGAACGCCCGAGATGGCAAATTATATTGTCACGAGGATGGCAATTTTCTTTAGCAAGCATGGCAAATCCTTGCCATGTTCACTTTTTTGCTAGGAATTGCCATGCTTGCTAAAGGAAATTGCCATCCTCGTGACAACATAATTTGCCATAAAAAACGTTCGATTTGCCATGCTTAAAAGCATTCCTGTAAATCTAATCTATAGTTATTCTCTCATCCCAATTTATGTCCACCCAGTCCCTCGCAGCCATGACTTCTGGCTATCTTCAGCACGGTAGTTATCCAGTTGCGAATCAAGGTTCCCAACAGAAAAATAGTCGGTAGTCTTACTGACATATGGCCCAGGCAGGTTCACTATGCCGAAAAAGGCTTTCGTCCCGCTTTATAGATAAAGCAAACCACCACCTCATCCATACAAACTTACGTTGCTAGCAATCCTGACCAGTATTTGTGCAAGTGCTAATTCACTGTCTGAAATCAGCCCACTAACAAAATCATGAAGTGATCCTAATAGCATAGGCAAGTTATATCCTACCTCCCAAGTCGCAACTACCCCTAGTCCAACAAAAAATACCCAGTGGAACTTTCTTAGCTTCAAAAGAGATAAGCGATGGTCAAGTATAACCCCTAACACAATCAATGTCTTGTTGTTGTGGCAGTAGAGACTTGACATGATGTGCGACCTAACCATTGCATATAAACATTGCCTATGGGGTTCTAACCCATCGGTTATAGTTTGCATCAAACATTTGATAAGAGTTTCTTACTGACACCTAAGGTTGTTATGTGGCTGCTAGAAGGAGGGCGCGAGAAGGCCGGCCGGGGGGCCTTTTGCCCACGGCCGGGCAAGAGGGAAGGGATTTCCTTCTTAATTCTTGCTTGATTAGATTGATACATCTCCTCTCCTTATATAGAGAGGTTTACTTGACTCCCAAGCAAGACTTACTTGACCCCTAAGCAAGCGACCCTTATCTCTAATTAACCCTAAGACTAACGGGCTATACCGCCAGCCCAGGCCCATTACGTACTCTAACACTACACCCCACCTGGACATGCAGCTCGTCCTCGAGCTGCAACCTAACCAACTTATAACCATGACTCGATGCAACACAAACCTAACACCTAAAAACAAGCCTTTTACATCTCGGCTCGTTTTATTACTCTCAACCTGAAATGGACTGGGACGCTTTATTTTGGACCCCTTAACAAAAAGTGGACACCATCCGCACGTCGGACGTGCACGTGTACAGCCACCTGGATCCCATGGACACCATCTGGACAAAAGGAGTGCATGTGTATGGCCACCTGGAAGTGGTCGCAAGAGCGACCAGCGGAGGCGCCCTCGCGGCGGCCGGCGGCGGAATGCAGTGGTGTTACGCGGTGCGCTCCTGTCGAGGAGGGGTGTGCCCCCCCAACCGCCGATGTCGCAGACTTTGAGGTCGCTGCCCGCGGGGAAAACAGCATGCCCACCGCCCGTGGGGGAAACCGCATGCCCAAGATCCCCGACGCAGCGGACGAGATCGAGGTCCTTTGCGCAGCGAAGGGCAACTTGGAGGAGCGGCAGCTGCAGACCACGCATCGCCCGCACACGCCGACGCGCTAGGAGGCCGCGCGCAGCAGCCTGCAGCCTCACCGCCGCCGACACGTGGCGAGTAGCGATACAAGACGGAAGCGGTGACGGCGAGGGCGGGAACCGGACTTGTTGGATCGGAACTCCCGTTGGCGCGGTCGTAGCTGGCCCGGGGCTGAGTGGCGGCGGCGCTGGCTGCTGCAGCGGGGCCATGGCCGCGGCGGGGCCCGCGAGGGGCTGGGACGGCCACGGCAACCCGGGCAGGGTGGTGACGGGGGCGGCTGCAGTGGGCCGAAGGGCGCGGCGGAGGTCGCCAGGAGCGGCGGCTGCCACGGCAGCCAGGGCTGCTGCTGCAGCGGCCCGGTGACCGTGGCGGAGGCCGCCAAAAGCGGCGGCTGCCACGGCAGCAAGGGCGGCCCGATGGTGGCGGGTGGCTGCTGTTGGTGTGGCGGCTGCAGCGGGCCGATGGGTGCGGCGGAGGCCGCCAGGAGCGGCGGCTGCCACGGCAGCCCGGGCTGCTGCTGCAGCGGCCCGGCGACCGCG
Source organism: Elymus sibiricus (assembly GCA_039707655.1). Lineage (NCBI taxonomy): Eukaryota > Viridiplantae > Streptophyta > Magnoliopsida > Poales > Poaceae > Elymus > Elymus sibiricus. The sequence goes on along the minus strand of CM077667.1, from coordinate 312,398,568 downwards.
GCGGAGGCCGCCAGATGCGGCGGCTGCCACGGCAGGAGCAGCGGCCCGGTGGCGGCGGCTGGTGGCGCAGCCGGCGGCGGCCCGTAGGGGCCGGCCAAGTAGAGGCGGATCCCCTGGACCGCGGTGGCGAGATCGCGGAGGGCCGCGGTCATCTCCGCCGGGGAGAGAACGGCGGCGGCGTCGGTGTGCGGCGGCGGCGGGTGGGAAGAACTCGGTGGAGGGCTGGACATGATCGAACCCGGGAAAGCTGATACCAGATTGTTATGTGGCTGCTAGAAGGAGGGCGCGAGAAGGCCGGCCGGGGGGCCTTTTGCCCACGGCCGGGCAAGAGGGAAGGGATTTCCTTCTTAATTCTTGCTTGATTAGATTGATACATCTCCTCTCCTTATATAGAGAGGTTTACTTGACTCCCAAGCAAGGCTTACTTGACCCCTAAGCAAGCGACCCTTATCTCTAATTAACCCTAAGACTAACGGGCTATACCGCCAGCCCAGGCCCATTACATACTCTAACAAAGGTTCACTGCTTACTCTATATTGTTAAATATAGTGCTATAGTCATCACCAATCAACAAAATAATGTTAGTCATTATTTCTGTTGCCAAACATTAACTCCGCTGGAATAACTAAAAACAGCACTCTTAATTTCACTCATGTCAGAATAACAGCAGACTCACAATTATACAGAATTAGCATGCTGAAAGCTATTTGCTCATTACAAAGCATACCAGCGATTCGGTGAGCAGTCTGAATGTAACACCCAAACCTGCTAATATTTGTCAACCTTGTTTCAACTTGATGGCTTAATTGAGTTGTAATACATAATACAATGAGATTTGAGAAGGCATCATCATTCATCTAGTTCTACAGATTCTAACATCAGTAACAGCAGTCCTTGTCTACAACAGAGCCACTTGATTAACAGAAGATCAATTGCTCCACTTCTCTTCAACCAATCCATATCTCACAACGATACGCAAGCCCGCATTTCACTGCCAAGTGCCAACCATAACAGATAAAGGAGATTTATTTGCAGAAGGCTAGCGTGAAGTTGCATCGAGGATGAGAAACAGAAGACTTGCTAATCTTGTGGTATGTACAGAACTGGAAGTGGGTCAGCTCAGAGCAAAAAACCTAAACTGCGGCATCTTTAGCATTGGACAACACATTGTATTTTTATCTGCCCGCGTGATCACATCAACTGGGGATCTGAACAAGCATAGAAATCGTTCCTGGTAGTGAGCAAACACATAGTCTTTTAAAGCTGCAATGAAGTGTGGTCCCTGCAGTGAGATCTTGTGGCATCAAAACACCATCCTTAAAGAAAAAACTTAATGATTGTCCACATAGAGAATGCCTCTCCTTATTACTGGCTTCAGCCTCTGCACTGCTTTCCAAGTGACATGTACAATCCCTTGAAACAAAACTAACATCATCCTGACAACCACAATGCTCTGAGATGATTTCCAGATAACGCTTTTTGCCAATTTCTTCTTGGCAACCAACTACACCTTGAGAGCTCTGCCATTTTCTAACTGTTGCTAATAGATTCAATGAGCCAGATGAAAGAATGTCATGCATATCATCAACGGTTAAGCAATGCTTATTAGGCCGTACTGAATTTGAAAGAATATCATGAGACACCTTATAAACAGCACGGAAGCATGCGGGGCAACATTCATATAGACATGAAGATTTTGGAACTGAGAAATTCTTTATGCTATCTTGCATTTGACCATTAATCGAATGACCTGACTGAACATCATTAAGAGGAAAGCTGGTATTCAACTCCTTACCACTGCCATGAGATTCAGAAGACATCGTCTTCTTTGATACTTCTACATTTTCCATAGTAGCTGGGCATGCACTTGAATTTTCTGCCCTTTGCATATTATTGAAATCTTCAACAGATTCAGAGAGGCTTTCAGATCTTTGAATATCTGGCTTGCATTTTTCTTTACCATTGGTTACTCTGGACATTTTCCAGCCATTGTTTACTCCACCAGATCCTCCATCATTTATTACTGGATCTGCAGGTGTAAGAGCACCTTTGTGCGCATCAGGTGAAGCTGAACAGATAAGACCATGTTCCACTACATCCATCCTGGATATAGATGTCAAATGATCATTACCAATGTTGCAGACCACACTGTGAATTTCAAGTTGATCAGGACCTTGTTGGACTGGCTTGTCATGCATCTCACTAGGACAGGAAGCAGGGCCAACCAGATGGTCGTGTGACTGCTGGGCTGAATTGTCTTGGACCTCGGTAGAGCCGCCAACAGGACCAGCCAGTACATTGCTTTCTGTAGCGTAACTGATACTTTCACACTCTCTTGTGCATGACTTTCCTAGACTTGCTGTCTTTGTACCTAATGCTCTTGTCCTAGTGTCAGGATGTAATCTGTAGATGAAAGCAAAAGGAAGAAAACAAAAGGTCAGTAAAATTCGTCACAGATCAACAATATTAAGTACCAACATGATCATGCAGGTCTAGCGCACCTGACTTATGAAAGAAACAATACTGGCAATCAATAGAAACATAAGACTGATTCTTCAGGCATACCTTTGGAAGGTGTACGCCCAGCTGTTCACGATGTCATCCAGATATGCCACTTGAGATAGAATATGGAAATACCGAAATCGACTTTTCTTTTCCAAAATTTTAATTCGGATCTGCTCAACTAACAGTTCCAAGACCTTTCTCACCTCAGCACAGACTTCCATAACAGATGCATAGACACCTCTATATGCTAATAAACCAACAGCGACCAATCCTCTCACACAAAGGGACTTCTCCTTGCCCTTAACAACACTCTGTCCTTCAGACAATAATTTATCGGATGAGGTACTGCTATGTAATAAACAGGAATTAAACGGCCAGCCTTTCCATGGTCCATTTATATCAGTGCAGGGGCCTTCCCGCAGTTTTGAGGTAACCCAACAGAGTTTAGAGAACTGAGGGTGCTGCAGTATCTGGATTCCAAAGGCAATGATATAAAGTGATTCATTGCCCTTCATAGTTCTACTGGAAGGATTTCTTGAGACACTCTCGTGAAAATCAAGTTTCTCAGGATCATCCTCTCTATCTTTCACATCAGATGCTGATGGCTGTAGTTGAGCACTGCATGTTGCCAGCTTTGTAGGGTATGAGGGCCGTTTGTCAACATACAAAGAAGACTTCGGCGATATGATGGATTCCTGATTCTCACAGGATTTAGATTCATCTGGTGCACTAATTTCCATGGGAGCAGAGACTTCTTTCTGTTCATCACGATTGTTATGAGCTCTGTCATGCAATAATTGAACATGATGCTGAATTAAGTCATGTGATAACCGCAAAGCGCATGAATCAAGCACCTTGTCCCAGCTAATAGAGCTGTCAACATTCACAGAGAATCTTGGTACAGTGTGTTCTGAAGAACTAAGACATTGATCTACAACATGTGTGCTGAAGAAATGCTTTACTCCGCATGGAAGATCTTGGAACTTCAGCTCACTAGTGGCCTGTAAGTGAATTATCAGCTACATATACCATTTATATATAATCAGGTCAGTTAATTACCACTAAATCTCAAGTCTAAAGAGTAATGGCAATCACCAATGGTGATAACATTCACCGTTTTCAACATGAGATGAAAGATAAACCAGCAAGGCAGCAACAAATGAATCAACCAGCTCTTTATCATTTGCACAAACAGGCGACATAACAAATACATAACTGAGCACATCACTATTGTTGCTATTAAGATCCATGGGCGAACTACTGCTATACAATGTTGCACAATTGAATTTGAGCAAATTACTCACAGCTATGAACTACTGTACTTGCTACTAACTTCTAGAGCAAATTTGGGCTTAGTTTGGCAATACAGTGGCTTTTAGGTTACGGTTTTGTTTATTAATTCCAGATATGTTCAGTAATTAACTAAGAGCCATAGCAGGAATATTTTATAATAATTGGTAAAGAATCTCTCAACTAACTATATGTTGCAGCATGGACTGATCACAACCTTTATGTCATTTTAAGTTTGTGTTGTAAGGCCCAAAAGCATGATTTAACAAAGATAAATACGAAATATCCTTTACTTAATAACAGTTTTAGTTGTTTTTAGTTTAGATTATCATATAGAAAGAAATGCAAACAAGGTGATAACATTGCATGACTAGAAATCCTCAGAGGCGTACTCATCATGTTAATGAACTTAAATGCAGTATTTTAGCCATTAACTTATGCACATTCGTTTGTGACATTTTATGGAGGACAGTACGAATATGCATACATATATCCAGAAAATCTCAAGCAAAAAGGAAGTGAAAAGACATATGGCATAGAGAGTGGAGATGAAGCTTACCAGAACACTTATGGATACAGATGCTGACAATGAACCCATCTGATCAACCAAAGTATTCCATACTTCTGAACATTTTGGCATGCTTTCGACTGGCGAGGAGGCCAACTTGCTTGTACCCATGTTGCGCCCATGATCTTCTGTTTCCTGTTCATGGACCGTGTTGACTGCCCACAAATCAATTCTAGGCATGTAGATTATGCACCTTCCAAGGTGTAGACCTTTCACTGGTCAAGGAAAAGCAAAAATAAACTATGGTTACTCACTATATCCATTTGGAAACAAATGAAAGATACTAATAGAGTACTAGATGGATAGTCAATAGATCATTGGACATCAACTAAAAGAGGAATTGGGCATAACATAGTTTACCTATATATAAAACCATAAAGGCACTCTCCTCCAGGAACATAAGTTACTGAAACAACATTACATTGATTGCTTTTGAATAGTGTGACAATGGCTTCTAAACTCAAATGATGTGGCCAAAAAAGGATAATGGTTCAGCTAAACTGAGTCTGCTAATTTACATCAGGCCAGATATGGGTTGGCAACTTGGCACTAAATGCAATCTAATAAAAAGAATCATCATTGCCATGGTGCATCAATCTTCAGTGCATATATTCAGTAATCTAACTTGGCAATGTGCAGCTCAACTGAAACGAATTCAACCTCAAATGGATAAAACAACTTGAATTGTCCAATGTAGATACATATTAGCTACATACTCAACTCGCTTTCTGATTAGTGATGAACTCTTCACAGAAAAATGCAACTTTGATCAGCAGAAAGATCCAACATCGGGTGCATAACTATCTTCATATAGCTAATTTTCTTGATAAAACAAGTTTTTTTGTTTTTACGTGTCAACTGCACAGTGCTTGTGAATATCAGTTGGTTGTGGATGACTGGCTGCCCATATCAGATAAGAGCAGCGCACGCACATCAGTGAAGCCCAATAAGATAGCTATCTATAACGTATTTGTCTATTCAAATAGACTCCTGAATACATAACTGAAGGTTACATCCAGGAAAGCTCCTACGTTCCAAGTAACATCCAAACCTGTTTAGACAAGACAGAATATGTTGTGGCATTATAACTGCAGAGAATACTAATCCAAGTCATGGCAGAAAATGGCAGCATTCTCTATGCTGCTGCAGTTACTGTGCAGCGGGCAACAGTAGCACCATGAAAATTTCATAATGACAGGATCTGCTTGCAAAGTGAACAAATTTAAGCCTAAAGGAAGTTGTCGACTTATCATCGTTTCTTTATAAACAGATAACTTCTGAGTGGGCATTAATTTCACATACTCACGAGTCACCTTTTTAGGATGGTGGAGATTTTATTCATCCCCAGCCTCTGTTACATGCATATGACAGTACAAAATGAAAAATAAAATACACAGGCAAAGAACATTAACACTCAAGGTACAGGAAAAACACGGACGAAAAGTTAACTGCTAATTTCTCCAACATTTCAGAAGTAAATGGAAATAAAAGGAACTTACACAGAATTTGTGTCAATCCATTAAGGATGTCGCCATTTCCCTCCTGTGCCATAGTTGCAAGATCAAGCTTGTGTATTACAGTCTGACCCACAAAACCATGAAGAAGGCAACGGACTAGATGTTGTTGGCCTGATCTGGGTGCTCCAGCAACTAAAGCTCGAAAACCTGTTAACTTATATGCCAACCCTCCTTTGTTCGGAGAACAGGTGGAACTCAACCTGCGGTCATCAAACTTCTCATGTTGTTTGTTTTGACTTAACAACATTGAACCATGATTTCCTAGTTGAGATGCTGTAAGACCACAGCTTGACAAGATTGATACAATTTTATTTCCAATATCTTTCTGCTGTATCAAAGTGGGAAGATAGGAAGACCAGAAAGTGTGAGGTATGTTGTTCTTTTCCATAGACGAAAACACCACTTCCTTTATAGAGGAAGATGCCTTCAGAAGAGACAAAGGTAACCAGATTCGTTCATCCAAACAGAGGGAAATAAGGAGGTGAAGTAATGATTTAAGAAGGCATGGTAAAAGATAGGAATCAATAGGAGCGGAAACTAGATCATTTGCAGCAATCCCTGCTTCCCTTTGTGAACAGGGTGGGGGAGCTGCTGCAAGAGCAGACAACCAATCCCTTTCCTCCACGTCGATTGATGGTAGAGGAAGTCGTCCATGTTCAGTTCCTTTCTCAGCGAAGCGTAAGATATCTTGCAATGGGCAAGTCCTTTTCAGAGCATTTAATGCAGCTTGGGTACAAATTGCCTGCAAATCAGCACCAGCATATCCAATAGTTTGGCTTGCAACAGCTGACAGGAATGTGCCTGAAATAGGACTAGGCCAGTTTTTTGTGTGTAACGAAAGAATGGCAGATCTAGCCTCTAGGGTGGGGAGCGGGAAGTATATCTCACGATCAAACCTTCCTGGTCTCCTAAGAGCAGGGTCTATAGCATCAGGACGATTCGTAGCCCCTATTACTATAACTGAGCCACGTGATTTCAAACCATCAAGTAACGAGAGCAAAGTCGCTACAACTGAATTGTGCGTCTGGTCTTGTTGTCTGGATCTGCAAGGTGCTAAACCATCCATCTCGTCAAAAAATATGATAGAAGGTTGGCATTTTTCAGCTACCTGGAATAGAAGTCTTAACTGCCTCTCAGCATCCCCAACATACTTGCCCAAACAATCAGCACCTTTTCGAGCAAAATAAGCAATCCTTCTGTTGCCCTGAGAGCATGCCCCTATTAGTGCCCGTACAACAAGTGTTTTACCAGTACCAGGATGACCATGCAGCAGAACACCTCTTGGTGGTGTAAGACCTAAAGAGCTAAAGAATTCAGGATATAGAAGGGGCAGTATCACCACTTCTTTCATGCTCTGAATAACATCACTAAGCCCAGCAACAGATTCCCAACCACGGTACGCCTTGTCATTTTCAGAAGAACCTCCTATGTAAACAGGTGCAATCCTCAAAAGATCTCTGTTTAGCCTCTTCCCCTCACGTTTCAAGAACTCTTCATCTTCCCCACAGTTCTCTAACCATTTCTCTTCAGCCTCTATATCCTTTCTCCATGCATCATGTGACAACTTTCTGATATTGGCCTTCATCTTTTTTATCTTCATCTTCCTGAGTAGTTCAGCATATTTATCTCCTTGGGGTTGGAAGAGATGTCGATGATCATTGCAAGTTATAAGAAACTTCTGGTGATCAAATATGCAGGCTTCTGTTCGACTACAAGGCTACAGAATAGAGATGGTGAGAAAAACAATACATATTAAAGAGAAATAACAGAATGATGAAGTGCAGCCTAAGCATATAAAGTAATTACCAAATGGTAGGTTTTTGGACACCTGTCGACACGGCACCCAATAGTTGCTCCAGGTCTACCACATCGACTGCACTTCAAAAGCCTTCCACGGCAAAGTGCTGCCCTAACATTTTTTAGGCACCCCAAACCAGCAAAGTAAACCTGAAATTTAACACCAAAATTTTGATTTTCCTATCACAAATACATTACAAAAAGTTTCAGCGTCGCTAACATGGTGTATATGGATGCATTCAGCTGTTTTTATTAGCAATACATTCTATTGGAATTCAGTAAGCAATCCACAGCAACCAATGTTGATCCATAACCAGTTAACCACGTAGTGGAACATACTATTTTCAGGAAATACAATCATGGTGATAAAGAGGGGGTTATTGAGGAAGTGAGCCTAACTAACTTGGGTGAGGCCATGAGAAGGTGGATGTACAAACCCACAACCTGGGTTCAAGTCCTCGCAGGCGCTGATCTGAGTTCCTATTTATATTGTGGGGCCTTTCCTTACAGTAAAGGGGAGGGGCGGGGGGGTAGACAAGGGCATTGCTGCATGCCTTCCTTTTTTTAAAAATAGAGCTAAAGAACAGCAATAATAAGCAACAGAAGAAAGAAGTAACTAAACATACACATTCAAATAACACATAAGAATTTTGAAATGCATTGCAGGAACTGACCTCGGGACTCCAAACTGCACAATTTTGATGAACCCAGACACGGGCAATCCCAAATCTATCATGTATTGGACCCAGTAACCTTCCAAGCCATCCAGGATCGTCACTGAACCCATCCCATATATCATAGTTGGGCTCCTCTGAAGGCATAGCACCCTCATAGGCTTCATTCTCGCTATCAGCAGTATCATGCAGTGCAATCTTGGGTGGTCTCCCATCAGTCCCTCCTCCACATAGCCCACACCTCCTTCCTTCTTTAACATCTACAACCCCTCGTTTTTCGTCTGAAACTAGAGATTTTCCAACTCTCTCGTTCAGAGCCTCCTCAGGCAACACTATATTTGGGGCATCATCCATCTGTTCATCCTGCTGGACCTCTTCCACTTGCTCATCAGGACCAGGACCATCAAGTTCCATTTGCTGCTCATCAGGAAGGTTGCTCGCTTCTGCCATCTGCCCATGGTGCACATCGAGCTGTTCATTCTCCCCTAAATCGCGGAACTCAACCTCATCAGTATTCTCATCACCATTTTCTCCTTCTAGTACAGGTGAATCCAACTGTTTGGTTTTCTCTTCCCCTTGCAGACTATCCTCCTCCCCCATTTCCTCCATGTTGCCTTCGTCTAGATCAGTTCCCGCACCGGTTGCTTCTTCTTCCTCCTCCTCCTCCTCATACTCATCATCTTCCTCCCCTACTCCTTTTTCCTCGTCTTCCTCTTTGACTACAGTGGCACCCTCAACAGCCTCGTGAGTTTCTACACAAACATCGATGGTTAAATTGATCTCCCCCTCTGTGACTTCCCTCCCACGCGATGACAAACCTCCGCTCTCCTCATCCCCCTCTTCCTTAGTCCCCTCTTCATCTTCGTCTTCATCTTGGAACCACAGGGTCCTCACTCGCCTCCCCGCCCCGGCCTTCCCCTTAGCCCTATCTCGCAGCCGCGAGCGCCACGCAGCATTTCCCCCGCCGTCCTCCTCATCCTCCTCGCCGTCCACTACTCGAGCAACCGCCTGGCCCCGTGCCCTACCCTTGCCTCCCCTCCGCGGGCTCCCACTGGACCCGGCCACGCCCCCGCCGCGGCGGGGCCTCATGCGGCGGGGCGAGGGGGCCGGCGAGGTGTCGAGCGTGGCTGGCGCGCGGCGTGCCCGCGTGCTCCGGCGGACGGACTCTGGGTCGGAATCCTCGCCGCCGCCGCCGCCGCCGCCGCCCGGGGGAGGCGTCGGCGCGACGTCGCAGATGGCGTCGAGGCGTTTCTGCTTCTTCCGGCAGCGGGGTGAGGCGGCAACGCCGCGCCGCCGCTTCGGCATCGACGGAGGCATCGTGGGGGAGGGGGGGGGGGGGGGGCGATCGCAGTCCGCGTGCTAGGCGAGGGTTTTGGGGGTCTCGCTCGCTCGGCCTCCAGACAGAGTCCAGACGGCTGTGGGTGCGGCGGCGCGGCCAGTCGAGGGGAGGGTTACGGGGAGGGCAACTGATGTCAGTCTCAGCCTCTCAGGCACCGATTTACAGTTACTGATAGGCGGGTCCCATTTTTTCGGGGCTCATCTGTCAGTGCGGCTAAGGCAAATTTTGCATTTCGCAAAACGCCCTGCCAAAACAAAACAAAATGAACGTTTTTGAGCCTGTGAGTTCGGACTGTCAATGGCGACGACGGCTATGGAGGATTGTTCGAGAACAGATCAGACCAAGGTATAGCATGACACTCTAAATTTGATGGGGACATTTTCAGTTTTTTTTCCCTAATTTGCGTCCAGGCTTATCTTTATCCCTAAAAAAAATCAGTCCTTAACTTTGCCCCTCTTTCATTAAGTGCATTTATGAAAATATCCCTCCGTGTCTTTCTCGTCTGGTCAAAGGGGTCTGACCGTCTATGCGACGTTCAATTTTGCCCTTGTGGGCATATCTATACCTAATATTAAAGGGAGGATTGTTTCTCCACTTTTTTCGTCATCAGGCTTTTTTCTAGGTTTCGTACGTCAAAATCGTCCGCCACCCCGCCCGTCATCATATCTTTTTTTTGGATCCAACCACGTAACTTAAAAAATAAATTGTCCATGTTGTGACTCGAACACAGGCCACAGCCTCTACAGGCGCTAGGCACAACCAACTCACCTATCACATGTTGATGCACAAAAAGAGCTCCGCCACTTTTTGTTCGCCCATCAGCTTTCTCCCGATCCCACCTGCGGGTGCTCACCCATCGCCCGCGTGGGCCTGAGCCCGCTGCTCTATGGCCCAAATAAATCCATGCAAACAGGAGGAGAAAACAATGCTGCAGATGGGGAATCGAACCGCGCACCTGTGAGTATTCACAAAATATATGATCAACCAGGCTATAACATAGTTACATGTAAAGTAGAAGATTCGTTTCTATATTAAGTACTCTCACCTCGCCTCCTTGCATGTTATCCCACCAATTTATATATGTTTTGTGATCTAAAAATTAATAAGCTGCCTCAACAATCATAGCAGAAGCCCCTAGGAAGGAAAGAACTAAAAGAAAGAAATATCTCCATGCCTCGGGAAGGGAATAAAATAAAAGAAGGAAATCCGGCCTTGCCTCAAGAAGGAAAGAAATCCGGACTTGCCTCGGTAAGGAAAACGAAAATGAAAAAGAAATAAATTCAGCCTTGCCTCAAGAAGGAAAAGAATTAAAAAAAAAGTTCACCTTGCCTTCGGAAGGAAAGAACTTGAAAGAAGGAAAAAAATGCCATTGCCTCTGAAAGGAAGGGAATTAAAAAAACTTGCCTCAAGAAGAAGAGGATTAGGAATTACAATAAAAACCGAGTAGTCCTGGACACATACGGTCAGAATTATACTACGAAGAGGTAATAAAGATATGTGGGTGTGAACCTGGTCATATGAAGCTTGGGCCTGTGCATACCTCATGATCACTTGCACTCTAAATTCAATTGGTATTCACAATAAGATTTGGCGTGAAAAGTTTTAATTTCTTAATGTCATTGAAAAAGCGCTCTGCCTTTTGAAAAATGCTATGTGTTTTTTTCTAAACCGTTCACGCATCTTAAAATAGTTGTGTATTATTAAGAAACGTATTCATGTATTAAAAATATTGTTTATATAATTTAAAAAATATTTAACCTTTCTAAAAATCTTGTAATTCTAAAAAGTGTTCACGTGCTTAAAAATATATTCGCGATATAAAAAATATTCATGCTCTTCAAAAAATTCCATGTGATTTAAAAAGTGTTTGCGCTTTAAAAATAATGTTGATGCATTTTGAAAAACAAATATGCAATCTTAAAGTGAGTCGGCGCAAGAGGGATGGTGTATGGACTATGAGTAGGCAGTAGTTGAGTGACGGGTGTGAGTGCGGTGGTCGAGATCATCATCTTGGGATTGACTACGTTCGGACGCATTGTGATCAGATGGACACTGTAACTATGGTTGGTGAAGACAGGAAGGAGGATAAAGCACAACACCGATGAGACGCTATGTTCAAATAGATAATGATGATATGTTCAAATAGATAATGTGGACCTGTGAAGGGTTCTTGAATCATGCTTATTGTGCTAGGAGTATGCGATTTATTCTCCCGTTGCAACGCACGGGCATATTTGCTTGTCACTTACGGGAGGGACCCACCTCTATGTAAATAAAAATAAAAATAGAACTCTCTCACCTCTCTTCTTTCACTTACATGTGGGACCAACAAGAAAAAAGAAAATAAAAGGGAAAACTCTCTCACTCACTCACGACAAGCAGTGGTCGGCGGCGGCAACAGCGAGTGACTGCCAAGAAGGGTCGGCGGCAGTAGTGGCCGGTGGCGGTAGCCTCCTCGTGCACGCCCCACTCTACTCGTCGCACTCCCCCCCCCCCCTCTAACTCGGTGACAAGCAGTGGCCGGCGACGATGGCGGCGAGCGACTGTCAAGAAGGATCGACAGTGGTGGTCGGCGAAGGCAGTGGATAGTGGCGGCAGCTTCCTCGTGCACGCCTCGCTCTGCTCATCGCACACGAGTGTGTTGTCTGCAACCGAATGCGATGTGGTCTTCTCCACCTCCGGACGCGCGGGATTGGACTACATGTGACGAGCCCTGGTGCCCCTGCTGCTCTGTTGGCTCCAGGACAATCGCGCAAATGAACCAAACAACACCATGACGAGCTCATGTTCCTCCTTCCACCTCCTCGTGACGCCATGCTCCGCCGCCTCGAGCTCCAAGCCGTTGTCATCCACCCTGTCCATGGCATCAGCGTCTGCAATTATACGCCTCGGCCACCAGCTCCACACCCTCGTCCAGACCACCCAGAGCTCGCCCCTATGGTCCTCACCCGCAGGCGCGTCGCTCCCTCGTTGGCGGTTGCCACCGGCCAAGCCACTCAGCCTCCCCTAAACCCATGGCGTTGACAAATTTTGACCCCGACCGTGGGTCCCATGGTCCACATGTCAGAGAAAGAGATTGTGTGAAAGAGAGTTTTTTATTTTTATTTTTGGGTGGGGTCCACCTGTAAGTGAGAGAGAGGCGAGGTGAGAGAGAGATTTTTTCAAGGGTAGGCTCCACATGTTAGTGGCATATGCCCACAAAGGCAAAATTGTCATGGAAACATCACATAGACAGTCAAACCCCTTTGACCGGACGGAAACGACAAGGAGGGTATTTCCATAAGCGCACTTGACGGAAGAGGGACAAAATTGAGCACTGATTTTTTAGGGGTAAAGATGAGACTTGAAGCAAATTATGGGGGGAATGGAATTGTCCCAATTTGATATAGTATCACTCCCTCGGTTCCATAATATAAGATCGTTTTACAAGCTAACATATGGGACGGAGGGATTATATTCTACGTTCTCTAGCAAAATAGTCCATATTACATTCTATATTTTCCCTCTTTTATACCAATCCAATTATAGTTCTAACGGCTATAATCCCAATGATTATTGTTTTGGATGTCTACTTTTCTAACGACTACAATTGCTATAATTTCAAATCTATGGGATTGTTAGGGACCCCTCTGACTTTTTTTCCTAAACATGGGCTTTATTCACTTGAAATAACAATTACATCGTTATGAGAGTGGATAGAATTTCATTCAAAGGCTCCTCAAACCAATCAAAAATCGGAGAAAATCTAGTCAACCTAACAAGCTCATGTGCAACTTTACTTGATTCTCTACTACAATGCTCGAATGTAGAGATAGAAAAACCACAAGCAAAATGATAATAGTCGTTAAAAACTATCGCCGACGCTACCGCGGATCATCCTTCGTTCTTCATCAAACCCAATAAGGCAGTAGGAAAGGGCGCTCTCTCGCGTAGTCCACATCGACAGATGCACCGTTCGCTCGCTCATTATTGATTGGCTTTTGCTCATTGTTGTTAGGAAATACGCAACTTGTACTTCCAGGAGGCCATGGGCCATTATATACACACACACACACACACACACACATGTACATGTGTAGGATATGCAGAAAACCCCTTATATAATGGGGTAAATATGAAAGGCAACATGGCTATATAAATAGAAGAGTCCGACCATGAGGTGAAAGGTGGACAAACAACGTTGGATCATGAGCACTCGCTGAAAAACTAGCGGCAGTCACCATAGAGTTAAAGCGCTCAAATCAGGCTCGAGGGGCTTGCTTAAGGCCATATAGAGAGCGACGGAGACGACATACCATGCCATCAGGAACAGAATACCTAGGTGGTGGCTGCATGTATACCTCCTCACGCAGCTCACCATTAAGAAAGGCATTCTTAACATCAAGCTGAGATACAGACCAGTGGCGTGCATAGGCCACGACAAGAAGTGTACGAATAGTGGTCATATGGGCCACGGGAGCAAAAGTCTCGTCGTAATCACGACCATGCTCCTGTTGAAAGCCACGAGCCACAAGACGAGCTTTGTAACGCTCAAGAGAACCATTGGAGCGAGTCTTAACCTTGTAGGCCCACTTACAAGTAACGGGACAAACACCTTTGAGTACCTCCCGACAATGGGAACACGTGGCGGAATACTGATTGCATGGGACGCCACAATGGCAGCGGACTCTAATCCACACCGGACAGCGAACACGCTCACAGTTCTTGTCAGGTCAATGGGAGGAAGCCAATGATCGCTCGCCGGGGTCTACGGGTCCCAAAGCAATGATGACAAGATCGAGTTCATGTAGGAGCTTGTTGACATACGAGACTTCAGCCTCTTCGTCAACCCAGAAGACAAAAGCAACTACGCTGTGAATCATAGAATGATGGCTCGGTTTCGATCAAAGATCAACATGCTGGTACTCCGCGAGCTCTATTTGAACGGGAGGAAATACACGTGGTCCAACGAGAGACAATAGCCGACCCTAGGGAAGATCGACCATGTTTTTGCCTCTAGCTGCTGGGAGGATCTTCACCCAGCATGCCTCCTCGCCGTCTTGGGGTCGATAGTGTACGACCATTGTCCACTGCTTTTGGACCTAAGTGCAGACATTGTGATGGGCAAGCGCTTCCGCTTCGAAGCTTTTTGCCCTAAAGTGGATGGTTTCTATGACACGATCTCGATAGCATGGCAATCGGTCCCCTCAAACGGAAACACATTCGTGACCCCGGACAACAAACTGTGTGCCACATCTAAGGCACTGCAAAGGTGGAGTGATCGATGGGTTGGGAACGTGAAACTACAAACCTTCATCGCTCTGGAGGTGCTCGCAAGACTTGATGAGGCCATGGACTCTCGGGAGCTTTCCGCTGAGGAACACGCTTTGCGCAAAGTGCTCAAGCGGAAGCTGCTCGTGTTGGCATCGCTCCAACGAACGATTGCACGACAGCGGTCTAGGAGCTCAGGGAGGTTAACGCCAACACGACATACTTCCATCGTCAGGCCTACCACCAGTAGCGCAAGAATGCCATCCTCTCACTGTAGCATGACGGACGGACCTCACGAGCCACGAGGAGATAGCGACAAAGGTGGATGGTTTTCTATACGAGGTTGTTGATGTCTACTACGCTACTTTATTCTTGTAGACTCGTGTTGGGCCTCCAAGCGCAGAGTTTTGTAGTACAGTAGCATTTTTTCCTCAAGTGGATGACCTAAGGACTAAGGTTTATCAATCCGTGGGAGGTGTAGGATGAAGATGGTCTCTCTCAAACAACCCTGCAATCAAATACAAGAAATCTCTTGTGTCCCCAACACACCCAATACAATGGCAAATTGTATAGGTGCACTAGTTCGGCGAAGAGATGGTGATACAAGTGCAATATGGATGGTAGAAATAAGTTTTTTGTAATCTGAAAATATAAAAACAACAAGGTAACAAGTGTAAAACAGCGAGCAAAGCGTTGTATAAATGCTTGGAAACAAGGCCTAGGGTTCATACTTTCACTAGTGCAATCTCCCAACAATGCTAACATAGTTGAATCATATGATCATCCCTCAATGTGCAACAAAGAATCACTCCAAAGTTCCTATCTAGCGGAGAATAATAAGATGAAATTGGTGTAGGTAGTAGAACCACCTCAAAGTTATTCTTTCCGATCAATCTATTGGGTTGTTCCTATAAGTGTCACAAACAGCCCCAGAGTTCCTACTAGAATAACACCAATGATACATATCAATCAACCCTAATGTCACCTAGATACTCCAATGTCACCTCAAGTATCCGTGGGTAAATTATGCGACGTGCATCAAAAAATTTCAGATCTATCATATTCAATCCAACATAAAGAACTTCAAGGAGCACCCCAAGATTTCTATCTGAGAGCGTGGTATGAAAACGTGCAATCAACCCCTATGCATAGATCCCCTAGGTCACCGGAATCCGCAAGTTGATGCCTCAACATATATCAAGTGAATCAATAGAATACCCCAATGTCACTACGGGTATCCCACGCAAGATGTACATCAAGTGTTCTCAAACCATAATATTCAATCCAACATAACAAGATCTCAAAGGTAAAGATTCAATTCATCACAACAAGGTAGCAAGGGAATAACATCATATGATCTGACTATATTAACAAAGCCCGTGATACATCAAGATCGTGACATCTCAAGAACACGAGAGAGAGAGAGAGAGAGAGAGAGAGATTGAACACATAGCTACTGGTACATACCCTCAGCCTCGAGGGTGGACTACTCCTTCCTCGTCATGGCCTCCGTTGGGATGATGAAGATGGCCACCGGAGATGATCTACCCTCTCCGGCAGGGTACTGGAATCCCTCCAGATTGGTTTTTCATCGATACAGAGAGTTGCGGCGGCGGAACGAGGAGTCTCTCTTTATTTCTGGGGTTTCTGGTATTTATGGGATTTTTCAGCGTTGGAATCACGCCAAACGGAGCCACGTGGGCCTCACCACATATCTCACCGCGCCACTAGGGGGACGCGGCCTGTTGCGTGGTGGCCCACTGGCACACCCCCTCCGGCAGGTCTTCGCTCCAATGTTTCTTATTTCCTCCAGAAAAAATCACAAAAAAGTTTCGGGCGATTCCGAGAACTTTCATTTTCTGCAAAAAAAACAACACCACGGCAATTCTGCTGAAAACAGCGTCAGCCCGGATTAGTTCTAAATAAATCATATAAAGTGCATCAAAACCATACAAAAGTATTGTAAACATAGGTGAATATGGCATGAATACTTCATAAATTATCGATACGTTGGAGACGTATCAGTTGTTTGTCTTGCTCCCGAGCATGAGCATGCGCTCCAACGTGACGCGCTTGACCTGCCTGTGCACGACCTAGTGCACCTAGAATCTCCTTTCACGGAGAAGGAGATGGAACGAATCGTTAAAGGCATGCCAATGGATAAAGCCTCGGGACCGGATGGATTTACGGGCAGATTCTATGGTTCTTGTTGGAGCATCATCAAGGATGACTTGATGTGTGCAATGGACCAGTTCTTCCAAGGCGACATGCGCGGGCTGCCAACGATCAATAAGGCGATCGTCTTTATGTTGCCAAAGAAAGCAGGGGCTGTTGAGCTCACGGACTTTAGGCCAGTTAGCCTTGTGCATGGTGCACTTAAGATCTTTGGCAAGGCGTTGGCTTCTAGATTGGCAAAGGAGTTGCCGCACCTCGTGGGCAATCATCAAAGTGCGTTTGTTGGTGGAAGATCGCTACACGACAAGTTCATGCTCGTGCAATGCACGGCCCGCCGTCTGCACGCGATGCGTGATCTTACAGTCTTGGTGAAACTAGACATCCCCAAGGCTTTTGACTCCATCCAATGGTCATTCCTTCTCGAGGTTTTGCATTAGATGGGCCTTGGGCCAAGGTGGACCGCCTGGATATGCGGGCTCCTGTCAACATCCTTGACAAAATCATGGTCAACGGAGTGCTGGGTGAAACGATCTTCAATTACGAGGGCCTACGGCAGGGAAGCCCAATATCCCTTGTGCTATTTATCCTTTGCATGGAACCCCTTCGAAGGCTGTTCAAAAGAGCAACAGACACCAGCCTCCTCGCACCTCTTGCATGTTTCGACCTGAGGCATAGGTTGTCTATGTTCGCAGATGATGTCACCATCTTCCTCAAGCCGAGAGTATCGGATCTCATGGCATGTGCATCCATCCTAGGGCTGTTCGGACAAGCGTCATGACTGCAGGTCAATTTCACAAAAACTGATGCCATCCTTATCCGTTGCACTCAAGGAGAGATGCAATTGGTGCGCGACACACTCGGATGCTCCACCACCGAATTACCGTGCAAATACTTGGGTCTCCCTTTATCCATCATGAAGCAAACAACGACCCAGCACTAGAAGGCGACAACTTTACCTTCGAGCAGCAGGTTACTACTGTCTAGTCCGTCCTCAACGCTATACCGATCCACTCGATGCTGGCAATGGGCCTGCCACCGAAAACGCTCGTCGCTATGGTCAAAATATATCGTGGATTCCTATGGTGCGGCAAGGCGAAGGCCGGAGGAGGCAAGTGTGTCATTGCATGGGATGTTGTCTGTCGGCAGATAACCCACAAGTATAGGGGATCACGATAGTCTTTGATGTCTACTACGCAACCTTCTTCTTGTAGACTCGTGTTGGGCCTCCAAGCGCAAAGTTTTGTAGGACAGTAGCAAATTTCCCTCAAGTGGATGACCTAAGGTTTATCAATCCGTGGGAGGCATAGGATGAAGATGGTCTCTCTCAAACAACCCTGCAACCAAATAACAAAGAGTCTCTTGTGTCCCCAACACACCCAATACAATGGTAAATTGTATAGGTGCACTAGTTCGACGAAGAGATGGTGATACAAGTGTAATATGGATGGTAGATATAGGTTTTTGTAATCTGAAAATATAAAAACAGCAAGGTAGCAAGTAACAAAAGTGAGCAAAAACGGTATTACAATGCTTGAAAACAAGGCCTAGGGTTCATACTTTCACTAGTGCAAGTTCTCTCAACAATACTAACATAGTTGAATCATATGTAAATCCCTCACGTGCGACAAAGAGTTCACTCCAAAGTCACAAATAGCGGAGAACAAACGAAGAAATTATTGTAGGGTATGAAACCACCTCAAAGTTATATTTTTCGATCAATCTTATGAGCTATCCCTATAAGTGTCACGAACAGCCCTAGAGTTCGTACTAAAATAACACCTTAAGATACACATCAACCAAAATCCTAATGTCACCTAGATACTCCAATGTCACCACGAGTACCCGTGGGCTTGATTATACGATATGCATCACATAATTTCAGATTCATCATGTTCAATCCAACACAAAGAACTTCAAAGAGTGCCCCAAAGTTTCTACCGGAGAGTCAAGACGAAAACATGTGCCAACCCCTATGCATAGATTCCCAAGGTCACGGAACCCGCAAGTTGATCACCAAAACATACATCAAGTGGATCAATAGAACATCCCATTGCAAGACATACATCAAGTGTTCTCAAATCCTTAAAGACTCAATCCGATAAGAAAACTTCAAAGGGAAAACTCAATTCATCACAAGAAGATAGAGAGGGGAAAACTCCATATGATTCATCTATATTAATAAAGCTCGCGGTACATCAAGATCGTATCATCTCAAGAACACGAGAGAGGAAGAGATCAAACACATAGCTACTGGTACATACCCTCAGCCCCGAGGGTGAACTACTCCCTCCTCGTCATGGAGGCCGCCGGGATGATGAAGATGGCCTCCGATGATGGTTTCCCCCTCCGGCAGGGTGCCGGAACGGGCTCCCGATTGGTTTTTCGTGGCTCTGGAGGCTTGCGGCGGCGGAACTCCCGATCTAGGTTTCTTTCTGGGGGTTTTTGTATTTATAGGAATTTTTGGCGTCGGTCTCACGTCAAGGCGGTGCCCAAGGAATCCACAAGCCAGGGGGGCGCGCCCTAGGGGGGGGGCGCCCCCCAGGCTTGTGGCCTCCTCGGTCACTTCTTGGCCCAGCTTTTTGCTCCAGTATTGTTTATATTTTCCAAAAATATTCTCCATAAATTTTCAGCCCATTCCGAGAACTTTTATTTCTGCACAAAAACAACACCACGGTAGCTCTGCTGAAAACAGCGTCAGTCCGGGTTAGTTCTAATAAAATCATACCAAAATCATATAAAATTATTGTAAACATGGCATGAATACTTCATAAATTATAGATACGTTGGAGACGTATCAGCATCCCCAAGCTTAATTCATGCTCGTCCTTGAGTAGGTAAATGATAAAAGAAATAATTTATGAAGTGTGAATGCTAGCAAACATTTTCATCATATTCGTTTCTTCTTTGTATAGCATGGACATTTGGACTTGTAAATGATTCAAAGCAATAGTCTAGTTTTAACATAATGACTTCAATACTCAAGCATGTCAACAAGCAACCATGTCTTTCAAAATATCAACACTAAAGAAAGTTATCCCTAGCCCATCATGCTCAATCATTGATCCATTCATGAAACACACTCAAATATTAGCTATGCCCAATGCTCAAATACGATCATAGTGTCCCCTAGTTGGTGCTTATAAGAGAAGATGGAGACTCAAAGCAAAAATAAAAATTGCATAAAGTAAATAGATAGGCCCTTCGCAGAGGGAAGTAGGGATTTGTAGAGGTGCCAGAGCTCAAGGTTTAAATTAAGAGAGAAAAAATATTTTGGGTGGCATGCTCTTCCTGTCAACGAAAACGACAAAGTAGCTCACAATACTTTCCATGCTAGATGTATCATAGGCGGTTCCCAAACAGAATGGTAAAGTTTTTACTCCCCCTCCACCAATCAATCACACTCCACGGCGAGCCGAATCCACGGGTACCGTCCATACAAACAACAATCCTGGGGGAGTTTTGTTTCATTATATTTTGATTTGAATTTTGATCATGGAACTGGGCATCCCGAATACCAGCCACTTTCTCGTGAATGATAGTGAATCAACACATATCGTGAGAATAACACACCTAGCATGGAAAAATATTGGATACTCCCCACCGTTTCATGAGCGGTACGGGCACACAAAAGAGAAAAATTATTTTGAAAATTTAGAGTTGGCACATACAAATTTGCTTGGAACGGCATGGAAATGCCGCATATAGGTGGGTATGGTGGACTCATAAGGCAAAACTTGGTTTAAGGATTTTGGATGCACAAGTAGTATTTCTACTTAGTACAAATGAAGGCTAGCAAATAGATTGGGAAGCAACCAAACCAAGAAACAAAAAATCACATAAGTGAGCATTGAGTCATAACTAACACCGAATAATGCACCACAAGTAGGATATAACTTCATTGCATAACTATTGACTTTCGTGCATGCATAGGGAATCACAAACCTTAACACCAATATTGCTACTAAGATCATTTTTTAAAACTATTACAAAGAATCAAGTTTAATTTGTCCCATGATCTTCATGAAAGTTTTTATTATATCCTCCTTGGATATCTATCACTTTGGGACTAGTTTCATATGTTGCTATTGCTTTTTGGCAAGCTCAAACAAATTTAAGTGAAGTACAGGAGCATAAAAATTTCATCTCTCAAAAAGGTATAAGTGAAGCATGAGAGGAAATGACAAGCTACTCTCAAAAGATATAAGTGAAGATCAATGAGTAGTCAAACAATTAAGTAGCTATGTGAGGACTCTCTCTCCCTCAATAAATATTTTCAGATCTTAAGCATTTTATTAAGCAGCAAGCAAAAGAAAAATAATAGCACTCCAAGAATAGCACGTTTCATGTGAACGAATAAAAATTTAGGCTCAACATAGGATAACCGATAATTGTTGATGAAGAGAGGTGGGATGCGTAGCATCCCCAAGCTTAGATGCTTGAGACTTCTTGAAATATTTACTTGGGGTGCCTTGGGCATCCCCAAGCTTGAGCTTTTGTATCTCGTTCAATCCTCTCATAGCATGGTTTCACCTATTCTCAAAAACATCTTCCACACAAAACTTGAAAAGAACTCGTGAGATAGGTTAGTACACATAATAATAAATCAACTCTTTATGTACTGCCAAGACAAGTTGCACAATAATTTTCAAACATTAGGTACTGTATACTATCATTTCCACAATTTATATCTACCAATATAGGCTATGGAAACTATAGGATAAGTAGATAACAAAACTATGACAGCAATCTGTCCAAACAGAACAGTCTGTAGCAATTTATGAAAACAGTGTACTTATGTAACTCAAAAAATTATGAAAATTTAGGACAAGCTAAAAAAATTATATGACAACACTGTGTAAAAATTTCAGAAACTTACCACGTTCCAGTAATATATGAAAATTCAAACACTACAGCAAAAGTTTCTGTTTTTACACAGCACACATCAAACATGCAATGCAAGCATCCTAATGCAATTCTTGGAACTTTTTATTGAAAAACAAGATTATAAATAACACCTAACAGAGAACAACAAAATAAAATGACGCTCCAAGCAAAACCCATATTATGTGACGAATAAAAATATAGCTCTAAGTAAGATATACCGATAATGTTGAAGACGAAAGAGGGGATTCCTTCCGGGGCATCCCCAAGCTTAGGCGCTTGAGTCTTCCTTGGATATTACTTTGGGGGTGCCTTGGGCATCCCCAAGCTTAGTTTCTTGTCACTTCTTATTCTCCTCATATCGGTGTCTCACCCAAAACTTGAAAACTTCAATCACACAAAACTTAACGGAACCTCGTGAGATGGGTTAGTATAATAAACAAAGATCATTCACTTAGGTACTGTCAAGACAAGATTCATAATTGTTTCCACATGATACCTACTATATTATATCATTCCCATAATTTATATCACTCAATATAAGCTATGGAAACACTAAAACAAGCAAACTATGCATGCAAAACAGAATCTGTCAAAAATAGAACAGTCTGTGAAGATCTGTAGTGTAGCCATACTTTACTATCTCTAAAAATTCTGAAAAATTAGTAAAATCTAGGCAATTTGTATATCAATCATGTGTAAAAAATTCAGATCAAAATCACGTTCCAGTGAATTTACAAAATTCCTGTACTGAGAGCAAAAGTTTCTGTTTTTGCACAGAATCAAGTCAACTATCATCCACACTATCCCAAAGGCTTTACTTGGCACTTTATTGAAATAAAAGGCATAAAACATGATTACTACAGTAGCTTAATCATGTGGACACACAAAAACAGTAGGTTTAAATATTGGGTTGTCTCCCAACAAGCGCTTTTCTTTAATGCCTTTTTAGCTAGGCATGATGATTTCAATGATGCTCACAAAAAAGATAAGAATTGAAACACAAAGAGAGCATCATGAAGCATATGACTAGCACATTTAAGCCTAACCCACTTCCTATGCATAGGGATTTTGTGAGCAAACAATTTATGGGAGCAAGAATCAACTAGCATAGGAAGGCAAAACAAGCATAACTTCAAAACTTTGAACACATAGAGAGGAAACTTGATATTATTGCAATTACTACAAGCATATGTTCCTCCCTCATAATAATTTTCAGTAGCATCATGAAGGAATTTCACAATATAACCAGCACATAAAGCATTCTTTTCATGATCTACAAGCATAGAAAATTTATTACTCTCCACATAAGCATATTTATTCTCATCAATAGTAAGTGGAGCAAACTCAACAAGATAACTATCATGTGAAGCATAATCCAATTGAAAATTAAAATCATGATGACAAGTTTCATGATTATCATTATTCTTTATAGCATACATGTCATCACAATAATCATCATAAATAGGAGGCATGCTTTCATCACAATAAATTTGCTCATCAAAACTTGGGGGATTAAAAATATCATATTCATCAAACATAGCATCCCCAAGCTTGTGGCTTTGCATATCATTAGCATCATGAATATTCAAGGAATTCATACTAACAACATTGCAATCATGCTCATCATACAAAGATTTAGTGCCAAACATTTTAATAACTTCTTCTTCTAACACTTGAGCACAATTTTCCTTTCCATCATTTTCATGAAAGACATTAAAAAGATGAAGCATATGAGGCAACCTCAATTCCATTTTTTTTGTAGTTTTCTTTTATAAAACCAAACTAGTGATAGAACAAGAAACTAAAAGATTTAATTGCAAGATCTAAAGATATACCTTAAAGCACTCACCTCCCCGGCAACGGCGCCAGAAAAGAGCTTGATGTCTACTACACAACCTTCTTCTTGTAGACTCGTGTTGGGCCTCCAAGCGCAGAGTTTTGTAGGACAGTAGCATATTTCCCTCAAGTGGATGACCTAAGGTTTATCAATCCGTGGGAGGCGTAGGATGAAGATGGTCTCTCTCAAACAACCCTGCAACCAAATAACAAAGAGTCTCTTGTGTCCCCAACACACCCAATACAATGGTAAATTGTATAGGTGCACTAGTTCGGCGAAGAGATGGTGATACAAGTGTAATATGGATGGTAGATATAGGTTTTTGTAATCTGAAAATATAAAAACAGCAAGGTAGCAAGTAACAAAAGTGAGCAAAAACGGTATTACAATGCTTGAAAACAAGGCCTAGGGTTCATACTTTCACTAGTGCAAGTTCTCTCAACAATACTAACATAGTTGAATCATATGTAAATCCCTCACGTGCGACAAAGAGTTCACTCCAAAGTCACAAATAGCGGAGAACAAACGAACAAATTATTGTAGGGTACGAAACCACCTCAAAGTTATCTTTTCCGATCAATCTTATGAGCTATCCCTATAAGTGTCACGAACAGCCCTAGAGTTCGTACTAAAATAACACCTTAAGATACACATCAACCAAAACCCTAATGTCACCTAGATACTCCAATGTCACCACGAGTACCCATGGGCTTGATTATACGATATGCATCACATAATTTCAGATTCATCATGTTCAATCCAACACAAAGAACTTCAAAGAGTGCCCCAAAGTTTCTACCGGAGAGTCAAGACGAAAACATGTGCCAACCCCTATGCATAGATTCCCAAGGTCACGGAACCCGCAAGTTGATCACCAAAACATACATCAAGTGGATCAATAGAACATCCCATCGCAAGACATACATCAAGTGTTCTCAAATCCTTAAAGACTCAATCCGATAAGAAAACTTCAAAGGGAAAACTCAATTCATCACAAGAAGATAGAGAGGGGAAATCTCCATATGATTCATCTATATTAATAAAGCTCGCGGTACATCAAGATCGTATCATCTCAAGAACACGAGAGAGAGAGATCAAACACATAGCTAGTGGTACATACCCTCAGCCCCGAGGGTGAACTACTCCCTCCTCGTCATGGAGACCGCCGGGATGATGAAGATGGCCTCCGATGATGGTTTCCCCCTCCGACAGGGTGCCGGAACGGGCTCCCGATTGGTTTTTCGTGGCTCTGGAGGCTTGCGGCGGCGGAACTCCCGATCTAGGTTTCTTTCTGGGGTTTTTTGTATTTATAGGAATTTTTGGCGTCGGTCTCACGTCAAGGCGGTGCCCGAGGAGTCCACAAGCCAGGGGGCGCGCCCTAGGGGGGCGGGCGTGCCCCCCAGGCTTGTGGCCTCCTCGGTCACTTCCTGGCCCAGCTTTTTGCTCCAGTATTTTTTATATTTTCCAAAAATATTCTCCGTAAATTTTCAGCCCATTCCGAGAACTTTTATTTCTGCACAAAAACAACACCACGGTAGCTCTGCTGAAAACAGCGTCAGTCCGGGTTAGTTCTAATAAAATCATACCAAAATCATATAAAATTATTGTAAACATGGCATAAATACTTCATAAATTATAGATACGTTGGAGACGTATCAGTCTTCACGGGTAGTATTTCACCCTAATTTATTGATTCGACACAAGGGGAGTGACGTGGCTTGAGACTGCGTCAGTGTTTCCCCAAAGAGGAAGGGATGATGCAGCACAGCGACGGTAAGTATTTCCCTCAGTTATGAAACCAAGGTATCAAACCAGTAGAAGGACCGCACAACACTATGTAAACAGTACCTACACACAAAGAACAAATACTTGCAACTCGACGCGAAAGAGAGGTTGTCAATCTCTCCACGGTAAAAAGATAGATTAGATTGTAGATTGGATAGATAGATCTCGCAAGAACACAAAATAAAAGAGGCAAATAAAAAGTGCAACAAAGAATTTTTGTTTTTTTGGAATAGTAGATCTGAAAACAAAAGCGGCAAAAAGATATATCAGAAAGCAATATGCTGGAAAAGTAGACCCGGGGGCCGTAGGTTTCACTAGTGGCTTCTCTCATGAGTATAGCACACGGTGGGTGAACAAATTACTGTTGGGCAATTGATAGAAGATCAAATAATCATGACGATATCCAATGTGATGATCATTATATAGGCATCACGTCCAAGATTAGTAGACCGAAACGTTTCTGCATCTACTACTATTACTCCACACATCGACCGCTATCCAGCATGCATCTAGTGTATTAAGTTCATGGAAAAACGGAGTAATGCAATAAGAACGGTGACATGATGTAGACAAGATCTATTCATGTAGGAATAGACCCCACCTTGTTATCCTTAATAGCAATGATACATGCGTGCCTCGGTGCCCCTTCTGTCACTGGGAGAGGACACCGCAAGATCGAACCCATCACAAAGCACCTCTCCCCATGGCAAGAAAAATCGATCTAGTTGGCCTAACTAAACCAAAGATTCGAAGAAGAAATACGAGGCTATAAGTAATCATGCATATAAGAGATCAAAGAAGACTCAAATAATATTCATGGATAAAAACTGATCATGAACTCAAAATTCATCGGATCCCAACAAACACACCGCAAAAGTCATTACATCAAATAGATCTCCAAGAGACCATTGTATCGAGAATCAAAAGAGAGAGAGGAAGCCATCTAGCTACTGCCTACGGACCCGTAGGTCTATGGTGGACTACTCACGCATCATCGGAGAGGCACCAATGAGGATGATGAACCCCTCCGTGATGGTGTTAGATTGGATCTCGCGGTTCTGGAACTTGCGGCGGCTAGAAGTATTTTTCGTCGACTCCTCTAGGGTTTCTGGAATATTTGGGTATTTATAGAGCTCAAAGGCGGTGGAGAAGGTTCCCGAGGCGACCACAACCCACCAAGGCGCGCCCGGGGCCCCTGGCGCACCCTGGTGTCTTGTGGGCGGCCTGGGCTCCCTCCTGGTTACTTCTTTGGCCCACTGGCCTCCTTCTAGTCCAAAAAAAATCTCCAAAAAGTTTCGTCGCGATTGGACTCCGTTTGGTACTGATATTCTGCAAAGTAAAAAAACAAGCAAAAAACAGCAACTCGCACTTGGCACTATGTCAATAGGTTAGTCCCAAAAAATGATATAACGTTGCTATAAAATGATTGTAAAACATCCAAGAATGATAATATAATAACATGGAACAATCAAAAATTATAGATACGTTGGAGACATATCAGGGAGCCAAAGAATATTTATTGGCCTTGACAGCTGAGTTATCAATTCAACCGCACCTGGGATATCTCTCTTCAACAAAGGTTTAGTAGCACGGCAAATAGTAGTAGCAAAACTAACATTAGTAGTGACAACAACAATTTTGTAGCAGTTGTGACAGTATAGTAATAGTAACTTAGCAAGATTTGGTATATGTAAAGCGTAGGTATGTGGATCGGTGACGGATAAAGATTTAGATGACATTGATCATATAACAGTTACACACTAGGGCGACACAGAACTAGCTCCAATTCATCAATATAATGTAGGCATGTATTCCGTATATAGTCATACGTGCTTGCGATAAGAACTTGCATGACATCTTTTGTCCTACCCTCCCGTGGCAGCGGGGTCCTATTGGAAACTAAGGGATATTAATGCCTCCTTTTAATATAGAACCGGAACAAAGCATTAACACATGGTGAATACATGAACTCCTCAAACAGAGGTGCCAGAGCTCAAGTTTTAAAACAGAGTAGGAATATGGTTTTTGAGTGGTGTACTTTTCCTGTCAACGTCACGACAAAGGTTTTCAATATCTTCCATGCTAAACTCATTATTGGTGGTTCCCAAACAGAATAGTAAAGTTTACTCCTATCCTCCATCCATACACAAACCATGGCTGACCGAATCCACGGATGCCTGCCAACATGTCAAATGTCCCAAGAAGTTTTGTTTAATTAATTTTTGATTATTCAAGACTAGACATCCTTTTACCAGCCCCTCTCATGCAATGACGGCGAATAAACGACCGTCTTGAGAATAACTCATTTAGCATGGAAAATACTGACCGCCTCGTCGCTCCATGAGCGAGATGCGTGCAAATAGATGTTTGTTTGAATGTTTAGAGATGGCACATGCAAATTTACTTGGAACGGCGGGGTAATACCGCATATAGATAGGTATGGTGGACTCATGTGGAATAACTTGGTTTAAAGGTTTTGGATGCACAAGTAGCATTTCCGTTTAGTACATGTGAAGGCTAGCAATAGGTTGGGAAGCGACCAACTAGAGAGCGAAAACGGTCATAGGCATGCATTGGGAATAATTAACATTGGACGTAGAATGAGTAGGATATGAACGCTCTGAATTTAAACATCATGAAGGTTGCATTGATTTTGAATCAACTACATGTTTGCACATGTCCCAAGTCAAGCCGCTTGAATTTATCAGAGGGAAATACCATACTACCATACCACATCATAATCATTTTAATGCATGTTGATTTATAAGATAAATCATTATTCACTACTAGTTGTTTAAGCATGGCATGAGAAGATATAATCTCTATTTTTTATCATCAACATGTTCACTCATAATATACTGAATCGAGATCGAACGAGCTAAACATATTTACAAAAACGGAAAACAAGAAAAGTTCATACCGGCTTCCCTTACCACGATCACTTCGTCAAATATCGTCATTATTGCGTTTCACTTGCATGTTCGAATGATGTGATAATAATAATAGTGCAAGAATACCGTGGACTAAACTGGAATCTGCAAGGCAGTTTTGGGCAAAGGAGAAGACAAGGTAATATTGACTCTGTGTTAGGTAAACAATAAAGCATATAAGAGCCACTCAACATTTTCATCGTGGTCTTCTCCTTTCAAGAACTCAAGAAAAAAAATTCAGAGAAACACACTGAAATATTTTTGGAGTTTTTGTTTTTCTCAAGAAAGCAAATAAACTAAGGGAAAACAAGAACGAGAAAAATTATTTACACGGAAAAGCTCCCAACATGCAAAGGAAATCTTTTTGGGTTTTCTTTTTAATGCGGAAGATAATTAAACGAGAAAAGAAAACTAAAAAGAAGTGAGAAATATTTTTGGGTTTTCCAAAGTTTTTCAAACACACAAGAAGAAAGCGGAAAAATAAATCTAACATGGATATACAATGAAAGAGGATAAACATCGACAATTTATATGAAGTGTGTGAACATGAATGTAATGTCGGTGAGAAATATGTACTCCCCAAGCTTAGGCGTTTGCCTAACTTGGTAATCACCACTGATAATAGCCGCCAGGTCCGGGAAAATGTTTCCACTGGGGTACCTGAGCATCCCATGCCTGAGCCTCGGCCTTCGCAACAGCCAACTCATTCTGGTAAGTAGTTATATCTTCTGGCATTATTTTGTACTCGTGCCTGGCATGATAGTTAAACAAAGAGGGTGCAGGCAAAGGAATAATATCGCAAGTTTTCTCGCTATACTCTAAGTTGTAACGAATATGATGCGGTGTTTGTGTTTTCTCAAGAAATTGGTGTTCCTCCATGGATTGGTGATCAAGATAAACCTTAGGCAACAAATAATCAGTAGGGCGTATAACCTCTTCGAACCGAGTTGCCAAGCGAGTGGCATAAATACCACCATGAATCTTGCCTTTGTTTCGGTTAATGTTCAATCGACGTGCAAAAATAGCTCCTAAGTTGTAAGAATTGTCACCATAAAGTGTTGTCACCATAAAGTGCACGGCGTAGAATAGCCATGGTAGGGGAACTGAGGCCACCACCATGTTCCATGGCAGTTATGCATTTTCCTATGAATAGAGAAAAGTAGTGCACATAAGGAAAATGTAAACTAGTAGCTCTAGCGTGTGACACGCCCCTAGTTTCTCCCACAGTTAAGGTTTGGAGGAAATCATTAAACTCCTCAGGTTTAGGTTCAAGCATTCCCCCGTCAGAAGGAAGCATTCACAAAATTCATGTACAGGCAATTCATAGCCGGTGGCATAAAGATCAAAGCGTACTATGGGAGCACCGGGCGTATTTTCGAAGAAAAAGTTTTGCACGAAGGAATTGGTAAGGAGATAGTATTGATCACACTCATCTGCGAGGAAGTTGGTTAGCCCGGCATTTGCGATGAATTGCGTGAACTCTTCATAAAAACCCGCTTCGCTCATGAAGGGTGTATGTGGCCATTCGCACGGCCTAACCTCCGCGTTGCGAATAAGGTTGATATCTTGGTCCGAAGTTCTTCTAGCAACTCCCTTGGGGCTCTGACGTGAAGAACATTTCCTCAAGAAGTTCATTTTCCTAAGCATAAATTTCTGAAATTTTTGAGCCACAAATTCAAGTCAATAAAACTTTGCAAGATTGATAGAAACTACTCATATGGATGCCTAGAGGCCATATCAAGCATTAATATTACTTATACCTCAAAGAATTCAACATGCAAGCTCATTTTCTGTAGCGCCAAGTGCAGCACATTATGCAAAATATAAGCCACTAAAACAAAAACTAATTGGAGGAATGGAGGAGTCACGTACCAAGGAACAATTCCTCATAACAGTTTCGGAAACGGAGTTCCGAGCAAAGAGATCAAAAATTTCACTTTCTGAGTGAAGAACACGGGAGGGAGATGGCTAGATTTTTTTTGCTGGAGGTAGGAGAGAGTGTGGGACGAAGGGATAAGGCAGGGGGCCCCTGTGGGCACCACAAGCCATCAGGGCGCGACCTAGGGGGGGGGGGCGCCCTGATGTGTGGTGCCACACAGGTGCAACCCCCTGCTGTTATTTTTATGCCAATTTTCATTTATTCTAGAAAAAATCATGTTAAAATTTTGTGGCATTCTGAGACTTTTTATTTTTGGGCATTTTTCTATGCACGGGAAAACAAAAAAACAGAAAACCAAGCTAATTTATTTTATTCAAACTGAAAATAACAGAGGATAAACTTTTGATACAAAGAATTGTGAATACTAAATTCATCAATCACATGCCTTCCGGAAAGGATTCATTAATAAGGTTGATCAAGTCTTGTTAACAACCGCTTCCGGTTAACATGAAACCGAAGAACTCTCGTATGTCACTAGGTTGCCTCAATGGGGATTTGCATCTCCCCAACAATAATATTATAATATCTCTTCTTGACAGTAGGTAGAGTAATTGCAAAGCTTCTAATGATTACTGAGGGAGTAGGCTCAATGACATTAATATTATTAATCAAAGTTTGCTTCTTCGGAAAATGGACGGTATGTTGCTTGCCATTGACGTGAAAGGTGACCTTGCTTTTATTGCAATCAATAACAGCCCCTGCAGTATTTAAGAATGGTCTACCAAGGATGATCGACATATTGTCGTCCTCGGGCATATCAAGAATAACAAAGTCTGTCAAGATAGTAACATTTGCAACCACAACAGGCATGTCCTCTCAAATTCTAATAGGTAAAGCGGCGGACTTATTAGCCATTTGCAATGATATCTCAATAGGTGTAAGCTTACTCAAATCAAGTCTTTTATAAAGGGAGAAAGGCATAACACTAACACTGGCTCCTAAATCACATAAAACAGTTTTAACATAGTTTCTTTTAATGGAGCAAGGTATTGTGGGTATGTGATGTCTACTATGCAACTTTATTCTTGTGGACTTTTTTGGGCCTCCAAGCGCAGAGTTTTGTAGGACAGCAACAATTTTCCCTCAAGTGGATGACCTAAGGTTTATCAATCTGTGGGAGGTGTAGGATGAAGATGGTCTCTCTCAAACAACCCTGCAATCAAATACAAGAAATCTCTTGTGTCCCCAACACACCCAATACAATGGCAAATTGTATAGGTACACTAGTTCAGCGAAGAGATGGTGATACAAGTGCAATATGGATGGTAGATATAGGTTTTTGTAATCTGAAAATATAAAAACAACAAGGTAGCAAGTAACAAAAGTGAGCACAAACGGTATTGCAATGCTTGAAAACAAGGCCTAGGGCCCGTACTTTCGCTAGTGCAATCTCTCAACAATGCTAATATAATTGGATCACATAACCATCCCTCAACGTGCAACGAAGAATCACTCCAAAGTTCTTATCTAGTGGAGGGCATAAGAAAAAAAATGTTTGTAGGGTACGAAACCACCTTAAAGTCATCCTTTCCGATCGATCTATCCAAGAGTTCGTACTAACATAACCAAGTTATCCTTTCCGATCGATCTATCCAAGAGTTCGTACTAATATAACCAAGTTATCCTTTCCGATCGATCTATCTAAGAGTTCGTACTAGAATAACACCATATGATACGCATCAACCAACTCTAATGTCACCTAGATACTCCAATGTCACCACAAGTATCCATGAGTTAATTATACGATACACATCAAACAATTTCAGATTCATAATACTCAATCCACACAAAGAACCTCAAAGAGTGCCCCAAGATTTCTATCGGAGAAAGTAGGACAAGAACGTGTATCAACCCCTATGCATAGATTACCCCAATGTCACCGCGGGAATCCGCAAGTTGAGTACCAAAACATATATCAAGTGAATCAATAGAACACCCCATTGTCACCACGGGTATCCGCATGCAAGACATATATCAAGTGTTCTCAAATCCATAAAAGTATTCAATCTGGTAACGAAATCTCAAAGGGAAAACTCAATTCATCACAACTAGATAGAGAGGGAAACACATCATATGATCCGACTATATTAACAAAGCCCGTGATACATCAAGATCGTGACATCTCAAGAACACGAGAGAGAGAGATTGAACACATAGCTACTGATACATACCCTCAGCTCCGAGGGTGGACTACTCCCTCCTCGTCATGGCCTCCGTCGGGATGATGAAGATGGCCACCGGAGATGGATTCCCCTCTCCGGCAGGGTACTGGAACGTCTCCAGATTGGTTTTTCGTCGATATAGAGAGTTGCGGCGGCGGAACGAGAAGTCTAGGCTTATTTCTGATGGTTTCTATATTTATAGGAATTTTTGGCGTTGGTTTCACGCGAAGGTGGGCCACGAGGTGAGGAGCACCCATAAGGGCACGGGCAGGGGGGTCTGGCGCGCCCTGGTGGGTGCTGGCCACCCTGGGCCCCCTCTTCTGGTGTTCTTTGGCCCATCTTCTTTCTTCTGGTCCGTAAAAAATCCACAAAAATCCCCGCAGCGTTTTGTCTCCGTTTGGTATTGATTTTCCGCGAAGTAAAAAACAAGCAAAAACAACAACTGGCACTTTGGCACTATGTCAATAGGTTAGTCCCAAAAAATGATATAAAGTTGTAATAAAATGATTGTAAAACATCCAAGAATGATAATATAACAGCATGGAACAAGCAAAAATTATAGATACGTTGGAGACGTATCAGTATGCCAGGATCTCCTAGCTTCTTAGGTATTCCTCCATCAAAATAATAATTAGCAAGCATAGTAGCAATTTTAGTTTCAGGTATCTTTCTTTTGTTGGTAATAACATCCTTCATATACTTAGCATACAGAGGCATTTTCAATATATCAGTCAAACGAGTACGCAAAAAGACGGGTCTAATCATTTCAGCAAAGTGTTCAAAATCTTCATCATCCTTATTCTTAGAAGGCCTGCGAGGGAATGACATGGGTTTTTTAACCCATGGCTCTCTTTCCCTTCCATGTTTTCTAGCAACAAAGTCTCTCTTATCATAGCATTTATTTTTAGGAGGTGGGTTATCAAGATCCTCAACAGGTTCTATTTCTACATCATCATCATGTTCTTTATTATTATCTGGTGGAGCATCTACTTGCACATTATTATCCTCCTTTTCATTATCACTAGGTGCATGTTCACTACCAGATTGTGTCTCAGCATCAGAAATAGAAACATCATTATGTTTCTCAGTAGGTGTTTCTATAACAGGTTTACTAGAAGCTTGCAAGTTCCTATCATTTTTCTTCTTCTTCTTCTTATTAGAGGAACTAGGTGCATCAACACTAACTCTCTGGGAATCTTGTTCTATTCTTTTAGGATGACCTTCTGGGTAGAGAGGTTCTTGGGTCATACGACCTCCCCTAGTCATTACTCTAACAACATGATCATTCATATTATTATTTATTTCAGCAAGCAAATCATTTTGTGACTTAGCAACTTGGTCTAGTTGGGTGTGAACCATAGAAGCATGTTTACCTAGACCTTTTACATCATTAGCAATTCTAAACATCAAGTCACTCAAACGGTCTATCATCATAGCATTACGTCTCAATTGGTCTTTAACATAGTTATTGAGGTGTTCTTGCTTGACAACATAATTATCATATTCATCCATGCATTGTTCAGGAGTCTTATTGTAAGGTATATCATTTTCAGTAAAGGGGTGGAGAGAGTTTACCTCTACTACCTGTGTCGGGTTATCAAGTCCATGTATTTTTTTTCAATAGGTGGTAATTTCTTGATATCCTCAATTTTAATACCTTTCTCCTTCATAGATTTTTTTGCTGCTTGCATATCTTTAGGGCTGAGGAATAGAATACCTCTCTTCTTTTGAATAGGTTCCGGAGGTGGTTCAGGAAGTGTCTGTTGGAAATATGCCCTAGAGGCAATAATAATTTAGTTATTATCATATTTCCTTGTTCATGATAATCGTTCATTATCCATGCTATAATTGTATTGATTGGAAACTCAAATACATGTGTGGGTACATAGACAACACTGTGTCCCTAGTATGCCTCTAGTAGACTAGCTCGTTGATCAAAGATGGTCAAGGTTTCCTAGCCATAGACATGAGATGTCATTTGATAACGGGATCACATCATTAGGAGAATGATGTGATGGACAAGACCCAAACTATGAACGTAGCATATGATCGTGTCAGTTTATTGCTATTGTTTTCTGCATGCCAAGTATCTGTTCCTATGACCATGAGATCATGCAACTCACTGACACCGGAGGAATACCTTGTGTGTATCAAATGTCGCAACGTAACTGGGTGACTATAAAGATGCTCTACAGGTATCTCCGAAGGTGTCTGTTAGGTTGGCATGGATCAAGACTGGGATTTGTTACTCCATGTGACGGAGAGGTATCTCAGGGCCCACTCGGTAATACAACATCACAATGAGCCTTGCAAGCAAAGTGACTAAAGTGTTAGCCACGGGATCTTGTATTACGGAACAAGTAAAGAGACTTGCCGGTAACGAGATTGAACTAGGTATGGAGATACCGACGATCGAATCTCGGGCAAGTAACATACCGATGAACAAAGGGAACTGCGTACGGAATTAACTGAATCCTTGACATAGAGGTTCAACCGATAAAGATCTTCGTAGAATATGTAGGAACCAATATGGGCATCCAGGTCCCGCTATTGGTTATTGACCGTAGAGTTGTCTCGGTCATGTCTACATAGTTCTCGAACCCGCAGGGTCTGCACACTTAACGTTCGGTGACGTTTCGGTATTATTGAGTTATGTATGTTGGTGACCGAAGGTTGTTCGGAGTCCCGGATGAGATCCCGGACGTCACGAGGAGGTCCGGAATGGTCCGGAGGTAAAGATTTATATATGGGAAGTCATATTTTGCTGACCGGAAAAGTTTCGGGTTTTTCCGGTATTGTACCGGGAAGCTTCTAGAAGGTTCCGGAAACTTCCGGAGGAGTCCGGAAGTCCACCAAGGGTTCCACCACGTCCCAAGGGTTTGCATGGGCTGAGGGGAGGCGCCCTAGCCTTATTGGGCCAGGCGCACAAGTCCCTCAAGGCCCATGTGGCTTGGGAGAGGTGGAAAGTCCACCTGTTTATGGAAAGGGAGGGAATTGGACTAGGAGTCCAACTCCTCCCCCTTGGCTGCGCCCTAGGGCTTGGAGGGGCTGATCTCCATGCCCCTCCACCTATATATAGAGGGGAGGGGCGCCCCAAGAGCACACACGAAGCCCTTGGCGCCCCTCTCTCTCCCTAGATCGTTTTCTCCTCCGTTCGCGGTTTCGGTAGCGCTAGGCGTAGCCCTGCCGGGATAGCACCACCACCGTCGCCACCACGCCGTCGTGTTGCCGGAGATCTCATCTACCTCTCCGCCCCCTCTTGCTGGATCAAGAAGGCGGAGATCTTCATCGAGCTGTACGTGTGCTGAACGCGGAGGTGCCGTCCGTTCGACGCTAGATCGGGACAGATCATGATTGGATCGCGGGACGGCTTGCGATTTGGATAGCGAAGACGTTCGACTACATCAACCGCGTTTCTTAACTTTTCCCGCTTAGCGATCTACAAGGGTATGTAGATTCACTCTCCCTCTCGTAGATGCTCATCACCATGGATAGATCTTGCGTGTGCGTAGGAAATTTTTTGTTTCCCATGCAACGTTCCCCAACAGTGGTATCAGAGCTAGGTCTATGCGTAGATGAGATCACGAGTAGAACACAAAGGAGTTTGTGGGTGTTGATGCTCAGATTGCTTCCTCCCTTGGTCTTTTCTTGATTCAGCGGTATTGTGGGATGAAGCGGCCCGAACCAACCTTACTCGTACGCTTACGAGAGACCGGTTCCATCAACTGACATGTGACTTTGTTGCATAAAGATGGCTGGCGGGTGTCTGTCTCTCCCACTTTAGTTGGATCGGATTTGACAAAGGCGGTCCTTGAGAAGGTTGAATAGCAATTTGTGTATCACCGTTGTGGTTTTTGCGTAGGTAAGAATCGTTCTTGCTAGATACCCGTAGCAGCCACGTAAAACATGCAACAACAATTAGAGGACGTCTAACTTGTTTTTGCAGGGTATGTTGTGATGTGATATGGCCAATTACATGATGAGATATATGTGATGTATGAGATGATCATGTTTTGTATAGAATATCACAACTTGCATGTCGATGAGTACGGCAACCGGCAGGAGCCATAGGGTTGTCTTTAATTTATTTTCGCCATTTTGGTTTACTTTATCGCTATGAGTTAGCAATAGTTGTAGAGGCAATAGTCGGCGCGACAACCTAATGGCGACACGTTGATGGAGATCAAGATGATGGAGATCATGGTGTCATGCCGGTGACGATGGAGATCATGCCGGTGCTTTGGAGATGGAGATCAAAAGCACAAGTTCATGGCCATATCATGTCACTTATGATTTGCATGTGATGTTAATCCTTTTATGCATCTTATTTTACTTAGGACGATGGTAGCATTATAAGGTGACCCCTCACTAAAATTTCAAGATAAAATTGTGTTCTCCCCGAGTTTGCACCGTTGCGAAAGTTCGTCGTTTTGAGACACCACGTGATGATCGGGTGTGATAGACTCTACGTTCGCATACAACGGGTGCAAGCCAGTGTTGCACATGCGGAACACTCGGGTTAAACTTGACGAGCCTAGCATGTATAGACATGGCCTCGGAACACAAGAGACCGAAAGGTCGAACATGAGTCATATAGTAGATATGATTAACATGGAGATGTTCACCATTGAAACCACCTCATCTCACGTGATGATCGGACTTGGGTTGCTGGATTTGGATCATGTCACACTTAGACAAACTGAGGGATGTTGATTTGAGTGGGAGTTCTTAAGTAATATGATTAATTGAACTCATTATCATGAACATAGTCAAAGTGACTTTGCAAATTATGTTGTAGATCAATAGCTTGCGCTGTAGCTCCCCTGTTTTTATACGTTCCTAGAGAAAATAGAATTGAAAGATGATGGTAGCAATAATGCGGACTGGGTCCGTGATCTGAGGATTGTCCTCATTGCTGCACAGAAGGCTTATGTCCTTAATGCACCGCTCGGTGCGCCACCCCCTCAAGCGTCGTCTGTAGATGTTGTGAACATCTGACAGGCACGTTCTGATGACTACTTGATAGTTCAGTGCGTCATGCATTACGGCTTAGAATTGAGGCTCCAAAACGTTTTGAACGTCACAGAACATATGAGATGTTCTAAGAGCTGAAATTGGGATCTCAGGCTCGTGCCCGTGTTGAGAGGTATGAGACCTCCAACAAGATTCTTTGCCAGCAAGATGAAGGAGAATAGCTCAATTGGTGAGCATGTGCTCAGATTGTCTGGGTGCTACAATCGCTTGAATCGAGTGGGAGTTTATCTTCCAGATAAGATAGTGGTTGATATAGTTCTCCAAGTCACTGCCACAAAGCTACTAGAGCTTCGTGATGAACTATGAAATGCCAGGGATGGAAATAATGATCCCCGAGCTATTCGCGATGTTTGACACCACGAAGGTAGAAATCAAGAAGGAGCATCAAGTGTTGATGGTTAGTAAAACCACTAGTTTCGAGAAGGGCAAGGGCAAGGAGGGAAACTTCATGGGTGGCAAGCCAGTTGCTGCTCCAGTAAAGAAACCCAAGGTTGAACCCAAACCCGAGACTGAGTGCTTCTATTATGAGGAGAACGGTCACTGAAGCGGAACTGCCCTAGATACTTGGTAGATAAGAAGGCTGGCAATGTCAACAGAAGTATATTTGATATACGTTTTATTCATGTGTACCTTGCTAGTACTCCTAGTAGCACCTGGGTATTAGATACCGGTTCAGTTGCTAAATGTTGGTAACTCGAAATAAAAGCTACGGAAGAGACGGAGAATAACTAAGGGTGAGGTGACGATGTGTGTTGGAAGTGTTTCCAAGGTTGATGTGATCACCATCGCACGCTCCCTCTACCTTCGGGATTGGTGATGAACCTAAATAAATGTTATTTGGTGTTTGCGTTGAGCATAAACGTGATTAGATCATGTTTTTGCAATACGGTTATTCATTTAAGTTAGAGAATAATGGTTATTCTGTTTACATGAATAATACCTTCAATGGTCATGCACCCAATGTGAATGGTTCATTGAATCTCGATCGTAGTAATACACATGTTCATTGATGCCAAAAGATGCAAAGTTAATAATGATAGTACCACATACTTGTGG
Source organism: Elymus sibiricus (assembly GCA_039707655.1). NCBI lineage: Eukaryota > Viridiplantae > Streptophyta > Magnoliopsida > Poales > Poaceae > Elymus > Elymus sibiricus. The sequence goes on along the minus strand of CM077667.1, from coordinate 312,359,826 downwards.
CACTGCCGCCAAGGTCATATTGGTGTAAAGCGCATGAAGAAACTCCATGTTGATGGATCTTTTGACTCACTCAATTTCGAATCGGTTGAGACATGCGGACCATGCCTCTTGGGCAAGATGACTAAGACCCCGTTTTCCGGTATGATGGAGCGGGCAAGTGACTTGTTGGAAATGATACATGTTGATGTATGCGGTCCAATGAGTGTTGAAGCGTGCGGTGGATATCATTATTTTCTTACCTTCACTGATGATTTGAGTATATATAGGTATATTTACTTAATGAAACACAAGTCTGAAACGTTTGAAAAGTTCAAGCAATTTCAGAGTGAAGTTGAAGATCATCGTGACAAGAAGATAAAATGTCTACGATATGATCGTGGAGGTGAATATCTGAGTTACGAGTTTGGTATGCAACTTAAGACAATGTGGAAATTGTTTCACAACTCACGCCACCTGGAACACCATAGAGTGATGGTGTGTCCGAACGTCGTAGTCGTGCTCTATTGGATATGGTACATACTATGTTGTCTCTTATCGATTTGCCACTATCGTTTTGGGTTTATGCATTAGAGACAACTACATTCACTTTAAATAGGGCACCATCTAAGTCCGTTGAGATGACACCGTATGAATTTTGGTTTGGCAGAAACCTAAGCTGTCATTTCTCAGAGTTTGGGAATGCGACGCTTATGTCTGATAAGCTCGATCCCAAAGCAGAAAGGTGCATCTTCATAGGATACCCTAAGGAATCATTTGGGTATACCTTCTATCTCAGATCCAAGGGCAAAGTGTTTTTTGCTAAAAACAGGTCCTTTCTCGAGAAAGAGTTTCTCTCGAAAGAATTGAGTGGGAGGAAGGTAGAACTTGATGAGGTTATTGAACCGTCACTTCAGTTGGATGGTAGCACGACGCAGAAAGATGTTTCTATGGTGCCTACACCGAATGAAGAGGAAGTTAATGATGATGATCATGACACTTCGGATCAAGTTACTACCGAACCTCGTAGGCCGACAAGAAATCGTACCGCCTCTGAGTGGTACGTCAATCCTGTCTTGTAGGTCATGTTGTTAGACAACAGTGAACCTACGAGCTATGAAGAAGCGATGGTGGGCCTGAATTCCAATAAATGGCTAGGAGCCATGAAATCCGAGATAGGATCCATGTATGAAAACCAAGTGTGGACTTTGGTAGACTTGCCCGTTGAACGGCAGGCCATTGAGTACAAATGGACCTTTAAGAAAAAGACAGACGCTGATGGTAAATGTCACCATTTATAAAGCTCGACTTGTCGGAAAGAAGTTTCCGACAAAGTTCAAGGAGTTGACTACGATGAGACTTTCTCACCCGTAGTGATGCTAAAGTCTGTTGGAATTATGTTAGCAGTTGCTGCATTTTTCGATTATGAAATCTGGCAGATGGATGTCAAAACATCGTTTCCTTAACGGTATCCGTGAGGAAAGGTTGTATGTGATACAACCGGAAAGTTTTGTCAGTCCTAAGGATGCTAAAATGCATGCAAGCTCCAGCGATCCTTCTATGGACAAGAGCAAGCATCTCGGAGTTGGAATATATGCTTTGATGAGGTGATCAAAGTTATTGGGTTTATACAAAGTTTATGAGAAACTTGTATTTACAAGAAAGTGAGTGGGAGCACTATAGAATTTCTGATGAGTATATGTGGATGACATATTGTAGATCGGAAATGATGTAGATTTTCTGGAAAGCATAAAGGGTCGTTTGAAAGGAGTTTTTCAAAGGAAGACCTGGAATGAAGCTACTTAAATATTGGGCATCAGGATCTATAGAGATAGATCAAGACGTCTGATGAGACTTTCAATGAGTACATACCTTGACAAGATTTTGAAAGAGTTCAAAATGGATCAGTCAAAGAAAGAGTTATTGCCTGATTTGTAAGGTGTGGAGTTGAGTGAGACTCAAAGCTCGACCACGGCAGAAGAAAGAGAAAGGACGAAGGTTGTCCCCTATGCCTTATCCATAGGCTCTATATAGTATGCCATGCTGTGTACCGCACCTGGTGTGTGCCTTGCCATGAGTCTGTCAAGGGGTACAAGAGTGGTCCAGGAGTGGATCACTGGACAGCGGTCAAAATTATCCTTAGTAACTATAGGACTATGGAAATGTTTCTCGATTATGGAGGTGATAAAGAGTTCGTCGTAAAGGGTTACGTCGATGCAAGCTTTGACACCAATCCGGATGACTCTGAGTAGCAGACCAGATACGTATAGTGGAGCAGCCATTTGGAATAGCTCCAAGTGGAGCGTGGTAGCATCTGCAGTATGACATATAGATTTGCAAAGAACACACAGATCTGAATGTTGCAGACCGTTGACTAAAACCTCTCTCACATGCAAAACATGATCGAATCCCAGAACTCATTGGGTGTTAGATTCATAACAATGTAAATCACATAGCGATGTGAGCTAGATTATTGACTCTAGTGCAAGTGGGAGACTGTTGGAAATATGCCCTAGAGGCAATAATAATTTAGTTATTATCATATTTCCTTGTTCATGATAATCGTTTATTATCCATGCTATAATTGTATTGATTGGAAACTCAAATACATGTGTGGGTACATAGACAACACTGTGTCCCTAGTATGCCTCTAGTAGACTAGCTCGTTGATCAAAGATGGTCAAGGTTTCCTAGCCATAGACATGAGATGTCATTTGATAACGGGATCACATCATTAGGAGAATGATGTGATGGACAAGACCCAAACTATGAACGTAGCATATGATCGTGTCAGTTTATTGCTATTGTTTTCTGCATGCCAAGTATCTGTTCCTATGACCATGAGATCATGCAACTCACTGACACCGGAGGAATACCTTGTGTGTATCAAACATCGCAACGTAACTGGGTGACTATAAAGATGCTCTACAGGTATCTCCGAAGGTGTCTGTTAGGTTGGCATGGATCAAGACTGGGATTTGTTACTCCGTGTGACGGAGAGGTATCTCAGGGCCCACTCGGTAATACAACATCACAATGAGCCTTGCAAGCAAAGTGACTAAAGTGTTAGCCACGGGATCTTGTATTACGGAACAAGTAAAGAGACTTGCCGGTAACGAGATTGAACTAGGTATGGAGATACCGACGATCGAATCTCGGGCAAGTAACATACCGATGAACAAAGGGAACTGCGTACGGGATTAACTGAATCCTTGACATAGAGGTTCAACCGATAAAGATCTTCGTAGAATATGTAGGAACCAATATGGGCATCTAGGTCCCGCTATTGGTTATTGACCGTAGAGTTGTCTCGGTCATGTCTACATAGTTCTTGAACCCGCAGGGTCTGCACACTTAACGTTCGGTGACGTTTCGGTATTATTGAGTTATGTATGTTGGTGACCGAAGGTTATTCGGAGTCCCGGATGAGATCCCGGACGTCACGAGGAGGTCCGGAATGGTCCGGAGGTAAAGATTTATATATGGGAAGTCATATTTTGGCGACCGGAAAAGTTTCGGGTTTTTCCGGTATTGTACCGGGAAGCTTCTAGAAGGTTCCAGAAACTTCCGGAGGAGTCCGGAAGTCCACCAAGGGTTCCACCACGTCCCAAGGGTTTGCATGGGCTGAGGGGAGGCGCCCTAGCCTTATTGGGCCAGGCGCACAAGTCCCTCAAGGCCCATGTGGCTTGGGAGAGGTGGAAAGTCCACCTGTTTATGGAAAGGGAGGGAATTGGACTAGGAGTCCAACTCCTCCCCCTTGGCTGCGCCCTAGGGCTTGGAGGGGCTGATCTCCACACCCCTCCACCTATATATAGAGGGGAGGGGGCGCCCCAAGAGCACACACGAAGCCCTTGGCGCCCCTCTCTCTCCCTAGATCATTTTCTCCTCCGTTCGCGGTTTCGGTAGCGCTAGGCGTAGCCCTGCCGGGATAGCACCACCATCACCGCCACCACGCCGTCGTGTTGCCGGAGATCTCATCTACCTCTCCGCCCCCTCTTGCTGGATCAAGAAGGTGAAGATTGTCATCGAGCTGTACGTGTGCTGAACGCGGAGGTGCCGTTCGTTCGGCGCTAGATCGGGACGGATCGTGATTGGATCGCGGGACGGCTTGCGATTTGGATCGCGAAGACGTTCGACTACATCAACCGCGTTTCTTAATGCTTCCCACTTAGCGATCTACAAGGGTATGTAGATTCACTCTCCCTCTCGTAGATGCTCATCACCATGGATAGATCTTGCGTGTGCGTAGGAATTTTTTTGTTTCCCATGCAACGTTCCCCAACAGTGTCCACTCATCCGCATTTTGCAATATGTTATTCAATAATTCTTCAGCTTGACCGACAGTTCTTTTCCTGAAAACATAACCAGCACAACTATCTAGGAAGTTCCTAGAAGCATCGGTTAGTCCATTATAAAAGATATCGAGAATTTCATTTTTCTTAAGAGGACAATCAGGCAAAGCTCTAAGTAACCGGAGAAGCCTCCCCCAAGCTTGAGGGAGATTCTCTTTTTCAACTTGCACAAAGTTAAATATTTCCTGTAAGGCAGCTTGTTTCTTATGAGCAGGAAAATATTTTGCAGAAAAATAATGGAGCATATCCTGGGGACTACGCATACAACCAGGAGCAAGAGAAAGAAACCATTCCCTAGCCTCGCCTTTTAGCGAGAAAGGAAAAAGCTTAAGGATATAATAGTAGCATATCTTTTCATCATTGGTAAACAGAGCAGCAATATCATTCAGTTTCATAAGGTGTTCGACGACAGTTTCATTTTCATAACCATGGAAAGGATCAAATTCTACTATAGGAATTAACTCAGGGTCAACAAAGAATTCATAATCCTTATCAGTAACAAATATAGGAGAAGTAGCAAATTTAGGGTCATATTTCATTTTCTCCATCATAGATTTTTCTTTCAGTTTGCATAGTAGTTTTTTCAAATCATCTATATTTTCACAAGCAAAGAAATCACTAGTTGTTTCCTTATCCATTACATAACCTTCAGGCACATGAGGCAATTCATATCTAATAGGAGAGCGAGGTGTAACAGGTGATTCGAAGTCCTCTTCAGTTTCAGCATTTTCAAGTTCTCTAGCTTTAGCAAGATGAGCATCAAGTAATTCATTCAGTGGAACATTTTCAGTTTCAACATATGTAGCAATAGTATCATCATAAATTTCAGAGGTAGCATCATCAAGTTCATGTGACATATCAGGACGATCAACAGGTGGTGGTGTAACAAGCTGACTCAAAACAGTAGGTGAATCAAAAGCAGAGCTAGATGGCAGTTCCTTACCTCCTCTCGTGCGAGAGGGGACGATCTTAGTTCGAGTATGTTTCAGATTCTTCATAGTAGCAATTGGATATCCTCAAGTTAACACAATAAATAGAGCTATGCTCCCCGGCAACGGCGCCAGAAAAAGGTCTTGATAACCCACAAGTATAGGGGATCGCGACGGTCTTCACGGGTAGTATTTCACCCTAATTTATTGATTCGACACAAGGGGTGCCAAAGAATATTTATTGGCCTTGACAGTTGAGTTGTCAATTCAACCGCACCTGGGATATTTCTCTGCAGCAAAGGTTTAGTAGCACGACAAATAGTAGTAGCAAAAGTAACAGTAGTAGTGACAACAACAATTTTGTAGCAGTTGTGAAAGTAGCAGTAGTAATAGTAACTTAGCAAGATTCATTATATGTAAAGCATAGGCACGTGGATCGGTGATGGATAATGATTTAGATGACATTGATCATATAATAGTTACACACTAGGGCGACACAGAACTAGCTCCAATTCATCAATATAATGTAGGCATGTATTCCGTATCTAGTCATACGTGCTTGCGATAAGAACTTGCATGACATCTTTTGTCCTACCCTCCCGTGGCAGCGGGGTCCTATTGGAAACTAAGGGATATTAAGGCCTCCTTTTAATAGAGAACCGGAACAAAGCATTAACACATGGTGAATACATGAACTCCTCAAACTACGACAATCACCGGAAAGAATCCCAATTATTGTCACCTTGGGGTATGCGAATCAAGACACGTAATAGGTGCATACAACTTGCAAGATAGGATCTAAATCACTCTTCTATTCATGAAAACATAATAGGTTCAGATCTGAAATCATGGCACTCGGGCCCTAGTGACAAGCATTAAGCATAGCAAAGTCATAGCAACATCAATCTCAGAATATAATGGACACTAGGGATCAAGCCCTATCAAACTTAACTCGATTACATGATCAATCTCATCTAATCCCACCACCGTCCAGCAAGCCTACAAAGGAATTACTCACTCCCGGTGGTGAGCATCATGGCGGTGTTGATGGAGAAGGGTTGGTGATGACGACGGCGATGATTTCCCCTCTCCGGAGCCCCAAACGGACTCCAGATCAGCCCTCCCGAGGAAGAACAGAAGGTGGCGGTGGCTCCATCTCGTGAAACGCGATGAAAACTTCTCTCTGATTTTTTTCTCCGAAGAAGTGATTTTATAGGACTGGAATTAGGGTTGGAGGAGCCACGAGGGCCCCACAAGCCATCAGGGCGCGACCTAGGGGGTCGCGCCCTGATGTGTGGTGGCCCCCTGGCACACCCCTCCGGTAGGTCTTCGCTCCATAATTCATTATAATTCTCAAAAATAATTCACAAAAAGTTTCATTCAATTCCGAGAACTTTTATTTCTGCACAAAAATAACACCAAGGTAGTTCTGCTGAAAACAGTGTCAGTCCGGGTTAGTTTCATTCAATCATGCAAATTAGAGGTCAAAACCAGAGGAAAAGTGTTTGGAAAAGTAGATACGTTGGAGATGTATCATCGGCCCAAGTGGGTTGGCGGCCTAGGCGTTTTGGACATTCGATGGATGAACATGGTACTACAAACAAAGTGGCTATTGTAAGTGCATCTAGTACCACCCTTGTTTGGTTTTGGAGTATTGAAGACAAACGTGGTTGAGGGACTAATGTGTTTGTGAGAGTACACAGGTTAACACAGATAGAAGTCCCTTGAGTTTCGGTTTAGCCTCGAAGACGACCCCCAAAAATGTCCGAAGACATTGATGACGGCTGAAGCCATTGGTGGTAGGCGAAGACATTCGTCCGAAGACAATGAAACGCGAAGACGAAGTCTTTTGGTAGTTTTGTTTATTCTTTCCTGAGTCATAGGAACCACCGTACTGTTAAGTGGGGTCGATGTGATCGAAGTCAGATGCTGACGTGATGCTCAACCCATACCTATGTCTTCGAGCGAAGACAATGAGAGGAAATCTCTTCCAGAGTTGGTTGAGTCAGCTTTACTTGTAGCCCAAGTAAAGCTGCCGCGTGTGTTTGAAATCCGACCGTTGTGACACGTGTCAATTGGCCATTGACCCAGGGTCATTTCGGTCATATCAAGTCGGGTTGCCCGCTGGCTATAAATAGCCCACCCCCTCCACCATGAGAAGGTGTCTGCTCAGAGAGAGATACGGCTGTTGTCGTTTTGGAGCAACCCACCTCGAATACATTGAGAGAGAGACATCCTGCGAGGATAAACCTAAACACCTAGAGCTAGAGTGTTTGAGCATCACCGAACTCATTCTGTTCTGAGAGAACTGAAGACTTATTACACTTGAAGACTGTGATCTTCCAGACGGTTAGGCGTCTGGGTCTAGAGCAATCCAAGAGTCATTGTGGATCGTCAGGTGACCAAGTTTGTACGGGTTTCGGAAGACTCCCCTGAAGACTTACCAGAGTGATTGGGCGCTGTCTAAGTGACTTCGGCTCAAGGGGAATAAGGTGAAGACGAGGTCTTCTGAGTTCAATCTCAGCCTCCCCAACCAGACGTAAAGTTGTCACAACAACTGGAACTGGTCCAACAAATCCCGTGTCTTCGTCAAGCAACTGGTTCTATCCTTCACTTTCTTACATTCCTGTTTTGCATCGTGAAGCCTTTGCTTGTTCATCGTTTGAAGACTTGTCCTGAAGACATTCATATCTGCTGTTTATCTTCATACTGTCTAAGTTTGTCTTCGACTCATCTTAATATGCATGATGATAAGGCTTAACCCGCTCATATGTCTTCACTGTAATGCATGCCTAGACTAGACCTTTGATTACTATCCCTACCTGATCTTGTATCGCTTCCGCATTCTTCAAATACTTACATCGTTTCGAAGCCTTTCATAAAAATCGCCTATTCACCCCCCTCTAGTCGATAACTAGCACTTTCAATTGGTATCAGAGCAAGGTACTCCCTTCTTCTGTGTTTCGGTTTAACTACCGTGGAGTTTTAGCTATGTCGACTGCAGGGATAATCAAGGTCTACGCTGCGTGCCCTGTCTTCGATGGCACTGACTACCCCTACTGGAAGAACAAGATGTGCATGCATCTCGAAGCCATTGACAACAACCTATGGTATGTCGTCATGGCAGGCATTCCTGAGGTTGGCGAAGGTGTTACTGCTGCTGATGTGAAGAGGTTCGCACAACTGGACTCCACCGCCAAGAACATCATCTGTGGTCATCTGACCAAAGGACAGTATGGCCGTGTGAGTGCACTTAACACTGCTAAGCAAATCTGGGAATGGCTGTCCAAAGTGAATGAAGGTGGCTCATCTCAACGAGACTCTCGTGTTGATGTGCTTCGCAACCTGTTCAACCGCTTCAAGAGACTCGACAACGAAAACGTTCAGCTCACATTTGATCGACTCACCGACATCTCAAATGAGCTGAATGCACTTGGCGCCACTGATATCACCAAACATGAAGTCGTGAAGAAGCTACTCAGATCACTTGACAGTTCCTTTGATACTCTCGCACTCATGATCCTAGAGCGCCCTGACTTCAAGAGTTTGGATCCCGCTGATATCCTTGAGAGATTGAACACACATGAGTTCCAACAAGCTGAGAAGAGGGATATCTACGGTCCCAGTTACAGTCGTTCTCGTGCCTTGAAGGCCAAGGCTGTGTCGTCATCCGGAGACAACTCTGAATGCAGTTCTGATGGTGCTGAAGATTTTGGAAAAGAACTCGCTCTACTTGTCAGGAAGTTTCGAAAGTTTGCCAAGTCAAAGCGCTACGCAAAATCTTCAAAGCGTGATTCGAAGAGGTCTGGTGAAATGTCTTCAAGAGACAACAAGAAGCAAACCTGTCACAAGTGCAAGAAAGTTGGCCATTTCATCGCTGATTGTCCTCGACGGGAGAAGGAATCCAAGAAGAAGAGCAAGGACTATGACTCCGATGATAAGAAGAAGAAGTATGCAATGTCTTCATCACACAAGAAGAGTTCATCTGGCAAAGCACATGCTTTCATCGGAAAGGAGATGTATTCACAGTCTGAATCTGGTTCAGAAGTTGAGGAAGCATCTGAGAAGGAATCTGACGCTGAAGTAGCTGGGCTAGCAATGTCTTCGGAATATCTCTCCACCTCCGTCTTCGAACCCGAAGACAACGGTCCCTTCTTCAACACCGAAGCCAGTGATGATGATGCCACTCCAGCCTACTGCTTCATGGCGAAAGCCTCCAAGGTATCCTCAAAACCCTCACATCATGACTCTGAGTCTGAAGCTAAATCTGATGATGACATAAAACCTAGCTATGCTAAACTTGTAAAAATTGCCACTAAACAACAAAGTGCTATGGAGAAAATGCAAACTACTCTAGAGAAAAGCGATGACCTGTTACGCGAAGAGATGAGTCTGAATGAAACTATGGCTGAAGACATGCGTAGTCTTCGTTCAAGGTTTGAGGATCTCCAAAGTCGTCATGATGCTCTTTCAACTGATCATGATAAGCTTTCTCTGGAATATCTTCAGAAAAAGATTGATCTTGAGAAGTTGAGGGAAGCTCATGATGGCCTACGGAAGGAAAACGACTCACTCTTGGCAGAACAGATCAGTACCGCTCAGGATGAAATTGATGCTCCATGCTTAAAGTCTATTGCCCGTGAAGCGAATGATTCAACTGCAGAATGTTCAAATGCTTCTGAAAATGCTTTATCTTCAACTATATCTATGGCAACTAACCCCTCATCTGAGGAAGCCACTGCTATCACTGATGTCAATGACAGGTTGAAGACCTTGCTTGAGACTGGCATATACAAGAGTCTGAAAGGACATCAGATTCTGTGTGATGTACTGAAGAAGACAATCTTGAACAAAAACCCTAGGAAAGAGGGTGTGGGTTTTGAAAGGAACATCAATGTTGATGGATCCTACTGGACACCTGAGCAGTACCCCAAAACCACATGGGTTGCTGCAAAAGGTCCTTCAGTTGATCCTTCCACATTATCTGGCTTCAACTGTGTGAATCCTATTATTATTGATGAATCCTTCGATTCCAACTATAAACTGGTCAAATGCAAAAATGGTGAAGTATTTTCTAGGTACATTGGTACTAACTGCAGGAATGGTTCACCTCTGAAGAAGATCTGGGTTCCCAAGTGTCTTCTTGAGAAACTTTCCGTGAATGTCATGAAGACATCTCTCAAGAAGAAGACAGATCCCAGATCAATGTCTTCAAGAAGACAAAGGTCCTCATATGATTACACTCACAATCATGCTTCGCAGGGCAGGGCTGAAAAAGCTCATGAATATGTGTATTATGGCAAAAACCGATATGTTCATTCTACTAAGAACTATTCTGCATATTCATTTGAGTACACTAACCCTCCTGTGAAATGTACTATTAGGGCATCTTTGCCTAGATTCTCTGATGCTGCTCTACGTCTCATTGCTTCTAAGCCACCCCTTCGCATGTGGATGGTTAAGAAGAACTAATATCTTCTATGCAGCATCGGGTCTTCAGATAGGAAGAAGCCTATCCCAAAGATCATCTCTGGGGACCCGAAAACATTCTTGTTTGGACGCAAGATACCTAATGCGAATGTTAACATTCATATCGTCCAATGTCTTCATTCTACTATACTCTGCTATATCATCATCAATGCATGTTACAGCTGCATGCCTTGGTGAACCATACTAATTCTCAATGCAGGAAGACAAATCCAATGCCACTGAATGGATTATGGACAGTGGATGCACAAGTCGTATGACTGGTGATCGAAGCCTATTGATGGAGCAAACTCTTTGACCTCCAACAAAAGATCACATCATCTTTGCTGACAAGAGCAGCAGCAAAGTATTGGGGCTAGGTAGAGTTGCTATCTCAAGGGACCGGCACATGGAAAATGTCATGCTTGTCGAATCCCTCAGTTACAACTTGATGTCTGTCTCAATGCTCTGTGACTTAGATATGCTCGTCATATTCGGCAAATTTTGATGTGTGGTACTAATGGCTTCTGACAAAACCAAAGTCTTCGAAGGTTTTCGAAGAGGTGATCTGTACATGGTAGACTTCTCTGCAGGACCACAGGTTGCCTCATGTCTTCTAGCAAAAGCTTCGGAGTGCTGGCTTTGGCACAGAAGGCTAGGACATGCTGGGATGAGGAACTTGCACACACTCGCCAAGAAGAAGCTCATCATTGGCGTCGAGGGTGTCAAGTTCAAGAATGACCACCATTGTGGTGCCTGTGAAGCCGAGAAGATGACCAGGGCCAAACACCCCTCGAAGACAATCATGACGACCTCAAGTCCCTTCGAGCTGCTACACATGGACTTATTTGGCCCTACTCACTATTCCACCTTCTCTACCACTACAAATCTATATGGCTTCGTGATTGTTGATGACTATTCTCGATTCACTTGGGTGCATATCATTCTTTACAAAACTGAAGTGCAGGATGTCTTCAGGCGCTTCGCAAATAGGTGTATGAACAACTACAACATCAAGATCAAGCACACCAGGAGTGACAATGGCACTGAATTCAAGAACACAGGCCTGGACACCTTTCTTGATACTCTTGGCATCACTCATGAGTTCTCTGCTCCATATACTCCTCAGCAGAATGGTGCCGTGGAGCGCAAGAATAGAACTCTTATTGAGATGGCTCGCACCATGCTTGATGAATATAAGACACCACGGAAGCTATGGCCTGAAGCCATTGATACTGCATGTCACATCATCAACAGAGTATATCTTCACAAGTTCTTCAAGAAAACATCATGAGCTTCTCACTGGTAAGAAACCCAATGTAAGTTATTTCAAAGTCTTCGGTGCAAGATGCTGGATAAGGGATCCACACCACACTTCTAAATTTGCACCGAAAGCACATGAGGGTTTCATGCTTGGTTATGGAAAGGATTCGCACACCTACAAGGTCTTCAACATCCTTCACAACAAGGTTGTTGAAACTGTAGATGTGCAATTCGATGAAACTAATGGCTCGCAAAGAGAGCACCTGCCTCCTGTGCTAGATGAATTACCTCCCGATGAAGCTATTAGACTGATGGGCACTGGAGAAATTGTGCCTGAAGAATATGTGGTTGTAGAAGAAGTCATCATTCCTCCATCTACTCAGCGCGAAGACAATGCTGAACCCGAAGACAATGCTGCTGATGAAGACAATGCTCAGCAGCCTGAACAAAGTCTTCGCCCTGCACATCCGCGCATGGCAAATGAAGTCCAAATTGAGAGAATGCTTGACAACATAAATGCACCAGGTCCACTTACTCGCTCAAGAGCTACTCAATTGGCTAACTTTTGTGGGCACTTTGCTTTTGTGTCCATCACAGAGCCCACCAAAGTGGATGAAGCCTTCAAGGAACCAGAATGGATTCAAGCCATGTAGGCAGAGCTTCACCAGTTCGAGCTGAACAATGTGTGGGAGCTCGTAAAGCGTCCTGATCGAAGGAAGCACAACATCATCGGTACCAAGTGGATATTCCGCAACAAGCAAGATGAGTCCGGTCAAGTCGCCAGAAACAAGGCCAGACTTGTGGCCCAAGGTTACACACAGGTTGAGGGTATTGACTTCGGTGAAACCTTTGCACCTGTCGCTAGACTCGAAGCCATTCGTATACTACTAGCTTATGCTAACCATCATGACATATGCTTATATCAAATGGATGTCAAAAGTGCATTCCTCAATGGTAAGATTGAGGAAGAAGTATATGTTGCTCAACCACCAGGGTTTGAAGATCCAAAGCATCCTGACAAAGTCTTCAAGCTCAACAAGGCACTCTATGGCCTCAAGCAAGCACCAAGAGCTTGGTATGACACACTCAAGGAATTCCTCAAGAAGAAAGGCTTCAAACCTGGTTCACTCGATCCCACTCTGTTCACTAAATCCCATGATGATGAACTGTTATATGCCAAATATATGTGGACGACATTATCTTCGGCTGTACTAACAACAAATACGGTGATGAGTTTGCTTATATGATGCAAGAAAAGTATCAAATGTCGATGATGGGAGAACTGAAATTCTTCCTAGGGCTTCAAATTCGACAACAACCCAATGGCATCTTCATATCTCAGGAGAAGTACCTCAAGGATTGCCTCAAGAAATTCGGCATGAATGAAGCCAAAGGCTACAAGACGCCTATGCCTACAAATGGTCACCTCTGCACTGACGAAAATGGTAAAGATTTCGATCAGAAGGTATATCGCTTCATGATTGGGTCTTTATTGTACTTATGTGCATCTAGGCCAGATATAATGCTTAGCGTTTGCATGTGCGCCCAATTTTAAGCGGCACCAAAGGAGTCGCATCACCTTGCTGTGAAGCGAATACTTACATATCTGGCTGACACCCCAACACTAGGATTATGGTATCCAAAGGGTTCGAAGTTTGAGCTGATTGGCTATTCAGATTCTGACTTCGCTGGCGACAGAGTTGATCGCAAGTCTACATCAGGCACTTGTCACTTTCTGGGACGATCTCTTGTATGTTGGTCTTCGAAGAAGCAGAACTGTGTTTCCCTCTCCACTGCCGAAGCCGAATACATTGCTGCTGGCGCGTGCTGCACTCAGCTTCTATGGATGAAGCAGACTCTCAAGGACTACGGCATCAACCTGAAGCATGTACCTCTCTACTGCGACAACGAGAGTGCAATCAAGATCTCCCACAACCCCGTACAGCATTCGAAGACAAAGCACATTCAGATACGCCATCACTTTCTTCGGGATCACGTGATGAAGGGCGACATCAACATCAAGCATGCTGACACTGAAGATCATCTGGCAGATATCTTCACGAAGCAAGTTGCGGTGTGAGCTAAATATCTTAGAATCCTCAAATGTCCTTTGAATAGGAATACATCCTAACGCTTATGCATGTTGATGACTTTGATGCACAGCACACGATGTAACGTATGTCTTCAATTCATGAAGACTTACAATCTGAGTGTGAACATTAACGAAGAATATGACTTCAGAGCGCCACGATAATTGTGCGCCGTGTCTGAGTCAAACATTCTTATACGGTGGGTAACGCCACCAACCAAACTCAAAGACATTGTTTTTATCTCAATCTTCTTCACATGTCTTCGAGAGCTGAATGTCTTTGGAACAAATTTTTTGTTTGCATGTATGTTTTAGTTGAAAACTATTTGCAGATCTACATTTGGATTAGAGCTTTGTCCTATACATCATTTGTCCTATAGCTTTGTCATCATTTTTTTTCCTAGGCAAATGTGATCAGACCCGACATTCTCTTCTGTTCTTACCTCGTCTAAGTCTATTCTAATCCAGTCATATGCATTCTATATTGACACGTGTTGACTGTCTTCACTGTGTCCTTGACAGTTGAAGACAAATCAACCCCATATTTAATTCTCAAATCTCAACTGTCTCCGCTTTATTAGCAACAACTCCCGCGCCGCAGCTTCGATTATGGTAGTGGGTTGTCAGGTGGGTTGCATGTATGCCACGTGTCCACATAAACCGAGGAGTCACGGGCATATCCGTCCAACTTGTTCGGATGTATCCACCCCCTATAAATACAAGTTACCCCTTTCCATTATTACTTTCCTCTTCCTCCGCCACCCACGTGCTCAAACCCTAGAGCCGTCGCTGGATTCCATCACCGCCGGAGACGAAGTGCTTAGCTGCCACGCCTTCTCCGACGACGTACTCACGCCGGCCGCGTGCATCTCCTTCACGCCCCCGCCGTAGTTGTCTGTCTCCACCAAGTTAGGGTGAGGCAGATTGAACATCTTGGCCTCTCCGCCTCGTCAAGCTGTTCATCGCGTTCTTCATTGCGGTAAATAAAAGGCTATTTTTACCGCATACTTTGATCTGAAATTTCTACTGAAAATAGTCGGTTGTTGTTTCTTCACTCTTCACTCAACCGCATCTAGATCTAGATCTCTATTTTGCCCAATACTTTCACTTTTTGGTCTGATGATTGGTTTGATTCCTCACTTGTACGAATCCTTGGACTTGTACAAATCTGAAATCACCATATGTGCTATAAAAGTGAATGTCTTCGGTAAAAGGTCAATGTCTTCTAAACACTGTGCTATCTTCCTATCCTTCTGAGAATGCATATGACCTCTCCTCTTCCCTCGCGTCTCTAACTCTTTCACATGTACATGTCCGCAGCAGAATCGCTTGGATCTCATAGTCTGAATTCATTTGCAGACTATTTGCAGAAACATCTGGAATCTCCGGGTGCGTGCTCATATTTGCGTACTCCTGTGAAGCCTTCATCGAAGCCAATGGCCGATGATAAACCAGTCAAGAAGGGAGGGAAGAAGAGACAAAAGAATACAGCTAAAGATCTTCCTCCAGATCTATATGAGCAATACAAATCAGATGAAGGGGAAACTTATCGTCAGCGCAAGAATCGAATCCAATGGATTCGAAGATATTGGAGTGAGGAGTGGTTCAACTACCACTTTGTGACAAAGGAGTATGCTGAGAAGTGCGCTGAAAAAGCACCATGGACGGACATTGTCTACAGAAATCTTCATCCAAAGACAAAGGCTGAAGCCATCAATGAGGGGTTCTATCCATGCATGTTCAGGCCCCCAATGCCTAGCAATCCCCATCCATCAAGTATACTTGGCTGCCCAGATCCTACACAGTCTGACTCTGATGATGATGATGAAGAGCATCCACCTGCTCCTAGGCCGAAGCCTCTGAAGAAGTCACTGGCTTCAAAGCCCAAGGCTTCAAAGCCTCCCAAGCCGTCTGTCCCCTCACCTCAAGCTTCACGCTCTCCCTCTGTTAATCCAGAAGAGCCTGAGGAAGAAGATCACCTTCATAGGTGTATGAAAAGGAAAGCTGTTGCCTCCAGAGGTCCGAAGCCCACTCTGTCATTAATGGACGCCGCAAATATGATTGAACTGTCTGACGACGAGTTCGACGATGAAGCCTTAGCTAGGCTCATCCAGCAGAAAGAAGAGGAAGCCAAGCTGCTCGAAGACTTACCTCTCATTGATCCTGTCATTTTCGAACACTTCATTGATGAATGGTTCACAGACCCCTCTCTCACCATTGACGCTCTTCAGCTCCCAATTGGTCTGAGCGTCACGTTCCAAGGACTTGTGAATGAGGAACTGATTGTGGCTCAGAAAGCCAAGCAAATGAAGGCCAAGATTAGCCATGAAAAGGAGCTGTTCAAGCAGAATGTGCACAGGCTCTCCGCTCCTCAGATACAGGGATATCAACTGATGATGGCAGATCTCAAAGCTGAATTTGAGAGGAAGTGTGAAGCTGTCAAGGGTGCCCTAGCATGCCTAAATAGGAAGACTACAATCATGGTCCAAGCTCACAATGACATGCTGAGAAGAAAGGCTCTTGGTCGGCCTGCTCTAGCTCCCGAAATCATTGCCCGCTCCAGGCAAGCGTCAATGTCTTCAGATGTGCCTTCTCCTACACCGTCTGTGCGTCGTGGCATTGAGTTTCTGGCTGGCTTCTCTGGCCCTCGTGCACCTCCGTCTTCCTCTGCTACTGATAGCAAGAAGACCAAGAAGGCCGAAGCTGAAGCCAAGAAGCGCAAGGCAGCTGCCTCCGAAGTCCAACCTCCGAAGAGGTTGAAGACAAGAAAATCCAAGTCTTCGGAGTCGGCGCAAGAACTAGTCCCCCCAACTGCTCAGTCATCAACTCCCGCTCCTCAACAAGAGCCTCTGCTCATCAAGCCAATCTCAGTGGCTCCTCCCGCCTCAGAAAACATGGAGAGACGAGTTGTTCTGCATGAGTCTGCTTCCACAAAGACTCAGAAACCAGAAGATATCCCAGCTGCTGAAGACACTGCAGCAGCTGAAGACTTTGCTCATGATAACATTGATGCTGAAGACAATGTTGAGCCAGATCATGTTCCACAGGTGGATGCCCCAATGGATTCCTCCCCATAGCCCACGAGTGAATTTGTGGACATTGGGACACCCCTCCTGCCAGAAGTACCTGAAGCTGAGCCCGGTACACCATCACCGCCTTTCTTCCCACCAGTGTCAGCCTCACCAGAATCTCCATTTGCTCCAGAGGAGATTGAAACTACCACCCGCACTTCCCCACTCAAACGTCTTCGTCGAGGTCCTCGCGCTCTCATGTCTCCTATTCCTGAAGACGAAGTACGAGTTTCACCGACTGCACCAGTCGAAGAAGTGCTGAGGATTGAAGATGTACCTCCCAGCCAACCAGCAACAGAAAACACGGCAGCCGAAGACATTGCTGTCGATGCCACCATGGGCGATGCCAATGCCCCCTCCCCAGATGTACCTCCTGTCCCTGCCACGCCATCAACTGAAGACAATGAAGACAACATTGTGATGGCTCGCAATAGGGAAGGAGAGATGGTTCCTACAAGATGGCCTCGCCTTGTTGCACCACCAAGAATAGGACCACAGTATGAGTTCCACCTTGATCGACGCCCCAATGTCATGAACCCCATGCCGCGTCTTCCAAGTCTTCACCAGTCTGGCCCTGCAAGACCATTAGTCTTCGAGTTGGAAAGGTTCAGGCTGAACAACACCTTCTTTGACTCTGACCGCAATCCATACAAGCGTGCAAGAATACAGTCTGACAGGTTCTGGAGTGCTCCACAATGTCAGTACTACATGTGTGTGCTCTATGGTCAGAACATGATCTTTCCCCACAAACATCTCAGCTTTGAAGCTATGAAAGGTCTTCCCTGTTTTGATCAAGCACTGGATTGTCTTCGAGATGTGGGCCTACTGCCTTTCTGCACTGATCATGAAGACTGGAATGAGGAACTCATCCTCCAGTTCTATGCAACTCTCCACATCTCAGGCTTCGCTCGTGACTTGAATTATTGGCAGATGGAGTTTATGATAAGGGATGAACATATCACTGCTTCACCACTAGAATTCTTTCCTGCAACACCCCTTGCTGCCTCTGGTGAAGAGTTGGATCCTCGCTCTGAAGCCTATGCGGCTGCCACTCGAAGCCTATTCCAAATGCGAGAACCCAACATGACTGAGATGCTTACAATGATGAAGCCTTTGGCTCGAGATGGAGAATTGCCCACTTCATTCTTTGTGGATGATCTTCAGCACTTGCCCAGGACTATCTATCACATTCTTAGGCACACTATTTGGCCGATTAAAGGGCACAACTCACCCCGCAAGATTGAAGGGCCTCTGAAGACATTGCTATACAACATTGTTTATGGCATCAGGTTCAATCTTCAAGACTTATTTCTTCGCAACCTTGCTGCCAATGGTTTCAATGTCCTCGAGCCAAAGATATATGCTCCCTGGATCATGCGCTTCATCAAGTACAGAACCAACACCAGATTTCTTCCTTCTGCTCGCAACCATGGCGTTTATCTTCCAGATATTGAAGTTGTGCCAGCAGATTTGTATCCATCCAAGAGCAAGAATCCTATTGTTGAAGGCACCAGTGGCACTGCTGATATTGAAGGTCTTCACATTCCTTTTGATCCATCAAGGGCTAGACTTATTGGCGCTTTTCGACAACCAAGATCCGGTGCTACCAACACTGAAGCCACTGCCAGCACCCTACCTCGTCAGCGCCTACCAAGAAGAGAACGTGCACTCACTGATCGTGAACTTCTTGTTTCCCTGATCCAAAGGCAAGATAAGCTCCATGAATGGACTCGGCGCCAGATGCATTCCATGATGCAAGATGTCAATCATGTTCGCAACCTCGCCACCAAAAATGCATTTGTGGCTTATGAAACTAGTCGCCGCTCTTGGAGGACTCTGACTATGCTGGCTCCTGAGGACGAGCTTCGAGAAGATGGATTTCACCCTCGCTACAGATTTGGTGCACCACCTCCCAGTGCGGAGAAATGGCGCAAGACTCCATCCCTCGAAGACAGTGAGTTCTCCTCTTCAGCTCCCTCCGCCAACGTCAGGCTTGCAGATGTAACTGATGATGCCACCTCCCTACCTCCATCGACTCGGCGTCACGACACTGCACCAAGCTCAACTGCACCAGCACCTCTAGACTCCACTGCACCATCTTCATCGACACCTGCTGGGGACGCGTAGTTCTCAATGTCTTCGTTCCTTTTTGGTCATTCGATGACAAAAGGGGGAGAAGCATTGGATGATAGTCTTCAAACAGGTCTACTAATAAGGGCTGGGTGTTATATTTTGCTAAGTTTACAACTCTCGTTTCTGAACATTTGCTGTTTTGGGTTGTAAAACTTAAGTCCTGATGGACGTCTGCACTTTATGTTTACCGTAAAATTTGGCGCTTCCTCAAGTTATTTTTATGCACCCGAAGTCATTCAGCAAACGCCCATTTTTCATTATGCATTTCATTATCTTCGACATATCTGTTAATGCATAGTGATTGGATTACAAGATATAGGGGGAGATCTCCACAAACTAAAACCTGCCATGTGCACTTGCATTCTAAGAAAAATCTTCATATGCACATCTTCAGGGGGAGCTCTCTATATCTTGCAATCATAATCTTCAAAACCTTATCTTCACATATATTTATTCCCGTTGAAAACTTCAACCAGTTTGTCATCAATCACCAAAAAGGGGGTGATTGTAAGTGCATCTAGTGCCACCCTTGTTTGGTTTTGGAGTATTGAAGACAAACGTGGTTGAGGGACTAATGTGTTTGTGAGAGTTCACAGGTTAACACAGATAGAAGTCCCTTGAGTTTCGGTTTAGCCATCGAAGACGACCCCCAAAAATGTCCGAAGACATTGATGACGGCTGAAGCCATTGGTGGTAGACGAAGACATTCGTCCGAAGACAATGAAACGCGAAGACGAAGTCTTTTGGTAGTTTTGTTTCTTCTTTCCTGAGCCATAGGAAACACCGTACTGTTAAGTGGGGTCGATGTGATCGAAGTCAGATGCTGACGTTATGCTCAACCCATACCTATGTCTTCGAGCGAAGACAATGAGAGGAAATCTCTTCCAGAGTTGGTTGAGTCAGCTTTACTTGTAGCCCAAGTAAAGCTGCCGTGTGTGTTTGAAATCCGACGGTTGTGACATGTGTCGGTTGGCCATTGACCCAGGGTCATTTCGGTCATATCAAGTTGGTTTGCCCGCTGGCTATAAATAGCCCACCCCCTCCACCATGAGAAGGTGGCTGCTCAGAGAGAGATATGGTTGTTGTCATTTTGGAGCAACCCACCTCGAATACATTGAGAGAGACACATCCTGCAAGGATAAACCTAAACACCTAGAGCTAGAGTGCTTGAGCATCACCGAAGTCATTCTGTTCTGAGAGAACTGAAGACTTATTACACTTGAAGACTGTGATCTTCCAGACGGTTAGGCGTCTGGGTCTAGAGCAATCCAAGAGTCATTGTGGATCGCCAGGTGACCAAGTTTGTATGGGTTTCGGAAGTCTCCCCTGAAGACTTACCAGAGTGATTGGGCGCTGTCTAAGTGACTTCGGCTCAAGCGGAATAAGGTGAAGACGAGGTCTTCTGAGTTCAATCTCAGCCTCCCCAACTAGACGTACAGTTGTCACAGCAACTGGAACTGGTCCAACAAATCCCGTGTCTTCGTCAAGCAACTGGTTCTATCCTTCACTTTCTTACATTCCTGTTTTGCATCGTGAAGCCTTTGCTTGTTCATCGTTTGAAGACTTGTCCTGAAGACATTCATATCTGCTGTTTATCTTCATACTGTCTAAGTTTGTCTTCGACTCATCTTAGTATGCATGATGATAAGGCTTAACTCGCTCGTATGTCTTCACTGTAATGCATGCCTACACTAGACCTTTGATTACTATCCCTACCTGATCTTGTATCGCTTCCGCATTCTTCGAATACTTACATCGTTTCGAAGCCTTTCATAAAAATTGCCTATTCACCCCCCCTCTAGTCGATAACTAGCACTTTCAGCTATGGCTGCAAAAAAAATAGACGGGAGTAGGCCTTGGGCGGAGTTTGCCATCTCCGTCCCAAAAGAATCAAGGCAACTATTTTAAGCAGTGGCGTGAGTCGTGCTAGGCGACGGGAAGGAGACCTTGTTAGGAAGACAACTAGCTCCAAGGGTCTCGAATTCAGGATATTGCACCACGGTTGTATGAGCTAGCATCGACTCGGGCGAGGAACTCTCGATCGGTCCATGACGCCATTACCACCGAAAACTGGGCCCACAATATTGGGCCATCCATTGACTTGGCTGCTTTGGAGCAATCCATGGCCGTATGGCCCATGGTTGTGGCCACCCAGCTGGATGATCAGCATCGCGACACCATCGTTTTGGCTTGGGACAAGGAAGGGTAGTTCTTAGCCAGGTCGTCCTACCAAGCAAATTTTTGGGGACTCGAAGTTGCTCCCGCGACCACATTCACCTGGGGATCCAGAGCACCGCTAAGATGCCGGTTCTTTGTTTGGATGGAAGCCAGGAACTAATGCTGGACCTCAGATAGGTTGGCGCGTAGAGGCCTACCGCATCAGGCGGCATGCCCGTTTTGCGACCAACACGAAGAAACTATTGACTATCTTCTTCTGCACCGCGTCTTCGCGCGAGACATATGGGCCAAGATACTGCCACAATTGGGCATGGGACACGGCAAGCCGCGCACCGGGGAATCCCTCCCGGACTGGTGTGCTAGGAACGGCCAAGAGACCCGCTGAGGCGACAAGCACGGATGGCGCGCACCATTTGCCTGCTAACCATGTGGCAGCTGTGGAAACACCGCAATGCCATTGTGTTCGACGACAAAACTCCATGCCTACGCGACGTGCCACGTATGATAGTGAGCGAATGTAAACTGTGGCAGGAAGCAGGACTGTTGCGCGACGAGGATGCATTGGAGGGCCTCCTCGTAGCGGCACTAGGGTAGGCGCAGGGCAAGTAGTCTACTAGTTTAGAGGGTAGAGTGAATTGTGAGTCTCATGTAGTCATGCCTTGTAAAACAGCGGTGGGGTTCTTTCCCCCTTTCTCCTTCTTTAATATATGATACACACACTCGTGCGTATTCGAAAAAAGTAACTACCGATAAAGTGTTATATTAAGCTCAGTAGCCAACAAACCAGACCATTGTTGTTGTTTTTTAGATGTAAATCAACGGTTTTAAACTCAGATTAATACTGTCCTAGTACAAAAAAAAGTTTACTAGACTTTTTTTCCAATGCAACATCAATGATATTTACACAGAAGTTAGTGACTTATGTTTCAACAGCCTTTTCTCCATTGGCATGAAGTAATAATGGTTTTTATACATAAGTTATCAGGTCGGTGGTGCAGAAAATATCATATTATTTACACATAGAAGTTACCGGGTATGTATCAACAACTCCCACCCCTCTTGTTCAAAGTTACCATGGTCGTTGTACGTAAGTAACTAGCCTTGCGGTGTGTAAATTATCATGATATTTACACAGAAATTACCAGCGTATGCTTCAACAACTTTTTTCCCGGGTCAAAGGTTATCAGGCCTGGGGTGATGTAGGGTGAAACCCTAGGTGATGATCTTCTTCACACTTCAAGGTGGGGAAGAGGAAAATCAATGAGAAACACTCAAACAAAACCAAATCACACATCTTCTAGAATATCACACATGAGATCCACAAGTACAACATGAACAATCAAGGGAAAATAGCACAAGGAAGAGGTTCTTCTCAAATCCAAAGAGACGAGGTCTTGGTGATCTAGAGAGAGATCCTTCTACCTTGGGAGGCCTTGGAGATCCTATGATAGGGGACCTTCTCCTTAGGAGGTCTTGATCCTCAAGGAAAGGGTATAAGCAGCAAATCTCTCTCTAATGGTCTCATATGCTTTGCTAACCCTAAAATGGAGGTAGGAGACGAATATTTATAGTTTAAGTGGGGAAAGGGGGTACATGAGCCTCTGACCGAGTCATCGCACGCAGGCTTGCCGACAGTTTAGGGCCCCAGAGGTTTCGGGTCAAGGTCCGGGCTGGTTCCGGGGTTACCGAAGAGTTTGCACGCCTGGGGGAAGTCTTGGGGCGAGGAGGTCGGAAGTTCTGGGGTGGCCTGTGCGCTCCTCTTGACGCTTGTCGCTCCCTACTTGATGGGTCCTTCTCCTTCAACTCTCGGGCGAGTGGGATGATTATTGTACCTAATCACACATGGCATCTCTACTTGAGGTAGCAGCCATGTCTCATCCAAGTGTATGGATAGCTCGAGAAGGAGGGACGTCACCTCGCTTTGAATAGCGTGTGCGCGAGCTCTCGTCATAGGGCCACTTGGCTTTTGTGGGGTTGGTGTATAGTCCGTAGGGATGACCATAGGATGCTCTGCATCACGGGGTATGTAAGTTATCAGGTCTGCGGTGCGTAAATTACCATGCTAGTTACACAGAAGTTGTCATGGCATATTTCAACATTTTTCCCTGTGTCAAAATTAATGGCTCGGGATACCTAAGTTATCAGGTCTGTGATATGTAAATTACCATGCTATTCACACAGAAATTATGATGCTATTCACATAGAAGTTATCATGGGTATATTTCATCAAAAAAATTATGCGCAAAGTTATCGTGGTGTTGTACGTATATTATCAGGTCTGTGGTATGTAAAATACCATGCTATTCACACATTAGTTAGCGTGAGTATATTCCAACAACTTTTTTCTACGTCCAAAAACTACCGCGATGTTTGCAAATAAGTTACTGTGGTTTGTAAATTACTATGCTGTTCACACAGAAGTTATCGGGGTATATTTTCATCAACTTTTTTCAGTGTCAAAAGGTACCGCGGTGTTAACACGTAAGTTATCAGGTCTGTGGTACGTAAATTACCATGATATTCACACAGAAGTTACCGGAGTATGTTTCAACACTTTTTTTTCTCTAGCTAAAGTTATCATGGTGTTTATACGTAAGTTACGATGTCTCTGGTGCGTAAATTACCATCTCCCCTTTGCCAACATATTCCATCTCTCGGACAACATATTTCATAGAAGCCCCTTTGATTACATCACTAACATCACCCTCACCATCATCCAAGAGCCGACGGAGATACCCACTTCGAGCATGAAGTGGAACGACGATGATGCTCTAGAGAAAACTAATGAAATTAAAGACAGAAAATGAATTTTTATACTATTGCTATGGTAAAAACCAGGGTCAAATAAATTAGCTTTCTACCACCGAACACAAAACAAAAGCATGCTTAATTGGTTAGTGGATCAAGTTGTTCCACCTCGTCACATAAGGTGCTGATTTCAAGTCCCTCGTGCACCCCATTTTTTTCTCGTCCCAACTTGATCCTTTATTTTCCAGTGATTCTTGATTGCTAAAAAACCTGAAAGTGTCTGCCTGTGGTTCATTGATTCAACGGTGTTGATGTAAGGAAGGGAGGTTAGTTTCCGTAAGAAGTGGGAGGCGTGAAACGTAAATTATCATGCTATTCACCCAGAAGTTGTGGAGGGTTTGTCTTGAACAACGTTTCTTTCTGGGTTAGAGTTACCACATTTTATGTACGTAAGTTGCCAGGTCTGCGCTGCGTATATTACCATGTTATCTACACAGGAGTTACTGCAGATATGTTTCAATAATTTTCTTCTCAAGTAAATTCAACAACTTTTTTCCAGGTGAAAAATTACCATGGTGTTTGAACGTTAGTTTTCCGGACTGAGGTGTGCAAAATATCATATTATTTACACTGAACTTGAACATTTTTTTCTTCCGGTCAAATGTTATCATGGTGTTTATACGTAAGTTATCACATCGACGATGTGTCATGCTATTTACATAAAAAATACCGGGTATATATATATTTGCTCGGATGAAAAGTTGCCATGGTGGCTATCCGTTCGATCCGGATCATGCGGCTCACGAGTCGTTCAATAGTTCTCCGAAAGAATGATCGCTGGATACATTTTTCTTAGTTCAATATACACAAGAAAATGAAACGTAAGTGAGATAGTTAGTGTGCAAAATTGTTGCTTATTTTTGTGGCCATATAGTTACAGCCAAAAATTATAGCTTAGAAAAGTTGACTTTCTTGTTTTGGACACGAGAGTATCGTAGTCTAGCTGGGCTAATGCTCGAGTCATGTACGCGGCCGGCAAAGCTAAATTCAGCATTGAACAAAAGTAAAAAAAGAGTTTACCACAAACCAGGCAAGGAGAGCTATGCTATGTGGTACAGTGGTAGCCAACCATAGACTTTGACCAGCAGGTCGTAGTAAGTTCAATTCGATTCCTGCAGGCGCATTTTTTTATCGCGCGAGAGGAAGTTTGATCAATCGGCTGTACGGGTGCGACGAGGGATCGAGCGGCTAGTGTGTCGTTCGCCTTCTGTTCCTAAAAATTACTTCCTCCGTCCCGAAATAAGTGACTCAACTTTGTATTAACATTATACTAAAGTTAGTATAAAGTCGAGTCACTTATTTTGGGACTCAGAGAATACATCTTTTGATTATCTTAGAGCAATTGATTGCCAATTAGTTTCTAAGATAATCATATAGTACAGCTATTATGCTGGTCCAGGAAAGGTTAAGTTTCCATTCTTCAGGCGTGGACGGTATAATGGTAATCAGTATTATGCTGATCTATGGAAGGTTAAGTTTCAATCCTTATGTTCTTACGCGCCATGTCAATGCCGCAAGACAAAATCCAGTGTCGTGATAGCACCACGAATGCACCCGTTCATCATGTCCTCAGGGTCAGGAGAAAGCTATTAGTCCTATCTGCCAAGCGATCCATCATCCATGTGACCTTCGCGTTGAGCGGAAGCATATGCACCGATCTCTGGTAGACGTTGCAAAAGGCGTGGATCAAGTTGCATCATTGCTGTCCCTGGTGAGCTCGCATGGTGATCTCCATGATGATTTCCAACGCAGCAGAGAAAGGAAACCCCAACACGAACTATAGCACAACGGATCTACCAAACCGAGCACCTCCAATAAACAGAGAGCTGGTAAGTTTTGCAATCCCTACTCCTAAAAGAAAAGTTGATAGACTCTCATCCACGATTTATTTTCGTCTGTATTTTTGTCGTCTCACCTCCCATCACACCTTCTCACTGGATTTTCTTCCTCCCATTAAAAAACCAAATCCCACCAAAGAGGAAGATCGTGTTTCGTGCTTGCTTTGGCAGGTGTCACTTTAATTCAATCACATAAATTTGGGTAATTAAGATTTCAAAAATCACATCATATATTTGAGATCTCCTAATTAAAAGACAGACATAAGATTTTTCTCAATAACTTTTGAAAACAAAATCAGATATTTCTCAATAACAAATGGCTAATCCCGCTCTGTTATTTGCTATTATCATTATCTCTACTATTAATTGACAATCACAAGTTTCCAAATAAAAAAATAACATATTATTTTTGGTATGAGCGTACGCATCTGTGCGCCCCTGCGGAGGGACACCGTGGCCGGGATTGGTGCCGGCGCGATGCTCGACAATGCCATGACGTGGATCACGGTGTCGACGACGGACGTGGCCAAATGCAGGTCGTCGGACCGCCACATACACGCATTCGTGGATGCGGTTATATTATATTTGTTGTTAGTCATACAAAGAGCGAAACATGCTACATTCTCAAATCAAATGTGTCCATTCAAATTTCAAAAATTCCATTAAGGAATCTATCCTACAATACTCGGTTGTCGTCGTCGTTTGTAGCTGCCATTCATGCGAAAATATTTTGGAAATCCAGCATTGAATCAATTCGAAAATCAAACATCATTGGAATTAATTAGCTAAATAGTTAGCTACATATGCAATTAATTAGGCCATTTGAATAAGATATTTTTTACACCGAATCAATTTGGAAACCGAGTCAACAATTAATTAATTAGGTATAGAGTTAATTATGCCTACAGATAATTAGAAATAGGAATTTTCCCAATTAGCCAGATAGTTAATTGATTTTGTTGGTCGTTAATTAGGCATGCATATAATTCGGTAGTCATTAATTATTTGTGTAATTAATTAAACAAACAGTTAATCGCGTTGAATCATTTTGAAAGCGCTCGTGGGCAAGGACGATCAACAGGCTCTCAACGACATGGCCGAGCACCGCTTGACAACAAGGACAACAGCCATCGCGCGCTCGCAACATGGGTAATCTAGTATTCACCAAGATGGATGAAGACCAGGCTCTACAGGATGTACACACGTTGGCGGTTGCGAAAAAAGTGTGTTTCAAGAATAAAATGGAAAAGAAACTAAAGCAACCAAGTGATCTATGATGTTGGAGAAGAAACGAGTATTCCAGAAAATAAAGCGAAAAAATAATAAAAAATTATTCTAGAAAAGTAGGAACGAGAACTAAAACTGATGAGGAAGGAGGAATATGAAGATAAGGCGTCGCTGATGAACGCACTGATGTTGACGTGGTGCTGGTTGGCGCCAATGAAATGGGTTGGCGAAGATGCTAGGAGTAGAACATATAGGAAAGGAGAAGGAAGAGAAGAACGTAAATTATCCCTTCTAGCAATGAATGGTATGTGGGCTGGAGGTGGAGCTTATTGGTGACGAAGAATACGTTCAGGTTGTCACTCGCCTCCCACGTGAGTGTGCATTTGCAAAGATGAATGGACCTTTGAGAATGATCTCTATAGTTATTTGTTGTTTTGTGTTAATAGTATGTGTTGGTTTAACCCACACTATTATATTGTAAGTATGAAATTTCATCCCTATTGAAACCCATGGCGAGAAGGTGAGGTGGACGTCATCAAATTTTAAAGGAAGAACCTCCAGCGAGAAGTATCCCGCTATGGCGGAAAATCGAGCGAGAAGGGGGGATTCGGCAGGAAAAGATAAGGGTGCATTGTGGGATATAGTTTCTATATTGGATCTGCGAATTAAAGATAATATGATAAATAGTCCGTAGCAACTCTAGTTAGGTAGGGTGATAGCTCAGATAAAAGGAGCCAAAAGACAATGGTTTTTAAGCAGACCAAAGTGCCATACACTCCACAGATCAGACTTTTGAACTTCTCGAACGGCCGGAGGCCAAACTTTATTAAAACCCTCCTACAGTCTTGCAAATGCAGCCTGGCTTGTGATGGCGGTCAGCTCCATTACGCACGTTAAGGCCAGCTGATTTGTGAAGTGGGGAGACCGATATCTCTATCTAATCAACCACCGAATATGTGCAGCCGTGCAGGAAATATAATTTGAGTGTGTTATATGTAATGTATATGGCTGGCGGTCCATATATTCTACCGGTCCGCGGTGACAAGATCTTGTCAATCTGGTTGACATAGACGTTGTACCGGCTGCTCGTAACCAAAGATAATATTTGAGACGTACTGCAACTGAATTATCATCTATATATAATTTTCCCTTTTGGTCATTTAATTCTAAACTATATCTTGGGAATCTCTAAAACGAACAAGGAATCACTTTGTGTCTTCTCTACATGAAGTTTCTGCTCCCGAGCTCAAATGAGCTCGGTGAACAGTACAATCGAAAAAAATTCGAAAAATGTTTAAAAAATTCTGAATTTTTTTCATGAACAACATTGACAAAATATCTAAGTGCGTGCAAAAATTTGGCCTGAAATAACATTCCTATAAGGCTTGAAAAAAAACAAAATCGATACTCGCATGTTCACGAAAAAATTTCAGAATTTTTTGAACATTTTTCGAATTCTTTTCGATTTTACTGTTCACAGAGCTCATTTGAGCTCGGGAGGAGAATGATACTTTCCCTCTGTTTTCAGATTCTTGCAGCACTATGTAAAGAACTTTACTACTGTTTTTCTGAAACGTTGCCATCCTTCGCGTGTGGTTCTAACTAAAATCGGAGTACTGTTTTTTTTTTTTATATTGAACAGAGGAATACTCTATTGAATGAAGCAATACCAGCTGCGCTAACTCTGTGTGCGGTGTGTCCACACGATCATGAACAAGCCGGCCTGCGCGCCGAATCCTCCTCGGGTCAGCTGCACAGGCCAAGATCACTAGCAATCCGTACAGAAAAACGGTAGGCCGGAGCTGGACAAAGCAAACCCATCGGTGAACCAACGAGCAATGTTCGTGGAGAGCAACATACTTGATGTGTCTCACAGCTACGGAGTGGTTAGTGTCTCCGTCCGTCTGACAGCTACCCGTCAGTGAAACACGACACGCTTCGGTTTTATTGGTCTGCCTCTTTTTCTTTTTTGAAAAACTTCATGTCTATCCATCAAATATCAAGCCAGTACAAAGAACATTAGAAGTAACAAAAGTTACATCCTTGCTCGTACCCCGTCTAGCGATGATTATAAACACTCAATCGAGCTGAAGGAACCATCGTCATCGTTTCTCCCTCACCGGAACTAGGCAAACCTTGTTGTTGTAAATAGTCGAAAAGTTGTCGTGCTAAGACCCCAAAAAACTAGCGCATCAGAACGGAAACCGTCGTCGATAGAGAGAACTGTAAATCGGAAGAATCCAACTATAGACACATGAATGCATACGAATGAAATACCGAATCCATGCAGATATACCGAAGACAAATATCGACAGAAGACAAATTCATTGGCCTGCCTTAACAAGGCTAGAAAAAGAAAAGTTGCTTAGAGCATCTACAACTGGACTAGGCTAATATGAGTATAGGCAAATGTTTTGAGCTGGGTGGTCAGCTAGGACTTGCGCCGGTTGTTTCGCACGTCAAGCGTGTTGCGCTCCCGGATGAGAGCCACGTCCTCCTATGTGGGCCCAACTCTGTCCCTTCTCACACGACGACAACTCAACCTTATCTCTTCGCTTTCTCTTCTTCCCTGATTCACGTCGATCCCCTATCTTCTCCATGTCACCCTCTCCCGTCGCATCCCTCTCTGATCTATGCATCGCGAGCGAAGCACTTCAATGTGGCCGCGGATGTCACTACAGGGGACTACAAAGAACGATGTTGTGTGGGACGCAAGGCGGTGGTGTAAGACCGCTGGCGTCGCCGTGAGCATTGGTCCAGCCTCCCTGTGCTACAGGGGAGATCGTGGGCCACCGTTGCAACGTCGAACGGTCGACGATGCTGTAAGCGGCGCCCTACGTTTTTATGACCGACGTCCGACGTTTGCTGCGACCGATGCATGGGTGATGGGAAGCCTTCCAACGGCTCCGGTACTTGGGCAAGCTAGCGGTGGGCATGCGTGCTTCAACCGGCTCCCAGCGATGCTATGATGCTATGAGATGCGAGACGAGGTCCTACTACCGACGAGTTTTTGTACTGGAACCGGCGACACTTTGTGTTGGAATCTACCGATGACGACATGGCGATGCTAGAACCGGTGCCCGCTGGTGCTGGAACCAGCCGACGCAAGAGTTGCAGCGGTTACTCCGATGTTGCGTCGATGCCCGCCACATGTTGGGACAAGCGGGAATATTTCCTTGGTCTAGCGGACCAATTTTGCTGGGACCGTTGGTGGCAAAGCTACAACCTTCGTTCTGGCAAGCTGTAACCGTGGATGGCAGGAGTTGCAACCAGTGTCCACGGAGCTGGGACCGTGGACGTTGAAGCTGACAGTGGTGTAACCCTAGTGTGAAAATGTTGGGAATGCCAAACGGCTTAGCTCCACCGCAGCTGCAACCGTCACCGGCTTGAGCTGCACCCAAAGGTGCGCACTGGGTATGTGGGGATCCGGTGGGAGACGCGAGAACCATGATGTCCAGGGCTGATGTGACCGGGGACGCGCCACGCTACAACCAACGACCGCGTGATACGTCCCAAACATATCTACCTTTTCAAACAATTTTGCTTTTGTTTTGGACTCTAATTTGCATAATTTGAATGAAATTAACCCGGATTATCGACGTTTTGAGGAAAACTGCCATGGTGTTGTTTTTGTGCAGAAATAAAAGTTCTCGGAATTGGACGAAACTTGGCGAGGAATTTTTATTGAAAAAATAAAAAATACTGGAACAAAGAACTGTCGGAGGGGGCTTACGGGTCGCCCAAAAGGGGGCAGGGCATGCCTAGCCCCCCAGGGCGCGGCCCCTGCGCTTGTGGGACCCTCGAAGCTACGTATGACCTATCTCCAACTCCATAAGTACCGTCTTTCCGAGTGAAAAAAAAGAAATTTCATTACGTTTTACGATACGAAGCCGCCGCCACCTCCCATTCTTCTCCGGGAGGCCAAATCTAGAGCCTGTTTTGGGCTCCGGAGAGGGCAAATCGTCGTTGTCGTCATCATCAACCCCTCTTCAATGACAACCTCATGATGCTCACCACCAGGAGTGAGTAATTCCATTGTTGGCACACTGGAGGTAGATGGAGATGGATGAGATTGATCATGTAATCGAGTCAATTTGTTAGGGCTTGATCCCTAGTATCCACTATGTTTTGAGATTGATGTTGCTATGACTTTTCTATGCTTAATGCTTGTCACTAGGACCTGAGTGCCTTGATTTCAGATCTGAACCTATTATGTTTTCATGAATATAAGTGAGTTTTAGATCCTATCTTGCAAGTTGTATGCACCTATTACGTGTTATTATCCGCAGACCCAAAGTGAAAATAATTGGAATTTCACTTCAGTGATGACCCTTAAATTTTTGTTAGAACCCCGCTGCTATGGGAGGGTTAGACAAAATATATTACACAAGTTCTTATTTAAGCTCAAGGAAGATCTTTTCTTGGCCAGACATAGAACAAACGACAAGAACTTAGACTCTCTTGATGAGTGGATTGCATCCATGATCTGATTAGCTACTTCTGATTTTATGTTTTCCATGTTAGAAAAAAATGGTATTGGTTAGCTGCAAATTTCCTTCTACTTGTACCTTTCTTTTGTATGCTTGTATATATGTATAAATAAAAATATACCATTGAACAATTGTTCTACGGCTCAAGGTTAAAAAAACAGTCGGTTGAACGTTTGGAGGAAAATGAAGGGGTCTAGTCGTAGATGCTCTCACGAAAAAGGGTTTCGCCCCGCTTTGTATTACAAAGCAACGAACCGATACAACCAACGATAGGTGCTAAGGCGGAAGCAGCACAGTCACACCCAAAAGAAATGAAAGAGAAAACACAAAAGAAGAAAATGCCGACAACGGCGGATCGAAAGAAACGAAGAATCTTCGCGACCACTGCGCCCACCGAAGATCTCCCACCCAGCTCCAAGGCTCCGAAGCGCTGGTACCAATCAACACCTCCAAGAAGGACCGCGGCGATGACGACGCTGCTGCCAAGGGTTTCCCCCGGTACGCGACGAGGCGAGAGGAAGGGTAGCCCCCGACGCCCTCCAGGAAGGTCCGGCGGCACCCACAGGCGCCACCGCGTCGGTGTCGGCCAGGCCAACAGGGGTTTCCCCCGATCCCAACCTTCACCTCGGATGCTTCGGAGCCCGCTACCAAACCGACCACCATCCTGCGCCAAAGCGGTCTTGAAGCCTCCACGCCGTCTCACCACGGCACCACGAAGTGAGGCCCGCACAACGACGAATTAGCCGGGACTTGGGGCAGCAGCACCGTCGGCACGCGGGAGGGCTCAACCTCCACCGTCAACGACAGTAGCCGACCGGACACAATAGCAGGAGCATACCAGGCCCGTGGGCCCACAGGCCCGGCCGGGCCCTCAACGCCCGTACAGCTCCCGCCATCGCACTACAGCAGGCACGCCATCGGCGTCGCCGCTCCCCGTCCAAGCTGCTCCTCCTCCTTTTTTTAGATAAAAGGCCAGAGCCCGACTTTATAAATAAAGCCACCAGGCAGAGTTAACAACGAAACCACATCGCAGAACATAACCAACCGAAGAGTATCAACGCCCGAAACGCAAGTATTGAAAGGCAAACGTACATGGCTCCCAGGGCAGTACACGGCGCGCAGGCCGGAGACTAAGAAAGAGACGATAAGAGGGCCACCAGCTCCTAGCCGCCAGACTGTAACTGCAGGAGGGAAGTGGCGGTAGCACGGATCTTGGTAGACATAGCATCGAAAGCATCCCGGTCCGCCTCCTTAGTCAATAATCTCCACTGCTGCAGGAATATGCATGTCTTAAATAAGCAATCAGAGGGTTTAGCAGCAAAAATATGCTCGATGGTAAACTTGTTCCTAGTGGTCCAAAGCGTGTTTGCCGGCCACCACCGCCAGGTGACCGGGCCGCCGCCTATGCAGGAATATGCATGTCTTAAATAAACGCAAGTACAGACTAGTGAAATGGGATCACATTTGCCGGCCCAAGAGCCTTGGGGGGCTGGGTATTATTAACACCTTGGTTATGAACAAATGCTTGATCATTAAGTGGTGGTGGAAGATCATGACCAACTCGGATAACCCACTCTGGTTTAATATTCTCAAAGCAAAATACTTCCCTACTTCCAACCCTATGTTTGCCTCGGCTGTGGGCTCGTCTCAGTTCTGGAAAGATCTCGTTAAACTCCGACCGGTGTTCAAATCCCTCGTCAAATTTATGGTTCATAACGGTAGGTCCACGCGTTTCTGGCTTGACTAGTGGTGCGGTCCGGCCCCGTTGGCAGTTTCCTTCCCGGCTCTTTTTTCTTATTGCCCGAACCCCGAGATCTCTATCTCTGAGCTCTCTGATAATAATTGGGACCTGGAGTTTCGCCGATCTCTGTCTCCTGAAGAGTTGGTTGATTGGCAGCGTCTTGTTGCCCTCTTCCCTGTGCTCTCGGAGGAGGAGGATTCGGTAGCTGCTCCTCCTCCTCACCACACAGACGACGAAGAAGCCACGCCGGGGGCCGGCCCACTAGGACCCAGATGGGGCCCGTCGGGCCCGGATCTGGGCCGGGGGCGCGCCGTCGGCCACCCCGCGCCACCACGCCGCCCCGTTGCCAAGGGCCACGCCACCACCTCGCGTGTTGCCGGCCACCACCGCCAGGTGACCGGGCCGCCGCCTAGCCGAGGAGCACCGCCGCTGCCCCATGCCCCGGACAGGGGAGCCGCGCGCGCGGGGACTGGAGGTCCCGCCGCCGTCAGCACCACCCGGGCCTGCGCCGGGGGCGCCCACCGGCGGCGCCCGCCGGCGGCGGCGGGGAGGATGAGGGAGGAGGACGGCCGAAGGGAAGGGGGGTCGTGCGTCGCCCCGGCCACCTCCCGGGAAGGCGGCGCGGGGGCGGATCCGGGAGGGGGAGAGGGGGCGGGGGTGACGGGGCGGCCGACGGCCGGCGGCGGCGGGGAGGACCTAGGGAAGCCGGCGGCGGCGGGGGAGGAGAAGGAGGAACCCTAAGAGGAGCGGGGGAGCGGGGGAGTAGCGAGCGTAGTCGCGTTGTAATGTTCCTCCCAAGGTCCAGTCCTCGTAGATGCTCTTATTCGGGACAAAATTTCGACAGAGGAGGTTATTTCGTTGTAATCCTACATCTACGTAACCTCCTGCTTGATCGTGCTTAACCTTCCCTTTGATTCTCCTCCCCCACCCCCAATTTTATGGGGTGAGCCCCTCCTTCCCCTCTATTTCCAATCATAACTTGACAAGTGGCTAATCATGTAAAGATTTACGTAAATTTTTGTGGACGTAACATTGCTCTTTGTGGAGTGTTCGTTCTTGCTTCTCACCAGCTACAGACTTTTCATTCCGCCAGAATTCTAGTAAATCGAACATGAAGGCATATGGCGCGCGCGCAAGTAGTTCTGCACGGCTGTTTGCTGCGCAAGCTTCTTGTGTGCGGCCGCCGCGCGTTCCCGCACACCATTAAATCGTCACGACCGAAGAGTGACAGCTCTCGAGTCATATCCATGCCATTGCGTTCTTTAACCTTACTCACGCTGCACTGCGGCTCATTTCATTGCGTCGCACAGCATCGTATCGGGGCGCACATTCCCGCTATTCTACGCGCAGAGAATAACATAACCTCCCCGGCAACCACCGATCGGTACGCACCGTCAGACCAGCTCATCTCCAGCCAGTCACCCCTAACCCCACCCCACGTCGGCCTCCCTATATCAGCCAACACTAGCACCCTGTACCGATCACACGCACTACATACACCACCGCTCTCTCCTGCAACCTCCGTTGTTCATAGCAACACCAGCCAGAGCCGCAAGCAATGGCAGCGAGGAGCGGCATTGTCGTCGTCGCGGCGGCGCTCTTGGCCCTGGTGGCGGTGTCGCAGGCGCAGGCGCCGGGCCCCTCGGCGACGCCGGCCGGCCCGCCGAACGTGACGGCCATCCTGGTGAAGGGCGGGCAGTACACGACCTTCATCCGGCTGATGAAGGAGACGCAGCAGGACACGCAGCTCAACAGCCAGCTCAACAACTCCTTCAACGGCAACGGCTACACCGTGTTCGCGTCCACCGACAACGCCTTCAACAACCTCAAGCCCGGCACGCTCAACAGCCTCAGCCAGCAGGAGCAGGTGTCGCTGGTCCAGGGGCACATCCTGCCCCAGTACTACTCCATGGAGTCCTTCCAGACGGCCAGCAACCCCGTCCGCACCCAGGCCTCCGGCAAGAAGGACCCAATCACGCTCAACATCATCGCCACCGGCAACAACCAGGTGAACGTCTCCACCGGCGTCGTGGAGGTCGCCGTCAACAACGCGCTCAGCGCCGCCAAGCCGCTCGCCGTCTACTCGGTCGACAAGGTGCTCCTGCCCGCAGAGCTGTTCGGGGCCAAGGCTCCGGCGCCCGCGCCCACCGCCTCCAAGGGGGACAAGACCAAGAAGGGTGAGGCCGCCTCAGGGCCGGCCGGCTCAGACGACGACGCCGTGCCCACGGGCGCCGCGGGCGCCAGGGCCGTCGGTTGGGGCGTGGCTGGCATGGCCGCCCTTCTTGGCTACCTCTTGTAAGATGGGTAGCTTGGGACGATCGCACGACGACCAGGACGCCATGGCCATCGATCAATGTGCATAGACTTGATGGGTTTCCTTGTCTTCCACGTGCCGGCGGTGTTTCTTTCCTTTCTTCCACCCTGTTCAAATTCCTTTCTTCCATTCTCGTTCTTGCCTTCTTGGCGGTTTGTTGAGATTGGGTTATGTGATTGAATTTATGTGTTTTGAGGCCAGAATGTTCATAACGACGCAGTACATTTTGAGTTCCTGCTAGTGCGATTGAAAGACATGCCCGTTGCGAATTGAGGCCAGAATGTCAACAACGCACTGCATTTCGAGTAAATTTTGGTGTTGTGTACCTGGTAGTGCGATTGAAAGACATGGTCCATTTGCGATGAGTGTGTCCGGCAAAAGACTGTCGCCTGTCGGTGCTTTACTCACGTTAGTTGAGCTGATGGTAATGATCTGAGCTAGTCCTAAATCAGGATAAGATGTTAGCTGCCATTGATTTGGACGTGTTCTCTGGTCAAAATGGGATGATAGTACACGTATAGTTTTCGGTCTTGGATTTTATCAAGCGATGGGTAATCATGGAGTTGGTGCAAGTGTGGAACAGAGTGGCGGAGCAGGGAGGGGCCAATGCAGAGCACGTGGTGCCAAGCTCGTCCGGTGATGAGTTGATTCTATTGCATAGTGGTGCTGTATTGTACGAATACTATACACCCTATCTGCGAATGCAACACATTCTATTTTGCTTCAGCTGAAAATGTCTAGTCTGGAAACCTTCATTTCACTTCACAGCCAACAACATCAGAGACGGAGAGTGCTCTCAAGATGAGAAACATTTGGCAAAGAGCAACATTGCTAGTAGTAGTTTCGTACGTAGTACAGTATCATACAGGTACATGGATTCATCGTTGTCATATACGGATGCGCACATCATGGAGTCGCGTGGCGGCACGTCGCTTTCAATTATCAGTAGCCAGCTAGCACTGTCGGTATGGCACCCGTTTTATACACATGACAATGGACCTCGCTTAGCTGGTACGAGTTACCTTTGCGATCATGCTTTTATTCTACTCTTATCCATACATGTCAGTAGCTTTTGGTTGATTCGCAAGAAAAGATGACACACTAGCTAGCACAGTTTTAAGTTCACTGTAAAGCAGTGGACGGTCTTCGTACATTTTCATTTTCAAATAGATAGATAGGTAGACTGTGGATTGTGAATATTTGCATTTATCGTATGCCTTAGCATATATAGAGTACATGGACAAGAATATTTCAACCGTATCCACTATACAAGAAAAGGATCGGGAGATATCTATAGACTAGAAAATAATAAACGAAATCCTAGCTGCCTAATGTACACGCGATAATGATCATGCTCAACACTCCCCGCGGTCGACACGTCACCAGTAACGCATAGACTGGATCGGAACTCCTCAAAGGTAGACGTCGGTAACCCCTTGGTCATAACATCGGCAAACTGTTGCACAGTTGGCACGTGGAGGACGCGAATGCGTCCAAGAGCCACCTGCTCATGCACGAAGTGTATGTCCAACTCGATGTGCTTCGTGCGGCGATGATGAATGGGGTTGGCGGAGACATTGTCACAGTACACCAGTGTAGCCCATGAAACATCATGATGAAGCTACTGAAGAAGTTGCCGTAACCAGGAGCACTCGGCCACGGCGTTAGCCACCGCCCTGTACTCTGCCTCGGCACTAGAGCGGGACACCGTCGGCTGTTGTTTCGACGACCAAGAGATGAGAGATGGCCCGAGGTAGAAGCAATAGCCGGATGTAGAGCGACGAGTGTCCGGGCAGCCTGCCTAGTCAGCGTCGGAGTACGCAACCATGTCGGTGGAGGATGATGCTGTCAAGGTGAGCCCAAGAGCCATGGTGCCGCGGATATAACGAAGAATCCGCTTCACCTAGTTCCAGTGGCTGTCGCGAGGAGCATGCATATGTAGACACACCCGTTGGACTGTATACTGTAAATCCGGCATGGTGAGGGTCAAGTACTGAAGTGCGTCGACGATGGAGCGATAAAACAGACCATCTAGTGCTGGAGATCCCTCCAAGGCGGAGAGCTTTGCCTTCGTATCAACATGAGTGACAACAGGCTTGGAGTTAGGCATGCCGATGCACTCGAGAAGTTCATGTGCATACTTCTATTAATGAAGGAAAAAAGCCGTCGGGGCGTTGAATGACCTCAATACCGAGGAAGTAGTGGAGCGAACCCAGATCCTTCATGGCGAACTTGGTGCTAAGGCGAGCAGTGAGTTGTCCAGGAAGCTCGGCCGAGGATGCCGTGAAGATGATATCATTGACGTAGAGGAGTAGGTAGGCAGTCGCGTGGCCGGGAGAAAACACGAACAGGGAGGCGTCGGAGCGAGTAGCTCGGAAGCCCAACTGCTGGAGGAAGGCGGCGATGTGCTGGTACCACGCTCTTGGTGCCTGCTTCAACCCGTAGAGAGAACGAGAAAGCAGGCACACGTGATCCGAATGAGTGGCATCGACGAACCCAGTGGGTTGCTGGCAGTAGACTTGTTCGGCGAGATGGCCGTGAAGGGATGCGTTGGAGATGTCCAACTGATGCACTGGCCAGGCACGAGAAACCGCTAGCTGGAGGACGGTGCGGATCGTGCCCGGCTTAACGACCGGGGCGAATGTGTCGACGAAGTCCACTCCGGCACGTTGCCGGAAACCACGAACCCCCCAACGAGCCTTGTACCGCTCAAGGGTACCATCGGGGCGATGCTTGTGACGGAACACCCACTTCCCGCTAATGATGTTAGCATGGCGGGGTGGCGGGACAAGTTGCCACGTGCGGTTGCGCTGCAATGCGTCGAACTCGTCCTGCATGGCGGCGAGCCAATTAGGGTCGCGAAGAGCCACCAGAGTCGAGGATGGTACCGGCAATGGCGAGGAAGTCGAAGTCAACACCGTGCACCGGTACTGCTCAGACGGGTAGCGAGTGCTTGGACGGAGGGCACGAGTGCACGACCGAGTCGTGATGCCGAGCGGAGGCGCGGGGACAAGGTCCAGCGACGGAGCGCGGGAGACCGGAGCCGAGGCAGTCGAGGGCGTGGTCGAAGTGGCTGCCCCCGAGGTCCAGTCGTCCGAGCCCACGGCGGAGGCCACATCCGAAGCAGGCGAGGCGGCTGCGGGTGACGCCGAGGCCCCTCGAGGCCGTCGGGGCAACTCCTGATGGCGCCGAAGCCGCGCCAGAGGCGGCAACGAGTGGATCAGAGCGCGGGCGGCCCCGCGAGGGGGCGGCTGTGGCGGAGAGGACCCGCTAGGGAGAGGCGGTGATGACGAAGTCGGTGCGTCAGCTAGAGGAACCTGTTGAAAAGGAAACACTTTTTCTTCAAAGTACACGTGCCGCGAAGTGATCACCCAATGAGAGGCGGGATCATAGCATCGGTAGCCCTTGGTGTTAGAGGGATAACCAAGAAAGATGCATGCGAGGGATCGCGGAGCAAGCTTATGAGGGGTAGTGGAAGCGATGCTAGGATAATAGAGACATCCGAAAACTCGAAGTTCATCATAGGATGGAGGAGTGCCATAGAGCAACTGATGCGGTGCATTGTTCCAGCGAGCGCAGCAAGGCCGGATGTTGATCAAGAGAGACGCCGTGGCAAGAGCGTCCGGCCAGAAACGGGGCAGGATGTTGGCATGGAACAAGATGGTACGGACGTAGTCATTGAGAGTGCGAAGTACACGTTCCGCCCGCCCATTTTGCTGCGAAGTGTAGGGACAAGTTAGACGAAATATAGTACCATGTGTGGCGAGTAAATTACGAATGGCAAGATTATCGAACTCTTTCTCATTGTCGGTTTGAAGAGCAGGGATGGGACAACCAAAGTGCGTGGCGACATATGAGAAAAATGATGTAAGTGTAGAGAGAACATCCGACTTTTGCTGTAGAGGAAAAGTCCACACATAGTGAGAAAAATCATCTAATATGACCAGATAATAAAGATAGCCAGAATTACTCGCAATGGGTGAAGTCCAAACATCACTATGAATTAACTGAAATGGATATGAGGCAATAGTGGTGGAGTCGCTAAAGGGTAGACGCACGTGTTTGCTGACACGACAAGCATGATAAGTATGGTGCTCTTCTTTATTACAAGTGAATGAAAAACTCCTAAGACTATGACAAAGTACAACGGGATTTGGATGACCCATGCGAGCGTGCCAAAGATCCACACCGGCGGAGAGGACGACGGGGGCAGCGGAGGTGGAGGATGGTGAGTGGACCGGGTAGAGATCTTCGGGGCTGTCACATCGGTGAAGTATCATGCTGGTGCGGGCGTCCTTCACAGAAAAACTACATTCGTCAAATTCAACGGTAAGAGGGTTTTCACAAGCAAGGCAGCTAACAGAGACAAAGTTTTTAACTAAGTTAGGAGAAACAAGAACATTAGACATATGATAGGAGTAGAAGTAGATGGAAACGAAGTATGACCAATATGTGTAATTGGGAGAGAAGAACCATCACCGACACTGATGCGAGTGGAGGTGTTGATAGGAAAGGAAGTGGCGAGGTTACCAGCCGAGGAGGTCATGTGGGTGGTGATGACCCACAAGTATAGGGGATGAATCGTAGTCCTTCGATAAGTAAGAGTGTCGAACCCAACGAGGAGTGGAAGGAAATGATAAACAATTTTCAGCAAGGTATTCTCTGCAAGTGTTGTGAGTAACAATGATAGATAGTTTTGCAGCAAGATAATTCGTAACAAGTGACAAGTAAAAATAGTAGCAAGGGTGCAGCAAGGTAGTCCAATCCTTTTTATAGCAAAGGACGGGCCTGAAAGTACTCTTATATAAAGCAAGCGCTCCCGAGGACACATGGGAATTTTTGTCTAGTCATGTTCATCATGTTGAGTTGATTCGCGTTCGTTACTTTGATAATTTGATATGTGGGTGGACCAGTGCTAAGGTGTTGTTCTTACTTGAACAAGCGACCCACTTATGATTACCCCCTATCGCAAGCATCCGCAACTACGAAAGAGGAATTAAGATAAATCTAACCATAGCATGAAATGTGTGGATCCAAATCAGCCCCTTATGAAATAACGCAGAAACTAGGATTTAAGCTCCGTCACTCTAGCAACCCATCATCTACTTATTACCCCACAATTCCTTCCCTTAGGCCCATAATATGGTGAAGTGTCATGTAGTCGACGTTCACACGCCACCACTAAAGGAAGCAACAACATACATATCATCAAAATATCGAACAAATACCAACTTCACATGATTACTATAACAAGACTTGTCCCATGTCCTCAGGAACAAAAGTAACTACTCTCAAATCATCACCATGTTCAAGATCAGAGGTGTAATAATGATGATTAAGGATCTGCACATAATATCTTCCACCAAGTAAACGAACAAGCATCAACTACATGATGTAATCAACACTACTAGTAACCCACTGTGGCACCCCGGCTCAGAGCAGCCGGTTTACCTTGCGTTGCCAGCCCAGAGATCAAGTCTTCTGGCAACACACAACAACTTTGTACAGAAGATAACCACTTTATTGATCTCAGGCGGATACAAA
Source organism: Elymus sibiricus (assembly GCA_039707655.1). Classification (NCBI taxonomy): domain Eukaryota; kingdom Viridiplantae; phylum Streptophyta; class Magnoliopsida; order Poales; family Poaceae; genus Elymus; species Elymus sibiricus. The sequence goes on along the minus strand of CM077667.1, from coordinate 312,318,407 downwards.
GGTTCATTATTACATGATAAGCGAGGCCAAGCGGCACACACGGTGCGGCTGCACTTATGTACATTATTTAGTAGACAACTCGAGGGCCTCGAAGATAGGGAAAGCAAATACGTGTCAGCGGAAAATCAAAGTAGTGGGACTCCACTCCACAAGGACACTGCTAGGACACGGTACTAGATAGCGCCAAACCGATCGACATCAACACCTTGCACGACTTCTCCTGCATCTGGCATGATAACCACGGTGAGTACTTTGAAGGTACTCGCAAGCTCACAGAAAACAAAGCAAATACGACAAACAATAACAAGGCATTTAATAGGTTAGTGCATAAATATGAACATGATGCCATCATGATGTGCATGTGAACTTAATATCTGTCCCTCGGACTAGCTTACCATCTCGGGGTTACCTCGTAACCACCGCAATCAATTTACCATCGTGATCCTCACTGATCACCTTGTGCCATATCAGAATAGTTAAGTGTGCCAGTTATTTATTACTCTTGACCCATAGTGTGACCTACTATGAACTGTGTCCATATCCGAGGACGCGGCTATCGGTAGATTAAACACTCTGCAGAGGTTAGTACATTGCACCACACCACAAAACTCATGGCCTCGTGCTCCCATTCGGGTGGACCAACGACATTCTGACAAACCAATCAATTGCATGACACTCTCCCGGCCACTTCGACAAAATCCCCTTTGGGCTATGTCATGGGTGACCTAGATGTCAACTCATGACATCCGCCACCTTTATGGCCGCCAGCGTCGTGGTAAAACAAACTCGTCCCAAACGGGGACTTCGGTACCATACAACTACGGGTACACAAGGTTATGCCTGCCCACCGGGCCAGGGTAGCGCAAGCGCATAACCTTCCCTAGTTGGAGGCACCAGCGAGAGGCATGAAAATAGACCGCATTAGGGCCTCCCATCTAGGCATGTGTGGTTGCACTGGTGAGCTCGATTCGGTGACACCATGACTCGATCAACAGATTGTTCAAGTTGAATTAACATCATGTTTAACTTGAAAGTAAAATGATTCGAGTCATAGCATGAATTGAGGTGCATGGGTCATGATGATTATGCATCCATATGAATCACGTTAATATGAATCTAATTAATTAATGCACCAATTGAATCATGGCATGGATCATGAACTCTAGAATACTAGCATACCAAATCTAACAAGAAAATGAGTGGATCGTATCTACTATAACCATATGAATCATTTTAAATGATTATGCTTAAATAAAAGAGTTTAATTCAAATAAACCATTGCCATTGCAATGCCATCCTTGCAAATGAATGTTGTGTCTTGCCTTAGTTTAGAGGAGTGTCACAATACTCCTGGTCCTCTCCTAGGCAATTATTTTCTTCTGAAAAATAATATAAATACAAAGAGAAAATGTCACATAAAGCATTTTATTGCACCAGAAATTCTAGACAGCAGAGAAAATTCTCAAATTTTATAGGCAAAAATTTAAGCTTAAGAAAAAACTAATGCAAAAAGATTCAACTCAATTGGACTTATGATTTAAAAGTTAGAGCTGGTCAAAGTCTGGTCAAATTATTTGAATTTAAACAGAAAATCGGAAAATCCAGGGGAGGCCACGTCGAAGGCGTACTTTCGCCGGGCGCCTCCACTCATACCGCTTCGAGCGCGAGCAAGAGAGGCTGACAGTGTGGTCCCACTGTCAGGATTAAAGAGAGAGAGAGAGGGAACAGAGCACGGCGGCTCTGTCGGCGGTGGTTCTCCGGCGAAGAGACCACGAAGATCACCGGAGAGAGGGGCAATGGGTCCAGCACGTCACGACGGTCACACACGTACCTGACGTGGCTTGATACTGCGTCGGTATTTTCCCAAAGAGGAAGTGATGCAGCACAATGACGGTAAGTATTTCCCTCAGTTATGAAACCAAGGTTATCGAACCAGTAGGAGGATCACCACCACCCAATAAGCAGCACCTGCTGATACGTCTCCAACGTATCTATAATTTTTGATTGTTCCATGCTATTATATTATCTGTTTTGGATGTTTTATATGCATTAATATGCTATTTTATATTATTTTTGGGACTAACCTATTAATCTAGAGCCTAGTGCCAGTTTCTGTTTTTTCCTTGTTTTTGAGTATTGCAGATAAGGAATATTAAACGGAGTCCAAACGGAATAAAATCTTCGGAATAATTTTTCTTGGACCACAAGCAACCCAGAAGACTTGGAGATGAAGTCAGGAGAGCCGCCGTGTGGCGACAAGTCACAGGGGCGCGCCCTAGGGGGGGGGGCCCTGGCTTGTGGCCCCACGACAGCTCCCCTAACCCTATTATTCGGCCTATAAATTAACAAATATTCCCTGGATACCAAAAAGAGCCACGAAAATACTTTTCCGCCGCCGGAAGCCTCTGTTCCCGTGAGATCCAATCTTGGAGCCTTTTCCGGTAATCTGCCGGAGGGGGAATCGATCACGGAGGGCATCTACATCAACTCCATTGCCCCTCCGATGATGCGTGAGTAGTTCACCACAGACCTTCGGGTCCATAGCTAGTAGCTAGATGGCTTCTTCTCTCTCTTTGCTCTTCAATACCATGTTCTTCATGATCTTCATGGAGATCTATCCGATGTAATACTCTTTTGCGGTGTGTTTGTCGAGATCCGATGAATTGTGGGTTTATCTTCAGATTATCTATGAATATTATTTGAGTCTTTTCTGAATTCTTATATGCATGATTTCATATCTTTGCAAGTCTCTTCGAGTTATTGGTTTGGTTTGGCCAACTAGATTGGTAATTCTTGCAATGGGAGAAGTGCTTAGTTTTGGGTTCAATCTTGCGGTGTCCTCACCCAGTGACAAAGTAGGGGTAGCGAGGCACGTATTGTATTGTTGCCATCAAGGATAAAAAGATGGGGTTTTCATCATATTGCTTGAGTTTATCCCTCTACATCATGTCATCTTACCTAATGCGTTACTCTGTTCTTCATGAACTTAATACTCTAGATGCAGGTAGGAGTCGGTCGATGTGTGGAGTAATAGTAGTAGATGCAGAATCGTTTCGGTCTACTTGACACGGACGTGATGCCTATATGCATAATCATTGCCTTGGATATCTTCATAATTATTCGCTTTTCTATCAATTGCTCGACAGTAATTTGTTCACCCACCGTATTATTTGCCTTCATGAGAGAAGCCTCTAGTGAAACCTATGCCCCCCGGGTCTATTTTCCATATTATACTTTCAGATCTAAAACCAAAAATACCAAAAATATCTTGCTGCAATCTTTTTACTTTTTGTTTTACTTTACTTTCAAGCAATCAGATCTATCTATCTCTACCAGATCTCATCCTTGCAAGTAACCGTGAAGGGATTGACAACCCCTTTATAGCGTTGGGTGCAAGTGTTTGATTATTTGTGTAGGTACACCTATTGGGGTCTTGCTTGTATCTCCTACTGGATTGATACCTTGGTTCTCAAAAAATGAGGGAAATACTTATCTACTTTGCTGCATCACCCTTTCCTCTTCAAGGGAAAACCAACGCATGCTCGAGAAGTAGCAAGAAGGATTTCTGGCGCCGTTGCCGGGGAGATCTACATCAAGCCTACCAAGTACCCATCACAAACTCATCTCTTGCATTTACTTTAGTTGCCATTTGCCTCTCGTTTTCCTCTCCCCCACTTCTAAAATGATTTTTCAAAAAGATTTGCCTTTTTATTCGCCCTTCTTCCGTTCGTCTTTCCGTTTGCTTTTTGTTTTCTTGTGAGCTAGATCGTTCCGTTGCCATCATGTCTGAATTTGGGGAGGTTTTCATTGAAAAGGATAGTAATAATCTTGAGAGGAATTTTGACAATCTTGCTAATAACGACTCTCATGAAGAACCTACTATCATGCATACAAAAAAACTCCGCATAGGTAGCGGTAATATTATTGGAAAAGGTGTTATTCAATATTTCTTTACTTGTGCTGGTACGTTACCTACCTTCGAATAGTCATGACGATATCGAAGGCGATGATCATTATATAGGCATCACGTCCAAGATAGGTATACTGACTCCTGCCTGCATCTACCTCTATTACTCCACACATCGACCGCTATCCAGCATGCATCTAGTGTATTAAGTCCATTGAAAAACGGAGTAATGCAATAAGAACGATGACATGATGTAGACAAGATCTATTCATGTAGGAATAGACCCCATCTTGTTATCCTTAATAGCAACGATACATGCGTGTCTTGCTGCCCCTTCTATCATTGGGAAAGAACACCGCAAGATCGAACCCATCACAAAGCACCTCTTCCCATGGCAAGAAAAATCGATCTAGTCGGCCTAACTAAACCAAAGATTCGAAGACGAAATATGAGGCTATAAGTAATCATGCATATAAGAGATCAAAGAAGACTCAAATAATATTCATGGATAGAAACTGATCATGAACTCAAAATTCATCGGATCCCAACAAACAAACCGCAAAAGTTTACATCAAATAGATCTCCAAGAGACCATTGTATTGAGAATCATAAGAGAGAGAGAGAGAGGAAGCCATCTAGCTACTGCCTATGGACCCGTAGGTCTATGGTGGACTACGCACGCATCATCAGAGAGGCACCTATGAAGAAGATGAACCCCTCCGTGATGGTGTTTAGATTGGATCTCGAGGTTCTGGAACTTGCGGCGACTGGAATTGTGTTTCGTCGACTCCCCTAGGGTTTTTGGAATATTTGGAAATTTATAGACATCAGAGGCGGTGGAGAGGAGCCCCGAGGAGGGCACAACCCATCAGGGCGCGCCAGGGCCCCCTTGGCCCGCCCTGGTGGGTTGTGGTCTCCTCGGCCCACTTCTCCAGCACTTCTTTGGCCCACCGGGTGTCCTCTAGTCCAGAAAAAATCTCCAAAAAGTTTCGTCACGATTGGACTCCGTTTGGTATTGATTTTCCGCGAAGTAAAAAACAAGCAAAAACAACAACTGACACTTTGGCACTATGTCAATAGGTTAGTCCCAAAAAATGATATAAAGTTGTTATAAAATGATTGTAAAACATCCAAGAATGATAATATAACAGCATGGAACAAGCAAAAATTATAGATACGTATCAGCATCCCCAAGCTTAATTCCTACTCGTCCTCGAGTAGGTAAATGATAAAAACAGAATTTTTAATGATAAAACATGTTTATCTCATATTCTTTCTTTTGTATAGAATGGACATTTGGACTTGTAAATGATTCAAAGCAATAGTCTAGTTTTAACATAATGACTTCAATACTCAAGCATGTCAACAAGCAACCATGTCTTTCAAAATATCAACACTAAAGAAAGTTATCCCTAGCCCATCATGCTCAATCATTGATCCATTCATTAAACACACTCAAATATTAACTATGCCCAATGCTCAAGTACGATCATAGTGCCCCCTAGTTGGTGCTTTATAAGAGGAGATGGAGACTCAAAGCAAAAATAAAAATTGCATAAAGTAAATAGATAGGCCCTTCGCAGAGGGAAGTAGGGATTTGTAGAGGTGCCAGAGCTCAAGGTTTAAATTGAGAGAGAAGAATATTTTGGGTGGCATGCTTTTCCTGTCAACGAAAACGACAAAGTAGTTCACATTACTTTCCATGCTAGATATATCATAGGCGGTTCCCAAACAGAAAATAAAGTTTATTCCTTTTTCCACCAAACTTTCACTTTCCATGGCGGGCCGTATCCACGGTTGCCTTCCATACCAACACTTTCCAAGAAATTTATTATTTGACAACATAAAGTAAATATATTTTTTTCATTTCGGGAATGGGCATCCATATTACCGCCGCACTCTCGTGCAATGACAAGTGAATAAACACTCATCTTGAGAATAACACATCTAGCAAGGAAAAATATTGGACACTCCCTACCGTTTCATGAGCGGTACGAGCACACAAAAGAGAAAATTTATTTTGAAAATTTAGAGATGGCATATACAAATTTGCTTGGAACGGCATGGAAATACCGCATATAGGTATGTATGGTGGACTCATAAGACAAAACTTGGTTTAAGGATTTTGGATGCACAAGTAGTATTTCTACTTAGTACAAGTGGAGGCTAGCAAATAGATTGAGAAGCAACCAAACCAAGAAACAAAAAATCACATAAGCGAGCATTGAGCATAACTAACACCGAATAATGCACCATAAGTAGGATGTAATTTCATTGCACAACTATTGACTTTCGTACTTGCATAGGGAATCACAAACCTTAACACCAATATTCCTACTCAAGCATAATTACTCACTAACATGACTCACATATTACTATCATCATGTTTCAAAACTATTACAAAGAATCAAGTTTAATTTGCCCAATGATCTTCATGAAAGTTTTTATTATATCCTCCTTGGATATCTATCACTTTGGGACTAGTTTCATATGTTGCAATTGCTTTTGACAAGCTCAAACAAATTTAAGTGAAGCACATGAGCATAAAGATTTCATCTCTCAAAAAGGTATAAGTGAAGCATGAGAGGATTTCTTCAAAAATTACTAACTCTCAAATTATTCTAAGTGATGCATGAGAGTATTTTCTACAAAAAATTCCAAGCACACCGTGCTCAAAAAGATATAAGTGAAGCACTAGAGCAATTCTATAGCTCAAAAAGTTTAAGTGAAGCATAAAGAGCAATTCTAACAAATCATAGCATAATTTTGGCTCTCCTAAATAGGTGTGTCCAGCAAGGATACAAGTGACAAACTAACAAGCAAAGGAAGCAAAGACTCAAATGATACAAGACGCTCCAAGCAAAACTCATGATATGTGACGAATAAAAATATAGCTCCAAGTAAAATACCGATGGTCGTTAGAAGAAAGAGGGGATGCCACTCGGGGGCATCCCCAAGCTTAGTTGCTTGTTCCTCTTTGGATATATCCTGGGGGTGCTGTAGCATCCCCAAGCTTAGGCTCTTTTCACTCCTTATTCCTTCATCCATCGTGATCTCAACCAAAACTTGAAAACTTCAATCACACAAAACTCAACAAAATCTTCGTGAGATCCGTTAGTATAATAAAGCAAATCACTACTTTAGGTACTGTTGCAAACCCATTCATATTTTATTATTGAATTATACCTACTGTATTTTAACTTTATCATGGCTCATACCCTTCAATATAACCCATAGATTCATCAAAACAAGCACACAATGCAACGAAAACAGAATCTGTCTTAAACAGAACAGTCTGTAGTAATCTGTACTATAACCATACTTATGTAACTCTATAAATTCTGAAAAATTAGGACAACGTAAGGAATTTGTATAGAAACACTGTGTTAAAATTTCAGCTCAATATCACGTTCCAGCAAAAAACGAAAATTCATATACTGGATGCAAAGTTTCTGTGTCAGATTCAGCATCACTTCTACTCATCCTATGAATCATCCTAAAGGCTTTACTTGGCACAAACACTAAATAAACCATAAAAACACAATAATAACAGAGGCATAATTGTTTCAACACTCAAAAACAGAAAGGAAAAAGCAAAAATTTATTTATTCATTGGGTTGCCTCCCAACAAACGCTATCCTTTAGCGCCCCTAGCTAGGCATAACGCATAGATCAAGTATTTTCATCTTTGGTTTTGGATCCATAGGATGCCCTCATGATTGATTCATATGGTGGCTTAATTCTTGTTCTAGGGAAGCGTTCCATACCCTTTCTGAAGGGAAATTGAAAACGAATATTGCCTTCTTTCATATCAATCACGGCACCTATAGTGCATAAAAACGGTCTACCAAGTATAATGGGACAAGACGGATTGCAATCAATATCAAGCACAATAAAATCCATAGGCACATAGTTCCTATTTGCAAGAATAAGAACATCATTAATTCTTCCCAAAGGCTTTTTAATAGTAGAATCTGCCAAGTGCAAATTAAGAGAACATTCTTCAATATTGGTGACACCAAGCACATCACATAGAGATTTCGGAATCGTGGAAACACTAGCACCTAAATCACACAAAGCAAAGCATTCATAGTTTTTAATCTTGACCTTAATGGTAGGTTCCCACTCATCATGTAATTTTCTAGGAATAGAAATCTCCAACTCCAACTTTTCTTCAAAAGATTTCATCATGGCATCAACGATATGTTTAGTAAAAGCTTTATTTTGCTCATAAGCATGGGGTGAATTCAACATGGATTGCAGCAAAGAAATACATTCAATCAAAGAGCAACTATCATAATTACAGTCTTTGCAATCCAAAATAGTGGGCATATCACTAGTTAAAGTTTTGACCACTTCAAACCCACTTTTAGCAAAATTTTCATCAAGATTTTCACCCTCCAAATTATTGGGACGCCTTCTAGCTAAAGTTAGCTCTACTTCAGTCCCTTCATTATCAATCTTAATATTACTAAACAAGGAATCAATAGAAGAAACACCAATCACTTTAAGATCTTCATCTTTTTTATCTTCTAGAGAGATTGGTTTGGCGGCCATTTGATTTATTAAAGTAGCTTGTGCATCAGAAATTTTACCAAGCAAATTTTCAGCATGAGCATACTTAGATTGAAGATTACAAACTTTCTACTAATATCATCAAGTTGCTTTGTTATGGCATCTAGTACGGTAGAGTGTTCTCTAAGCTCATCGGTAAAATATTTGTTATGCTCAAATTGTGTAGTCATATATTCCTTGGTACTTTTCTCACTTTCAAGCAAAATATTGGGGTAGGGAACTTAATAGTACTTTCGTTGAGGTATCATGACTACGCAAACAAGATTGCAAGCAAGGAAGAGATCCGGCAAGAAAAAGGGCAAATGAAAAAGTGGGCGAATAAAATGACAAATTGGTGAAGTGGGGGAGAGGAAAACGAGAGGCAAATGGCAAATAATGTAATTGCAAGGAGATGAGATTTGTGATTAGGAACCTGGTAGATGATGATGGAGTCCCCTCGGCGCCTACGATAGGCACGTAGAAGAGACCGCTTCCTCCCCGGTAACGACGCCAGAAATTCCTTTGACATGGCTTGAGACTGCATCGGTATTTCCCCAAAGAGGAAGGTATGATGCAGCACAGCGACGGTAAGTGTTTCCCTCAGTCATGAAACCAAGGTTATCGAACCAGTAGGAGGATCACCACCACCCAATAAGCAGCACCTGCACACAAACAACAAATACTTGCAACCCGACGTGAAAGAGAGGTTGTCAATCTCTCTACGGTAAAAAAGATAGATTAGGTAGTGATAGATAGGAGAGATAGATCTCTCGAGAACACAAAATAAAAAGAGAAAATAAAATATGCATCAATATGTTTTTGGGTTTTGGGTTTTGTAGATCTGAAAACAAAGATGCAAAAAGATAGATCTGAAAGCAATATGTTGGAAAAGTAGACCTGGGGGCCGTAGGGTTCACTAGTGGCTTCTCTCATGAGTATAGCGCACGGTGGGTGAACAAATTACTGTTGGGAAATTGATAGAAAATCGAATAGTCATGACGATATCCAAGGCGATGATCATTATATAGGCATCACGTCCAAGATAGGTAGACCGACTCCTGCCTGCATCTACCTCTATTACTCCACACATCGACAGCTATCCAGCATGCATCTAGTGTATTAAGTTCATGGAAAAACGGAGTAATGCAATAAGAACGATGACATGATGTAGACAAGATCTATTCATGTAGGAATAGACCCCATCTTGTTATCCTTAATAGCAACGATACATGCGTGTCTTGCTGCCCCTCCTGTCACTGGGAAAGAACACCGCAAGATCGAACCCATCACAAAGCACCTCTTCCCAGGCAAGAAAAATCGATCTAGTCGGCCTAACTAAACCAAAGATTCGAAGAAGAAATATGAGTCTATAAGTAATCATGCATATAAGAGATCAAAGAAGACTCAAATAATATTCATGGATAGAAACTGATCATGAACTCAAAATTCATCGGATCCCAACAAACACACCGCAAAAGTTTACATCAAATAGATCTCCAAGAGACCATTGTATTGAGAATCATAAGAGAGAGAGAGGAATCCATCTAGCTACTGCCTACGGACCCGTAGGTCTATGGTGGACTACTCACACATCATCGGAGAGGCACCTATGAAGAAGATGAACCCCTCCGTGATGGTGTTTAGATTGGATCTCGAGGTTCTGGAACTTGCGGTGGCTGGAATTATGTTTCGTTGACTCCCCTATGGTTTTTGGAATATTTGGGAATTTATAGGCATCAGAGGCGGTGGAGAGGGGCCCCGAGGAGGGCACAACCCATCAGGGCGCGCCGGGGCCCCCCTGGTGCGCCCTGGTGGGTTGTGGTCTCCTCGGCCTACTTCTCCAGCACTTCTTTGGCCCACCGGGTGTCTTCTGGTCCAGAAAAAATCTCCAAAAAGTTTCGTCGCGATTGGACTCCGTTTGGTATTGATTTTCTGCGAAGTAAAAAACAAGCAAAAACAACAATTGGCACTTTGGCACTATGTCAATAGGTTAGTCCCAAAAAATGATATAAAATTGTTATAAAATGATTGAAAAACTTCCAAGAATGATAATATAACAGCATGGAACAAGCAAAAATTATAGATACGGTGGAGACGTATCAGTACCCGAAGTGAGGGCTGAGGTGGACGGACGGCGTCGGAATGGTCCTCTCCAGAGACGGCGGGCGGCGGGTCTCGTCGGAGTTGGAGAAGGAGGCGCCAATCCAATGAACTAGTGGCACCACCGTGCTTAGGAGGCCACCACGAGCTCGTCTGAGGAGGTGGAGGGCGAGGAAGGAGAGCACTGGAGCGAGTGAACGGCCGAGGGGGATCCGTGGCCAACTCCGGCGAGGATCATAGGCTGGAGGCCCTGATACGTCCATTTTGCATCATGCTTTTATATCGATATTTATTGCATTATGGGCTGTTATTACACATTATGGTACAATACTTATGCCTTTTCTCTCTTATTTTACAAGGTTTACATGAAGAGGGAGAATGCCGACAGTTGGAATTCTGGATTGGAAAAGGAGCAAATATGAGAGACCTATTCTGCACAACTCCAAAAGTCCTAAAAATTTACGGAGAATTATTTTGGAATATAAAAAAAATATTGGGCGAAAGAAATACCAGAGGGGACCCACCAGGAGGTCACAAGCCAGGGGGGCGCGCCCTACCCCCCTGGGCATGCCCCTGTGGCTTGTGGGCCCCCTGGCAGGCCTCCGGTGCCCATCTTCTGCTATATGGAGGGTTTTGACGTGGAAAAAATCATAAGGGAGCTTTCGGGACGAAGCGCCGCCGCTGTTCTGCCGGGGAAACTTCCCTCCCAGAGGGGGAAATCGAAGCCATCGTCATCACCAACGATCCTCTCATCAAGAGGGGGTCAATCTCCATCAACATCTTCACCAGCACCATCTCCTCTCCAAACCCTAGTTCATCTCTTGTATCCGATCTTTGTCTCAAAACCTCAGATTGGTACCTGTGGGTTGCTAGTAGTGTTGATTACTCTCTGTAGTTGATGCTAGTTGGTTTACTTGGTGGAAGATCTTATGTTCAGATCCTTAATGATAATTAATACTCCTCTGATTATGAACATGAATATGCTTTGTGAGTAGTTACGTTTGTTCCTGAGGACATGGGATAAGTCTTGTTATAAGTAATCATGTGAATTTGGTATTCGTTCGATATTTTGATGAGATGTATGTTGTCTCTCCTCTAGTGGTGTTATGTGAACGTCGACTACATGACACTTCACCATTATTTGGGCCTAGGGGAAGGCATTGGGAAGTAATAAGTAGATGATGGGTTGCTAGAGTGACAGAAGCTTAAACCCTAGTTTATGCGTTGCTTCGTAAGGGGCTGATTTGGATCCATATGTTTCATGCTATGGTTAGATTTATCTTAATTCTTCTTTCGTAGTTGCGGATGCTTGCGAGAGAGGTTAATCATAAGTGGGAGGCTTGTCCAAGTAAGGACAGCACCCAAGCACCGGTCCACCCACATATCAAATTATGAAAGTAACGAACGCGAATCATATGAGCATGATGAAAACTAGCTTGACAGAAATTCCCATGTGTCCTCGGGAGCGCTTTGCTTTATATAAGAGTTTGTTCAGGCTTGTCCTTTGCTACAAAAAGGATTGGGCCACCTTGCTGCACCTTTGTTACATTTGTTACTTGCTATCCGTTATGAATTATCTTATCACAAAACTATCTGTTACCGATAATTTCAGTGCTTGCAGAGAATACCTTACTGAGAACCGCTTGTCATCTCTTCTGCTCCTCGTTGGGTTCGACACTCTTACTTATCGAAAGGACTACGATAGATCCCCTATACTTGTGGGTCATCAGGCCCTCTTGGCCTTGCCCCGAGCTACAACAGTCGATTTGTGGCTAGGAAAGAAGGTGTGGATGGTTGGAACGGCTCGGGAGTGGCTCGGGATGGTTGGAAAAGAAAGATGCTAAACCTAGACTTATTAGATGGGTTCTTCTGCTACAAGAATTTGATTTGCATATTATTGATAGAAAGGGTGCTGAGAACCCCGTAGCAGACAACTTGTCTAGGTTAGAAAATGTTCTTGATGACCCACTACCTATTGATGATAGCTTTCCTGATGAACAATTAGCTGTCATAAATGCTTCGCGTAATGATCCATGGTATGCTGATTATGCTAATTACATTGTTGCTAAATTTATACCACCTAGCTTCACATACCAACAAAAGAAAAAGTTCTTGTATGATTTAAGACATTACTTTTGGGATGATCCACACCTTTATAAAGAAGGAGTAGATGGTGTTATTAGACGTTGTGTACCTGAGCATGAACAGGAACAAATCCTTCACAAGTGTCATTCTGAGGCCTACGGAGGACACCACGCTGGAGATAGAACTGCACATAAGGTACTACAATCTGGTTTTTATTGGCCTACTCTCTTCAAGGATGCTCGTAAGTTTGTTTTGTCTTGTGATGAATGTCAAAGAATTGGTAATATTAGTAGACGTCAGGAAATGCCTATGAATTACTCACTTGTTATTGAACCATTTGATGTTTGGGGTTTTGATTATATGGGACCTTTTCCAAAGTCTAACGGGTATACTCATATTCTAGTTGCTGTTGATTATGCTACTAAGTGGGTAGAAGCTATTCCAACTAGTAGTGCTGATCATAACACTTCTATTAAAATGCTTAAAGAAGTTATTTTCCCTAGATTTGGAGTCCCTAGATATTTAATGACTGATGGTGGTTCACACTTTATTCATGGTGCATTCCGTAAATTGCTTGCTAAGTATGATGTTAATCATAGAATTGCATCTCCTTATCATCCTCAGTCTAGTGGTCAAGTAGAATTGAGCAATAGAGAAATTAAATTGATCTTGTAGAAGACTGTTAATAGATCCAGAAAGAATTGGTCTAAGAAACTTAATGATGCACTATGGGCTTATAGAACTGCTTACAAAAACCCTATGGGTATGTCTCCGTATAAAATGGTTTATGGTAGAGCATGTCACTTACCTCTAGAACTAGAACATAAAGCTTATTGGGCAATTAAAGAGCTCAACTATGATTTCAAACTTGCTGGTGAGAAGAGGCTATTTGACATTAGCTCACTTGATGAATGGAGAACCCAGGCCTATGAGAATGCCAAGTTGTTTAAATAAAAAGTTAAAAGATGGCATGATAAAAGGATACAAAAGCGTGAATTCAATGTAGGTGACCATGTCTTGCTATACAATTCTCGTTTAAGATTTTTTGCAGGAAAACTTCTCTCTAAATGGGAAGGCCCCTACATTATCGAGGAAGTATATCGTTCCGGTGCCATCAAGATCAACAACGCCGAAGGCACAAATCCAAAGGTGGTAAACGGGCAAAGAATCAAACATTATATCTCAGATACTCCCATAAATGTTGAAACCAATATTATCAATACCATGACTCTGGAGGAGTACATTAGGGAGACCTACCAGAACGTTTCAGACTCCGAAAAGGAATAGGTATGTGTTACGGTAAGCAAACCGACTCCAAAACTTTTCCAATAGTAATTTTTATCCGTTTTGGAATATGTAATAAATTAGGAAAATTTAAAGTAGTCCGAAGAGTGCACGAGGAGGTGACAAGCCAGGGGGGCGCGCCCTACCCCCCTGGGCGTGCCCCTGTGGCTTGTGGCCACCCCGTGTACCCTCCGGACTCCGTTTTCTTGTGGTATATGCTACTTCTTGAGCATGCGTTGGTTTTCCCTTGAAGAGGAAAGGGTGATGCAGCAAAGTAGATAAGTATTTCCCTCAGTTGTTGAGAACCAAGGTATCAATCCAGTAGGATATACAAGCAAGTCCCCAATAGATGTACCTACACAAATAATCAAACACTTGCACCCAACGCAATAAAGGGGTTGTCAATCCCTTCAAGGTTACTTGCAAGGATGACATCTGATAGAGATAGGTATAATAGATTGCTACAACGTAAAGTAAAACAAAAGTAAAAATAAGGCAGCGAGATATTTTTGGTATTTTTGGTTTTAGATCTGAAAGTATAATATGAAAAATAGACCCGGGGGCCATAGGTTTCACTAGAGGCTTCTCTCATGAAGGAAATTAATATGGTGGGTGAACAAATTACTGTCGAGCAATTGATAGAAAAGCAAATAATTATGACGATATCCAAGGCAATGATTATGCATATAGGCATCACGTCCGTGTCAAGTAGACCGAAACGATTCTGCATCTACTACTATTACTCCACACATCGACCGACTCCTGCCTGCATCTAGAGTATTAAGTTCATGAAGAACAGAGTAACGCATTAGGTAAGATGACATGATGTAGAGGGATAAACTCAAGCAATATGATGAAAACCCCATCTTTTTATCCTCGATGGCAACAATACAAATACGTGCCTCGCTACCCCTACTTTGTCACTGGGTGAGGACACCGCAAGATTGAACCCAGAACTAAGCACTTCTCCCATTGCAAGAATTACCAATCTAGTTGGCAAACCAAACTAATAACTCGAAGAGACTTGCAAAGATATGAAATCATGCATATAGGAATTCAGAAAAGACTCAAATAATATTCATAGATAAGCTGATCATAAACCCACAATTCATCGGATCTCGACAAACACACCGCAAAAGAGTATTCCATCGGATAGATCTCCATGAAGATCATGAAGAACATGGTATTGATGAACAAAGAGAGAGAAGAAGCCATCTAGCTACTAGCTATGGACCCGAAGGTCTGTGGTAAACTACTCACGCATCATCGGAGGGGCAATGGAGTTGATGTAGATGCCCTCCGTGATCGAATCCCCCTCCGACAGATTACCGGAAAAGGTTCCAAGATTGGATCTCACGGGAACAGAGGCTTCCGGTGGCGGAAAAGTATTTTTGTGGCTCTCTTTTGTATCCAGGGAATATTTGGGAATTTATAGGCCGAAGAATAGGGTTAGGAAGGCTGCCGTGGGGCCACAAGCCAGGGGGCGCGCCCCCCCTAGGGCGTGCCCCTGTGGCTTGTCGCCACACGACGGCTCTCCTGCCTTCATCTCCAAGTTTGTTGGGTTCCTTATGGTCCAAGAAAAATCATTCTGAATATTTTATTCCGTTTGGACTCCGTTTAATATTCCTTATCTGCAATACTCAAAAACAAGGAAAAAAAAGAAACTGGCACTAGGCTCTAGATTAATAGGTTAGTCCCAAAAATAATATAAAATAGCATATTAATGCATATAAAACATCCAAAACAGATAATATAATAGCATGGAATAATCAAAAATTATAGATACGTTGGAGACGTATCAAGCATCCCCAAGTTTAATTCCTGCTCATCCTCGAGTAGGTAAATGATAAAAACAGAAATTTTGATGTGGGATGCTACCTAACATATTTATCCATGTAATATTCTTTATTGTGGCATGAATATTCAGATCCATAAGATTCAAAACAAAAGTCTAATATTGACATAAAAACAGTAATACTTCGAGCATACCAACAAGGCAATCGTGTCCATTCGAAATAACATGGCCTTAGAAAGTTATCCCTACAAAATCATATGGTCTGGCTATGCTCCATCTTCCCCACACAAAGTATCTAAATCATGCACAACCCCGATGACAAGCCAAGCAATTCTTTCACACTTTTTATGTTCTCAAACCTTTTCAATTCTCACGCAATACATGAGCGTGAGCCATGGATATAGCACTATAGGTGGAATAGAATATGGTGGAGGTTGCGAGGAAAAAGGAGAAGATAGTCTCACATCAACTAGGCGTATCAACGGGCTATGGAGATGCCCATCAATAGATATCAATGTGAGTGAGTAGGGATTGCCATGCAATGAATGCACTAGAGCTATAAGTGTATGAAAGCTCAAAAAGAAAACTAAGTGGTTGTGCATATGATGAAAAATTCCACTAGTTATATGAAAGTGACAAAATAGGAGACTCTCTATCATGAAGATCATGGTGCTACTTTGAAGCACAAGTGTGGAAAAAGATAGTAGCATTGTCCCTTCTCTCTTTCTCTCATTTTTTTTGGTGGGCATCTTTGGCCTCTTTTTTTTTTATTTGGGCTTCGCTGGCCTCTTTTATTTTTTTGTAAAGTCCGGATACTCATCCCAACTTGTGAGGGATTCATAGCTTCCATCATCCTTTTCTCTCACGGGACAAATGCTCTAATAATGAAAATCATCACACTTTTATTTACTTACAACTCAAAAGGAAAATTACAACTCGATACCTAGAACAAAATATGACTCTATATGCAATACGAAAGTGATGGTGCATGTCATGAAAAATGGAACGGTGGAAGTTGCATGGCAATATATCTCGGAATGGCTATGGAAATGCCATGATAGGTAGGTATGGTGGCTGTTTTGAGGAAAATATATGGTGGCTGTTTTGAGGAAGGTGGGTTTGATGCACCGGCGAAAGTTGCACGGTACTAGAGAGGCTAGCAATTGTGGAAGGGTGAGAGTGCGTATAATCCATGGACTCAACATTAGTCATAAAGAACTCACATACTTATTGCAAAAGTCTATTAGTTATCGAAGCAAAGCATTAGACGCATGCTCCTAGGGGAGAGGTTGGTAGGAGTTAACCATCGCGCGCTCTCGACCCTCACACAAAGGTTGACAATCATTAAACAAATCATGCTCCGACTTCGTTACATAACGGTTCACCATACGTGCATGCTACGGGAATCACAAACTTCAACACAAGTATTTTTTCCAATTCACAATTACTCACTAGCATGACTCTCATATTACCATCTTCATATCTCAAAACTACATGCAAAGAATCAAACTTCTCATAGTATCCAATGCACTTAATATGAAAGTTTTTATTATATCCCTCTTGGATGCCCATCATATTAGGACTAAATTCATAACCTAAACAAATTACCATGCTGTTTAAAGACTCTCAAAATAATATAAGTGAGGTACGAGAGTTCAATAATTTCTATAAAATAAAACACCACCGTGCTCTAAAAAGATATAAGTGAAGTACTAGAGCAACATTGCCTAGCTCAAAAGATATAAGTGAAGCACATAGAGTATTCTAATAAATTCACGATTCAGCATGTCTCTCTCAAAAAGATGTGTGCAGAAAGGATGATTGTGTCAAACTAAAAAGCAAAGACTCATATCATACAAGACGCTCCAAGCAAAACACATATCATGTGGTGAATAAAAATATAGCCTCAAGTAAATTTACCGATGGATTGAAGACGAAAGAGGGGATGCCTTCCGGGGCATCCCCAAGCTTAGGCTTTTTGGTATCCTTGAATATGGCTTGGTGTGCCTTGGGCATCCCCAAGCTTAGGCTCTTGCCACTCCTTATTCCATAGTCCATCAAATCTTTACCCAAAACTTGAAAACTTCACAACACAAAACTCAACAGAAAACTCATGAGATCCGTTAGTATAAGAAAAATAAATCACCACTTAGGTACTGTTGTGAACTCATTATTTATTTATATTGGTGTAATATCTACTGTATTCCAACTTCTCCATGGTTCATACCCCCCGATACAACCCATAGATTCATCAAAATAAGCAAACAACACATAGAAAACAGAATCTGTCTAAAACAGAACAGTCTGTAGCAATCTATAGACTTCAAATACTTATGTAACTCCAAAAATTCTGAAAAATTAGGACAATCATGGAAATTTTTATATCAATCTTTTGTCAAAATTTCAGATCAAAATTACGTTCCAGTGAATTTACAAAATTCCTGGACTGAGAGAAAAAGTTTCTGTTTTTCAGCAAAATCAAATTGCAAACACCGTAGACCATCCCAAAGGTCTTACTTGGATCAAACACTAATTTAAACAAGAAAACACAATTACTACAGAGGTAATAATGTGTGCAGCACTCAAAAACAGAAGCAAAAACAAAAGCATAAAAATAAAATTGGGTTGCCTCCCAACAAGCGCTATTGTTTAACGCCCCTAGCTAGGCATAATGCAATAGATCTAGGTATTGTCATCTTTGGTTTTAGCAAATTTTGTGAGGGCCTTCTCAAGTCCGGGGGGCTCTTTCCTCTTCCCCGGATTCGTAGAGGAAGGATCCATCTTAATGTCCAAAATATCCAAACGCTTATTGCAAAGGGTAATCAAAGTATTCAAGCGATTGAGGTTTCCACTAATATGTTTAAGGTGTTCATGATATTGTTGTAACTCAACCAAGTGCTTATGTAAGTCACTCAATTTGTCGAGAATTTGAACTCCCTCTTCTGAGAAAACAAACCCCTTTTTTTGTGGAGGAACCCCCAAAATACCCTCCAAAACTTCATAAGCAGCGTTCGTATCTAGTTCAATAAAATTCCCTTTTGAGGCGAAATCTAAGAGTTCTCTATGATGCAAAGCCAATCCAATATAAAAATTTCTAAGCAAAACCTTTGCATCTCCTTTTAAGTTGGAGATACGATAAGATTCCATTAGCCTATACCAGGCATCTTTCAAATTTTCCCATTGTTTTTGTTTGAAGTATAGAACTTCAAAATCTGGTGACAAAGGGGAAGTAGTAACGCTAGTCATGGAAACAAGTGAGAGACTCGGTGGCAAACGAAAAAGAGGACGAATAAAAAGGCAAATCTTTTTGGTATTTTTTGAAGATCGTTTTAGAAGTGGGGGAGAGGAAAACGAGAGGCAAATGGCAAATAAAGTAAATGCAAGAGATGAGTTTGTGATGGGTACTTGGTAGGCTTGATGTAGATCTCCCCGGCAACGGCGCCAGAAATCCTTCTTGCTACTTCTTGAGCATGCGTTGGTTTTCCCTTGAAGAGGAAAGGGTGATGCAGCAAAGTAGATAAGTATTTCCCTCAGTTGTTGAGAACCAAGGTATCAATCCAGTAGGAGATACAAGCAAGTCCCCAATAGATGTACCTACACAAATAATCAAACACTTGCACCCAAGGCAATAAAGGGGTTGTCAATCCCTTCAAGGTTATTTGCAAGGATGAGATCTGATAGAGATAGGTATAATAGATTGCTAGAACGTAAAGTAAAACAAAAGTAAAAATAAGGCAGCGAGATATTTTTGGTATTTTTGGTTTTAGATCTGAAAGTATAATATGAAAAATAGACCCGGGGGCCATAGGTTTCACTAGAGGCTTCTCTCATGAAGGAAATTAATACGGTGGGTGAACAAATTACTGTCGAGCAATTGATAGAAAAGCGAATAATTATGACAATATCCAAAGCAATGATTATGCATATAGGCATCACGTCCGTGTCAAGTAGACTGAAACGATTCTGCATCTACTACTATTACTCCACACATCGACCGACTCCTACCTGCATCTAGAGTATTAAGTTCATGAAGAACAGAGTAATGCATTAGGTAAGATGACATGATGTAGAGGGATAAACTCAAGCAATATGATGAAAACCCCATCTTTTTATCCTCGATGGCAACAATACAAATACGTGCCTCGCTACCCGTACTTTGTCACTGGGTGAGGACACCGCAAGATTGAACCCAAAACTAAGCACTTCTCCCATTGCAAGAATTACCAATCTAGTTGGCCAAACCAAACCAATAACTCGAAGAGACTTGCAAAGATATGAAATCATGCATATAAGAATTCAGAAAAGACTCAAATAATATTCATAGATAAGCTGATCATAAACCCACAATTCATCAGATCTCGACAAACACACCGCAAAAGAGTATTCCATCGGATAGATCTCCATGAAGATCATGAAGAACATGGTATTGAAGAACAAAGAGAGAGAAGAAGCCATCTAGCTACTAGCTATGGACCCGAAGGTCTGTGGTAAACTACTCACGCATCATCGGAGGGGCAATAGAGTTGATGTTGATGCCCTCCGTGATCGAATCCCCCTCCGGCAGATTACCGGAAAAGGCTCCAAGATTGGATCTCACGGGAACAGAGGCTTCCGGCGGCAGAAAAGTATTTTTGTGGCTCTCTTTTGTATCCAGGGAATATTTGGGAATTTATAGGCCGAAGAATAGGGTGAGGAGGGCTGCCGTGGGGCCACAAGCCAGGGGGGCGCCCCCCCTAGGGCGCGCCCCTGTGGCTTGTCGCCACACGGCGGCTCTCCTGCCTTCATCTCCAAGTTTGTTGGGTTCCTTCTGGTCCAAGAAAAATCATTCCGAAGATTTTATTCCGTTTGGACTCCGTTTAATATTCCTTATCTGCAATACTCAAAAACAAGGAAAAAACAGAAACTGGCACTAGGCTCTAGATTAATAGGTTAGTCCCAAAAATAATATAAAATAGCATATTAATGCATATAAAACATCCAAAACAGATAATATAATAGCATGGAACAATAAAAAATTATAGATACGTTGGAGACGTATCAGTATACTCCTTCAGGTCGGTAAAAATTCATTATATAATCTCCCGAAGGTTTGGCCCTTTGTATCACGACAATATCTCCTGTTTTTGTTTCGAGTTGTTTTCCGGACAGATTTAGATCGACATGACGTCCCCAAGTGATTCGAAGGACAAGTTCTTCGAGAAGGTCATCAACCCCTACCTTGCGGAGGTGCTGCGACACCCTCAAACCATTGAGATGCGTGAGGGGGTGCTGCACATCCGTGATGTTGAGGGGCCAAGGAAGACCGGAAGCGTGGAGACAAGGCTCGAAGCAATGGAGCAACAAGTCTTCAAGTGCCAAGGGATGGTGGAACGTGGACTCAATGCCAATCACATGATGATCGCGGAGTTTACCCATAAGCACAAGCTGGACGCCAAGGATATCGGGGAGCACATCTTCAAGCTTTACGAGAAAATCAAGCATCTCCAAGCCCAGATCTATGACCTGCAAAACCAAAACTGTGAGTATGAATACAGATTTAAGAGAATGAGTTTGGCTGCAGATTTGAGGATCCCGGAGACTCGTTCATCTTTTTACGATGGTGAGCCTATGCCTTGGAAGACGGAGGACAAGTTTCCAGCCTCATCAACAACTCCAACATCACCACCTCCGAAGAAAGACAACTAAACATATGGGTATGGGCACTCCCCTTGGCTTGTGCCAAGCTTGGGGGAGGTGCCCCGGTATCGTATCACCATCACATCTTTTACTTTTATCGTTTTTCTTAGTTCGATCCTTTTAGTTATATCTTGATCTAGTAGAATAAAATCTTTAGTGTGATCTAGTTTTGATTTTTGCTTTTTGTTCCCCTTATGTAAGCGAGTCCGAGAGTTATATAATAAAAAGTAGTTTTGAGTTGAGGGCTTTGCTTGCTTGCTATGATCTTGAGAAAAAGAAATAGAAAGAAGTATAAAATAAAAGCAAAGAGTATATATGATGATCTTATGGGTGGTGATGACTTCACATATAAGAAGTATGTCGATTGAAATTTGTTGTGAGTTGACAAACATAGCGATTGGTCATTGTTGCAATTAAAAGGAAGTAATAAAGAAAGAGAGGTTCACATATAAATATATTATCTTGGACATCTTTTATGATTGTGAGCACTCATTAAAATATTATATGCTAAGAAGTTGATGTTGGACAAGGAAGACAACATAATGGGTTATGTTTGGTTATTTCCGAATAGAAGTTATATGGTTATAGATCCTATAACATGTGACGCTTGCTTCCACCCCATATCAGCCAAAACTTCCGCACCAAGTAGAGATACTACTTGTGCATCCAAACACCCTTAACCCAGTTTTGCCATGAGAGTCCACCATACCTACCTATGGATTGGGTAAGATCCTTCGAGTAAGTTGTCATCAGTGCAAGCAATAAAAATTGCTCTCTAAATATGTATGATCTATTAGTGTGAGGAAAATAAACTTTATACGAACTTGTGATATGGAAGAAATAAAAGTGACAGACTGCATAATAAAGTTCTTTATCACAAGGGGCAATATAAAGTGACGTTCTTTTGCATTAAGGGATTGCGCATCCAACTATAAAAGCGCATGACAACCTCTGCTTCCCTCTGCGAAGGGCCTATCTGTTACTTTTACTTTCTAGTACTTACCTTTATGCAAGAGTCGTGGTGATCTTCATCACTTCCTTTATTTCGCCTTTCTCTCTTGGCAAGCGTCATGTGTTGGGGAATGATCTAGACACATATATCCACTCGGATGTGGGTGATCATGAGTTATTTTTGTTGACATTACCCTTGAGGTAAATAGTGGGGAGGCGAAACTATAAGCCCCTATCTTTCTCTGTGTCCGATTGAAGCTTTGACCTCATAGGTACCGCGTGAGTGTTAGCAATTATGAAAGACTAAAAGATGATTGAGTATGTGGATTTGCTTTACAAGCTCTTATATTGACTCTTTCCGACGTTATGATAAATTGGAATTGCTTCAATGACTAAGATCATAGTTTGTTGGTTCTCAATAGAGTTCTTGATTCATACTTTACCTTGTGAATGAATTGTTACTTTAGCATAAGAAATTATATGTCAATAAATATTTCTGTTCTAAAGATGACCATGATGCCTTCATGTCCGTATTTTATTTTATCGACACCTCTATCTCTAAACATGTGGACATATTTATCGATTTCGGCTTTCGCTTGAGGACAAGCGAGGTCTAAGCTTGGGGGAGTTGATGCGTTCATTTTGCATCATGCTTTTATATCGATATTTATTGCATTATGGGCTGTTATTACACATTATGGTATAATACTTATGCCTTTTCTCTCTTATTTTACAAGGTTTACATGAAGAGGGAGAATGTCGGCAGCTGGAATTCTGGACTGGAAAAGGAGCAAATATGAGAGACCTATTCTGCACAACTCCAAAAGTCCTGAAAAGCTACGGAGAATTATTTTGGAATATATAAAAAATATTGGGCGAAAGAAATACCAGAGGGGACCCACCAGGAGGTCACAAGCCAGGGGGGCGCGCCCTACCCCCCCTGGGCGCGCCCCTGTGGCTTGTGGGCCCCCTGGCAGGCCTCCGGTGCCCATCTTCTACTATATGGAGAGTTTTGACTTGGAAAAAATCATAAGGGAGCTTTCGGGACGAAGCGCCGCCGTCTCGAGGCGGAACTTGGGCAGAACCAATCTAGGGCTCCGGCGGAGCTGTTCTGCCGGGGAAACTTCCCTCCCGGAGGGGGAAATCGAATCCATCGTCATCACCAACGATCCTCTCATCAAGAGGGGGTCAATCTCCATCAACATCTTCACCAGCACCATCTCCTCTCCAAACCCTAGTTCATCTCTTGTATCGGATCTTTGTCTCAAAACCTCAGATTGGTACCTGTGGGTTGCTAGTAGTGTTGATTACTCTCTGTAGTTGATGCTAGTTGGTTTACTTGGTGGGAGATCTTATGTTCAGATCCTTAATGATAATTAATACTCCTCTGATTATGAACATGAATATGCTTTGTGAGTAGTTATGTTTGTTCCTGAGGACATGGGATAAGTCTTGTTATAAGTAATCATGTGAATTTGGTATTCGTTCGATATTTTGATGAGATGTATGTTGTCTCTCCTCTAGTGGTGTTACGTGAACGTCGACTACATGACACTTCACCATTATTTGGGCCTAGGGGAAGGCATTGGGAAGTAATAAGTAGATGATGGGTTGCTAGAGTGACAGAAGCTTAAACCCTAGTTTATGCGTTGCTTCATAAGGGGTTGATTTGGATCCATATGTTTCATGCTATGGTTAGATTTATCTTAATTCTTCTTTCGTAGTTGCGGATGCTTGCGAGAGAGGTTAATCATAAGTGGGAGGCTTGTCCAAGTAAGGACAGCACCCAAGCACCGGTCCACCCACATATCAAATTATCAAAGTAACGAACGTGAATCATATGAGCATGATGAAAACTAGCTTGACAGAAATTCCCATGTGTCCTCGGGAGCGCTTTGCTTTATATAAGAGTTTGTCCAGACTTGTCCTTTGCTACAAAAAGGATTGTGCCACCTTGCTGCACCTTTGTTACATTTGTTACTTGCTATCCGTTACGAATTATCTTATCACAAAACTATCTGTTACCGATAATTTCAGTGCTTGCAGAGAATACCTTACTGAAAACCACTTGTCATTTCCTTCTGCTCCTCGTTGGGTTCGACACTCTTACTTATCGAAAGGACTACGATAGATCCCCTATACTTGTGGGTCATCAGGCCCTCTTGGCCTTGCCCCGAGCTACAACAGTCGATTTGTGGCCAGGAAAGAAGGTGTGGATGGTTGGAACAGCTCGGGAGTGGCTCAATTTATAGGCGACAAAGTGGCCGAGCTTGGGCTCCGTCGGGGTGAGCTGCAGGAGGAAGGAGAGAGGGAGAGGGTTCGGGCGCAGCCTGGAGAAGATGAGGGAGATGTCAAGCATAGTGCCAGCACGCAGGCAAACCTGCGGCGCACTAGGTGGGACAGCCGACACGTGCGCGCGCACTATTCCGCCCGGTAGTGTGTCGGCTGCGTCCGGCGTGTGGCCTTCCGATGTCAGGGAGGGTTAGGGAGGTGCTAGGTGGACGCAGGCAGTGGTGGTTTTGGGCCCCA
Source organism: Elymus sibiricus (assembly GCA_039707655.1). Classification (NCBI taxonomy): domain Eukaryota; kingdom Viridiplantae; phylum Streptophyta; class Magnoliopsida; order Poales; family Poaceae; genus Elymus; species Elymus sibiricus. The sequence goes on along the minus strand of CM077667.1, from coordinate 312,293,526 downwards.
GGCAGCCCGGGCGGCGGCCTGGGGCGTGAGGCCCATTTCGTTCATTGACTGTAGCATTCACTGTAGCTACAGTGTTACAGTCAACGAAGCTGGCCTGGGGTCTGGCCCAGTTCGCCTGGGCCGCGGCCCATTCCTGGGTCCTCCACTGGACGCAGGGGAGGGTGCTGAGTGGTGCGGGCGAGCTGCGGTGGCGCGAGGAGGGCGGACGGGCGGCGACAGAGGGTCCCGGCGTCCAAAGCGCGCCAATTGCATGTCGAACACCTTGCATCCGCGTGGTCACCGCATGCATTGGCATACACGGTACTTTTGGCGATGCCAGGCCATGTCTAGTGTGTTGTCCTTCCAACGCAGGACTGCAGGATGCCCTCAGATTGACACTTAGCTCCATGGACAAGACATGAGCATGCAGGGAAGTTTCTGGACAGGAATTTGGGGAGCAATATGTGGAAAATTTACTGGGACTTAAGAGGTGAAATTTGGTGGTTAAGCATCTACTAGGAAGGTAGTCCTGTGGTAAAAAAATTCAGCTCAAGCTGATCATGGAGAAATACACTTGCTTCACAAAGTGCCATTTCTGACCAGAAGCAAGAATAATTTCCTTGGCTGAAATTTTCCAAATGACCATGGGATATTTTTACATGGTGGTGTGATACATGATTCAAGGAATATTGGGAAATTTATTTGGAATTTTTTGAGCAAGATAAATGAAGGTTGCTTCATAGCATAAAGAGAAAATGCTCATTTTCAAAGAGAAAATGAATATTTTCCTATTATGAAAATTTATGCCATGGCAAGATTTTGGATAGAGATGAGATTTTGGAATTCTTTCAAGATGCTAGAGTTCACTTGGGAGAAAATCAAAAATAAATCCAAGTGACAAGTCCAAAAGAGTTGATAGAAAATCCAATTTCCAAATAAAATATTTTGATAAATCCAAAAAGATAATGAAAACCAGGGTGTCACACCCACATGTACCAATCTGAGGTTTTGAGACAACGATTGAATACAAGAGATGAACTAGGGTTTGAGATCAGATGGTGCAGGTGAAGATGTTGATGAAGATTGGTCCTCCCACGAAGGAGCAAGCATTTGTGATGACGATGGCTTCGATTTGCCCCTCCCGGAGGGAAGTTTCCCCGGCAGAATCTCTCTACCCGAGATCAAAAGGGCCTCTACCCAGGTTTCCGCCTCGAGACTGCGGTGCTTCATCCCAAAAGTATCTTCTTATTTTTTCTAGGTCAAAATCCATCTTATAGCAGAAGAGGGCGGCTGGAGGAACCTCAGAGGTGGTCCCAAGCCATGAGGGCGCGCCTAGGGGGATGGGTGCGCCCTGTTGGCTTGGCACCAATAGATGCCCCCCTCTGGTATATTTTGCTCCATAAATTCCCATATATTCCATAAAAATTCTCCATGAAGTTTCAGGTCTTTTGGAGTCCAGTGTATTTTCAGCCTTTTTCTTGGTTTTCAGGTCCAGAATTCTAGTTTCCGGCAATTTCCCTCTTTTTGATGTACCTTGTCAATTCAGAGAGAAAAGACATAAAAATTGTATCATAAAGTGGAATAATAACCAAGAACAACATAAATATCAAAATGGACATATCAATAGAAAATACCAAGACATTCCCAAGATGGCATTCGTGACCCGATATGGCCTGTATAACTACACGGTCATGTCATTTGGGTTAACCAATGCCCCTGCCTACTTCATGTACCTCATGAACAAAGTTTTCATGGAGTACTTGTACAAGTTTGTTGTCATCTTCATTGACGACATACTCATTTACTCCAAGTCTGAAGAAGAGCATGAGCAACACTTGAGAATGGTCCTAGACAAGCTTCGAGAGTACCGGCTTTATGCCAAATTCAGCAAGTGCAAATTCTGGCTGCATGAAGTTGGATTCTTGGGTCATGTGTTGACTGCAGAAGGATTGTTAGTAGACCCCTCCAAGATTGAAGCCATGACTAAATGGCAATCCCCAAGCAATGCGAAGGAAGTCAGAAGCTTCCTCGGACTCGCGGGATACTACCGTAAGTTCGTTGAAGGATTCTCGAGCATTGCTAGACCTATGACTCAGCTCTTGAAGAAGGACAAGAAGTTCGAATGGAAGTCAAAGTGCGAAGAAAGCATCCAACAGCTCAAGAAGAGATTGACAATGGCCCCAGTTTTAGCCACCCCCGATATTCACAAAGAGTTTGTGATATATTGTGATGCATCGAGAACCGGGCTTGGAGGTGTTCTGATGCAGGAAGGCAGATTCGTAGCATATCTGATACGTCTCCAACGTATCTATAATTTTTTATTGTTCCATGCTATTATATTATCTATTTTGGATGTTTTATATGCATTAATATGCTATTTTATATTATTTTTGGGACTAACCTATTAACCTAGTGCCTAGTGCCAATTTCTGTTTTTTCCTTGTTTTTGAGTATTGGAGAAAAGGAATATCAAACGGAGTCCAAACGGAATAAAATTCTACGATGATTTTTCTTGGACCAGAAAGAACCCAGGAGAGTTGGAGAGGAGGCCAGAAGACCTACGGGTGGGCCACAAGCCACCAGGGCGCGGCCCTGGGGGGGGGGGGAGCGTGCCCCCCTGGCTTGTGGGCCCCCCGTAGCTCCTCCAACCCTAACTCTTCGCCTATAAATTCAGAAATATTCCCCCAATACCAAAGAGAGCCACGATAATACTTTTCCGCCGCCGCAAGACTCTGTTCCCGTGAGATCCCATCTTGGGGCCTTTTCCGGTAATCTGCCGGAGGGGGATTCGATCACGGAGGGCTTCTACATCAACACCATTGCCCTTCCGATGATGCGTTAGTAGTTCACCTCAGACCTTCGGGTCCATAGCTAGTGGCTAGATGGCTTCTTCTCTCTCTATGATCTTCAATACCATGTTCTCCATGATCTTCATGGAGATCTATCCGATGTAATACTCTTTTGCGGTGTGTTTGTCAAGATCCGATGAATTGTGGATTTATGATTAGATTATCTATGAATATTATTTGAATCTTCTATGAATTCTTATATGCATGATTTCATATCTTTGTAAGTCTCTTCGAGTTATTGGTTTGGTTTGGCCAACTAGATTGGTAATTCTTGCAATGGGAGAAGTGCTTAGTTTTGGGTTCAATCTTGCGGTGTCCTCACCCAGTGGCAAAGTAGGGGTAGTGAGGCACGTATTTGTATTGTTGCCATCAAGGATAAAAAGATTGGGTTTTCATCATATTGCTTGAGTTTATCCCTCTACATCATGTCATCTTACTTAATGCGTTACTCTGTTCTTCATGAACTTAATACTCTAGATGCAGGCAGGAGTCGGTCGATGTGTGGAGTAATAGTAGTAGATGCAGAATCGTTTCGGTCTACTTGATACGGACGTGATGCCTATATGCATAATCATTGCCTTGGATATCGTCATAACCATGCGCTTTTCTATCAATTGCTCGACAGTAATTTGTTCACCCATCATATTATTTTCCTTCAAGAGAGAAGCCTCTAGTGAAACCTATGGCCCCCGGGTCTATTTTCCATATTATATTTTCAGATCTATAAACCAAAAAACACAAAAATACTTTGATGCAATTTATTTACTTTTATTTTAATTCTCATTTTAGTAATCTTTTATATCCATCTCTATCAGATCTCATCCTTGCAAGTGACCGTGAAGGGATTGACAACCCCTTTATAGCGTTGGGTGCAAGTGTTTGATTGTTTGTGTAGGTGCATAGATTGGGGACTTGCTTGTACCTCCTACTGGATTGATACCTTGGTTCTCAACAACTGAGGGAAATACTTATCTACTTTGCTGCATCACCCTTTCCTCTTCAAGGGAAAACCAACGCAAGCTCAAGAAGTAGCAAGAAGGATTTCTGGCGCCGTTGCCGGGGAGGATACATAGCAAGTCAATACAAGAACTCTCCCGTCAACTTGCCAATTTTTGGAGTGGTTGCTGGAGAGATCTACATCAAGCCTACCAAGTACCCATCACAAACTCATCTCTTGCATTTACATTATTTGCCATTTGCCTCTCGTTTTCCTCTCTCCCACTTCTAAAACGATTTTCAGAAAAAACCAAAAAGATTTGCCTTTTTATTCGCCCTTCTTCCGTTCGTCTTTTCATTTGCTTGTGTGCTAGATTGCATGCTTTGTCACGATGTCTAAGAATACCAAATTGTGTGACTTCTCCAATACTAATAATAATGACTTTATTAGTACTCCTATTGTTCCCGCCACTAGTGCGGAATCTTATGAAATTAATGCCGCTTTGCTTAATCTTGTTAAGAAAGAACAATTTTCCGGCCTTCCTAGTGAAGATGCCGCATCCCAGCTAAATACTTTCGTTGAGTTGTGTGACATGCAAAAGAAGAAAGATGTGGATAATGATATTGTTAAATTGAAGCTATTTCCGTTCTTATTACGAGATCGTGCTAAAACTTGGTTTTCATCTTTGCCTTAAAATAGTATTGATTCATGGAATAAGTGTAAAGATGCTTTTATTTCCAAGTACTTTCCGCCCGCTAAGATCATCTCCCTTAAGAACGATATAATGAATTGTAAGAAACTTGATCATGAGCATGTTGCACAATCTTGGGAGAGGATGAAATTAATGATTAGAAATTGCCCCGCACATGGTTTGAGTTTATGGATGATTATACAAATTTTTTATGCGGGATTGAATTTTGCATCTAGAAATCTTTTAGATTCTGCCGCGGGTGGTACTTTTATGGAAATCACATTAGGAGAAGCTACTAAACTCCTAGATAATATTATGGCAAATTACTCTCAATGGCATACCGAAAGATCTGCTACTAGTAAAAAGGTGCATGCTATTGAAGAAATAAATACTTTGAGTGAAAAGATGGATGAATTAATGAAATTGTTTGCTAGTAAGAGTGCTCCTATTGATCCTAATGATATGCCTTTGTATTCTTTGATTGGAAATAATAATGAATCTATGGATGTGAAATTTGTTGGTAGGAACAATTTTGGTAATAATGCGTATAGATGTAATTTCAACCCTAGGCCGTTTCCTAGTAATTCCTCTAATAGTTATGGAAATTCCTAAAACAATCCTTATGGAAATTATAATAAGATGCCCTCTGATCTTGAGAATAATATTAAAGAATTTATTAGTTCGCAAAAGGTTTTCAATGCTACGATTGAAGAAAAATTGCTCAAGATTGATGATTTGGCTAGGAACGTGGATAGAATTTTGCTTGCGATTGATTCTTTGAAAATTAGATCTACTCCACCCAAGCGTGATATTAATGAGTCTTTAAAAGCTATAAGAACTTCTATTGATGAGTGTAAGGAAAGAACCGCTAGAATTATGGCAAATTACTCTCAATGGCATACCGAAAGATATCATACTAGTAAAAAGGTGCATGCTATTGAAGAAATAAATACTTTGAGTGAAAAGATGGATGAATTAATGAAATTGTTTGCTAGTAAGAGTGCTCCTATTTATCCTAATGATATGCCTTTGTTTTCTTTGATTGGAAATAATAATGAATCTATGGATGTGGATTTTGTTGGTAGGAACAATTTTGGTAATAACGCGTATAGAGGTAATTTCAACCCTAGGCCGTTTCCTAGTAATTCCTCTAATAGTTATGGAAATTCCTACAACAATCCTTATGGAAATTATAATAAGATGCCCTCTGATCTTGAGAATAATATTAAAGAATTTATTAGTTCGCAAAAGGTTTTCAATGCTACGATTGAAGAAAAATTGCTCAAGATTGATGATTTGGCTAGGAACGTGGATAGAATTTTGCTTGAGATTGATTCTTTGAAAATTAGATCTACTCCACCCAAGCATGATATTAATGAGTCTTTAAAAGCTATGAGAACTTCTATTGATGAGTGTAAGGAAAGAACCGCTAGAATGCGTGCTAAGCGTGAATGGCTTGAAAAAGTGTGTTCTCGTGATAATAATGATGAAGATCTTAAAGTGATTGATGTGACTCCTATTGAATCTTTGTTTTCTAATATAAATCTTGATAAATATGGGACTGGAGATAAGTCAACTTTAGTTAAAAGTTGTCCCAATGATTCGGAGTTTATAGATCTTAATGCTAAAATTGATAAAAATGGGATAGAAGAGGTCAAAACTTTAAATAGCAATGAACCCACTCTTTTGGATTTCAAGGACTTTAATTATGATAGTTGTTCTTTGATTGATTTTATTTCCTTGTTGCAATCCATGTTGAATTCTCCGCATGCTTATAATCTAAATAAAGCTTTCACTAAACATATCGTTGATGCTATGATGAAATCTTTTGAAGAAAAACTTGAGTTGGAAGTTTCTATACCTAGAAAGCTTTATGATGAGTGGGAACCTACTATTAAGATTAAAATTAAAGATTATGAGTGCCATGCTTTGTGTGATTTGGGTGCTAGCGTTTCCACGATTCCGAAAACTTTATGTGATGTGCTAGGTTTTCATGAACTTGATGATTGCTCTTTAAATTTGCATCTAGCGGATTCCACTATTAAGAAACCTATGGGAAGGATTAATGATGTTCTTATTGTTGCAAATAGGAATTATGTGCCCGTAGATTTCATTGTTCTTGATATAGATTGCAATCCTACATGTCCTATTATTCTTGGTAGACCTTTCCTTAGAACGATCGGTGCAATTATTGATATGAAAGAAGGAAACATTAGATTCCAATTTCCATTAAGGAAAGGCATGGAACACTTTCCTAGAAAGAAAATTAAATTACCTTATGAATCTATTATGAGAGCTACTTATGAGTTGCGTACCAAAGATGACAATACCTAGATCTATTGCGTTATGCCTAGCTAGGGGCGTTAAATAATAGCGCTTGGGAGGCAACCCAATTTTATTTTTATGTTTTATGTTTTTGTTTCTGTTATGAGTGATTTACACATTATTACCTCTGTAGTAATTATGTTTTAGTGTTTTAATTAGTGTTTGAGCCAAGTAAGACCTTTGGGATGGTCCACAGTGATTGTTGATTTGATCTTGCTGAAAAATAGAAACTTTTACGCTCAGTCCAGGAATTTTATAAATTCACCAGAGCATAGAATAAGTCTGAAATTTTTACACCAGATTGATATACAAATTTCCCATATTTTTCTAATTTTTCAGAATTTTTGGAGTTACAGAAGTATTCGAAGTTTCCAGATTGCTACAGACTGTTCTGTTTTTGACAGATTCTGTTTTCTTCGTGTTGTTTGCTTATTTTGATGTATCTATGGGTTGTATCGGGGGGTATGAACCATGGAGAAGTTGGAATACAGTATATATTACACCAATATAAATAAACAATGAGTTCACAACAGTACCTAAAGTGGTGATTTATTTTTCTTATACTAACGGATCTCACGAGTTTTCTGTTGAGTTTTGTGTTGTGAAGTTTTCAAGTTTTGGGTAAAGATTTGATGGACTATGGAATAAGAGTGGCAATATCCTAAGCTTGGGGATGCCCAAGGCACCCCAAGGAATATTCAAGTATACCAAAGAGTCTAAGCTTGGGGATGCCCCGGAAGGCATCCCCTCTTTCGTCTTCAATCCATCGGTAAATTTACTTGAGGCTATATTTTTATTCACCACATAATATGTGTTTTGCTTGGAGCGTCTTGTATGATATGAGTCTTTTCTTTTTAGTTTGCCACAATCATCCTTTCTGCACACATCTTTTGAGAGGGACACGCTTGAATCGTGAATTTATTAGAATACTCTATGTGCTTCACTTATATCTTTTGAGCTAGGCAATTTTGCTCTAGTGCTTCACTTATATCTTTTTAGAGCACGGTGGTGTTTTATTTTATAGAAATAATTGAACTCTCGTACCTCACTTATATTATTTTGAGAGTTCTTAAACAGTATGGTAATTGGTTTAGGTTATGAATTTAGTCCTAATATAATTGGCATCCAAGAGGGATATAATAAAAACTTTTATAAAAAGTGCATTGAATACTATGAGAAGTTTGATTCCTTGCATATAGTTTTGAGATATAAAGATAGTGATATTAGAGTCATGCTAGTGAGTAATTGTGGATTGGTAGAAATACTTGTGTTAAAAGTTTGTGATTCCCGTAGCATGCATGTATGGTGAACCGTTATGTAACGAAGTCGGAGCATGATTTGTTTATTGATTGTCATCCTTTGTGTGAGGGTCGGGAGCGTGCGATGGTTAACTCCTACCAACCTCTCCCCTAGGAGCACTCGTCTAATACTTTGCTTTGATAACTGATAGACTTTTGCAATAAGTATGTGAGTTCTTTATGACTAATGTGAGCCCATGGATTATACGCACTCTCACCCTTCCACCTTTGCTAGCCTCTCTAGTACCGCGCAATTATTCACCGGTGCATTAAACCCACCATATACCCTTCCCCAAAACAGCCACCATACCTACCTATTATGGAATTTCCATAGCCATTCCGAGATATATTGCCATGCAACTTCCACCGTTCCTTCTATCATAACACGCACCATCATTGTCATATTGCTTTGCATGATCGTAAGAGAGCTAGCGTGATGTTTTCATTAATGTCATTTGTTATGCTAGATCGTTGCACATCCCTGTACACCGCCGGAGGCATTCATATAGAGTCATATTTTGTTCTAAGTATCGAGTTGTTACTCTTGAGTTGTAAGTAAATAAAAGTGTGATGATCATCATTATTAGAGCATTGTCCCATGTGAGGAAAGGATGATGGAAGCTATGATTCCCTCACAAGTTGGGATGAGTCTCCGGACTTTACAAATAATAAAAGAGGCCAATGAAGCCCAAATAAATAATAAAAAAGAGGCCAAAGATGCCCACCAAAAAAAAATTAAAAAAAAGGGAGAGAAAAGAGAGAAGGGACAATGCTACTATCTTTTTTCCACACTTGTGCTTCAAAGTAGCACCATGATCTTCATGATAGAGAGTCTCCTATTTTGTCACTTTCATATACTAGTGGGAATTTTTCATTATATAACTTGGCTTGTATATTCCAATGATGGGCTTCCTCAAATTGCCCTAGGTCTTCGTGAGCAAGCGAGTTGGATGCACATCCACTTAGTTTCTTTTTGAGCTTTCATACACTTATAGCTCTAGTGCATCTGTTGCATGGCAATCCCTACTCACTCACATTGATATCTATTGATGGGCATCTCCATAGCCCGTTGATATGCCTAGTTGATGTGAGACTATCTTCTCCTTTTCCTCATAACCTCCACCATATTCTATTCCACCTATAGTGCTATATCCATGGCTCACGCTCATGTATTGCGTGAAAGTTGAAAAGGTTTGAGAACATAAAAGGTGTGAAACAATTGCTTGAATTGTCATCGGGGTTGTGCATGATTTAAATACTTTGTGTGGGGAAGATGGAGAATAGCCAGACCATATGATTTTGTAGGGATAACTTTCTTTGGCCATGTTATTTTGAAAAAGACACGATTGCTTTGTTAGTATGCTTGAAGTATTATTGCCTTTATGTCAATATTAAACTTATGTTTTGAATCTTATGGATCTGAACATTCATGCCACAATAAAGAATATTACATGGATAAATATGTTAGGTAGCATTCCACATCAAAAATTCTGTTTTTATCATTTACCTACTCGAGGACGAGCAGGAATTAAGCTTGGGGATGCTTGATACGTCTCCAATGTATCTATAATTTTTGATTGTTCCATGTTATTATATTATCTATTTTGGATGTTTTATATGCATCAATATGCTATTTTATATTATTTTTGGGACTAACCTATTAACCTAGTGCCTAGTGCCAATTCCTGTTATTTTCCTTGTTTTTGAGTATTGCAGAAAAGGAATATCAAACGGAGTCCAAACGGAATAAAATTCCACGATGATTTTTCTTGGACCAGAAGGAACCCAGGAGACTTGGAGAGGAGGCCAGAAGACCTACGGGTGGGCCACAAGCCACCAGGGCGCGGCCCTGGGAGGGCGCCCCCTGGCTTGTGGCCCCCCCGTAGCTCCTCCAACCCTAACTCTTCGCCTATAAATTCAGAAATATTCCCCCAATACCAAAGAGAGCCACGATAATACTTTTCCGCCGCCGCAAGCCTCTGTTCCCGTGAGATCCCATCTTGGGGCCTTTTCCGGTAATCTGCCGGAGGGGGATTCGATCACGGAGGGCTTCTACATCAACACCATTGCCCTTCCGATGATGCGTGAGTAGTTCACCTCAGACCTTCGGGTCCATAGCTAGTAGCTAGATGGCTTCTTCTCTCTCTATGATCTTCAATACCATGTTCTCCATGATCTTCATGGAGATCTATCCGATGTAATACTCTTTTGCGGTGTGTTTGTCGAGATTCGATGAATTGTGGATTTATGATCAGATTATCTATGAATATTATTTGAATCTTCTCTGAATTCTTATATGCATGATTTCATATCTTTGTAAGTCTCTTCGAGTTATTGGTTTGGTTTGGCCAACTAGATTGGTAATTCTTGCAATGGGAGAAGTGCTTAGTTTTGGGTTCAATCTTGCGGTGTCCTCACCCAGTGACAAAGTAGGGGTAGCGAGGCACGTATTTGTATTGTTGCCATCAAGGATAAAAATATGGGGTTTTCATCATATTGCTTGAGTTTATCCCTCTACATCATGTCATCTTACTTAATGCGTTACTCTGTTCTTCATGAACTTAATACTCTAGATGCAGGCAGGAGTCGGTCGATGTGTGGAGTAATAGTAATAGATGCAGAATCGTTTCGGTCTACTTGATACGGACGTGATGCCTATATGCATAATCATTGCCTTGGATATCGTCATAACCATGCGCTTTTCTATCAATAGCTCGACAGTAATTTGTTCACCCACCGTAATATTTTCCTTCAAGAGAGAAGCCTCTAGTGAAACCTATGCCCCCCGGGTCTATTTTCCATATTATATTTTCAGATCTATAAACCAAAAACACAAAAATACTTTGCTGCAATTTATTTTCTTTTATTTTAATTCTCGTTTTAGTAATCTTTTATATCTATCTCTATCAGATCTCATCCTTGCAAGTGACCGTGAAGGGATTGACAACCCCTTTATAGCGTTGGGTGCAAGTGTTTGATTGTTTGTGTAGGTGCATAGATTGGGGACTTGCTTGTACCTCCTACTGGATTGATACCTTGGTTCTCAACAACTGAGGGAAATACTTATCTACTTTGCTGCATCACCCTTTCCTCTTCAAGGGAAAACCTACGCAAGCTCAAGAAGTAGCAGTTCCCCACAAGATGACTTTTGTCCCATTATCTTTGGTAGACCTTTCTTGAGCACCGTCAATGCTAAGATAGATTGTGAAAAACAAACTGTCGGTGTTAGTTTCAGTGTTGTGTCTCACGAATTTAATTTCTCCAAGTTTAGTAGACGACCTCGTGATAGAGAAGTATCTATTAAGGATGAAATAATTGGTCTTGCTTCTATTGCCGTGCCTCCTACTGATCCACTAGAACAATATTTGCTTGACCATGAAAATGATATGCACTTGCATGAAAGAAATAAAATAGATAAAATTTTGTTTGAACAACAACCTCTCCTAAAACACAATTTGCCTGTTGAAACCCTTGGAGGTCCTCCTCCACCTAAAGGTGATCTTGTGTTTGAATTAAAGCAATTGCCTCACACTTTGAAGTGTGCTTATCTTGATGAGAAAATGATATATCCTGTTATTATTAGCGCTAACCTTTCAGAACATGAAGAAGAAAGATTATTAAAAATTGTGAGGAAGCACCGGGCTGCTATTGGATATACTCTGGACGATCTTAAGGGCATTAGTCCCACTCTATGTCAGCACAAGATTAATATGGAACCTGATGCTAAACCTGTTGTTGATCACCAATGGCGATTAAATCCTAAGATGAAAGAAGTGGTAAGAAATGAAATATTAAAGCTTCTGGAAGCAGGTATAATCTATCCCATAGCTGATAGTAGATGGGTAAGTCCCATTCATTGTGTCCCTAAGCAAGGAGGTATTACCGTTGTTCCTAATGATAAAAATGAACTCATCCCACAAAGAATTGTCACTGGCTATAGAATGGTAATTGATTTTAGAAAATTAAATAAAGCTACTAGAAAAGATCATTACCCTCTGCCTTTCATTGATCAGATGCTAGAAAGATTATCTCAACACACACACTTTTGTTTTCTGGATGGATATTCTGGTTTCTCTCAAATACATGTATCGCAATCTAATCAAGAGAAAACCACCTTTACTTGTCCTTTTGGAACCTATGCTTATAGACGTATGCCTTTTGGTTAATGTAATGCACCTGCTACCTTTCAAAGATGTATGACTACTATATTCTCTGACTTTTGTGAAAAGATTGTGGAGGTTTTCATGGATGATTTTTCCGTTTACGGAACTTCTTTTGATGATTGCTTAAGCAACCTTGATCGAGTTTTGCAGAGATGTGAACAAACTAATCTTGTCTTGAATTGGGAGAAGTGCCACTTTATGGTTAATGAAGGTATTGTCTTGGGGCATAAAATATCTGAACGAGGTATTGAGGTGGATAAGGCTAAAGTTGATGCAATTGAGAAAATGCCATGTCCTAAAGATATTAAAGGTATTCAAAGTTTCCTTGGTCATGCTGGTTTCTATAGGAGGTTCATTAAAGACTTCTCTAAAATTTCTAGGCCTCTTAGTAATCTTTTGCAAAAGGATATCCCTTTTGTTTTGGATGATGATTGTGTAGAAGCCTTTGAAACACTCAAGAAAGCCTTAACTTCTGCACATATCATATTGCTTGAGTTTATCCCTCTACATCATGTCAGCTTACTTAATGCGTTACTCTGTTCTTCATGAACTTAATACTCTAGATGCAGGCAGGAGTCGGTCGATGTGTGGAGTAATAGTAGTAGATGCAGAATCGTTTCGGTCTACTTGATACGGACGTGATGCCTATATGCATAATCATTGCCTTGGATATCGTCATAACTATGCGCTTTTCTATCAATTGCTCAACAGTAATTTGTTCACCCACCGTATTATTTTCCTTCAAGAGAGAAACCTCTAGTGAAACCTATGGCCCCCGGGTCTATTTTCCATATTATATTTTCAGATCTATAAACCAAAAACACAAAAAATACTTTGCTGCAATTTATTTACTTTTATTTTAATTCTCGTTTTAGTAATCTTTTATATCTATCTCTATCAGAGCTCATCCTTGCAAGTGACCGTGAAGGGATTGACAACCCCTTTATAGCGTTGGGTGCAAGTGTTTGATTGTTTGTGTAGGTGCATAGATTGGGGACTTGCTTGTACCTCCTACTAGATGATACCTTGGTTCTCAACAACTGAAGGAAATACTTATCTACTTTGCTGCATCACCCTTTCCTCTTCAAGGGAAAACCAACGCAGGCTCAAGAAGTAGCAAGAAGGATTTCTGGCGCCGTTGCCGGGGAGGATACATAGCAAGTCAAGACAAGAACTCTCCCGTCAACTTGCCAATTTCTGGAGTGGTTGCCGGAGAGATCTACATCAAGCCTACCAAGTACCCATCATAAACTCATCTCTTGCATTTACATTATTTGCCATTTGCCTCTCGTTTTCCTCTCGCCCACTTCTAAAATGATTTTCAGAAAAAACCAAAAAGATTTGCCTTTTTATTCGCCCTTCTTCCGTTCTTCTTTTCGTTTGCTTTTTGTTTGCTTGTTTGCTAGTTCGATTCGTTGCCACCATGTCTGAATCTGAGAAGGTTATCGTTGAAAATTTTGAGGGTATCGCTAGTACAAATCTTGAGGAAAAATTTGGATCTTGCTCTCTAGATCATGAAACTGAACCTCCCCCTAATTATAAAGCTAAAAAATTTCATGTGGGAGAGGGTAATATCATTGGGAAAAGTGTTATTCAAGAGTTCTTTGATTGTACGGGAACTATGCCTATTAATAAAAGATCTATTCTTCTCGATACAAATTGTTATTCAGATGGTATTGTCATGCTCATTGAAAAGTTAGAAAGAAAATTTGTGCACATCCACCCTACTTTACAAAAGGTGTTTTATGAACTTCCCAATATTAATCATCCTAAAGCTAAAAAGATTGCCACTTTCATCCTTATGCGAGAATTTGATTTTATTGTACAAGAAGCTAGGGAATTTTTTGCTTTCTATAAAAAGGATATTGAACACCCTCCTATTGAAGAAATCCTACACGACAAAGAAACCTTGCGTAGCTTTGAGTCTAGGGATTATCAATCTTACCGTGACAATCTTAGAAGAAGAGTTCCCTATTCCGAAATTACCCAAACTATTTACCTTGAAACCTATGATGAATTTGATTGGATCACTAGGGGCATTTATGTAGGATTCAATGATGATTGGTTAGAAGAAAAAATCAGGGAACCCATTAAAAATGAGATACGCGTTTTATATGATGATGTTTATGGTGATGATCCTGATTATGAGTTTATGAATGTCAAAGTTACTAATCAAAGTCCTTTTCATGAACTAAGTTCTCCTATTAGAAAGGAAAGAAAAGAAATAAAGGATTTGATAAAAAGGGTTTTGGAAGATATGGTTGAGAATGGATCGCGTACCAAAGATGAAAATACCTAGATCTACTGCGTTATGCCTAGCTAGGGGCGTTAAACAATAGCGCTTGTTGGGAGGCAACCCAATTTTATTTTTATGTTTTTTGTTTTCGTTTCTGTTATTGAGTGATTTACACATTATTACCTCTGTAGTAATTGTGTTTTAGTGTTTTAATTAGTGTTTGAGCCAAGTAAGACCTTTGGGATGGTCCACGGTGATTGTTGATTTGATCTTGCTGAAAAACAGAAACTTCTGCGCTCAGTCCAGGAATTTTATAAATTCACCAGAGGATCGAATGAGTCTGAAATTTTTACACCAGATTGATATACAAATTTCCCAGATTTTCCTAATTTTTCAGAATTTTTGGAGTTACATAAGTATTCTAAGTTTCCAGATTTCTACAGATTGTTCTGTTTTTGACAGATTCTGTTTTCTTCGTGTTGTCTGCTTATTTTGATGTATCTATGGGTTGTATCGGGGGGTATGGACCATGGAGAAGTTGGAATACAGTAGATATTACACCAATATAAATAAAGAATGAGTTCACAACAGTACCTAAAGTGGTGATTTATTTTTCTTATACTAACGGATCTCACGAGTTTTCTGTTGAGTTTTGTGTTGTGAAGTTTTCAAGTTTTGGGTAAAGATTTGATGGACTATGGAATAAGGAGTGGCAAGAGCCTAAGCTTGGGGATGCCCAAGGCACCCCAAGGAATATTCAAGGATACCAAAGAGCCTAAGCTTGGGGATGCCCCGGAAGGCATCCCCTCTTTCGTCTTCAATCCATCGGTAAATTTACTTGAGGCTATATTTTTATTCACCACATGATATGTGTTTTGCTTGGAGCGTCTTGTATGATATGAGTCTTTGCTTTTTAGTTTGCCACAATCATCCTTACTGCACACATCTTTTGAGAGGGACACGCTTGAATCGTTAATTTATTAGAATACTCTATGTGCTTCACTTATATCTTTTGAGCTAGGCAATTTTGCTCTAGTGCTTCACTAATATCTTTTTAGAGCACGGTGGTGTTTTATTTTATAGAAATAATTGACCTCTCGTACCTCACTTATATTATTTTGAGAGTCCTTAAACATCATGGTAATTGGTTTAGGTTATGAATTTAGTCCTAATATAATTGGCATCCAAGAGGGATATAATAAAAACTTTCATAAAAAGTGCATTGAATACTATGAGAAGTTTGATTCCTTGCATATAGTTTTGAGATATAAAGATGGTGATAGTAGAGTCATGCTAGTGAGTAATTGTGGATTGGTAGAAATACTTGTGTTAAAAGTTTGTGATTCCCGTAGCATGCACGTACGGTGAACCGTTATGTAACGAAGTCGAAGCATGATTTGTTTATTGATTGTCATCCTTTGTGTGAGGGTCGGGAGCGCGCGATGGTTAACTCCTACCAACCTCTCCCCTAGGAGCATGCGTCTAATACTTTGCTTCGATAACTAATAGACTTTTGCAATAAGTATGTGAGTTCTTTATGACTAATGTGAGCCCATGGATATACGCACTCTCACCCTTCCACTTTTGCTAGCCTCTCTAGTACCGCGCAATTATTCACCGGTGCATTAAACCCACCATATACCCTTCCTCAAAACAGCCACCATACCTACCTATTATGGCATTTCCATAGCCATTCCGAGATATATTGCCATGCAACTTCCACCGTTCCGTTTATCATGACACGCACCATCATTGTCATATTGCTTTGCATGATCGTAAGATAGCTAGCGTGATGTTTTCATTAATGTCATTTGTTATGCTAGATCATTGCACATCCCGGTACAACACCGGAGGCATTCATATAGAGTCATATTTTGTTCTAAGTATCGAGTTCTAACTCTTGAGTTGTAAGTAAATAAAAGTGTGATGATCATAATTATTAGAGCATTGTCCCATGTGAGGAAAGGATGATGGAAGCTATGATTCCCTCACAAGTTGGGATGAGTCTCCGGACTTTACAAATAATAAAAGAGGCCAATGAAGCCCAAATAAATAAATAAAAAGAGGCCAAAGATGCCCACCAAAAAAAATTTAAAAAAAAGGGAGAGAAAAGAGAGAAGGGACAATGCTACTATCTTTTTTCCACACTTGTGCTTCAAAGTAGCACCATGATCTTCATGATAGAGAGTCTCCTATTTTGTCACTTTCATATACTAGTGGGAATTTTTCATTATATAACTTGGCTTGTATATTCCAATGATGGGCTTCCTCAAATTGCCCTAGGTCTTCGTGAGCAAGCGAGTTGGATGCACACCCACTTAGTTTCTTTTTGAGCTTTCATACACTTATAGCTCTAGTGCATCCGTTGCATGGCAATCCCTACTCACTCACATTGATATCTATTGATGGGCATCTCCATAGCCCGTTGATATGGCTCGTTGATGTGAGACTATCTTCTCCTTTTACTCACAACCTCCACCATATTCTATTCCACCTATAGTGCTATATCCATGGCTCACGCTCATGTATTGCGTGAAAGTTGAAAAGGTTTGAGAACATAAAAGGTGTGAAACAATTGCTTGACTTGTCATCGGGGTTGTGCATGATTTAAATACTTTGTGTGGGGAAGATGGTGCATAGCCAGACCATATGATTTTGTAGGGATAACTTTCTTTGGCCATGTTATTTTGAAAAAGACACGATTGCTTTGTTAGTATGCTTGAAGTATTATTACCTTTATGTCAATATTAAACTTTTTTTTGAATCATATGGATTTGAACATTCATGCCACAATAAAGAATATTACATGGATAAATATGTTAGGTAGCATTCCACATCAAAAATTCTGTTTTATCATTTACCTACTCGAGGAAGAGCAGGAATTAAGCTTGGGGATGCTTGATACGTCTCCAATGTATCTATAATTTTTGATTGTTCCATGCTATTATATTATCTATTTTGGATGTTTTATATGCATTAATATGCTATTTTATATTATTTTTGGGACTAACCTATTAACCTAGTGCCTAGTGCCAATTCCTGTTATTTTCCTTGTTTTTGAGTATTGCAGAAAAGGAATATCAAACGGAGTCCAAACGGAATAAAATTCCACGATGATTTTTCTTGGACCAGAAGGAACCCAGGAGACTTGGAGAGGAGGCCAGAAGACCTACGGGTGGGCCACAAGCCACCAGGGCGCGGCCCTGGGGGGGCGCCCCCTGGCTTGTGGCCCCCCCCGTAGCTCCTCCAACCCTAACTCTTCGCCTATAAATTCAGAAATATTCCCCCAATACCAAAGAGAGCCACGATAATACTTTTCCGCCGCCGCAAGCCTCTGTTCCCGTGAGATCCCATCTTGGGGCCTTTTCCGATAATCTGCCGGAGGGGGATTCGATCACGGAGGGCTTCTACATCAACACCATTGCCCTTCCGATGATGCGTGAGTAGTTCACCTCAGACCTTCGGGTCCATAGCTAGTAGCTAGATGGCTTCTTCTCTCTCTATGATCTTCAATACCATGTTCTCCATGATCTTCATGGAGATCTATCCGATGTAATACTCTTTTGCGGTGTGTTTGTCGAGATCCGATGAATTGTGGATTTATGATCAGATTATCTATGAATATTATTTGAATCTTCTCTGAATTCTTATATGCATGATTTCATATCTTTGTAAGTCTCTTCGAGTTATTGGTTTGGTTTGGCCAACTAGATTGGTAATTCTTGCAATGGGAGAAGTGCTTAGTTTTGGGTTCAATCTTGCGGTGTCCTCACCCAGTGACAAAGTAGGGGTAGCGAGGCATGTATTTGTATTGTTGCCATCAAGGATAAAAAGATGGGGTTTTCATCATATTGCTTGAGTTTATCCCTCTACATCATGTCATCTTACTTAATGCGTTACTCTGTTCTTCATGAACTTAATACTCTAGATGCAGGCCGGAGTCGGTCGATGTGTGGAGTAATAGTAGTAGATGCAGAATCGTTTCGGTCTACTTGATACGGACGTGATGCCTATATGCATAATCATTGCCTTGGATATCGTCATAACTATGCGCTTTTCTATCAATTGCTCGACAGTAATTTGTTCACCCACCGTATTATTTTCCTTCATGAGAGAAGCCTCTAGTGAAACCTATGGCCCCCGAGTCTATTTTCCATATTATATTTTCAGATCTATAAACCAAAAACACAAAAATACTTTGCTGCAATTTATTTAATTTTATTTTAATTCTCGTTTTAGTAATCTTTTATATCTATCTCTATCAGATTTCATCCTTGCAAGTGACCATGAAGGGATTGACAACCCCTTTATAGCGTTGGGTGCAAGTGTTTGATTGTTTGTGTAGGTGCATAGACTGGGGACTTGCTTGTACCTCCTACTGGATTGATACCTTGGTTCTCAACAACTGAGGGAAATACTTATCTACTTTGCTGCATCACCCTTTCCTCTTCAAGGGAAAACCAACGCAAGCTCAGGAAGTAGCAGTTCCCCACAAGATGACTTTTGTCCCATTATCTTTGGTAGACCTTTCTTGAGCACCGTCAATGCTAAGATAGATTGTGAAAAACAAACTGTCGGTGTTAGTTTCGGTGATGTGTCTCACGAATTTAATTTCTCCAAGTTTAGTAGACGACCTCGTGATAGAGAAGTATCTATTAAGGATGAAATAATTGGTCTTGCTTCTATTGCCGTGCCTCCTACTGATCCACTAGAACAATATTTGCTTGACCATGAAAATGATATGCACTTGCATGAAAGAAATAAAATAGATAAAATTTTGTTTGAACAACAAGCTCTCCTAAAACACAATTTGCCTGTTGAAACCCTTGGAGGTCCTCCTCCACCTAAAGGTGATCTTGTGTTTGAATTAAAGCAATTGCCTCACACTTTGAAGTGTGCTTATCTTGATGAGAAAATGATATATCCTGTTATTATTAGCGCTAACCTTTCAGAACATGAAGAAGAAAGATTATTAAAAATTGTGAGGAAGCACCGGGCTGCTATTGGATATACTCTGGACGATCTTAAGGGCATTAGTCCCACTCTATGTCAGCACAAGATTAATATGGAACCTGATGCTAAACCTGTTGTTGATCACCATTGGCGATTGAATCCTAAGATGAAAGAAGTGGTAAGAAATGAAATATTAAAGCTTCTGGAAGCAGGTATAATCTATCCCATAGCTGATAGTAGATGGGTAAGTCCCATTCATTGTGTCCCTAAGAAAGGAGGTATTACCGTTGTTCCTAATGATAAAAATGAACTCATCCCACAAAGAATTGTCACTGGCTATAGAATGGTAATTGATTTTAGAAAATTAAATAAAGCTACTAGAAAAGATCATTACCCTCTTCCTTTCATTGATCAGATGCTAGAAAGATTATCTCAGCACACACACTTTTGTTTTCTGGACGGATATTCTGGTTTCTCTCAAATACATGTATCGCAATCTAATCAAGAGAAAACCACCTTTACTTGTCCTTTTGGAACATATGCTTATAGACGTATGCCTTTTGGTTTATGCAATGCACCTGCTACCTTTCAAAGATGTATGACTACTATATTCTCTGACTTTTGTGAAAAGATTGTGGAGGTTTTCATGGATGATTTTTCCGTTTACATAACTTCTTTTGATGATTGCTTAAGCAACCTTGATCGAGTTTTGCAGAGATGTGAACAAACTAATCTTGTCTTGAATTGGGAGAAGTGTCACTTTATGGTTAATGAAGGTATTGTCTTGGGGCATAAAATATCTGAACGAGGTATTGAGGTGGATAAGGCTAAAGTTGATGCAATTGAGAAAATGCCATGTCCTAAAGACATTAAAGGTATTCGAAGTTCCTTGGTCATGCTGGTTTCTATAGGAGGTTCATTAAAGACTTCTCTAAAATTTCTAGGCCTCTTACTAATCTTTTGCAAAAGGATATCCCTTTTGTTTTTGATGATGATTGTGTAGAAGCCTTTGAAACACTCAAGAAAGCCTTAACTTCTGCACCTATCGTCCAACCACCTGACTGGAACTTGCCTTTTGAAATTATGTGTGATGCTAGTTATTATGATGTTGGTGTTATTCTAGGACAAAGGGTTGATAAGAAATTGAATGTTATCCATTATGCTAGCAAAACTCTAGACAGTGCCCCACGAAATTACGCTACCACTAAAAAATATTTTTTAGCAGTTGTGTTTGCTTGTGATAAATTTAGATCCTACATTGTTGATTCCAAAGTCATTATTCACACCGATCATGCTGCTATAAAATATCTTATGGAAAAGAAAGATGCTAAACCTAGACTCATTAGGTGGGTTCTCTTGCTTCAAGAATTTGACTTACATATCGTTGATAGGAAGGGAGCTGAGAACCCCGTAGCTGACAACTTGTCTAGGTTAGAAAATATTCTTGATGACCCACTACCTATTGATGATAGTTTTCCTGATGAATCGTTAGCTGCAACAAATGTTTCTCAAAACACTCCTTGGTATGCTGATTATGATAATTACATTGTCGCTAAATATATACCACCTAGCTTCACATACCAACAAAAGAAAAAATTCTTCTATGATTTAAGACATTACTTTTGGGATGACCCACATATTTATAAAGAAGGAGTAGATGGTATTATTAGACGTTGTGTACCTGAGCATGAACAGGAACACATCCTATGGAAATGTCATTCCGAAGCTTATGGAGGACATCATGCGGGAGATAGAACTGCTCACAAGGTATTGCAATCTGGTTTTTATTGGCCTACTCTCTTCAAGGATGCCCGTAAGTTTGTCTTGTCTTCTGATGAATGTCAAAGAATTGGTAATATTGGTAAGCGTCAGGAAATGCCTATGAATTATTTACTTGTTGTTGAACCATTTGATGTTTGGGGTTTTGATTATATGGGACCTTTTCCTTCCTCTAACGGGTACACTCATATTTTGGTTGTTGTTGATTATGTCACTAAGTGGGTAGAAGCTATTCCAACTAGTAGTGCTGATCACAACACCTCCATTAAAATGCTTAAAGAAGTTATCTTCCAGAGGTTTGGAGTCCCTAGATATTTAATGACTGATGGTGGTTCACACTTTATCCATGGTGCTTTTCGTAAGATGCTTGCTAAATATGATGTTAACCATAGAATTGCATCACCCTATCATCCTCAATCTAGTGGTCAAGTTGAACTTAGCAATTGAGAAATAAAATTGATATTACAAAAAACTGTCAATAGATCTCGAAAGAATTGGTCTAAGAAACTAGATGATGCACTTTGGGCCTATAGAACAGCTTATAAAAATCCTATGGGTATGTCTCCGTACAAAATGGTATATGGAAAAGCTTGTCATTTGCCTCTAGAGTTAGAACATAAAGCATTTTGGGCAATTAAAGAACTCAATTATGATTTCAAACTTGCCGGTGAGAAGAGGCTATTTGATATTAGCTCACTAGATGAATGGAGAACCAAAGCCTATGAAAATGCCAAACTTTTCAAAGAAAAAGTAAAAAGATGGCATGGCAAAAGAATCCAAAAGCGGGAATTCAAAATAGGAGACTATGTTCTTTTGTACAACTCTCATTTAAGATTTTTTGCAGGTAAGCTTCTCTCCAAATGGGAAGGACCATATATTGTCGAAGAGGTTTATCGTTCTGGAGCTATCAAGATTAATAATGCTGAAGGTACTAACCCGAAGGTGGTCAATGGACAAAGAATTAAATACTATATCTCAGGTATGCCTATTAATGTTGAAAGCAATGTTATCCAAACCATGACACCGGAGGAACACATAAAAGAAACCTTCCGGAACACTCCAGAATTCTGAAAAAGAGGAGGTAAGTGATACGGTAAGTAAACGGACTCCAAAAAATCAGCAAAAATATTTTCTGTCAGTTTTGGAATATTACAAAAATTAGGAAAATAAGAAATAAACAGGAAAGCAACCGAGGTGAGCACGATACACCAGGGCGCGCCAGCCCTGCCAGGCGCGCCCTGGTGGGTTGTGCCCACCTCAGACACCTTCCCGACCCCGTTTTACTTCCATATGCTTGCTTCCCAAGAATAAAAATTCTCTCTATATATAAGCCCGACTGTTTTGACCACCGCATCGTAGAAAAATCCTTTGTTATTGTTTTGTGTTGTTTTCTTGTCAGATCTAGATCTCCATGGCTCCACCAAGCTCCTCCAAGGACAAGTTCTTCGAGAAGGTCATCAACCCGTACCTGCCGGAGGTGATGAAGCACCCTCAAGCCATTGAGATGCGTGAGGGGGTGCTCCACATCCGCGATGTTCAGGGACCCAAGAGGACCGGAAGCGTGGAAGCTAGGCTCGAGGCGGTGGAACAAGACATCTTCAAGTGCCAAAGGATGGTGGAGTGTGGACTTAGTGCCAATCACTCCATGATCACGGAATTCACCCGTGATCAGATGGTGGATGGCCGGTCTGTGAAGGACACCCTCTTCACCCTCAACGAGCAAATCAATTTTCTGCAAAGTCAAATTTATGATCTTCATAACCAAGTTTTTGAATATGAGGCAAGATTTAAAGGTATGAGTTTAGCTGCCGGTTGCAGGACTCAGGGGACTCGTGCGTCAACTTTTGATGGTGAGCCCTTGCCCTGGAAGCTGGAGGACAAGCCTACCACTTCATCACCACCAAAGGAGACTTGACCACACGGGTATGGGCACGCCCCTTGGCTTGAGCCAAGCTTGGGGGAGGTGCCCCGGTATCGTATCACCATCACTTTTATTCACCTTTACCTATTTTAGTTCGATCTTTAGCCTTTTCTTGATTTAGTTGAATAAAAGTTTAGTATGATCTATTTTCGTGTGCTAGTTTTGTGATCTATCTATCTATGTAATCGAGTGAGAGTTATATAATAAAGTTTAGTTTGAGCTTTTGCTTCTTTATTTTCTTGTTGCAATCAAAATAAAGGGAAAGAGAAATAAATGAAAAGAATCATATGCTAATCTTATGGTAAGTAATGACATCACATAAGGAAAAGTATACATGGTAAAATTTATCGGAGATTGACAAACATAGCATTGGTCAATGATACAATTCATGAAAGAATTAATAAGGGAAGAGAAGATTCACATGCAAATACACTATCTTAGACATCTTTTATGATTGTGAGCCCCCATTAAATATTATATGCCAAAATTGTTGACGTTGGACAAGGAAGACAACGTAATGATTATGTTTATTCATATTCACATAGAAGTTATATTGTCATAGATCCTTCAACATGTGGTGCTTGCTCAATATCTTTGCTAGCCAAAAATTCCGCACTAAGTAGAGATACTACTTGTGCATCCAAAAACCAAAAACCCAAATTCATGTTTTGAGAGTCCACCATACCTACCTACGGATTGAGTAAGATCCTTCAAGTAAGTTGTCATCTGTGCAATAAGGCAATAAAAATTGCTTCTAAATGTGTTTTGATCAATTATTGTAAGAGAAAATTGAGCGCTATACGAACTTATGATGGCAAAGTAATAAAAGCGACGGACTGCATAATAAAGGTTGCTATCATAGGGGGCAATATAGAGTGACGTTCTTTTACATTAAGGGATTGAGCATACAAACCAAAAAGCGCATGACAACCTTTGCTTCCCTCTGCGAAGGGCCTATCTTTTACTTTTATGTATTTACTTTTATGCAAGAGTCAAAGTATTCTCCCCTATTCCTTTTTTACTTTTCTCTTTTTGCAAGCATCATGTGGTGAGGAAATATCTAGGCACATATATCCAGTTGGATGTGAGTGAGCATGAGTTATTATTGTTGACATCACCCTTGAGGTGAATACGTTGGGAGGCGAAACTATAAGCCCCTATCTTTCTATGTGTCCGGTTGAAACTTTTTGCTCATGGGTATGCTGTGAGTGTTAGCAATTATGGAAGACTAAATGATGGTTGAGTATGTGGACTTGCCAAAAGGCTCCGACACGAGACCCTTCCCGAAAATATGATGATTTGTAGTTTCAAAGTTAACTCAGAACATAGTTTGTTGGTTTTCAATAAGGTTTATGCTTTCTACTTCTATGTTGTGATGAATTGTTACTTGTTCATGAGAAGTTATATGATGAAAGTATATGAATAAGTTTTATGATAAAGTTTGTTGCTGTTATGATAATAAGCATGATGCTACTATGTCCGTATTTTGTTTTTATCGACACCTCTCTCTCAAACCATGTGGACATGCTTTTCAATATCGGCTTTCGCTTGAGGACAAGCGAGGTCTAAGCTTGGGGGAGTTGATACGCCCATTTTGCATAATGATTTCATACTATTATTTATAATGTTTTGTTGAATAATAATGCTTTAGGGAGTGATTCTAATGCCTTTTCTCTCATAATATGCAAGGTTTACACAAAGAGGGAGAAGGCTGGCAGCTGGAATTCTGGAACTGAAAAAGCACATCAGAGATACATATTCTGCGCATCTCCAAATAAGCTAAAACTTTACGGATAATTATTTTGGATTATATAATAAATACTGGAGCAAATAACTATCGGAGGGGAAACCCTGGTGAGCACAAGACACCAGGGCGTGCTAGGCCCCCCAGGCACGCCCTGGTGGGTTGTGCTTAGCACGGCCCACCTCCGGTGCCCATCTTCTGGTATATAAGGTCTTTTGACCTAGAAAAAATAAGGAGAGGACTTTCGGGACGGAATGCCGCCGTCTCGAGGCGGAACTTGGGCAGGAGCACTTTTGCCCTCCGGCGGAGCGATTCCGCTGGGGGAACTTCCCTCCCGGAGGGGGAAATCGAAGCCATCGTCATCACCAACACCCCTCTCATCTTTGGGAGGCCAATCTTCATCAACATCTTCAACAACACCATCTCCTCTCAAACCCTAGTTCATCTCTTGTTTTCAATCTTTGTACCGGAACCTCAGATTGGTACATGTGGGTGACTAGTAGTGTTGATTACATCTTGTAGTTGATTAGTATATGGTTTATTTGGTGGAAGATTATATGTTCAGATCCATTATGCTATTTAATACCCCTCTGATCTTGAGCATGAATATTATTTGTGAGTAGTTACCTTTGTTCTAGAGGTCACGGGATAAGTCATGTCGCAAGTAATCATGTGAATTTGATATGTGTTCGATATTTTGATGATATGTATGTTGTGATTCCCTTAGTGTTGTCATGTGAACGTCGACTACATGACACTTCACCATCCTTGGGCCTAAGGGAATGCATTGTGGAGTAGTTATTATATGATGGGTTGCTAGAGTGACAGAAGCTTAAACCCTAGTTTATGCGCTACTTCATAAGGGGCTGATTTGGATCCAAACGTTTAATGCTATGGTTAGATTTTATCTTAATATTTTTCTCGTAGTTGCGGATGCTTGCAAGGGGTTTAATCATAAGTGGGAGGTTGTTCAAGTAAGAACATCACCCAAGCACCGGTCCACCCACATATCAAATTGTCAAAGTAGCGAACACAAATCAAACCAACATGATAAAAGTGACTAGATGAAATTCCCGTGTACCCTCAGGAACACTTTGCCTATTACTAGAGACTGTTCTGGCCTGTCCTTTGCCTCAAAAGGATTGGGATACCTTGCTGCACTTTATTTACCGTTACTGTTACTTGCTTGTTACCAATTATCTTGCTATCAAACTACCTATTACCTAACATTTTAGTGCTTGCAGAAATTACCTTGCTGAAAACCGCTTGTCATTTCCTTCTGCTCCTCGTTGGGTTCGACACTCTTATGTATAGAAGGACTATGATTGATCCACTATACTTGTGGGTCATCAAGACTCTTTTCTGGCACCGTTGCCGGGGAGTGAAGCGCTCTTGGTAAGTGGAAATTGGTAAGGAAAAACTTATACTACGTGCTGAAATTTATTGTCACTTGCTACTATGGAAAACAATCCTTTGAGGGGTTTGTTCGGGGTATCTTCACTTCGACCAGAACCACAATTAGTTTCCCCTCAACCTACTGCACCTACTGAAAATATTGGCTATGAAATTCCTTCGGGTATGGTAGAACAACTGCTTGCTAAACCTTATGCAGGAGATGGAACTCAACATCCTGATATGCACCTATTATATGTGAATGAAATTTGTGGATTATTTAAGCTTGCAGGTTTATCCGAGATGAAGCTAAGAAGAAGGTTTTCCCTTTATCTTTGAAGGGAAAAGCATTGACATGGTATACGCTATGTGATGATATTGGATCATGGAAATGGAATCGATTGCAATTGGAATTTAATAAAAAGTTTTATCCCATGCATCTACACCAAGTGGTGCACCAAGGTGAATAGACTAGCCTAGCTAGATCTGAGGAAACCAGTTTTTGCTCATTTCTAGGGTTTGCAAGTGTTACATTGGCCATTTCATCTATTTGAGCTGAAAACTTGTGGTCAAGGCTAATTTAGTATGCCACTCCCTCCTGTTAAGTCTCAAAGCAAGTTGAGCAACCTAGCCAGCCCAAAACCACAACAAACACCTTCTTTGAATTATTGCAACTGAATGATTGAGGCCCCAAGACTCCTCTCCTTGAGCCCAACTTTTTATGACAGCACCAGGAACTTCCTCCCCACCTCTAGTAAATTTCCTGGCAGCCAACTCCATGATTGAGGGGGTGAGGACCTCTCTTTCTCTCTCTGGGCAGCATTGTTCTTCACTTTCTCTCTGCTCATGCTCTCTCCTGGCAACTTCCAGGGCATCCAAAGCCTCCCCTTGTTTATTCTCCTTGCAGCCTCTGGACACTAGTGGATGCACTAGAGCGCGCCAAAAGTTCTGTCATGTGACGTGGCTTGAGACTGCATCGGTATTTCCCCAAAGAGGAAGGGATGATGCAACACAACTACGGTAAGTATTTCCCTCAGTTATGAAACCAAGGTTATCGAACCAGTAGGAGAACCAAGCAACACTATGTAAACGGCACCTGCACACAAAGAACAAATACTTGCAACCTGACGCGTAAGAGAGGTTGTCAATCTCTCCACGGTAAAAAGATAGATTGGTTTATATGAGATTGGATAAATAGATCGCACAAGAACACAAAATAAAAGATGCAAATAAAAAGTGCAGCAAGGTATTTTTTGGGTTTTTGGAATAATAGATCTGAAGACAAATGCGGAAAATGATAGATCGGAAAGCAAAATATTAAAAGAATAGACCTGGGGGCCGTAGATTTCACTAGTGGTTTCTCTCAACAAAATACCACACGGTGGGTAAACAAATTACTCTTGGGCAATTGATAGAAGATCAAATAATCATGACGATATCCAAGGCAATGATCAATATATAGGCATCACGTCCAAGATTAGTAGACCGAAACGATTCTGCATCTACTACTATTACTCCACAGATCGACCGCTATCCAGCATGCATCTAGTATATTAAGTTCATGGAGAAACGGAGTAATGCAATAAGAACGATGACATGATGTAGACAAGATCTATTCATGTAGGAATAGACCCCATCTTGTTATCCTTAATAGCAACGATACATGTGTGCCTCGCTGTCACTGGGAGAGGACACCGCAAGATCGAACCCATTACAAAGCACCTCTTCCCATGGCAAGAAAAATCGATCTAGTTGGCCTAACTAAACCAAAGATTCGAAGAAGAAATACGAGGCTATAAATAATCATGCATATAAGAGATCAAAGAAGACTCAAATAATATTCATGGATAGAAACTGATCATGAACTCAAACTTCATCGGATCCCAACAAACACACCGCAAAAAGTCATTACATCAAATAGATCTCCAAGAGACCATTGTATTGAGAATCAAAAGAGAGAGAGCAAGCCATCTAGCTACTGCCTACGGACCCGTAGGTCTATGGTGGACTACTCCCACATCATCGGAGAGGCACCCATGAGGATGATGAACCCCTCCGTGATGGTGTTAGATTGGATCTCGTGGTTCTGGAACTTGCGGCGGCTGGAATTGTGTTTCGTCAACTCCTCGAGGGTTTTTGGAATTTTTGAGGATTTATAGAGCTGAGAGGTGGTGGAAAAAACCTCTGTGGGCCCCACGATACATCAGGGCACGCCATGGGCCTCTGGCGCGCCCTGGTGTATCGTGGGCCCCACGGGCCTCCTCCCAGGTGCTTCCTTGGCTCCCAAGTTGTCTTCTGGTCCAAAAAAATCTCCAAAAAGTTTCGTGGCAATTGGACTCCGTTTGGTACTGATATTCTGCGAAGTAAAAAACAAGCAAAAAAACAGCAACTGGCACTGAGCACTATGTCAATAGGTTAGTCCCAAAAAATGATATAAAGTTGCTATAAAATGATTATAAAAGATCCAAGAATGATAATATAACAGCATGGAACAATCAAAAATTATAGATATGTTGGAGACGTATCATCATGCCGGTCAAAGTCGTGCTCTGGAGCGCGTAGTCACGCTCCAGAGGTTTGACCTCGCACTCCCGGCCACCTCAGGCCTCCCCCTCGCGCCAGTCGAGGTGCCTCGATGTTCGCAACATGCCACCGTGTCGGGAGCCACCTCTCCCTCTCTCTCTCTCACCCCTCCCCCGTGCGTTCCCGATGCCGCCCCGCTCGACCAATCCTCGGCCTGACACGCGTGAGCGCCAGAGCCATGCCGTGCCTCCCCTCTCTCTTTCCCCCGACCTAGACGACCCCCAGGAGCACCACAGACCCGCTCTCTCCTCACCTAACGGTCATAGGGGCCGATCCCGCGGGCACCCGTGGGTAGAGCTCACGGTGCACCGCACCCCCGCTATTTAAGCAACCCCCGGGCATCTCTCAGCGCCTCCCTCACTCTCTAGCACTCCAAATCGACCCCCTAGGCCATCCACTGCTTTCCAGGAGCTCCCGAGCTCGAGATCGAGCTCGGGGTCCGCCGCATGGGCTCGCCGGAGATCTTGTGGTATGGGCCTCCTCCGGTGCTCCTCTCCTTTCCCCCGGTCCTCCCTCACCCCCCTGACGCTGTTCCCCCTCTCTCCCGTGTAGATTGCAGTCAGAGACGACTGGAGCAAGCACGTCCGAAGCATCTCCGCCACGGCTTCTTCGTCGCCGGTGACCAGGACCTCCCCGGCGTCCATCTCGACCTCCACCCGAACGACGACTCAGCGCTGGTTCTATTCCCGCCCTTCGCTGCCGTGGGCGTGCCCTCTGTCGCCGCCGGTGAGCTCGCCGTCTTCTCTGGCCGGAGGTTGACGACGACCCCGGCGGGGCCCACTCGTCAGCCTCACGACTCCCTCTCGTGCCTCTCTCTCTGGCGCCCGGGCCCCACGCGTCAGGTTTAAACCTGGCGGGCGTGCGCGCCCCGGCTCGCCTAGCCTAGGTTGGCCTCGGGCCTGCCCAGCTATGGGCTGATCTGGCCTGACTGTTTCTGGTGATTTTTCTTTTTCTTTTTATCAGTATTCTTCCAAAAAATCCACAAGTTGAAATACTTGTCCCAATCTAGTGATTGAAATTTGTATTTTTTTGTTAAAACCTAACCTATTTAATGGTGCCACTTGTGCACCATTTGGAAAAATATTTCTTCATTGCTCTTATTTAAATCCACACTACTAGGTGAAAGCATACTAGTAGCGCTAGAAATACCCATATCAGTAGCGCTGGCGGCTACGCTACTGCTAAGGCGCTACAACTAAGTTGTAGCAGTAGCGCTGGAAAACAAGCGCTACTGGTAAGTATGGTTAGCAGTAGCGCTGCTTCAACCAGTGCTAGTACTAACTATCTGTAGCGCTGCACCACAGAAAATGCTGCTGCTAAACCAGCGCTGCCGCTAGACGCCTACCAGCGCTACTGCTAATATTCCTGCTTTCACATATTTATTTCCCCTCTACGTATTTGTGTTGTATCTGTGCATGCTCTATACAGTAGTTTCATCATATCATAATAAACATACATTATTCTCATCATATCATACACATACAGTAGTCTCGTCATACCATCATCATCATCATCATCCAACACAAATATCATCACATCTCAAAAATAGCGATACACAAGTCATGTCTCGAATAAATGCAACTGCATGGTCATGGCACACACCCAAGTTGCATCATCTCTATCTAAACCATGATGTAGAAGAGAAGAGCGATCAGTATGAGCAAGATCGCGACTATGTAGTACTTCTTGAGGCACCGGTTTCGCTCCCTCTCTTGCCGGAGCGTCCACCTCAAGTAACTATTTTCCGCTTCAGCTCTGCTATCGAACCCTCTGTGGCTAGCGCCCGGGTACTTGTCCACCTGGGCCTGAGCGTCTGGCCAGTGGTCATACACTCCTGGAACCCTCCCAATGAATACGACGTAGCAGTCCTTCACCATCTCTGATCTATGTACCTGCATTGTCAGTTGATGAATTCAATGATAATATGCAACATAATGTACTTGAGAAACACAAAGAGGCATAGTTAGCAAAATACAAGCAACCTATAGTAAACATAAATAACGAAGTTCCTCATACCCAAACTAATTAACTAGAGCGATCTACGCTAGTTCATAGAAAGATAGTAGTGACTAATTAAACATACACATTGTCATCGTCAATCACTCCTCCATGTCGTTGCTCCAATCTTCATAGTCAGGGAGGAAGCACCCGAGCTTCGTGAAAGACTTCAGGTCCAGACGCTGAGCGAGCAGCAGTGTTCGGACATCATCCCGCATCATTGGCCCATGGTAGAACATCCCTGTTTGTTCGAGGACCTCCTTCATGATCACATGGGCAAGTTCACACTGTACATGATAAAACTCAGCTCGGATTCGATGATCGGGTGTCCTTCCTATGCTTGTGGCCCAGTTGACAATCTCGGCATCGCTGGAAGTAGCTGACATGCGAAGGCGTTGATTATCCCTTCTGTACTCGATCATGTGATGCATGAGGTAGAATTCATCAGCCTTACTATGGTTCGGTTGCTGGATGCAGCAGAAGTCAGTCTTATGGCCAAAACACGGCCCGTTCTTCCTGTACTTTTCCACCTGGATATATCCACCAGACAGGTTGAAGGTTAAAAGGGCACTATCGAGAACACTCTTTATGTGAGTGTAATCCCTTTTCTTGATGTTCTTCGCTGAGTCCAAGTACAGAGCATGGGAGTATTGTGGGTATAGACAGATGAGGACGGCGCTCCCCCCCCCCCCCGCTGCGCAAAATAAGTACACCTCAAATTAGCCTCCATGCTTGCAAAGGAATGATTAAAACTTATGAAAGGATATCCGCGGATGACTTACGTGGGATGATAAGGCAGGAGAATTGTTTCCTTGTCCTTATTAGCGATCATGAACTCGCCGATGTACTTGCTCGCATAGTCACGGTGCTCTTTGCAGACTGCCA
The DNA here is from genome assembly GCA_039707655.1 of Elymus sibiricus. Taxonomy (NCBI): domain Eukaryota; kingdom Viridiplantae; phylum Streptophyta; class Magnoliopsida; order Poales; family Poaceae; genus Elymus; species Elymus sibiricus. The sequence continues at coordinate 312,261,793 of CM077667.1, read as the reverse complement.
AGAAGCTCTCGTGCATATAGTATGGGTCCACGACGCAGATATATTTTATGTTCTCGCGCCTGATGATGTAGTTGAGATATAACACATACATGTGGATGAACTGAAAATCCCGCTTCATCATGTGGAACATGTCGTAGATGTAGTCAAATCGCGGGTTGAACTCATCCGCGGGCCATCTCTCGATGTACAACTTCTCACCCGGCACCTGAGCCGTGTAAAGCGGGTATCCTGGATTTTCCGAGATGAGAAGGCTTTTCTCTCTGGCCAGCACATCTTCATGAAGTCTCCTTAGATCATTGTTCATTATGTCCTCTAGCGCTTTTGGAGGTATGATCGGGTGGCCGGCGACATGGAAACGCTCTGCACCTACGACAGGTATTCTGTCTACCTCCCAGGGCTTCAGAGGCGGCTGGCTGCTTGAAGCAGCTCTGGCGCCTTTAGAGCCTTTCATGTCCGGTCTCCTCCTTTGCTTCTAGGTGGGTGGCGGTAGTGAGCCCACCATACCTTCCCTAACCACCACCCCCAGTGTCGTCGGGCTAATCAGTGGATGGCCCTCATGTTGTTCTTGCTGGGTAGAGGCGGCATCTGGAGGCGTCTCCTGCGAGGATCGCATGAGGAGAGACTTTTTGCAATCAGCCTTAGGACGTTACGGCTCCGGCAAATCAGGCAACATCAAGTCATCTCCATACTCATAGCATGTGTCATAGTCCCGAGCCATCAATCCTCCATCGTCATAGGCGGTATTGATATACTGGTCAGGGTCATCATCATTGTCCTCCATGACATCATCAGCATTTTCTTCTTCGACGGGGGCGACGTCATCTGGCACTAATGGAGGCTCTCCCTTGCGTCGTCCGCTATCACCCGCCATGACAGGTGCAGGTAATTGGGTAGGTGGCGTGCTGTTCATACCTTGTTGAGGAGTTGTCGTTGGTGTGCTACCGGGCGCCTCGACACGAAGAAGAGTCTTCGGCCAAGGCAAGAACCAGCTCCTACATGCGGCAATCCATTTAGGGGTCTCGTCGTCAGCGACTGGTACCGGAGGAGCCAAGTCCTCGAAGCACACTTTGACACTGGCCACGCAAACCTTGAAGACACTATGGGGCATCTGTCGATTGTGGAACATGCGGTCCTTCGGCTTCACAATCGTTGTCTTTCCCACGTCCACCTTCTGGCCGTTGATGTCGTACAGTAGGGTGCACGGGGTTTCGTCGGCCTGCGAAGACATGTCTGCGACGTCAAACATCTGAAAGGCAACTGAAATAGAAGACTATAGATATGCTGGTGAAGAGGGTATGATGCGTAATTACCTTGAGGACGTCGAGCAAAGCCAAAGACGAAGCCCCGCCGAGCACGCCGGACCAGGTACGGGAGCATGTGCGGTGGCGGGAGCAGGTGCTGGTGGTGCGATGTTCACCGAATTGCTCCCGACGTAGCTGGGAAGGGTAAAGTCCGCTGGCCCTTTATCTGGATTGTTCTTCGTCCAATCGATAATTGCCGGAATCAAGCTGTTAATGGAAGATGTGAAGTTAGCCGTGACGCCAGCCACCGCTGCACTGACCGCTGCATCGACTACCTTGACCAACTCTTCTTTGGTCTCAGCTTTGGTCTTATTGACCGCAAGCGCAACATTCTCGTCGGTGGTCTGTTGAGTAAGCAACCGTCTCTGCCTTCTTTCCTCCGGCTTCTCGTGGTAGCACGTCTTCCACGAGGTGCCATCTCCGATGCCGTGAACACGTCCATATGACGGTGGTTTGTCCTCCGAGACCTTTTTCAGTATGTTCAGGGCCCGCTTGAAAGGGGTGTCCCACTTTGGCCTCGCCGACGACCGAGACGACTCGTCGGTTTTGGCTGCCTTTTGGTGCTGCTCTTTCTGCAAAAGGAACGTGGATGTTTTACAAATGTGACAAAACTTGTATTCGAATTGATTGGAAGCTAATATCAGGTGGTAATATAACAATTACCAGTAGTCTCATGAACTCCCTCGTGTTCGGGTCCGTGTAAAAGATCTTATTGATGGGGTCCCACTTGTACCGGGCCTTGATCCAGTCACGCTCCTGCGGGTCGGTGAACTCCGCCAAGGGGTCTGGGATTCCATGACTTTCATGTTCGGTGTCCTCCTTGGCCCATACGTGCCTCTTCCCCTCATAACCACGGCTACCGAGGTAGATCAAGAGGGCAAACGATTTTCTTGGCCTCCTCGACACTAGTAGGACACAGGTTCCCCGCGGGAAGAACTTTATTATGTAGATACTTCAAATGCTCATCGAGGCTTTTGTTTGTCCATTTGTTTTTGGCCTTCGTCTTTAGAAGTTCGAGCGTGAAACTCAAGCGAGTCACCTCGGGATCGCAACCGTCATACAATGGAGTCTTCGAGTCTACTTCAAGTTGCGCCAGCTTGGCCTGCTCTCTAGAAGCAGCTCTGTCGCTAGTCATACTCTTGCGAAGCAGGTCTCGAACATGAGGGTCCTGCACGACTGAACTTAGTAGAGTCGAAGACTGCGGCGTGTCCGGCGCCTCTTCTCCGCCATGTCCGAACTCTTCTTCGCCGTGTCCGGAATCTTCTCCGCAGCCATGTCCGGACTCTTCTTCGCCGTGTCCGGAATCTTCTCTGCCGCCATGTCTGGACTCTTCCCCGCCGCCATGTCCGGTGCCATCGTCTTCGTGTCAATCGGTCATCTCTTCGTCTAGCCCCATGTTGTCAGTCCCTGCCATGTGGACGTCCTCATCATCATCTTCACTTATCCATCAAGTATAGCCATCCATGAAACCATACATCAGCAGGTACGCCTTCAAACTGCCACGATCAAAAGGGTCCAAAATGACTCCTTCTTTGCATCTTGTACACGGACATCTAATCCCAGTCCGGTTATTTGCATACATGTCCATCACCGCGGATTGCAAGTATCGCTCCACCTTCCTTCCACTCACCTTCATGACCGACTACACGGTATAACAAGCAAAAGGGTTATAAACAAAATGCATGCATGCATCAAAGTCATATAAAAATTTGGCATGACCTTGCCTAACAATAGGACATATCGAGTTTGCTCGAAATTCACCGAAACGGAAATAAATCGAAATTTTGGCAAAACATAAGCAACTCAGGGGGCATGTCACTCGCACAAATGCCTTCATATCGCAAACACACATATCCCCATTCTTGAAATGCACAACTTTTTACTCGCCTATCTCCCGAGAGAGATCGAGCACGGTTAGATGATGAGGCCTTCGCTACCTATAGGGATCGAAAGTGGATGGCTAAATAGCTAGCTAGATCTAGTTGGTGGGAGGAGAGATGACTCTGGCTAACTAATGGAGAGGGAGAGAGCGAGATGAGCTAGCTAGATCTATATGTATGGAAGGAGGGAGAGCCAAATAAATGAGGAAGATAGAGAAGAGAGGCCATTTATGGAGGAGAATTATGGTGGAGGGGGGCATTAATGGGGAGAGAAGAGAGGTAGAAAGAAGAGAGAAGAAGGGCAATAATGGTGGAGAAGTAACTTAGAGAGGGGAGAGGGGAAAGGAGGGGAGAGGGCAAAGGGGGGAGGAAGGGGGAGGGGGAGAGGGGGTGGGTAAAAAGGTGGCACCAGCCACGCCTAGCAGTATCGCTGTATTCTTGACGACGCTACTGCTATGGTGCCTAGTAGTAGCGCTTGTGGGGAGCAGCGCTACTACTAAGTGGGGCCCAATAATACTAGCGGTGTTGTCACAAAACGCGCTACTGCTCAAATCTTAGCAGTAGCGCAGTATTTTGGGCCGCGCTACTACTACAGCTAGCGTCGGTGGGCTCGTTGGGTCCCACTTATCAGTAGCACCCTTTGTATTTCCAGCGCTACTGCTAAGGCATCACTTGTAGTGCTGTCCGAGGCCAACGCTACTTCTAATTAGGAGCAGCGCTTGATATTTTCGAGCGCTGCTACTGATGTCCTACCTATAAGCGTTTTCCTAGTAGTGCCATGCTTTCGCATTTAAAATGAGTGTCAAAATACAAATCTGCATTTCTGTTACTCCAACTCCAAAACCAACACATGTAGTATTTTTATTTTTAAATCTAGTATTTAACAAAAATGGTTTGACATTTTTCTGAGTGGTTTATTTTTCCTGTTTTTGCTATGGCCTTATTTGTGCCCGTTATTTTTGCAACGTTAGATTACGAAGTTGACGAGGGAGTTGGACCAGAAGCATTTGGAGACCCCGAAGAATTTGTTGAGCTAGGCAAGCAGCCCTTTCATCATGGTGATGAACCTACTTTTATGCATGGCATTATAGTATTTTGATCGTTGCATGAAATGGCATAATGATATGTTGACCACCTTGCTGGGTTGTCTATGATGCATTGCTCGTTGATACTTGCATTGTGCATGACCCTACCTTCCGATGAGGGTTATGCGGGTGGGTAGTCCTTAGGTGCAAGTAGTTGCTATGCATGTGGGACGGGAATATGCATCAGATGGAAAACAAAGCGTTGTGGCACCCCGGCTCAGTGAACCCGATTACCAGTGTTTCCAACCCAGAGATCATGTCTTCTGGAAACACACAACAACTTGGAACAGAACAGAACTGAACTTTATTAATAAACTTCGAGTACAAGCTCATATTTTACATCGATAGCGAGGCCAAAGGCACACCTGGTGCTATGACAATATCTACATTATTTATGAAACATAGCGGGCCTCGAAACTACTAGGGAAACTCTATGGTGTAGCGGAACATAGCGGAAACTCCATCCACAGGGACACTGCTGGGACACAACCTAGTTAGCGTAGCACGAACCATCGGGACCTCCGTCCTCGGCTTCTCCTGCATCTGGCATGATACGCCAGGTGAGTACTTTGAATGTACTCGCAAGCTCACGACAACCAAGTAATGCAGCAAACAATAGCATGGCAATCAACATGGTAAATTCTTAAGTGATTCACTTACTGTCATCAGTTATCAACTTACTCACTTTCGGTTTGTCCCACAACCCTTGGAATACTCACAAGCCATTGAGTACTTCCGAACACCAGACGAGTTCTTCCATCATTATTATCACTGTTACGGTTGACCACCTAGTGAGGCCTGGACGGACTGTCCAATACCGTGGATGCGGCTATTCGAATAGATTTTACACTCTGCAGAGGTTGCGCACTTTACCCACACCATGGAGCACCTGGCCTCATGATCCCATTCGGGTGGACCAGCGTTGCTCCAACGAATCTGCCTGACCCGTGACTCTCCCATCGTACTACCGGCATTCATCCTCCCCCGGAGTCCTGCCTTGGGTGGCCCCTGTGTCACCTCGTGACACCTGCCACCGTCGTGGCCAAACTAAACTGTCCCAAACGGGGACGCCGACACAATACTCAACTGGGCTCACAGGGTTACCACCGTCTACCTGATCAGGGCAGCACGCACGCATAACCCTCCCTGTCTGGAGGTACCGGTGAAAGAGCACAGAGCCAGACCAAGTCAAGGCCGTCCCATACTGGCGAATGTGGTTGCACGGATAAGCCCGGACAGGTGACTCTAGATCAACCGACTAAGTTTCTTTAAGTAAGCATGTGGTTTATCACATTAACTTAAAATGGCATCAACTAAGCATTTAAATTAAATTGCTATGAATTAATATATAGCAAATAAATGAACATATGCAATGCTATTGAAATGCTTCAAAAGATGGATGTCCTGGCTTGCCTTGCTCTGTTGGGTTGTTCACAAACTCCTGGCCTTCAAATCCACAAAGATTTCCCTCTGAAAATATTTTTAAATGGCCAAACAAAATGTCACATAAAGCCTTTTTGTTAACCAGGAATTCTGTGAATATTGGAAAAATACTAACTTTGGTCAGAAAATAAAGGAGTTCAATACAAACCCAATGCAAAAAGAATCAAATGAATTGGACTTGTGGATAAATAGTTATTAATGGTCAAAGTTTCTGGTCAAAGATGGATTAAATAAACAGAAATTAGAAAATCAGAAAAATCTCCAGTGGCCACGTCGAAGGCGTACTCTTCGAATACGCCTCCACTTACCCCTCCGCGGGCGCGGGCTGAGCCGCTGACGAGTGGGGCCGGCCTGGTTTAAATAGAAAGAGAGGAGGGAGACAGAGGGGAGGCAGCTCACCGGCGGTGCTCGCCGGCGATAGGGACGGCGGCGGGGTCGGGAGAAGGCTGGGATGGATCGGGCGTTCGGAGACGAACATGCACGTACCCGCAGTTCAGCAAGAGGTGGCCGGACGGCGTCGACCCCTTCTTCTTCTTCGGCGGCGGCGTTCGGGTGTCGACGGAGATGGCGATTCCGGCAATGATTCGGTCGGGCAGGAGGTCGGGCGTGATCAGGGGAATGAGCTGAGCTCGAGGGTGGCGTTAGTGGAGGCCGGGGAGGAGTGGAACGGCGAGGTGACTGAGCTCTGGTGGCGGCGGATCTCCGGCGAGGTTCGAGGCCAGAGGGCCTCTCGGCCGTGGCTCGCTGCTTGGGGAGGCGATTGGGAGGTGGTGAGGAGTGGTGATGAGCTCTGGAGGGCCGGGCATGCCCTTTTATAGGCCGGAGGCGAGCACGGGCTAGCTCTCCAGAAGCGGCGAGGCTCGGGCCACGTCGCCGGTGCTAGGACGCCGCGCTGGCTGGCCGGTTGCGGGCGACGAGACGGGAGATGGCAGGGAGGAGTTAAGGCGCGGTGGAAGCTAGCGGAGGAAGAAGACGCGCCGCAGGCCACAGTGCAGCCATGGGCGGCATAGTGCCCGGGTGCCGTGGTGGCCGCCGAGGCCGATTCCGGCGAGGGGAGAGCTCCAGAACGGCCAGGTGGGAGGAGGAGAGGATGTCGGCGAGCTAGGACAAGGCGAGGCCACGCGGGGCAGCATGGACGCATCACTTCGGACGCGGACGTGGTGCAGAGCGCGTGCATTGCATGCCAATGCTGTGCTCACCACGTCTGGAGGCCTCTCCTGTCCAGCGCACCATGTCTAGCATGTTCTTCCTTGGTCATTTAGTCCCTCTGTGCCTCTGGTTTGGCTAGGTTCACTCTGATACAAAGTGTAGCTTCAGCTACAGTTTCTGACAGAAACTTTGGGAGAGATCTGGAGGATAGGTGAGCTGGAGATGAAGCCAGTGGAGATGTTTGGTGTGAAACATGTTGGAAGGACTCCATACTGGCCAAATTTGAGAAGGTTTTGATAAGATTTGAATATAGTTCATGTGTAAACTACCATACTGGTCCAGAAACTGGATCTGCTTGGTTCACTCACATGGTGGATCTTCTGAAGATGAATTTTGGTGTGTGTGGGAGTCATTTGATGTATAGAAGATGCCATAAAAATTTCATGGCCATTGATACCTCTAGCTAGCACTTCCTTCACAGTGGTCTCAGAAATGCAGTAACTTGGCAGAGCCTTGTTGCTAAAAAGTTGTACTGGCCAATGTGATATTTTTAGATATTGTGGCTAGATAGGATCCCTAATATCTCAGGGAATTTATTGGGAATTTTCCGAGCTAGGAAAATAGGGGTTGCTTCACAATTGACCAATTCTGACCAGAGAGAAAATAATTATTCTGGCCAAAATTTTGTGTTGGACAATGGAATATTTTTGAAGATTATGAGATTATATGATGATAAGAAGATGTGACAAAAGTTTGGGATTTTATTGATCATCCAAACTATAGGTTGCTTCACAACCCATAGTGATGACATAATTTTCAAAGGAATAAAAGAATTATTGGAAAATATTGGAAAAATGGATTGTGGTCCAGAAGGTGTGTGACATGGTGTTGGTAAGATGTTGGAAGCTCTGGATCACTTAGGAAAGAGTTCAGAGGTTTCCTAGGTCCAAATCAACTGAAAAGATTCGAAAATCAATGAAATTTGCAAATAAAACCAAAAAGATTTTGAAAAGAAAAAGTTGCCAAAAACCAGGGTGTCACAAGTGTTTTACCAAAGACTTTACGAAAAACCCCATCGGGTGCCACTAATGCCCGAGGGAGATGATGATGTGCTAGGTAACCTCTTGAGAAAGAAGTGGTGTACCGAGGCAAGTGTGTGTTCTTTTCAAAAAGGGATTGGTTTAAGTTGCGACCGTTACTCCAACCTGACATGTACGACCACAACACCCCTTATGGGACGAGGCTTTGTTGATTACTTTGGTTGATGCTATCAGAGAGCCTGCATTACTAGTGGCGAGAGGGCCAGAGTTACTCTCTCGATACGGGATCATGCCTGGAAGGACGACTATGACTGTTTTCACAGACACCGGGCACATCGTTGTGTCCCCTCAGGGATGGTACTTGTGATGTACATCTTGAGGACATGGGCCAATGAGTGGACTCTTTGTTTAGTGTTGTCAAGGGAAAGACATGTTCGGGTGCTTACCTCGGGTATGTAATATACCGCGGGTTGTGGCTTGACACGGAAGTTTCCTGAGTCTTGTGGGTAAAGTGTGCAACCTCTGCAGAGTGAAAAACTATTCGAATAGACGTGTCCACAGTCAAGGACAATTGGATGACCACTCTTGGGCTACGTCCATTTTTTTACAGAACTTGGCGTGTGTGTGACAAAAGAGAAACTTGAGCTAAGTCCGATGACTTGATGAGATGATGAATCTAGAGTTGAGATACTCTGTTTATATTGATATCTGTAACCTGTTCATATGGTTACCTGTAACCTAATGATGCATGATTTTACCAATGTTAGGACATGATCCTGCACTAAAAATTAGCTTTCTGCAAAATTACCTGCTTAGTGATAAACCAAGCATGAATACCTTGTTCCGAAAATGGATTGCTTGCGAGTACATTCAAAGTACTCATTGGCTTGCCACTGGTTATTTAATTGGCCAGACATGGAAGAGCAGGAATATGGTGAAGAGTACCTTGGTGACGAACATGCGAACTAGTATGTTTCCCAGTCAGAATGCCTATAGGGTTAACGCAGAATGCATGGGTTCACGCTATCGTTGGAGATTTCCGCTGCGAGTTTGTGTTTGATGTTGGCTTTCATTGCCCTATCTATGTAAGACTTCACCATAATGGTCATAATTTGTGTAAGATAGTCTGTAATGGATGTAAGACTCTTGTTATTCAGCTTCTGTGTGTGCAGTGAGCATTGATCCCTGGGATCACTGTACACGTTCATTCGGTGACTTCGACTTATGAGTCGGGTCCCCACATGGGCCCAGGCAAGGACACGTGGCAGCACGATGGGACTGGGACTCCCCCACGACACATCAGTAACCGCCCAGGCTGACATAAAAGCATGTCCGTGCGGCGAGGGCATAGTTATTGCTTCCTCTGCTCCATACGCCTCCCTCACACACCGCCTCCTACTTCTCCTTCCTCTCGCTTCCAAGCCTTCTCCGCCTGCATGGCTCCTCCCACCAGAAGAACAGGGAGCCCACGCCGGAGCTGGCCCTGCAGCGGTCCATCGTCCTCAACCAAGAGGCGTTGGACAAGGTGATTCTGATGATGGCATGCACCCACAACGAGTGGGTGGACATGAAGATCTGGCCGGCGGCTCGGCCGGTCCATGATCTAGAGGCCAGGACCTTCCCCTTCTTCATCCACTCTATCTACGCCAGCCTGGAGCCGTCCTTCTTTGATTTCTTCACCTCCATCCTCACCCATTACCAGATCCATGCTCTCCATATCCAACCCAACTTCATCTTCCTCCACGGCATCTTCACCTACCTCTGCGAGGGCTTCCTAGGGGTGATGCCCTCGTTGGCCCTCTTCCGGACATTCTACAGCCTGCGGTTGACCGCGGTGACCCAGCGCTCACGGTGGGCCTTGTTCCGCACCGTCGAGGGGATGGTCTCCAAGATCGTCAACTTGAAGATCCCAAAAAAGGTGGAGGGCTTCAGGGCACGTTGGGTGTACATGGATGCATGGGAGCACAACCCCCTCCTCTTGGTTCCAGATGCACCCACCGAGAAGAGCTTCAGCTGCGAACACAAGAAGATCGTCGGCAATGGGCTGAAGCCGCTCATGGACAGGATGAATATCCTAATTGCAGCCGGCCTCACGGGGCCCATGATCCCCAGGGAGTTCATGCGCCGGTGCATCGCCCCGCTCCAGAAGCACTCGTGCCTGGCGTGGACCTACACCGGGCCTGCAGACGGGATGAGGGTGAGCATTGATAGCCTCCAAGTGCTGGTGCTTCAGGAGGTGATGAAGACCATGTTCGCCGAGGAGGTGTTGCACGTACCTGAGGAAGGGTACCCGTTGTACCTTCTTGAAGATACGACCGCAATCGTGGAGATGATGCCACGATTTGCCGAGTGGGGGCTGGTCCCCATATGCCACGAGGCGCACCGCGACAATCCTCTCTTGGTGGTGCCTGGCTCAGGCAACCGCGAGGATGCAGGGACCTCGGCAGGCGTTGACGAGGAGGTCAGCGTAGATGCGCCCCCACGAAGCCGCCGCTCGCTGCTGCTTGACGCCAGCGACGACGACGACGACCTCGAAGGGTTTGTCATCGCGCCCTCCAATCCCACACGCACGAGAGGCGGAGAGGACGCCGACAAGGAGGCGGACGAACCTTGAACGGTGGAGGCCCGCTCTGGCTCGATGGGGCAGAGCTCCGGCAGGCCGCACGGAGAGCCTTTCGGAGGGAGTTCAAGCGAGCCCCGCGGGAGCAAAGGCGGCGGCAATCGCCTGAAGAGACTGAAGAAAAAGTGTTGGGCTCTAGTGGATGAGTAAGTTCCCATATCTCTTTTCTTTCTTGATTTCTTTCTTCGGCTTCTCGAGGTTTGGGGCTGAGCCCCTGGCTCTGCAGGGAGCCAGAGCGGAAGAAAAAGAAGAAGACCGTGACACCCCCCCCCCCCGTGCCTCCACTCGCGAGGCCGACCGATGAGGCCCATGTGCCCCCTACAGGCACTGGGGAGTGCGAGGAGGTCACCTGCCAGCCCGAGGTTCAGGCAGGGCGTACGGAGCAGATGGGGGCGTGAAGCGTCTCCCATGCTGCACGGGGACTTGCCTCCCGTGGTTGAGGAGGACGAGTCTAGGGGCCCTCTGGAGGAGGAGCGGTGCCTCCGGAGATGCCTGATGCGGAGGGCACCGCTACAAGGAAGGAGGCTGATACTCGTGATCTGCGTTGGTTTTACCGTGAAGAGGAACGGGTTATCGCAGCACAAAATGGGTAAGTATTTCCCTCAGTTATGAAACCAAGGTTTATCGAACCAATAGGAATATCAATCCTCAACCGTCTTCAGCGGCTGCACACAAAAGAACAAACAACTTGCACCCAACGCAGGCAAGAGGGTTGTCAATCCCCTTGATCTTGTTATTTGCAAGTAAATGGGTTGTGTAGATAATTGTAAATTGTAAAATAAAATAAAAAGTAAATAAAGGCAGAAAGGTAATAGTAGCATTTGCAAATTTATAAGTGAATAGACCCGGGGACCTTAGTTTTCCCTAGCGGCATCTCTCATGTAGGCAGCATACGGTGGGTAACAAATTACTGTTGGGCAATTGATAGAAAAGCGGATAGTTATGCGGTTTTCACGGCAATGATCATGTGTATATAGGCATCACGTCCATAAACAAATAGGCCGACTCCTTCCTACACCTATTACTATTACTCCACTCATCGACCGCTATCCAGAATGCATCTAGAGTATTAAGTAAAACAGAGTAATGCACGGAGAACGATGACATGATGTAGACAGAGTAAACTCAAGCAATATAAATGAACCCCATCATGTTATCCTTAGTAGCAACAACACAAAGGTTCTTGTCCCCTACTTTGTCACTGGGATATAGAAACTCGTCAGGTTGAATCTACCACAACGCACAACTCCCACTGAAGATAGATCAATCTACTTGGCCAAAGCACATCAATAAATCGGAGAGCATTACGAAGCTATAATGATCATGCAAATAAGAATCTTAATATTCAGAGGTGACTCAAATACTTTTCATGAATAATCTAAACATAAACCCATAATTCATCGGATCCCAACAAACACACCACACAATAGGATTACATCAGATAGATCAAAGCGATGATGCAATGACCATTGTATTGAAGATCAAGAGATAGAGAGATTGCCATCTAGGTACTACGTATGGACCCGTAGGTCTATGGTGAACTACTCACACATCATCACGAGGGCAACAAGGTTGATGTAGAGGCCCTCCGTGATCGATACCCCCTCCGGCAGGGTGCCGGAACTAAGCTCCAGATGGCCTCGCGACGGAACAGAGACTTGCGGCGGCGGAAAAACAGTTTCGGGACTGCCTCTAGGGTTTCTAGGATATATTAGAATTTATAGGCTAGAGAGGGGCGTCGGAAGATTCCCGAGGGAGGCACAAGCCATCAGGGCGTGGCCTGTTGGCTTGTGGGGCCCTCATGCGGCTCCCGGCCTCCTTCCAAAGCTTCAAGGTCTTCTTTTGGTCCAGAAAAAATCATCAAAAAGTTTCGTGGCAATTGGACTTCGTTTGGTACTGTAAACTTGAAAAGTAAAAAACATGCAGAAAACAACAACTGGCACTGGGCACTGGGTCAATAGGTTAGTGCTCAAAAATATGATAAATTGGTAAATAAAGACCCAAAAAGTATCCTGGAATGATAATATATCAGCATGGAACAATCAAAAATTATAGATACATTGGAGACGTATCAGAGGCTGACGAGCCACCCCCCAGACACACGCGCATCACACCATGCTCGCCAGGGAGGCCCACGCCGAGGAGGAGGACGCTACGGCGAGCCCCCGACACTCGCCGGTGTGCCAGTCTACTGGTGCTGCGTCGGCGAGCCTGCAGCCTGAGCTGGACCGGTGGGTTGAGGAGGCAGTCGTGAGCTGCCCCCTACACTCGATGGAGGAGGAGGCCCTCATGAGGGGCAGGGGCAAGGAGCCTGCGAGGACACCTGACGTCGGGCCCTCACGAACCATGTCGTCGGAGGGTTGCGTAGGAGAACTCCGGTTCGGCCCTATGGTTCGTGAGCGGCAGGGCTGTTCTTGAGCGCGGACCCTGCGGGGTGCTAGGGAGGCCCTCGACGCGCTTGAGGCCGACCTGCAGGTGGAGGAGGCGTGCCTCGCTGATGAGTAACTATGCCTCGCGGATGGGTGGCACCAGCTCAGGGTGGCCGTCAAGCTGGGGCGCCGGCAGGAGGACGCCGTATGGGAGCGACGTGACAAGGCCGCGGAGGAGGACAAGGAGCTCTACGAGAGCGCCCTTCGGGACACCGAGGAGGCAGAGGCGTGGTGAGAGGTGGTGGAGGACGCAGGTCCTTCTGGATCAGGCTTCCTTGCGGGAGAAAGAGCTCCAAACAAAAGAGGAAGTCGTCGTGGCCCGCAAGCGGCAACTTGCCTCCCATGAGGAGGATCTCATGGCTCGCGAGATGGACGCTGGAATCCGGGAGCGAGAGCTCGCGAGGACCATGACCAAACAGGAGGCTGAGCGCAATGATACGTCTCCAACGTATCTATAATTTTTGATTGTTCCATGCTATTATATTATCATTCTAGGATACTTTTTAGGCATTTACTTACTGTTTTCTATTATTTTTGAGCACCAACCTATTAACCCATTGCCAAGTGCCAGTTGTTGTTTTCTGCGTGTTTTTGGATTTTCAGGAATACTGTACCAAACGAAGCCCAAGGCACCCCAAGGTATATTCTAGGAAGACTCAAGTGTCTAAGCTTGGGGATGCCTCGGAAGGTATCCCCTCTTTCGTCTCAATCCATCGGTATGTCACTTCGAGCTACATTTTTATTCATCACATGATATGAGTTTTGCTTGCAGCGTCTTGTGTTTTAGTTTGCTTTTGTTTTAGTTTTCCAAAATCATTGTTTGCTAGACACACCTACTTGAGACAAAAACATGCTCACCATGATTTTTTAGAATACTCTATGTGCTTCGCTTATATCTTTTGAGCTAAGCAGTTGCTCTAGTACTTCGCTTATATATTTTAGAGCACGGTGGCGTATAGATTTTATAGAAATAATTGCACTCTTGTTCTTCACTTAAATTTTTTTGAGAGTCTAATATATAGTGACGGTAATTTGCATCGATTATAAGAGTAGTTCAAAAAATAATAGGTATTCAAGGAGTGCATAATCAAAACCTTCATGTAGCACATAAAAGAGAAATTGTGGGTTAATGATATTGATGTGGTAATATGAAAGGACGTGAGTGCATGGTTGTTGGTTAGTAGAAATATTGATAGTTAAAGAGGGTGTTCAATTTTTGTTCATCTAAATATTGGTTATGGCATGGTGATGATGTGTGAGCATTCTTATTCCTCGTTGAAATCCTAGTACTGTTTAGGTCGGGGGCGCGCGATGGTTAACTCCTACCAACCTCCTCCCTAGGGGCATGCGAGTAGTACTTTGCTTCGAGAGAGCTAATAAATCTTTGCAATAAATATGTGAGTTCTTTATGACTAATGTGAATCCATGGATGTACACACACTCACCTTTTTATATATGCTAGCCTCTTCGGTACCGTGCATTGCCCATTCTCACCTCGAGGATTGGTGCAGCTTTCGCCGGTGCATCCAAACCCCATGACATGATACACTCCGGTGCACATAAGCCTCCTTATATCTTCCTCAAAACAGCCACCATACCTACCTATTATGGCATTTTCATAGCCATTCCGAGATATATTGCCATGCAACTTCCACTGTTATATAGTATTTGTGGCAAAGCCATCGTTCATCATTGTTTACATGTTACGCTAGATCAGTGCATATCCTGGTACACTGGCAGAGGCATTCATATAGAGTCATATTGTTTAGTAGTTTTTCATATCAAGTTGTAAGTAAATAAAAGTGTGATGATTATCATTATTAGAGCACTGTCTCAGTGAGGAAAGGATGATGGAGACAATGATTCCTCCACAAGTCGGGATGAGACTCCGGACGAAAAAAATAAAAAAGGAAGAAAGGAAAAAAAGAGGAAAAAAGAGAGAAAAAAGAGAAAGAAAAAAAAGGAAAATAAAAATAAAAAGGAAAAAGGTAAATAAATGAGAGATAAAGAGAGAAGGGACAGTGCTACTACCTCTTTTTCCACACTTGTACTTAGAGAAAGCACCATGATTTTTATATAGAGAGTCTCATGTCTTGTCATTTTCATATACTAGTGGGAATTTTTCATTATAGAACTTGGCTTGTATATTCCGATGACGGGATTCCTCAAATGCTCGAGGTCTTCATGAGCAAGCAAGTTGGATGCACACCCACTAAGTTTCATTTGGGCTTTCATGCACTTAGAGCTCTAGTGCATCCGTTGCATGGCAATCCCTACTCCTTGCATTGATATTGATTGATGGGCATCTTCATAGCCCGTTGATCCGCCTAGTTGATGCGAGACTTTCTTCTCCACTTTTACCCCTTTGAAACCTACCACCATATTCTATTCCACCTATATGCTATGTCCATGGTTCACGCTCATGTAACTAGTGAGGTATAAAAAGCTGAAGTGCATGAAAAAGTACGATCCAATTGCTTGGCTTAACACCGTGGTGCTTGACATTTGTATTTATGTGGTGAAGACGGAGCCATGCCATGCTAATATGATAAAATGAATGGGGGGTAAACATTCTTTAAGGATCGTATATTTTGAAAGTTGATGATTATGTTACTTATGTTTATGGATATTACTATGTTATTTTTTATTGATTCATCATTTCTTAGTGATCATACCTGAAAAGATTACATGTTTGGTAGCATGTCACATCAAAAATTATGTTTTATCATTTACCTACTCAAGGACTAGCAGGAATTAAGCTTGGGGATGCTGATACGTCTCCAACGTATCTATAATTTTTTATTGTTCCATGCTATTATATTATCATTCTAAGATACTTTTTAGGCATTTACTTGTTGTTTTATATTATTTTTAAGCACTAACCTATAACCCAGTGCCAAGTGCCAGTTGCTGTTTTCTGCGTGTTTTTGGCTTTTCAGGAATATGTACCAAACGAAGTCCAAATACCCCGAAACTTTTTGATTATTTTTTCTGGACTAAAATAAGACATGGAAGCTTTGGAGGAAGACCGGAGGGCACACGAGGTGCCCCCAAGCCATCAGGGCGCGACCAGGGGGTGGCCGCGCCCTAATAGCATGGGGCCACCTCCCTTGCCCTCTGGCATCGTTCTCTAGCCTATAAATTCTCTAATATATGGAAAACCCTAGAGAGAGTCCCAAAACACGTTTTCCGCTGCCGCAAGTCCCTGTTCCGCCGTGTGCCCATCTGAGGCCCTGTTCTAGTGCCCTGCCGGATGGGGGATCGATCATGGAGGGCCTCTACATCAACCTTGTTGCTCCCATGGTGATGTGTGAGTAGTTCACCGCAGACCTACGGGTCCGTAGTTAGTACCTAGATGGCTATATCTCTCTCTATGTTCTTCATTGCCAAGATCACCGTGATTCTCACGGTGATCTATCTTACGTAATCAATCTTTGTGGTGTGTTTGTTGGGATACGATGAATTGTGGGTTTATGTTCAGATTATTTATGAAAAGATATTGAATACTTGCTGGTATTTTATTTTCATGATTGTTACATCTTCGTAATGCTCTCCGATCTATCGGTTTGGTTTGGCCAACTAGATTGATTTATCTTCAAGTGGGAGTGGTGCGTTGTAGTGGGTTTAATCTTGCGGTGCTCAATCCCAGTGATAGAAAGGGACATGACACGCATTGTATTGCTGCCACTAAGGGTAAAACGATGGGGTTTATTCATATTGATTGGATTTACTTTGTCTACATCATGTCATCATCCTCCAAGCATTACTCTGTTTCTACTTAATACTCTAGATGCATGCTGGATAGCGGTCGATGGGTGGAGTAATAGTAGTAGATGCATACAGGAGTCAGTCTACTTTATGGACGTGATGCCTATATACATGATCATTGTCGTGAATAAATATTGCATAACTATGTGATTTTCTATCAATTGCCCAACAGTAATTTGTTTACCCACCGTATGCCTTCTTCGAGAGAGAAGCCTCTAGCGAACACTATGGCCCCCGGATCTCCTCACAAATATATTTACAAAAACTCTAAATACCTTGCTGCCACTATTTACTTTTTTTATTTTCAATTTATATCTATCAATACTTATCACTTGCAAGTAACGAGCTCAAGGGGATTGACAACCCTCTTTCCCGCGTTGGGTGCAAGTGTTTGCTCTTTTGTGCGTAGGCGCTGAAGACAGGAATTTGTGTGGTTCTCCTATTGGTTCGATAACCTTGATTCTCACTGAGGGAAATACTTACCTACGCATTTGTAGGGTGTGAGTTTTGACGTGCCGCAACCTATAGGACACGCCTCGCGAGGGGCCGGCTCGTGAGGCCTCCTGATGGTACTTGGTGAAGATGAGTGTAGCATGCTGACTCGCAAAGCAGCGCTCATGAGGCCTGCTATAGGCTTCTTGAGGAGGCACCACTTTGTGGGTCATGCTCACGAAGCTTTCTGTGCCCTGCATCATCGACGGCGACACATCAACATGTTTCACAAGTTGTGGAGTAATAAAGTGGGTAAGTATTTCCCTCAGTTATGAAACCAAGGTTTATCGAACCAATAGGACTACCAATCCTCAACCGTCTTCAGCGGCTGCACACAAAATAACAAAAAACTTGCACCCAATGCCGGCAAGAGGGTTGTCAATCCCCTTGATCTCGTTATTTGCAAGCAAGTGAGTTGTGTAGATAATTGTAGATAATAGTAAAGTGCAAAATAAAATAAAAGGTAATAAATAACAGCAAGGTAATGATAGCGTTTGTGAATTTATAAGTGAATAGACCCCGGGGCCGTAGAGTTCTCTAGTGGCATCTCTCATAACCAAAGCATACGGTGGGTAAACAAATTACTGTTGGGCAATTGATAGAAAAGCGAATAATTATGCGATGTTCACGGCAATGATCATGTGTATATAGGCATCACGTCCATAAGCAAATAGGACGACTCCTGCCTACACCTACTACTATTACTCCACTTCAAGAGCGCTTCTATGCTTGCCTCTCTACGTATTAAGTTCATGACAAACGGAGTAATGCTTGGAGAACGATGACATGATGTAGACAAAGTAAACTCAACTAATATGAATAAACCCCATCGTTTTATCCTTAGTAGCAACAAAACAAAGACGCAACTTGTCCCCTTCTGTCACTAGGATATAGAAACTCGTCAGGTTGAACCTACTACAACGCACCAATCCCACCAAAGAAATATCAATCTAGTTGGCCAAACTATCTCAATAGATCGGAGAGCATTACGAAGCTATGATGATCATGCAAATAAGAATCATAGTAATCAGGTTTGACTCAAATACTTTTCATGAATAATCTGAACATAAACTCACAATTCATCGGATCCCAACAAACACATCATACAAAGGGATTACATCGGATAGATCAAGGCAAAGATGCAATGAACATTGTATTGAAGATCGAGAGAGAGAGAGAGAGATTTCCATCTAGGTACTACCTACGGACCCGTAGGTCTGCGGTGAACTACTCACACATCATGGTGAGGGCAGCAAGGTTCATGAAGAGGCCCTCCGTGATCGATCTCCCCTCCGACAGGGTGCCGGAACGGAGGTGTAGATGGCCTCCCGTCGGAACAGAGGCTTGCAGCGGCGGAAAACTGTTTCGGGAGCGCTTCTGATGTTTTTAGGGTAGATGTGAATTTATAGGCTAGAGAACGACGTCGGGGGACGCTCTAGGGGCCACCACATATCTGGCCGCGCCACCCCCTAGGGGCGCGACTGGATATGTGGTGGGCCCCTAGTGCATCTCCTGGCCCTCCTCCAAAACTTCTAGGTCTTGTATTGGTCCAAAAAAATCACCAAAAAGTTTCGTGGCAATTGTACTCCGTTTGGTATTGTAACTCTGAAAAGGCAAAAACACACAGAAAACATTAACTGGCACTGGGCACTGGGTCAATAGGTTAGTGCTCAAAAATATTATAAATTGGTAAATAAATACCCAAAAAGTATCGTAGAATGATAATATATCAGCATGGAACGATAAAAAATTATAGATACGTTGGAGACGTATTATGGAGGGGTGCGCGCTTGTGAGGTCACTCATGGGTGTCACATGAGGAGACAAAGTACCAAGGACCTTGGTGAGGTGACGTGCACGGGAGCAGGCCTGCGAGCCAGAGCTCAGTCACTTGGGTTTAGCAGCACTGCTGGGACTGACCCAAGAACAGGCACCGTGTCCAGCCCCCGCTCACGTGATACGCAGGAGGGAGATAGCGAGCGCACACATCTCCTGAATCAAAATGCTTACCACGCATGCATGACAATTTAGGAAACAGAACGTTACTGTTGCATGAAGGAGTTCGTTACACAACCAAAAAGAGAGTGTTGCCGTGGTGGACACGGGTCAGCTTGAGGATGTAGCGGCTAGACGACACCCTCAAGTCAAAAGGCTGCCATGACTGAGCATGGGGCCCGACTGGGTTGTGGGGGGAGCTCTCATGGCCACGTGGAGACGCAGAAAGAGAGGCTCCCGGAGCGTGCACAACTCCATTTCGTTCGTGCCCGTGAGGTCACGGGTAGAACTTGCGGAGGGGTTGGATGTTCCATGTGTTTTGTACCAGAAGACCCTCCTCCGTCTCCAGCCATGCTGCGCCAGGCCGGGAAACGTGGACGACCCTGAACGGGCCGTCCCACATGGGCAAGAGCTTGTGGAGTCCTTCTCTCGAGAGGATCCTTCGCAGGACAAGGTCGCTAGCTTCAAGGGTGCAGGGGCGTATGTTGCGGTTGTGGTAGCGACGCATCGCCTGCTGATACGGGGCTGCGCGGATGGCAGCCTGGCGGAGTGCTTCCTCGATGAGGAGCATATCAGCTTCCCGCAGGTCATCTTGGCGGTTCTCGGCAAAGGTCAAGGCCCACAGGGACCCATGCTTGAGCTCAGTAGGAAGGACCGCTTCCGCCGCATAGACGAGGAAGAAGAGAGTTTCACCGGTAGGCTTGGTTGCTGTTGTGCATATCGACCATAGCACAGACTGAAGCTCGTCGAGCCAGCCCTTGTCGTTGGCGGTGAGCTTTTTCTTGAAGCTTGTCTTGAGGCCCTTGAGGACCTCGGCGTTAGCACGCTTGGCCTGGCCATTGCTTCGCGGGTGCCCCATGGAGGCGTAGCAGATTTGTGTGCCGATGGTGTCGCAGTAGGAACTGAAGAGGCCGCTTGTGAACCGCGAGCCGCTATCGGTGATGATGCGATTGGAGACGCCCAAGAGGCACACCAGGCCCTTGATGAACTTGACAACTGATCTCGCCAGGATGGAGCGGACAGGCTCCACTTCCCACTTTGTGACTTGTCGATGACGACGTAGAGGTAGCGGTAGCATCCGGCTGTGCAAGGGAAGGGGCCTAGGATGTCCAACCCCCATGCCATGAAGGGCCATGAGAGGGGGATGGTTTGGAGCCCTTCCGCTGGATGATGGATCTGCTTGGCATGGAACTAGTAGGCTTTGCAGGATTGGACCAGCTCGGTGGTGTCTTGAAGCACTGTGGGCTAGTAGAAGTCAATGCGGAATACCTTGCCGGCAAGTGTGTGCGAAGAAGAGTGGTGGCCGCAATCTCCGCCATGTATGTCAGCAAGCAGCTCGCACCCTTGCTCCTTGGAGATGCACCACAAAACAACTCCATTGGGGCACCTTCGGTAGAGATCGCCATTCCTCAGGCAGTAAGGCCCAACCTAGGGGCCACGCGCTCCGCTTCGGTGTCGTCTTCTGGGAGAGTGACGTTCTCAAAGTAGACCTTGAATTATATGACCTAGCTTTCGGCCTGCGGCTCGGGCACCAACAGCAGGCGGGCACGCTCGTGAAGGTTGCGGGTGGGAGCTCCTCATGAGGCGCCATGTCGTTGGCGGCTGGTGGCACTGTAGATGGCTTCATGAGCCTCTCCTCGAAGGCGCCAGGGCTTTCGGGCTCACGGCGGGATGCTCTCTTGGCGATGTCGTCAGCTTACTTATTGTCGGCGCAAGGAACATGCTGGAGCTCCATGCCCAGGAAGCGCTTCTCAAGCCTACGCACCTCCTCCAGGTACGCGGCCATGTGCTCGTCCTTGGGTTTATAGTTCTTGTTGGAGAAATTGATGAGGAGATGTGAGTCTCCTTTGACGAGGATGCGCTTGATGCCTAGAGTGTGAGCGGCCTTGAGGCCAGCGATGAGGCCCTCGTAGTCATCAATGTTGTTGGAGACCATGTGTAGGATCACTAGAAGTGTATGTCTAGAGGGGGGCGTGAATAGACTACTTGCAAGAATAAAAACCTAACCTTTTCCCAAGTTAATTGGTGGGCAGTTTTTAGCAATTATAACAAGTCTAATGCACCCTACACATGCTAGTCAACAAGTATGGCAGCGGAAAGTAAGACAAGCACATGTAAGAGAGAGTAGAGGTAGGAAGATCAAATGAAATTTGGAGACGCAAGGATTTTTCCCGTGGTTCCGATAGGTGGCGCTATCGTACATCCACGTTTATGGAGTCTTCAACCCACGGAGGGTAACGGTAGCGAGAGTCCATGGAGGGCTCCACCCATAAGGTTCCACGGAGTAGCAACCTTGACTATTCCATAACGGCTTCCGTCCATGAAGGACTAGCCTCACTATGGGTAGATCTTCACGAAGTAGGCGATCTCCTTGCCCGTACAAACTTCTTGGTTCAACTCCACAACACGAAGTAGGAGGCTCCCAAGCGACACCTAACCAATATAGGAGGCACCACCCTCTAAAAGGTAATAGGCTCGATAATGTCGATGAACTCCTTGCTCTTGTGCTTCAAGATAATAGACTCCTCAACACACAATCACTCTCTCACAGATTTGGCCTTGGTGGAAGAGATTGATTTGGTGGAAAGCAACTTGGGGAGGCTAGAGATCAAGATTCATATGGATGGAATGGAATGGCTTGATCTCAACACATGAGTAGGTGGCTCTCTCTTAGAAAACTGGATGGGGCAAGTATGGAATAGTTCTGAGTGCTTCTCATTCGAGTGGGTGGTGGTGAAGGGGTATATATAGGCATCTCCAAAAATCCGACCGTTACACCTAAAGTGACCAACTCGCTGACACCGAAGTATAAAACTCGGTGGTACCGAGTTGCTCCAAAGGTAGCAACTTTTGAATCTCGGTGAGACCGATACAAAGATCTCGGCAGTACCGATTAGGTGACCAACGGTCAGTTTCCACAACTCGGTGACGCCGATCCAAAATCTCAGAAATTCCGATATTGAGAATCGAGGTAACAGAAAGTTGGCAAGCTGAACTCGGTGGCACGGAAGCAGAATCGGTTGCACCGAAGATCTAGGGTTTGGCATGGGTTTGTCTGGGGTGGGAATCGGTGGGACCGAGTGGGAAATATTGGTAGCACCGATTTTCATGATAGGCTTGGACAGACTTTTGTGGAAGAGCTTGTGGGTGTTTTTGGTGACTATCACTTGTGCACGTGGAGCATATTGTTCACCAACAATACCTTACCCCCTTTTAATAGTATTGGCCTTCCTATGGACTCAAAGTGATTTCTCACAAAGTAAAATGTAGAGTCCTCTTGCTTGAAGCTTTGCCAATGCTATTCCTTGTCCTTCTTCTTCTTGGGGATGCTCTTCACAATCCTTAGCCAACCTTCTCTGTGGACTTTATCTGAGATACCCTAGATAGAAGTATTAGTCCAAGAGACAATTTATGTTGTCATGAATTATCAAAACCACCAAGGGAGCATATTGTGCTTTCAATCTCCCCATTTTTGGTAATTGATGACAACATACAATCAAAGCTTCAAAAAAGGTATGCATAGATATAATGAAGACTTTGAGAGACACATGACAAAGACTTGCTCCCCCTAAATGTGTGCAATCCTTTTGAGGATAGTTGCTTTGGAATGCATGGACACACAAACAGTAGAAGGGATAGAATGATTCATGTGTATTTTGGCTATATGCATCAAATATATGTGAATGAGTTACATCCTTGTTCAAGACTTCACTCTTGCAAACAATATGTGCAAGAAGCAAGAGATCATCTAGATCAAGGAAATGATGCATATACTTACCTTGAGTTCTTGAGCATTCTAGTAGTAGAAATACACTTGAGAAAATATGTTAGGAAACACAAGAGTATTCTACCAATCAAAAAGCAATAGAATTCAATAGTACCAAGATGTGGAGAACATATAGAAGATAGTATTCCTTAAGATTGATATGTCTTCGAGATCATTTAGAACTTTTCTCCCCTAGATATGAAATAGTAGGTCATCCTCTCCCCCTGAATCTTAGCATTTAGATATTGGGATTGGATAGGGTGAGACAAGTCTAAATAAAATAGCAAGTAAGAGTATCAAATTAGAACAAGATTAGGCATGCTCTCTCTCCTTTGGGAAACAACGAAACTTCTCTACCTACTTTGCTATTCTCCCCCTTTGCATTGAAGCATGTATCTCCCCCTTTGCATTTGAAGCTTTGGTATTTCTCCCCCTTTGGCATTAATTTCCAAAAAGGTCCATACACAGGGATCATGGAGTCAGAAGGGATCCTTGAGAACAAGGGTCATAGAATGTAGGGTTCACAGAAAAGAATGAGGATCATAGAGAGCATTAAAAACTGATGGAACATAGAGAATAATTTCTCCCTCTTTCACTGATCTGAGAGCTTGTAAGACTTCTCCTCCTTTGAGTTAGGGATCCTAGAATAAAGTTTCTCCCCCCTTTTCGAATAAGGGATCATCGAAGAAATGGAGAATTGCTAATATTAACAAAGGATAGAAAAGATAGCTAGGTCGGTGGCTCCGAGGCAAATAACTCGGTGGAACCGAAACGTGTATTTGCAGCCTATCTGTTTGATCGGTAGAACTGAGTCATTTGAATCGGAGGCTCCGAGAATATAACAGAAAATTGGCAATTACTAGAAATTCTCAAATGATCTTAGAAAACTTGCAATAAAATTTTAAAACGGATTTGCAAAAGAAGTACAAAAGGTTTTTCAAAGAAACATCAACTAGAGAAGATTTGAGTGGTTCCAAGGAATCTTGCAAATATAGGATGAACCATACTAGAAGCTTCATCTAGATGATGGTCGGTGACTAGGTCACCTATATTAGAGTATATTGACTTAGGAGCCAAGCAAGAATACTTGATCATAGGTCATACTCATCGTTAAGCTTAAAATGGGGTTACCATTTTTCGATTAAACCTTTTAATGTTTTCATATCACTTGAGTTGCTTTATCTCATGACTTGGAGTAAAGCTTTTTCAAGGATATGAGTACTTACCTTTGAGTGATGTTGATGACATGGCTTGTAGGTGAACTTGATGAGGATGCTCGAGATCGATGAAGTTCATCTTGAGTTGGGAGCAATCCTTCTTGTTTTGGTTCACTTGTCACCTACATGGGTTAGTCATGCAAGGAAGAACATGATATGACATGATACCAATTTTGAAATTCAAATATGTGTCAAGGATATGTTTTTGTTATCCTCTTCCTTCCATCATCAAATGGGGTTGTGGATACTTGGCCATGACAAGATTGCTTAAGATATGAGTTGATGGCAATCTTGTGGAGTGTTATTCTTCCAAGTACCTACAAAAGGTTAGATGCAATACAAGGGAGCATAGAATTCCAAGTTATATGAGATTCATTGTAATGATAGCATGGAATGGTCAAGTAAGCTCATCCCCTTGCATGCATCCGAGTGAGCTTAGCTCAAGTTTGAAGCATCAATGATGTTCAACTCACTCCTCAAATAACAAAACACTTTCTCATCAAGTGGCTTAGTAAAGATTAATATCTCTTTTGGCAACATGATCACGAATGAAATGATGTCGAACTTGAATGTGCTTAGTTCGAGAATGTTGCACGGGATTATGACCAATCTTAATAGCACTTTCATTGTCACAAAGTAATGGAACATTTTTCACATGGATTCCATAATCCTGAAGCATTTGTGTCATCCATAGCAATTGTGCACAACACGATCCGGCGGCAGTATGCTCAGCTTCGGCAGTAGATAGAGATACCGAGTTTTGTTTCTTGGAGGACCAAGATACAAGAGATCTACCAAGAAATTGACATGTACCCGAGGTGGATTTTCTATCAACCTTGTCACCGGCATAGTCCGAATCGGAATAGCCAACAAGGTTAAAACAAGACCCCTTGGGATACCAAATGCCAAAGTTTGGTGTTTGTATCAAATATCTCACAATACGTTTCACGGCCAAAAGATGACACTCTTTAGGTGCAGCTTGATATCTAGCACACATGCAAACACTAAGCATAATATCGGGATGGGAGGCACATAGATATAACAATGAACCAATCATAGATCGATAAACCTTTTGATCAACCGGTTCGTCCTTCTTGGTAAGATAAACATGTCCACTAGTAGGCATAGGAGTTTTCATACCTTTACACTCTTGCATGTTGAACTTCTTGATCAAGTCCTTGGTATACTTGGTTTGAGAGATGAAAGTTCCTTCTCTCGTTTGCTTGATTTGCAAACCAAGGAAAAATTTCAGCTCACACATCATGGACATCTCATACTTCTCGGACATCAACCTTCCAAATCTTTCACTAAATTGTGGGTTAGTAGATCCACAGATAATATCATCCACATAGATTTGGCACACAAATAATTCACCATTAACTCTTTTAGTGAATAAGGTTGCGTCAATTTTACCAATTTCAAAACCCTTTTCAATGGGAACCTTCGTTAAGCATTTATACCAAGCACATGGGGCTTGCTTAAGACCATAAAGAGCTTTACGAAGCTTGTAAACATGATTAGGTTTCTTGGGATTCACAAAACCATGGGGTTGTTTGACATAGACCTCTTCTTCAATCTCACCATTTAAAAAGGCACTTTTAATGTCCATTTGATAAAGCGTGATATCATGGTGATTACCATAAGCAAGAAGAATGCGAATAGCCTCAAGTCTAACGACGGGGGCATAGGTCTCACCGTAGTCCATACCTTCGACTTGCGTATATCCTTGGGCTACAAGACGCGCCTTGTTGCGTACAACTTGACCGTCTTCATCTTGCTTGTTCCGAAACACCCATTTGGTTCCGATGATGTTGTGCTCGTCCTTGGGCTTCTCTACGAGTGTCCACACTTCGTTCCTCTCGAAGTTGTGAAGCTCTTCATGCATGGCGTTCACCCAATCCGGGTCTTCAAGAGCTTGTTCAACCTTCAAGGGTTCAATGCTAGAGATGAAAGAATAATGCTCACAAAAATTAGCTAAGCGAGTTTTAGAGCGAGTGATTCTCCCGGTTTGTATGTCACCGAAGATTTGGTTTAGAGGGTGGTTCTTGGTCACTCTTGCTCGAACTCGGGGCAGCTTCGGCTTGTTGGATAGTGGGGCTTCATCATCATCATCATCTCCTTCATCTTCGTTGTTGTTGAAGGTGTCGTTTCCTTGAGGTGGTGGTGAAGGAGGTTGTGGTGGATCTTCATGATGTATTTCCTCCTCTTCATCTTGTCGTGTACCGCTTGTGGATGCCTCCATGTCGTGTTGAGGATCACCTTGACGTGAAGTAGGGGCTTCCACTTGAGTTGATGAAGTACTTTCCTTCACCTCCATGGGACGAATCTTGCCGATGGACAAGTCTTGGATAGCTTCTGAAGGATCCTTATCTCCTACATCATTTGGCAATTGTTCGACTTGCGAACCATTAGATTCATCAAACTTCACATCTACCGTCTCTTCAACTTTTCGAGTGAAGTTGTTGTAGACACGGTAAGTGTGAGAGTTCGATCCGTAACCAAGTAGGAATCCTTCATGAGATTTAGGAGCAAATTTAGTACGACGATTGATACGTCTCCATCGTATCTACTTTTCCAAACTCTTTTGCCCTTGTTTTGGACTCTAATTTGCATGATTTGAATGGAACTAACCCGGACTGACGTTGTTTTCAGCAGAATTGCCTTGGTGTTATTTTTGTGCAGAAATAAAAGTTCTCGGATTGACCTGAAAATTTACGGAGAATATTTTTGGAATTAATAAAAAATACCGGCAAAAGAATCAACCGGAGGGGGTCCACCACCTGGCCACAAGCCAGGGGGCATGCCCCCCCCCTAGGGCGCGCCCTGCAGGCTTGTGGGCCCCCTGGAGCTCCTCCGACCTCAATTCCAACTCTATATATTCCTATTCAGGGAGAAAAAAATAGGAGAGAAGAGTTCATCACGTTTTACGATACGGAGCCGCCGCCACCTCCTGTTCTTCCTCGGGAGGGCAGATCTGGGGTCCATTTTGGGCTCCGGAGAGGGGAAATCGACGCCGTCGTCATCACCAACCATCCTTCATCACCAATTTCATGATGCTCTCCGCCGTTCGTGAGTAATTCCATCGTAGGCTTGCTGGACGGTGATGGGTTGGATGAGATTTACCATGTAATCGAGTTAGTTTTGTTAGGGTTTGATCCCTAGTATCCATTATGTTCTGAGATTGATGTTGCTATGACTTTGCTATGCTTAATGCTTGTGACTAGGGCCCGAGTGCCATGATTTCAGATCTGAACCTATTATATTTCCATGAATATATGTGTGTTCTTGATCCTATCTTGCAAGTTGTAGACACCTATTATGAGTTATGATCCGCATCCCCCAGGGTGACAATAACTGGGATTCTTTCCGGTGATTACCGTAGTTTGAGGAGTTCATGTATTCACTAAGTGCTAATGCTTTGGTCCGGTTCTCTATTAAAAGGAGGCCTTAATATCCCTTAGTTTCCATTAGGACCCCGCTGCCACGGGAGGGTAGGACAAAAGATGTCATGCAAGTTCTTTTCCATAAGCACGTATGACTATATATGGAATACATGCCTACATTAATTGATGAATTGGAGCTAGTTCTGTGTCACCCTATGTTATAACCGTTGCATGATGAATGCCAGCTGACATAATTATCCATCACTGATCCATTGCCTACGAGCTTTTCACATATTGATCTTTGCTAAGTTACTTTTCCGTTGCTACTGTTACAATCACTACAAAACTGCTACTGTCACTTTGCCATTGTTACCGTTACTTCCATACTGCTTTGCTACTGAATACTTTGCTGCAGATACTAAGTCTTTCAGGCGTGGTTGAATTGACAACTCAGCTGCTAATACTCGAGAATATTCTTTGGCTCCCCTTGTGTCGAATCAATAAATTTGGGTTGAATACTCTACCCTCAAAAACTGTTGCGATCCCCTATACTTGTGGGTTATCAAGACCTTTTTCTGGCGCCGTTGCCGGGGAGCATAGCTTTATTCTCTGAGTCACTTGGGATTTATATCTGTTGATCACTATGAAGAATCTGAAAGACCCAAAAACCAAGATCTATCCCTCTACTACGAGGAGAGGTAAGGAACTGCCATCTAGCTCTGCACTTGATTCACCTTCTGTTATGAGTAAACTTGCGACACCACCACCTGCTATTGATTCTGATATGTCGCAAGTAGTTGATGATTCCACTTCTACTATGCATGATGCTTATGATGATACTTTGCTTGATACTACTGTGCCACTGGGTGAATTTCTTGATGAACAAATTGCTAGAGTCAATGCTGCAACTGATGATATTTCTGAAACTGATGAAATTATTGAAACTGAACACTATGAGACACCTGCTAGACCTAGCTCTCCTAGATATGAATTGCCTAATATACCTAAGGGTTATGTTATGGAGGGAGAGGTAGCTAGGGACTTTCTTGCTTGTAAAGATAAAGGCGATCTTAAGAAATTACTATGCAAGTGGAAAGAAAAATCTTTGAATGCTAGAATGCAATATGATCCTAAGTTTGCTACTTCACCTATCTTTGTTACTGATAAGGATTATGAATTCTCTGTCGATCCTGAGTTGATTACTTTGGTTGAATCTGATCCTTTCCATGGTTATGAATCTGAAACTGTTGTAGCACATCTTACTAAATTGAATGATATAGCCACCCTATTTACCCATGAGGAAAAAAATCGTTATTACTATATTCTTAAGTTGTTTCCTTTCTCATTAAAGGGTGATGCTAAGATATGGTTTAATTCTCTTGCTCCTAGTTGTGTGCGTAGTCCCCAGGATATGATATATTACTTCTCTGAAAAATATTTTCCCGCCCATAAGAAACAAGCTGCCTTGCAGGAAATATTTAACTTTGTGCAAATTGAAGAAGAGAGTCTCCCACAAGCTTGGGGGAGGCTTCTCCAATTACTTAATGCTTTGCCCGATCATCCTCTCAAGAAAAACAAAATACTTGATATCTTTTATAATGGACTAACTGATGCTTCTAGGGACCACCTAGATAGTTGTGTTGGTTGTGTTTTCAGGGAACGAACTGTTAAACAAGCTGAACTACTATTGAATAATATATTGAGCAATGATAATGATTGGTCTATTCCCGAACCACCTCTAAAGCCAACTCCGAAGAAAAGAGGTATTCTATTTCTCAGTCCTGAAGATATGCAAGAGGCAAACAAATCTATGAAAGAAAAAGGTATTAAAGCTGAAGATGTTAAGAATCTACCACCTATTGAAGAAATACATGGTCTGGATAATCCGACACAGGTAGTAGAGGTAAATTCCCTCCGTAGATTTGATGAAAGTGATATTCCTTATAATAAGTCCGCTAGCCAATGCTTGGATGAGTTTGATAACTTTATGGTTAAGCAAGAAAATTTCAATGCTTATGTTAGTAGACAATTGAAACATAATGCTTACATGCTTGATCGCTTAGGTGATTATATGAGTAGAACTGTTAATGATCTTAAGCTTATTAGTAAACATGCTTCCATGGTAACTACTCAAGTAGAACAAGTACTTAAGGCACAAAATGATTTGCTTAATGAGATGATTGGTAAGAACAATGATCATTTTGTTAGAGTCGTGACTAGAGGTGGTAAAATGACTCAGGAACCTTTGTATCCTGAGGGCCATCCTAAGAGAATTGAGCAAGATTCTCATAGAATTAATACTGATACACCTAGTCGTCCCAGTAATAAAAGGAAAAAGAATGACGATAGGACTTTGCATCCTGCCAGTGAACCTGGTATAGATACACATGAAAACCCAAATGATATTTCTATTTCAGATGCTGAGACAGAATCTAGTAATGAACATGAGCCTAGTGATAATATTAATGATGATGTTCATGTTGATGCTCAACCTAGTAATGATAATGATGTGGAGATTGAACCTGCTGTTGATCTTGATAACCCACAACCTAAGAACAAGAGATATGACAAAAGAGACTTTGTTGCTAGGAAACATGGTAGAGAAAGAGAACCTTGGGTTCAGAAACCCATGCCTTTTCCTCCTAAGCCATCGAAGAAAAAGGATGATGAGGATTTTGAGCGCTTTGTTGAAATGCTTAGACCTGTCTTTTTGCGTATGCGCTTGACTGATATTCTGAAAATGTCTCCTTATGCTAAGTATATGAAAGATATTGTGACAAATAAAAGAAAGATACCGGAAGCTGAGATTTCCACCATGCTTGCTAATTACACCTTTAAGGGTGGAATACCAAAGAAACTAGGAGATCCCGGAGTACCTACTATACCATGCTCTATTAAAGGAAACTATGTTAAAACTGCTTTATGTGACCTTGGAGCTGGTGTTAGTGTTATGCCTTTCTCTTTGTACCGTAGACTTGATTTGAATAAGTTGACACCTACTGAAATCTCTTTACAAATGGCTGATAAATCAACTGCTTTACCCCTCGGTATTTGTGAGGATGTGCCTGTCGTAGTTGCAAATGTTACTATCCTAACGGACTTTGTTATTCTTGATATTCCCGAGGACGACAGTATGTCGATCATCCTTGGTAGACCCTTTTTGAATACTGCAGGGGCTGTTATTGATTGCAATAAGGGCAATGTCACTTTTCATGTTAATGGTAATGAGCATACGGTACACTTTCCGAAGAAACAACCTCAAGTTCATAGTATCAACTCCATTGAAAAAATTCCAACGGTTATTATTGGAGACTTTGAATTCCCTCTCCCTACTGTCAAAAAGAAATATGATATACTTATTATTGGGGACATGCATATCCCCATTGAGGTAACCTAGTGTTATTCGAAAATTCTCCGGTTCTGTGTCATTCAAAAAAAGTTTGTCAATAAGACTTGATCAACCTTATTGATGGATTCTTTTTGATGAGCATGAGATGGATGAATTTAGAAAGCACAATATTTTGTACCCAACTTTTATTTTCTGTTATTTAGATTTAATTTAGTAAAAATACTATTATTTTTCTGCTTTCTGATTTATCCGTGCAATAAAAAATGACCTGAAAATAAAAGTCCTCCAAATGCCCTGAAAATGTAGTATGATTTTTTCTGGAATATTTAAGAATTTTTGGCACTGAGAACACATCAGGGGGCTGCACCAGTGGGCCACAAGCTTACAGGGCGCACCCTCCCCCCTGGGCGCGCCCCCCTGGCTTGTGGGTCCCACGTGGGGCCCCCTCACTTATTCCAGCACCCATCCACTTCGTCTTCCTCCAGAAAAAATCCCACCATTGCTCAAACCCGTGTTCTAGCTCATCTTGCTGCCATTTTCGATCTCTTTGCTCAAAGCTCCATTTGCAAAACTGTTTTGGGGGATTATTCTTCGGTATGTGACTCCTCCAATGGTACAATTAGTTTTTGTTCTAGTGCTTTATATATTGCAAATTTTTGCTGCTGTGGTGACCTTGTTCTTGAGCTTGCATGTCAAATTTGTATGGTCCCAAGTAGTTTTGATGCATGATATAGCCTCTAGGCACTTGTGGGAGTAGTTGCTATAAGTTTTGTTGAGTTTTGTTCACCTTTATCTTGAGTCAATAAAAATTTCAGAAATTTTTCAGAGAAAAAAAATGATGAGGAGATTATTAAGAGGCTCTTCAAGCAGGGGCTCTAAAGAAGATGAAAATGAGGTGAAGAAGAAGTCCAAATGTAATCTTCCTCGCGTCGCGGAGGTTCGGCCATGTGAATGGCCAAGTGATGCATTCTTGAGGGCGGCCGGAATTTATGAAGATTTTTATTATTTGGCAGAGAATGCAGGCATCACCGACTTCCTCAACGATAAGTGTGACCAGTACCTCCTACTCACTAACATCTTCGTGCAAAATTTTCACTTTTATCCTAGGAATAATCCTCCCATGGTAGAATTATACCCTAAGGAGATGAAACTTTACGATTTTTACAAAGTTTGCAAAATACCTTATGAGGGCAGCATCAGTGAACCACGTCCAAAAGACATGGAGGACTTTATTGCCGCAATCACTGTGGGGGAAGAGAGAGGGGTGTCAAAGGCAAGAGCAGCTAGTTTACATTTTCCTGTTCTACGCTATTATTCATTATTTGCGGGGAGATGTTTAGTTGGTCGTGGGGAGAGTGGAAGCCTTAGTGCTCCCGACCTCGCCATTCTGCGCCACGCTTTACTTGCTGATAGAACTTTCAGTCTGGGCGCTATGGTGGCCCAACGGTTGAACTTAAACCATTTGAAGGGCCCCATATTCGGAGGTATCTATGCATCTCGTCTTGCCAAACACTTTAAGATACCCATTAGGCTTGACGAGGAAGAGGAAATGCTGCTTCCTACAAGATATCTAGACTATGATAGTATGGTAGCACATGATTTTATTAGGAAGGATAATGATAGGAGGCTGCTTTACAATTTAGTATTTAGTTAGGGTACTTGCGAGATTATTGCTTTGCCTGCTTCTTCTTTGTTCGATATTCATTCAGGCAGGTACACTATTATGTCCGAGGACATTTACAGATATTGGGGCCTGTCGCAACCCCCAGCACCTGAGCCGGCACCAGCCCTTGATCCGTATCAGGATCCAGTTTTTCAGTGGGAGCCACAGGAGCTCGCCAACCAGTGGAACCCTCAGTATCCTCCGGAGTATCCAGGAGATGGTTATTTTCAGCCATGGCCCTAGACCGACTTAGGCTAAAAGCCTAAGCTTGGGGGAGTACGTATTTCTCACCGACATTACATTCATGTTCACACACTCATCTTAGTAGTCGGTGCTTATACTTTTTCATTGTATCATCCTTGGTATTTTATTTCTTCTTTCCGCTTTCTTCTTGTGTGTTTAATTAACCTTGAGAAAATCCAAAAAAAAATTAGTTCTAGCTTTACCTTTTAGTTTGTTTAGTTGTATCATTAAAAAGGAAAATCCAAAAAAAAAGATTTCTCGTTCTTCTTTTGCTTGTTGGGAGCTTTCCCGTGTAAATAGTTTTTCTCGTTCTTGTTTTGAAATTACTTTCCTTCGGGTCATAAGGAGAAGACCACAATGATAATGTTGAGTGGCTCTCATATGCATTATTGTTTATCTTACAGAGAGCCCATCTTACCTTGCCTTCTCCTTTGAGTTATTGTTTGCAGATTCCAGCTTAGTCCAATGCACGTGCACTCTTATTATTATTCACACCGTTCGGTCATGCAAGTGAAAGGCAATAATGACGATATATGATGAAGTGATTGAGATGGAGAAAAGCTGGTACGAACTCGACCTATTTTTTTTTTGTAAATATGATTAGCTCATCGTTCTGGATTCAGCTCATTATGGATGAAACATGTTTGCAATGACAATTAGAGATTATAGTTACTCATGCCATGCTTAATTAGCTAAGAGTGTATAATGGTTTGTCTTGAGTGCCAACATGCATTTTAAAATGGTTGTGATGTAGTATGATAAGATGGTATCCAACTCTGAATGATTCGAGTGGCTTGACTTGGCACATGTTCACGCATGTAGTTGAAACAAAACCAACATAGCCTCCACGATGTTTATGTTCATGGTGATTTATATCCTACTCATGCTTGCATTCAATGTTGGTTAATCTCAATGCATGTTTATGACTGTTGTCGCTCTCTAGTTGGTCGTTTCCCAGTCTCTTGCTAGCCTTCACCTGTACTAAGTGGGAATACTGCTTGTGCATCCATTTCCATAAACCCAAAGTTGTTCCATATGAGTCCACCATACCTACCTATATGCGGTATTTACTTGCCGTTCCAAGTAAATTTGCATGTGCCAAACTCTAAACCTTCAAATAATACTCTGTTTTGTATGCCCAAATCGCTCATGTAGTGACTAAGGGCTGTCAGTATCTTCCATGCTAGGTGGGTTATTCTCACGATACGTGTTGATTCACTATCATTCACGAGAAAGTGGCTGGTATTCGGGATGCCCAGTTCCATGCTCAAAAATCAAATCAAAATATAATGAAACAAAACTCCCCCTGGATTGTTGTTTGTATGGACGGTACCCGTGGATTCGGCTCGCCGTGGAGTGTGATTGATTGGTGGAGGTGGAGTAAAAACTTTACTATTCTATTTGGGAACCGCCTATAATGTATCTAGCATGGAAGATACCGAGATCTCTTAGTTGTTATGTTGACAATGAAAGTATACCGCTCAAAATTATTATTCATCCCTATTTTAAAAGCTCGAGATCTGGCACTTCTGTAAATCAATGCTTCCCTCTGCGAAGGGCCTATCTATTTTACTTTATTGTTGAGTCATCCTCCTCTTATAAAAAGCACCAGTTAGAGAGCACCACCGTCATTTGTATGCGTTGTTATTTAATTGATATTGAGTATGATTGTGACTGGATCTCCTTTACCATGAATTACAATGTCTAGTCAGTCCTTGTTCTTCAGAGGTGCTCTGCATTTATGTTTTGCGGTCTCAGAAAGGGCTAGCAAGATACCATTATATCATATTGTATCATGATTGTTTTGATAAAATTGTTGTCATCCGAGATTTATTATTATCGCTCGCTAGTTGATTATGCCATTGATATGGGTAAATGTGAGACCTAAATGTTATTATGAATGTGGTTAGTCTCTTTGCTGAAAATCTGAACATCAGTTAGACATATTTGCAACAACAAGATCAAACAGAGTTTGTAAAAGTTTTTCTTTATCACTTTCAGTTTGTCAACTGAATTGCTTGAGGACAAGCAATGGGTTAAGCTTGGGGGAGTTGATACGTCTCCATCGTATCTACTTTTCCAATCTCTTTTTCCCTTGTTTTGGACTCTAATTTGCATGATTTGAATGGAACTAACCCGGACTGACGCTGTTTTCAGCAGAATTGCCTTGGTGTTATTTTTGTGCAGAAATAAAAGTTCTCGGATTGACCTGAAAATTTACGGAGAATATTTTTGGAATTAATAAAAAATACTGGTGAAAGAATCAACCGGAGGGGGTCCACCACCTGGCCACAAGCCAGGGGCGCCACCCCCTAGGGCGCGCCCTGCAGGCTTGTGGGCCCCCTGGAGCTCCTCCGACCTCAATTCCAACTCAATATATTCCTATTCGGGGAGAAAAAAATAGGAGAGAAGAGTTCATCGCATTTTACGATACGGAGCCGCCACCACCTGCTGTTCTTCCTCGGGAGGGCAGATCTGGGGTCCGTTTTGGGCTCCGGAGAGGGGAAATCGACGCCGTCGTCATCACCAACCATCCTTCATCACCAATTTCATGATGCTCTCCGCCGTTCGTGAGTAATTCCATCGTAGGCTTGCTGGACGGTGATGGGTTGGATGAGATTTACCATGTAATCGAGTTAGTTTTGTTAGGGTTTGATCCCTAGTATCCATTATGTTCTGAGATTGATGTTGCTATGACTTTGCTATGCTTAATGCTTGTCACTAGGGACCGAGTGCCATGATTTCAGATCTGAACCTATTATGTTTCCATGAATATATATGTGTTCTTGATCCTATCTTGCAAGTTGTAGACACCTATTACGAGTTATGATCCGCATCCCCCAGGGTGACAATAACTGGGATTCTTTCCGGTGATTACCGTAGTTTGAGGAGTTCATGTATTCACTAAGTGCTAATGCTTTGGTCCGGTTCTCTATTAAAAGGAGGCCTTAATATCCCTTAGTTTCCATTAGGACTCCGCTGCCACGGGAGGGTAGGACAAAAGATGTCATGCAAGTTCTTTTCCATAAGCACGTATGACTATATATGGAATACATGCCTACATTATATTGATGAATTGGAGCTAGTTCAGTGTCACCCTATGTTATAACCGTTGCATGATGAATGCCAGCTGACATAATTATCCATCACTAATCCATTGCCTATGAGCTTTTCACATATTGATCTTTGCTAAGTTACTTTTCCATTGCTACTATTACAATCACTACAAAACTGCTACTGTCACTTTGCCATTGTTACCGTTACTTCCATACTGCTTTGCTACTGAATACTTTGCTGCAGATACTAAGTCTTTCAGGTGTGGTTGAATTGACAACTCAGCTGCTAATACTCGAGAATATTCTTTGGCTCCCCTTGTGTCGAATCAATAAATTTGGGTTGAATACTCTACCCTCAAAAACTGTTGCGATCCCCTATACTTGTGGGTTATCAACGATGCTTATCAAGAATGTAGCACTTTGAGCCGAATACCCGAAAGTATCCAACTTGGGGTTTGTTACCGGTGAGTAGCTCGTATGCCGTTTTACCGAGAAGCTTGTGCAAGTAGAGTCTGTTTGTGGCATGACATGCTGTTTCCACGGCTTCTACCCAAAAGTGTCTTGGTGTCTTGTATTCGTCAAGCTTTGTTCTTGCCATCTCAATAAGAGTCCGGTTCTTCCTCTTAACAACTTCATTTTGTTGAGGCGTGTACGTAGCCGAGAACTCATGTGAAACACCTTCTTCGTCAAGAAAGGTATCTACATGGGTGTTCTTGAACTCCGATCCGTTATCGCTCCGAACCTTCTTGATCTTCACCTCAAACTAATTTTGCGCTTTGCGAGCGACGTTCTTGAAGATCTTTTGTACCTGCGACTTATCATCAAGAAAGAATACCCACGTAAATCTGGAAAAATCATCAACTATGACTGGACCATAGGAATTTCCACCGAGACTCTTGTAAGCATTGGGACCAAAAAGATCCATGTGAAGTAACTCTAGTGGTCTCCTAGTAGTCATGATATTTTTTACGGGATGACTTCCACCTAATTGCTTTCCAGCTTGACAAGCACTACAAAGTCTATCTTTGTCAAGGATAACATCTTTAACGCCAAGTATATGATCACCTTTGATAAGCTTGTCTAGATTACGCATGCCAACATGTCCTAGTCTTCTATGCGAAAGCCAACCTTTAGAAGATTTTGCAATAAGACAAGTACGGGGTTTGGATCTCTTAGTGAAATCGACGATATATAGATCACCTCTACGGAAACCAGTAAAGACCATGTTATGAGTATCTTGACGAAACACTTGGCAATCTACATTTGTGAATAGCACATTAAAACCAAAGTCGGCAAGTCTAGATATGGAAAGAAGATTGTAGCCAAGGGATTCAACAAGCATGTCGTTTTGAATAGAGCTATCATGGGATATGGCCACCTTACCAAGACCGAGTACCTTACCCTTGGAGTTGTCTCCGAAATTTACATACCTTCGCGGTCCATGGTTTGGTGTGATCTCTTCAAACATGTCTCCGGTCATGTGATCGGTGCATCCACTATCGAGAATCCACTCTTTTCCTCTGGACATGTAATCGTTGAAGTTTGCCATGAGACTTAGATTCTTCATGATCTTCTCATGCTCGATGTCGAACAACTCGTCTTCATCATAGTAGCCATGTTCCACATTGTCATCATTAAGTGGGGAATCCTCGTCACAAGGAACAAAAGATTCGTTAGGGTTGTGATCATGACAATGTTCAAGATTTTGAATGCGAATGGCTTCTACAATGATGTTGTTGATAGTTATGACATCTCCTTTAGCACGCATGAGGTCTCTAAGCTCAAATATATAGTCATCAAACTTGGGATCACTAGGCATCATTTTGTGAAAGACAATAGTTTTATGAAGAACTTCATCAAGATTACTTAATGAATAACTTGGATATCGTTTCTCCAAGTCATTCCACAAAGTATAAGCACATTCAAAATTCTTTATTTGATTAAGCACAATTCTAGACAATCCTCTAATGATAAGATTAACACTTCTAAGATTGCATAGCATATTAATTTCCTCTTCGTGTGTGGGATGTAAAGAATCAATGGGAGGTACATAGGGGTTCTTAACATACTTGCTCAAATGAAATTCATTGAATAGCTCAAGCATCATATATTTCCATTGACTATAGTACTCCCCATCAAGAATAGGCACTCTACAACTCAAACTTTCCAAACTAGACACATCCATCTTCCTCCACGGTGATGAAACCGATGCAATGGAGACCAATGCTCTGATACCACTTGTAGGATCACTAGAAGTGTATGTCTAGAGGGGGGGTGAATAGACTACTTGTAGAATAAAAACCTAACCTTTTCTCAAGTTAATTGGTGGGCAGTTTTTAGCAATTATAACAAGTCTAATGCACCCTACACATGCTAGTCAACAAGTATGCAGCGGAAAGTAAGACAAGCACATGTAAGAGAGAGTAGAGGTAGGAAGATCAAACACATTTTGGAGACGCAAGGATTTTTCCCGTGGTTCCGATAGGTGGCGCTATCGTACATCCACGTTTATGGAGTCTTCGACCCACGGAGGGTAACGGTCGCGAGAGTCCACGGAGGGCTCCACCCATAAGGGTCCACGAAGTAGCAACCTTGAATATTCCATAACGGCTTCCGTCCACGAAGGACTAGCCTCACTATGGGTAGATCTTCACGAAGTAGGCGATCTCCTTGCCCGTACAAACTTCTTGGTTCAACTCCACAACACGAAGTAGGAGGCTCCCAAGCGACACCTAACAAATCTAGGAGGCACCACCCTCCAAAAGGTAATAGGCTCGATAATGTTGATGAACTCCTTGCTCTTGTCCTTCAAGATGATAAACTCCTCAACACACAATCACTCTCTCACCGATTTGGCTTTGGTGGAAGAGATTGATTTGGTGGAAACCAACTTGGGGAGGCTAGAGATCAAGATTCATATGGATGGAATGGAATGGCTTGATCTCAACACATGAGTAGGTGGCTCTTTCTCAGAAAATTGGATGGGGCAAGTATGGAATAGTTTTGAGTGCTTCTCTTTCGAGTGGGTGGTGGTGAAGGGGTATATATAGGCATCTCCAAAAATCCGACCGTTACACCTAAAGTGACCAACTTGGTGACACCAAAGTATAAAACTCGGTGGTACCGAGTTGCTCCAAAGGTAGCAACTTTTGAATTTCGGTGAGACCGATACAAAGATCTCGGCAGTACCGATTAGGTGACCAACGGTCAGTTTCCACAACTCGGTGATGCCGATCCAAAATCTAGGAAATTCCGATTTTGAGAATCGAGGTAACAGAAAGTTGGCAAGCTGAACTCGGTGGCACCAAAGCAGAATCGGTTGCACCGAAGATCTAGGGTTTGGCATGGGTCTGTCTGAGGTGGAAATCGGTGGGACCGAGTGGGAAATATTGGTAGCACCGATTTTCATGATAGGCTTGGACAGACTTTGGTGGAAGAGCTTGTGGGTGATTTTGGAGACTATCACTTGTGCACGTGGAGCATATTGTTCACCAAGAGTACCTTACCCCCTTTTAATAGTATTGGCTTTCCTATGGACTCAAGGTGATTTCTCACAAAGTAAAATGTAGAGTCCTCTTGCTTGAAGCTTTGCCAATGTTATTCCTTGTCCTTCTTTTTCTTGGGGATGCTCTTCACAATCCTTAGCCAACCTTCTCTGTGGACTTTATCTAAGATACACTAGATAGAAGTATTAGTCCAAGAGACACTGTATGTTGTCATGAATTATCAAAACCACCAAGGGAGCATATTGTGCTTTCACCATGTCGTCATGCTTGAAGCAGAGTTGTACATCGTAGTAGAGCTTGTCTCTTGTCGGCGAGGTGAGCACAACGCCATCCCCCGCGCCCTGTCGGGAGAATGCGCCATCGAAGTGCATGGTCCAGCCATCGAAGGTGTCCTTGCCGGGCAGGAGGGATTCATCCTCATGAGGAACCTCTTCATGTGGGTCTGTCCACTCCGTAGTGAAGTACGCCAGGGTTGCACTCTTGATCGTCCTTGTGGTAAGAAACTCCATCTCGAAGGGTTGCAGCTCGATGTTCCACTCGGCCACGCAGCCAGTGGCGTTGGGGCTGCACAGGACTTCCTCCAGGTGTAAGATGTGACCACCTTGACGGGGTGGACCTGGAAGTAGTGGTGCAGTTTCCTAGAGGCGACGAGGAACGAGAGGAGGAGCTTCTGCTGCATGGGGTGCCACTCATAGGCATCCCATAGCAATGAGCTGACGAAGTAGACAGGGTGCTCGACAAGGCATGTTGTCTAAGGAGCAGCGTCTTGTTCTGCGGGAGGCTCATCAGGTGGCTCACCGGGGGCCTCCTGAGGAGGGACATCGGCAGGTGCGGGCGCAGCCTTGGCCGACTCAGGT
Organism: Elymus sibiricus; assembly: GCA_039707655.1. Lineage (NCBI taxonomy): Eukaryota > Viridiplantae > Streptophyta > Magnoliopsida > Poales > Poaceae > Elymus > Elymus sibiricus. Next base: position 312,221,551 of record CM077667.1, on the reverse strand, counting down.
GTGGCCTTGGCAGGCGCTGGCGCGGCAAGCTGTTTCTTGGCAGGGACTTGCTCCCCCTTTCCACCATGAGGGCCGCACTGGTCGTCGGGGGGGGGGGGGCTGCCAAGTGCAGGAGCAAGGGCTCACGAGGTCGCGGGGCCACCATGACGGGCGGGCTCATCAAGTAACTCTTGACGTCCTCGAAGGCTGCATCAGCTTCGGGAGTCCACTTGAAGGGGCCCGGTCTCTTCATGAGCTTGAAGAAGGGTAGTGATCTTTCCCCAAGCTTGGAGATGAAGCGTCCGAGCATAGCCATGCATTCTGAGAGGGGCTGCATTTCCTTGAGGTTGCATGGAGGCCGCATCTTCTCGATGGTCTAGATCTTGTTAGGGTTGGCCTCGATGCCACGGTGGGAGACCAGGAAACCAAGGAGCTTGCCGGAAGGAACTCCGAAGACGCACTTGGCGGGGTTGAGATTGAGGTTGATCTTGCGCAGGTTGGCGAAGGTTTCCTCGAGGTCTGTGATGAGGGAGCTCACTTCACGGGTCTTCAAGACGATGTCATCGACGAAGGCCTCTGCATTCCTTCCCATCTGGGGCCCCAGGCCGATGTGCATCAGCCTCTGGAAGGTGGCTCCTCCACTCTTCAGGCCGAAGGGTAGGTAGATGTAGTAGTGCACTCCACAGGGGGTGAGGAAGGCCGTCTTCTCTTTGTCTTGCTTTGCCATCTTGATCTGGTGATAGCGTGAGAAGGCATCCAGAAAGCAAAGTAGATCACACCTAGCGGTGGAGTCTATGATCTGGTCGATCTGCGGCAGCAGAAAATGATCCTTGGGGCAGGCCTTGTAGAGGTCGATGAAGTCGATGCACATCCGCCCTTCTCCACTATGCTTCTGGACCACGACGGGGTTGCCGACCCACTCGGGGTGGATTACCTCATGGATGAAGCCTACCTCCTGAAGCTTCTTTGTTTCTTGAACGATGAACTTTTGTTTCTCTGGCGCCTGGCGCCGTACCTTTTTCTTCACGGGCCATGTGTTGGGACAGATGGCTAACTGGTGCTCGATCACCTCCCTCGGCACATCGGGCATGTGTGATACTATCGACACGAACATATCAGTATTTGCCCGGAGGAAGGCGTCGCCTTCCTATTTTGAAGAGATGTCGTTGTCGATGGTGACGGTGGGCCAGGAGCCACTGTTGTTCAGTGACACTTTCTTCGTCTCGGCTCGCGCTTGAGAGAACATTTGCTTCTTCTTCACGGGTGCGGGCTCGGCAGGCTCGACGTTGTCCTCGTCAGCGGGGTGGGTGGTGGCAGTAGCCTTGTAAGCATGCTCGAGGGTGCGCACTGCGTCCTTCTCATCACAGCGGATGGTAATGGTGCCGCTGCAGCTTGGAAGCTTGACATTGTTGTAGGCGTGATGAGTCACTACCATGAACTTGGCGAGCGCAGGGTATCCCAAGATGGCATTGTAGGGCAGGCCAATGTGTGCCACGTTAAAGTCGATGAGCTCGGTGCGGTAGTTCTTGCGGCTTCAGCGACAAGGAATACGCACTTGCCTCAACGGCAAGGTGAAGCCATCAGTCACTCCTAAGAAGGGCCTTATCGGCATCAGCCGCTCATAGGGCACTTGAAGCACCTCGAAGGTATCCACGGAGAGCATGTTGAGGCCTGCGCCGTCGTCGATGAGCGTCTTGGTGACAGCAAATTTGTTGATGGTGGGTTAATGTTTGTGATCTACGTTGGGTTTTCTGTGAAGAGGAATGGGTTATTGCCTCACAAACGAGTAAGTATTTCCCCTAGTTAAGAACCAAGGTTTATCGAACCAATAGGAGAACATGCAACCAACGTCTTCAGCGACTGCACACAAAAGAGCAAACACTTGCACCCAACGTGGGCAAGAGGGTTGTCAATCCCCTTAGACTCGTTATTTGCAAGCAAGTGAAACAAGTAGATAGTAGTGGATAATTGCAAAATAAAATAAAAGATAATAAAAGCAGCGAGGTATTGAAAGCTTCTTGTAAATTATAAGTGAGAAGACCCGGGGGCCGTAGTGTTCTCTAGTGGCATCTCTCTTGTAGGAAACATATGGTGGGTAAACAAACTACTGTTGGGCAATTGATAGAAAAGCGAATAATTATGTTCATATTCATGGCAACGATCATGTGTATATAGGCATCACGTCCATGAACAAATAGGCCAACTCCTTCCTGCACCTATTACTATTACTCCACTCATCGACTGCTATCCAGCATGCATCTAGAGTATTAAGTAAATGTAACGCCCAAGATGCGGTCCTATCCTTATTTTGGCTCGAGGGCCTCAATAGGGATAGAAGCGCATCTCGTCGTTTCACAAGAATGGATATCGTTACAAGTACATGTAAACAGGATATAGGTATATGGAATTGGCTTACACTCGCCACAAGCTAAATCATGATCACATCAAATACAACAATACGTTCAATCACCATACAGAAGAGCAGGGTCCGACTACGGACGAAATCAAACGATAAAAGCAACATCCATCCTTGCTATCCCAGGCTTACGGCCTAGAACCCATCCTATGATCGATGAAGAAGAAGAAGAACTCCAAGTCAAACAAGGCATCGCTCTCACGTCAAAGCATCGCATTAGCTGTACCTGCAACTCTTGTTGTAGTAATCACAGGGACTCAGCAATCTCATTTCCAAGGAAGACTAGCAAAGCTTAATGGGTAAGGTATGGTTAAGTGGTGAGGCTGCAGCAAGCACTAAGCATTTATTTGAGTGGCTAACTTACGATTACAAGAATAAGTGGGGGTGATCTACGCATAAACGGTCGTGAACTAGTTATGATCACTAAGTGATCCTGAACACCTACTTATGGTCAAACATAACCACACCGTGTTCTCTCTCGGTTCAGAACTCACGAGTAGAGACATTCACGGTTACGCACACGGTTGGTGTATTTTATTTGATTTTAATTTTAGTTTTCTATGACCGGATCTTAAACAAATTCCCAAGTTGCCACATAACCGCGGGCACGGCTTCTCGAAAAGATTTAACCCTGCAGGGGTGCTCCAACTCATCCATCACAAACTAACCATATGCTGCTGAAAAACCTCAACCGCGGTATTCCCCGTAGTATCCTCAGAATTCCGGTGGAAAACCTCAACCTCGAGATAGCCCAAAGTATCGTCGGAATCCTGTGCACAAGACGTTCGAGAAAGGTAAAACAAATCCAGCAAGTCCGCCCGGCAGGCTAGATCCCGATAGGAGCCGCGCGTATCTCGTTCTCAGGGCACTACGAGATGAGGTAGACGTCGGGTTGGCCGATACCCTGGGTGGCCAGGGGGCGCCGGACATCGCTCGGTTTGGACCAACACTCATGAGGAGCACTGGCCCAGGTTGTTGATTAATTATCCGCGGGTGCCGGCGGGTCCCTATGCTATTTTATTAGTTATTAGGCAAATGTAGTACCAATGTTGGGCCTTGCTAGAAGAGTTTTATCCCAAAACGAAACTCAAGGGGGTCCCCACAACAACCCAAAGCATGTTAGGAGCGCTCAATATGGAACATAACACCGGTACACAAGTAACTAGGGCAGCAAAAGTGGAACAAAACACCGAGCAAAAGGCCAGGCCTTCCACCTTTTACCAAGTATATATGCGCATTAAATTAAATAGCAATACTATTGTGATATCTCAAAATATCCATGTTGTCACATGGAAACAACACGCACCTGCAACTAGCAACGCTATAAGAAGGGGCTGAGCAAGTGGTAACATAGCCAACCAATGGTTTGCTGGGATGTGGAGGGTTAGAGGCTTATCGTGGCATTTTGGGAGGCTTGTCAAACAAATGGTAGGTAGCGTGACACATTGATAGAAATGAGACAACTAGCATGGCAATGATAGTAGTGGTATCCAGGGAAATGTTCATCTTGCCTGAGATCCCGCTTGGAAGAAGAACGGGTCCATGAAGTAGACGAGCGACCGTAGTCGAATGAATCCTCACACTCCGAAACACTTTCGGAACTCTATCGAGAATAAGCAATCCGAAAACAAACAATCAACACTCGATAAACACCACAACATATGCATGACATGATACTCAAACAAATATGATGCATGTCCATACGATTATACAAGGCGTGACAAGGGCATCAAGCAATTACTACATATTAAGTGAAGTTCAATATGCAACGGGTTGCATATTGATGAAACTCCTCATTTTAATTACTTAGTTCACTCTCGTTTAGGTACTCATCAATATTAAATGTTGTTTAACATGGGTGGTCATGGCATAAGGTGAAGATGGAACTAAAGCAATTTTAAATGGAGAAGGAGAACATACATACAACAAAAAATAATAACTCTCCATATTACGAGAATGCGGTTAATGTTGTTTAACTAAACAATCATGGCAAGAGTTGAAGCATGAACAACTAGACCATCCTGGCATTTTAAATGAGGCCGAAAGCAACATATAGCTCTTCTGAAACGACCTCATATGCAAATTATGAATTCGGTACAAATCTGTCCTAACACAATTCGGTACATACGTGGCTCTCGTCGGATCTGGCCGGGGAGGCTCCGTTCCCGGCGGTGGAGCGTCGAGGCGGTGTCTCCTTAGACGGCGGCGGCCATGGTGGATCTGCAGGGCACGAACCTTGGGGGTTAGCAGAGAGAGAGAGAGAGAGAGAGAGAGATTGAGAGAGAGAGAGAGAGAGAGAGAGAGACTAAGCACGGGGAAGGAGACATGGGCGGAGAAGAACGACCGGTGGCTGGGAGGATCCGGCGGCAGGGTCGTCCGGCGACCTCTGGCGAGGTGGCGGGGCTCCGGCAAGGCGGAGGTGTGGCAGGCGTGGGGATGGGCACTCTAAGGAGCTCGGGCTGGAGGCGGTTTGACGCAGGCAGGCGGCGGCGCGAGCTCGGGCCCGGATGGGCCTGGCTCGGGCCTGGCGGGCCCAGCGGTGGTGGAGGCTGACGGCTAGGGTTGGGGAGAGCTGGCGGCGGCACAGATTTCGAGGAGGGGATTAGGGTTGCCCGATTTGGACAAGGGGATGTCTATATATAGGCAGGTAGGCTAGGGTTAGGGGGTTTTGTCCGTTTTCGGATCGTTCGATCTCGATCGGATGGTCCGGAAGCGGAGGGTTAGGCTAGATGGGTTGTTGGGCTGTGTAGATAGGTTTGGGCTGAGAGAAGAGAGAGATGTTTGAGGCCCGTGACATGTTTTAGAAAACCGAAAATGTCCGACATTTGACCGGATATAATGCCGCTATAGGTTTAACGTTTCGGGTATCGAACGACCTCCGAATGCAACGAAATTTGGCAGGCAGTCTACCTACAACATAATAAGACCGCTCGCCAAGTTTTGACCCATTCCGAGAATGTTTTATACACACTTTTAAAAACAATATTTTATCGATGCCGCGGGCGCGTGCGTGTGTGGTTGGTCTTGAAACGGTTGACGACACGAATGGAGAGAACCAGCAACTACGAACGGCTACAAGTTTTGAAAAAATGACAACAACGAAGTGTCGATGCTATGCATATGATGCAAATGATGCGATGATGAATGCGACAACCAAAAGAATCACGCGGCGATAACGAAATAAAAGGAGAATCTTCTGGAGCGGCGGTCTCGGGCTGTTACAACTCTCCTCCACTAACAAGAGATCTTGCCCCAAGATCTTAGAATGAGAAGGGGAAGAGGAAGAGGAAAGGAAGAGGTAAAACTTAGTTTCTTCTTGGACAAACGAGTGAAACCAACAAAACTTCGAGGTTGGAAAGAGATGAAGAATGGCACGTGGAACACCAAGAATTCAAAAGAAATTTGGGCAGCACTTCGGTTGAAAATAGAAACTTGATAAGATGAAAAGCATTTGAAAAGAGGACACGACACTCCGGTTAAATGGACAAGCAAGGGATGAACATGACCTTGATAACACGAGATGATGGTTCGAAGAGAGCAACATCACATGCCTCCGGAACAAAAGAATAGAAGCTAGATCATTGGAAATAAAAGAACTGAGAAGAAAATGACAACTTCTACCACAATTGAATTGAAAATCATCGTTACAAGGAAGGATTGAACGGAGTTGTTGGAAAATCCACAACGAAAAGAAAGCTTGTTGTGGGCTTATGGAAAACATCTTAAAATTATGAGGTGACAACCGGCCACAAAACCAAACAATTGATTGATTGGGATCAACAAGGAGATGAAAAACTTCTTTCACCAAGAGGATACATTGAGAACTTGGATCCTTGATAAGCACCATGATAGCAATAATCCTTAGGAAAAGCTTTAGGTGAAATCTATACCAAGGTAACTCCAAGGAAGACAAATGGGTTTAAATATCTCATTCTTGAAAAAATTTCTTCGAGACTCCTCATGAATCAAGAATGCTATAACACCATCTCAAAGATAAGGGAGAATGAATTCCAGTTTGAAATGCAAGACAAAGAATACTTGAGGTACTACCACAAGAATCTTGATGAATACTTTGAGAAAGAATTGCATCCTTAACGAACCACCATGAATAACCATCGGGAAGAACTACAGAATGAAAGGATGATAGAAAAGAATTGAAGCTTGCAAAAGAACAAGATCGAGGCCTTTCCATGATTTAGATGAAGCTTCGCGATGAGATACTTGAGAAAACTTGAAACTCTGGAAAAGGAAAGATGAACAACTTAGAATCGAGGATTTGATATCATGAACAACTCTGGAAGAAGGATTGAAATCACTTGATGAAATAAGAATAAGAATTATGTTACGCCTATCCTTCATCAAGTTAAATTGATCACAAGCAATGGATTTGGCATCCCACTTATTCTTCTTGAAAAGATTGAAGATAGATAAAGGCTTAAACTTGAAGAAGTCTTCAATGAACCACCGGTAAGAATTTGACAATGGAAGATGGAATACTTCAAATGAATGGAGATGCATGAGAATGAAGAGAGCACGATCCACCGGTATGAACTGAGAAAGAACGATGAAAATATCGAACGAACGAAGATACATCAATTGATAGGAATTTGAGAACGAAAGATGAAAGCTGAGAATGAAGAAATCTTCTGAAATGATGGCCTTCGGATGATCGAGGAATGAAAGCAACTCTAAAATGCTCTGTATAGATATGGAGGAATTACTCATGACCGAAAACAATTTAAGAGGATAGCATCAAGCTGAAACCACGAATCTCCAAGAACGGACCAAGATCTAAGAGAAACTCTCCTTCGGTCTTCAAAGCTGAGAAGGATGACAAGAAACAACACCATGAATTGTTGAGATACTCTAGAACAATGAATAAGGAAAGGTTGAGCCAATTATGAAAATGATTTGAAAGCAATTTTGGAGAAGGAATATGACTGATGAGATTCATTCTTACGTCACATTTGAAACGAACTTGAGGAAATCCCCGGAAAAGATTAGATGAGCCAGGTAAGATCCTAGAAAAGACCTGTGGGTTATGGGCCCACTCAAAATAAAACACCATTGAATCGATTTCTTAGAAAGGGAGATTGCACCGGTACAAATTAAGAACTTGATGAGGTTAGAACCTCAAAATAATTTGAAAGGATTGAATAAAAACACGAATCTGCTGAGATATCTTCAGCACTCCGGATAGAATAGAGAGAGGTGAATAAACAAGAGAGGCTTGAATAAGAATTTCCAACACGGAAAAGCATATAACGAATGACAAGGGTAGGATGAACACCGAGAACTTGAATCGACTCCACCGGAGAAGAAAACAAGAACAAAGAATGATGAACTTGAAGCACTTGAGCATCTTCACAAAGAATCACCGGATACACTACAGAAGAAAATAAAGCGGAAGCATCACATGAATAGAAAAGACACTTGGCTCAAAGATTTAATCATTGAAGAAAAGGGTGGGAGGGTGGGAAAAAACAAAAGAAAACTTGGGATGGATGAAACGAACTCCGGGAAAAGGAGAGATGAGGATAGATCTTGCAAATATTAGAGAGGGTTGAATTATCTTGAAGAGAAGCACTCCGGATGGAAAAGAATTGATATGACAATTTGATTGAGGAAAAGGATTAGCACTCCTATAGAAATATGAGAACATCGCTTAGGAAAGATATGAAATCACCACTTGACATCGAAGCAACTCGAATTACCATACTCTAACAATACAAAGGATGAGGCTTGCAAATTAAGCCAGAAACAAATATATGACAGAGATTTCGCTCGACATTTTCGTGGTAAGGCTCACACGGGATCGATCTTACAGTAGCCATCATGTACAAGCCAGTGCACACGACATACGAAGCGTCCCCGAATCGTAGCAAGCTACAAGGATTCTTTAACACACAACGAGAACCGCTGTAAGAAAGACCGCTAACAAGCGAACCACTAGATGTCGAACCCCATCCTCACATCATCATCTGTTGGAAGATGAACCTAGATAACTACTTGAATTCCCACCTAAGAACTCCCAAAATCCTTTGGTTATGCAATCGGGTCCACGGATACAAGGAGTAAAATCCATCACTCAACTCCTAGCAGTAATACTACTCTCCAATGTATCACATCCGTCAACACATAACCAGAGGCCTCAGAAACTCATCTACCTCAGACCCTCGTAATCACAACGATAATAAACATGGCAGTACATCTAGACGCTCTCCCCAGTACTGGGTGACGCCAAACTCCTCTCGCCACAAAGAGTATTGAAGCAATTTCGAACAACTGCGTCCTGAGATACTAAGGAAACTGAACGATAACGATGTGTCAAGAACCCCCTGGAGCTATACTCCCCGGGTCCAATCCATACGTACGGGAGGCACCAAGAATAGAGTTCCGGTCACATCGACATCATAGAGGTTCCAAAATACCCGCGTGATCCTAAAAAAAATTTGAGTGAGAAGAGGGGTAGAATTAAAATTCCTACGTCATGATTCCTCACCAGAGCATAGAAGAGGAATAAAAAGAATCCTACTCTCTGATATATAACTAGACTCAAAATAGTTTTTTTTTTAGACTCGACTCGGCCAAGTTCGATCACTCAAGAGGGCTCCTAGGTCGGTACTGCTCTGATACCAACTTGTAACGCCCAAGATGCGGTCCTATCCTTATTTTGGCTTGAGGGCCTAGATAGGGATAGAAGCGCATCTCGTCGTTTCGCAATAATGGATATCGTTACAAGTACATGTATAGAGGAGATGGGTATATGGAATTGGCTTACACTCGCCACAAGCTAAATCATGATCACATCAAATACAACAATACATTCAATCACCATACAGAAGAGCAAGGTCCGACTACGGATGAAATCAAACGATAAAAGCAACATCCATCCTTGCTATCCAAGGCTGCCGGCCTGGAACCCATCCTATGATCGATGAAGAAGAAGAAGAACTCCAAGTCAAACAAGGCATCGCTCTCACCTCAAAGCATCGCATTACCTGTACCTGCAACTGTTTTTGTAGTAATCTATGAGCCACAGGGACTCAGCAATCTCATTTCCAAGGGTATCAAGACTAGCAAAGTGCTATGGGTAAGGTATGGTTAAGTGGTGAGGCTGCAGCAAGCACGAAGCATTTATTTGAGTGGCTAACTTACGAGTACAAGAATAAGAGGGGGTGATCTACGCATAAACGGTCGTGAACTAGTAATGATCACTAAGTGATCCTGAACACCTACTTACGGTCAAACATAACCCCACCGTGTTCTCTCTCGGTTCAGAACTCATGAGTAGAGACAGTCACGGTTACGCACATGGTTGGTGTATTTTATTTGAGTTTACTTTAAGTTTTCTATGACCGGATATTAAACAAATTCCCAAGATGCCACATAATCGCGGGCACGGCTTCTCGAAAAGATTTAACCCTGCAGGGGTGCTCCAACTCATCCATCACAAACTAACCACACGCTGCGTGGAAAACCTCAACTGCGGGATTCCCCGTAGTATCCTCAGAATTCCGGTGGAAAACCTCAACCTCGAGATAGCCCAAAGTATCATCGGAATCCCGTGCACAAGACATTCAAGAAAGGTAAAACAAATCCAACAAGGCCGCCCGGCAGGCCAGATCCCGATAGGAGCCGCACGTATCTCGTTCTCAGGGCACTACCAGATGAGCTAGACGTCGGGTTGGCTGATACCACGGGTGACCAGGGGGCGCCGAACATCGCTCGGTTTAGACCAACACTCATGAGGAGCATTGGCCCGGGTTGTTGATTAATTATCCGCGGGTGCCGGCGGGTCCCTATGCAATTTTATTTGTTATTAGGCAAATGTAGTACCAATGTTGGGCCTTGCCAGAAGAGTTTTGTCCCAAAACGAAAATCAAGGGGGTCCCCATAACAACCCCAAGCATGTTAGGAGCGCTCGATATGGAACATAACACGGGTACACAAGTAACTAGGGCGGCACAAGTGGAACAAAACACCGAGCAAAAGGCCATGCCTTCCACCTTTTACCAAGTATATATGTGCATTAAATTAAATAGCAATACTATTGTGATATCTCAAAATATCCATGTTGTCACATGGAAATAACTTGCACCTGCAACTAGCAACGCTATTAGAAGGGGCTGAGCAAGCGGTAACATTGCCAACCAATGGTTTGCTAGGATGTGGAGGGTTAGAGGCTTATCGTGGCATTTTGGGAAGCTTGCCAAACAAGTGGTAGGTAGCGTGACACAGCGATAGAAATGAGACAACTAGCGTGGCAATGATAGTAGTGGTATCCAGGGAAATGTTCATCTTGCCTGAGATCCCGCATGGAAGAAGAACGGATCCATGAAGTAGATGAACGGGCGTAGTCGAATGAATCCTCACACTCCGAAACGCTTTCGGAACTCTATCGAGAAGAAGCTATCCAGAAACAAACAATCAACACACGATAAACACCACAACATATGCATGACATGATGCGCAAACAAATATGATGCATGTCCATACGATTATGCATGGCGTGACAAGCGCATAATGCAATTACTACATATTAAGTGAAGTTCAGTATGCAACGGGTTGCATATTGACGAAACTCCACATTTGAATTACTTAGTTTACTCTCGTATAGGTACTCATCAATATTAAATGTTGTTTAACATGGGTGGTCATGGCATAAGGTGAAGATGGAACTAAAGCAATTTTAAATGGAGAAGGAGAACATACATACAAAAATAATAAGAACTCTCCATATTACGAGAAATGTGGTTAATGTTGTTTAACAAAACAAATCATTTTAAATATTGTTTGTCATGGCTAGAGGTGAAGCATGAACAAATAGACCATCTAGGCATTTTAAATGAGGCCGAAAGCAACATATAGCACTTCTGAAACGACCTCATATGCAAATTATGAATTAGGCACAGATCTGTCCTAACACAATTTTATATTTATTAAACATTAAAATAAAGTGGACCATGTGATTCTACACATTTTTCTAGTCAATTTACATATATAGTTTATTAAAATTGGAGCTACGGTTATTTAGTTATGAAATAAACCATTTTAACATGGCATTTACGCAAAATATTATGAACAACAAGTTTAAACATTTTAAACATGGTTAAAAGTTGCAAATTGTGAAACTACATAAAATTCTAGTCATTTTCCATATATAAAGCATTTTAATACGATGCACGGTTTGTGAAGTTATTGTATGCATGATCATTGAGAGTTTTTCTAAAAACGACTATTCTTTGGATAATTTGACAAAATCGCACGCAGGAAAAAAAACACTATGGGACAAATCTGCTAGAATAGGGCCTGAACAGAGTGAGCATCATATAGTAATACAACGCACTGGGCGATGGATAAATGGGGCTGGGGCGCTCACCCATGGGCTGGGCCCGGACGGTGGAGGCGATGCAGCTGGGCCACGTCCTGGTGCGAGGCGAGACCGGCCCAGGCGCTGGCGTGGCCCACGGGCTAGCAGCGGTTAACGTGGCCCACGGCGCTAGTGGCCAGGGCTCGGTCAACGGGCGCACGCCCCCCATCCTCCCGCACGAGCAGAAGGGGGTGGCGGCCATGGCAGGTTTTTCTCCAGCGCTGATTTCGGTGGGGAATGACGGGGACGGGTTGGGCGGCGGTGGCTCTCGCCGGATCCGGCCAAGGAGGCTCCGTTCCCGGCGGTGGAGGGTCGAGGCGGTGTCTCCTTGGCCGGCGGCGGCCATGGTGGATCTGTAGGGCACGAACCTTGGAGGTTAGCATAGAGAGAGAGACTAAGCACGAGGAAGGAGACATGGGCGGAGAAGAACAACCGGAGGCTGGGAGGATCTGGCAGCAGGGTCCTACGGCGACCTCCGGCGAGGTGGCGGGGCTCCGGCAAGGCGGAGGTGTCGCGGGCGTTGGGCTGGGCGCCCTGGGGAGCTCGGGCTGGAGGCGGCTTGACGCAGGGAGGCGGCGGCGCGATCTCGGGCCTGGCGGGTCCTGCGGTGGTGGAGGCTGGCGGTTGGGGTTGGGGAGAGCTGGCGGCGGTGCGGATTTAGAGGAGGGGATTAGGGTTGCCCAATTTGGACAAGGGGATGTCTATATATAGGCAGGGAGGCTAGGGTTAGGGGGTTTTGTCCGTTTTCGGACCGTTCGATCTCGATGGGATGGTCCGGTAGCGGAGGGTTAGCCTAGATGGGTTGTTAGGCTGTGTAGATAGGTTTGGGCAGAGAGAAGAGAGAGTTGTTTGAGGCCCGTGACATGTTTTAGAAAACCGAAAACGTCCGAGGTTTGACCGGGTATAATGCCGCTATAGGTTTAACGTTTCGGGTATCGAACGACCTCTGAATGCAACGAAATTTGGCAGGCGGTCTACCTACAACATAATAAGACCGCTCGCCAAGTTTTGACCCATTCCGAGGATGTTTTATACACACTTTTAAAAACAATATTTTATCGATGTCGCGGGCGCGTGCGTGTGTGGCTGGTCTCTAAACGGTTGACGACACGAACGGAGAGAACCGGCAACTACGAACGGCTGCAAGTTTTGAAAAAATGAAGACAATGAAGTGCCGATGCTATGCAGATGATGCAAATGATGCGATGACGAATGCCACAACCAAACGAATCACATGGCGATAACAAAATAAAAGGGAAATCTTCTAGAGCGGCGGTCTCGGCCTGTTACAGTAAAACAGAGTAATGCTTGGAGAAGATGACATGATGTAGACAAAGTAAACTCAATCAATATGAATGAAACCCATCGTTTTATCCTTAGTAGCAACAACGCAAAGACATATGTTGTCCCCTTCTGTCACTGGGATATAGAAACCCGTGAGGTTGAACCTATCACAACGCACCCCTCTCACTGAAGAAAGATCAATCTACTTGGCCAAACCAAACCAATATATCGGAGAGATTTACGAAGCTATAATGATCATACAATAAGAATCAATTTAAGAACTCAGAGAAGACTGCAATATTTTATCATGAATAATCTAAACATAAACCCGCAATTCATCGGATCCCAACAAACACACCGCACAAAGGCATTACATCGGATAGATCAAAGCGAAGATGCGATGATCATTGTATTGAAGATCAAGAGAGAGAGAGATAGCCATCTAGATACTAACTATGGACCCGTAGGTCTGTGGTGAACTACTCACACATCACCATGGAGGCAGCGAGGTTGATGAAGACGGCCTTCGTGATGGATTCCCCCCTCGGCAGAGTATCGGAAAAGGCCTCTAGATGGGATCATGGCGGAACAGAGACTTGCGGCGGCGGAAAAAGGGTTTCGGGAGCTCTCCTGTGTTTTTGGGAATATATGAGAATTTATAGGCCAGAGAGGGATATCGGGAGGCGGCCGTGGAGGCCAGTACCCATCAGGGTGCGCCCTAGGGCCTGGCCGCACCCTGTTGGGTATTGGGCCCCTCGTGTGGCCCCTGGTCATCTTCCGAAGCTTCCAGGTCCTTATTTGGTCCAAAAAAATCATAAAAAAGTTTCGGGTCGATTGGACTTCGTTTGGTACAGTAAACTGACAAGCCAAAAATATGCAGAAAACGGGAACTGACACTTGGCACCGGGTCAATAGGTTAGTGCTAAAAAATAATTTAAATTGGTAAATAAGTACCCCGAAAGTATCCTAGAATGATAATATTATAGCATGGAACAATCAAAAATTATAGATACGTTGGAGACGTATCATGGGTGTGCACAGCAGAGGGATCGTCCCCACAACCCTTGTGGACTTAGGGTGATTGCTGGAGTCGAAGGAGGTCGGGTATCGAGACCACTTGCGAGGCTTGGAGGCCTTAGCTCTCCGGAGGGCGGCGTTCACCTCGCGAGAAAACTTCTTGAAGTGGCGATTGGATGAGGGGTCTGGGCCCCGCCGAGGATGGACGCCACCTCACGAGGCTCCTGATAGTCCCCAAGCGTCTTCGTCAGGCAAGTTGCCGTTGTTCCCGTCGGGGTGCAGCAGGGCAGCGTTGGCTTGAGAATTGGCCTGCTGAGGCTGGTTCCGCCAGCCGTGCCGGTAGTTGTTGTTGTAGTCGCCCAGCGACCGCCGCTGCAGCTACTGCTAGGGCATGCGCCATGATCGTTGCGGTCACTGTGCCTGACCTGGTGGTCGTTCCAGAGCATCGTGAGCTCATGGCAGTCCTCGGTGCGGTGGGAGTGCATTTTTTGGAAGGCACAGAAGGGACTACTATAATTCTTGGGTGCAGGCTCGTCGTGATCGCGCCTGCGCTTCTACTCAGGCTCTACCACAAGCACGCCAGAGCCCTTGCGCTTGGCGTCCATGCCCTTGGGCTTGGGGGCATCTGGCGCCGCGTCAGGGTCGTTGTGGGTGAAGAGGCGGCCCTCTTCAGCATTGGCGCACTTGTGTGCGAGGTCGGACAGTGCGACCACAGAGTTGAGCTCATCGTTGATGGAGATCTTCTCGAGCATCCTGATGTCGGTGATTCCCGAGGAGAACGCTGAGATGATGGCGACGACGAAGGCGCGCAGGATCTTATTGCGCACTTGGCTGAAGCGCTGGATGTACTTGCGGAGGGTCTTGCCGGGGCGCTGGCGCACTGCGTGCAAGTTGTTGAGCGTGAGGGGGCGCTCGTACGTGCCCTTGAAGTTAGCGACGAACTTCTTACATAGCTCGGACCACGATGAGATGGAGTTCTCGGGGAGGTTCATCAGCCACGAGCGTGTGTTGTCCTTCAGGGCCATGGGGAGCCAGTTCGTCATGCACCTGTCGTCGCCGCCCGCAGCCTGGATGCCCATGGTGTAGAGCTGCAGGAACTCCGTGGGGTTGGGGGAGCCATCGTAGCGAGGAGGCAGTTTGGGCTTCACTTGAAGCGCCACACCACGTGACGCAACTTAGGAGTGAAGGGGAGGCAGCCCCCCCCCCCCCGGTTTTGTCGCCCGGCCGCTGCGACATCCTGAATGGTGTGGTTCTAGCAGTTGTGCTGCTTCTCAAGGAGGACGCGCGCGTCTGCCCGTCTGCCTGCGCGCGCTGGACGATTTGGCAGCTGGTGCCAGCATGGTTGGGCGATGACGCGCCCTGGGACGGCTCTGACGCGCGTGCGCGACGGCGAGGCATCGCGTCGTTGTTGTCCGGAGCAAGCGATGGAGGAGCGTTGTGCTCTGCGTGCGCGCCATGCGACGACGAATGCAGAAGAGGGTGGGAAGGCACCAGGGCATCTTTGGCGACGTTGAGGAGCTCGATGATGTGCGCGAGTCCGACGTTGTACCCAACCACGGTCGGACGGTAGCGCAGCAACTCACGCGCCATGAGCAGCTCAGCCTGTGGAGTCGGCCGTTCGTGGCGAGCGAGCGAAGACGCAGTATCGGTGCACTCGGGCGGCTGCGGCTGAGCAAACGGGTGGACGGAGGAAGTTTGTTGCTCCCCGCTGGCGGCTCGGTGGCGGTGCGGGCGCGTCCGGGTCGGTTGCCGTTGACGATGGGCTCCGTGCGGACCCTGTTGGCCCTACACAGGGCGTGCGCCTGTCATGCGTTGGCCATGTCGATGTCGAGGTCGAAAACGCCGAAACACAAAAGACCCCTACATGGCGCACCAAATGTCGGAGAAGCGTTTGTGCTAGGGTACGCCCTCTAAAACCCTGGTTCAAACTCTGGGGCCATTTTGGCTCAGCTGCCTCCTAACCCGACGGTGACCTTGGCGAGGCTGCGATGAGTGGTGCTTCACGAGAACACACACATCAGCAGGGTACGATAGGGACACACAGATTTACCCAGGTTCGGGCCATGTTGCGGTGTAAAACCCTACTCCTGCTTGTCTGGAAATCTCTTAGGGAAGCACGGATGTTACCATGTAGAAGAATGTAGGAATGGATCAATCCATCCCCGTAAAGGTAGAAGCACTGCCCCCCTTATCCTTGCCTCGGTCCTCTTCCTGAAAATATCAGCGGGAAGGGAAGCCATAGGGTGGCAATTCAAAGGGGGACATGCGCTCAGTCTTATCCTGACAAAAAGGTGGTCTTCGCCTGCAAAGGCACCGTCCATGACGTGTTGGTGGGCTCGGTGATGACCTACGTCCTGGCGAGCCACGTCATCGTGGTCGTCTTGCACCGGAATGGCAAACTTTGGGAACCTGCTTTGGGGGAGGTAGCAGGCGCTGCCCTTTAATCATCAAAGAGGAAATCCTCCCTGTCTGCGCCTGCTCGCACGGGATCTGCTATCCTTTTCTATGCGGTGTGTCACCCACATGGTGGGCACATAGCCGTGCGACTAGCACGGCACGACCCCTCCAAGTTGAGGGCCTCGCGGGAAGCCGCCTCGCCAGGCCGCCTGTTGTTGAAGATGATTTGCCTTGAAGAGCCTCGCCTCGCGGGGAGGGGCTTCATGAGGTCCGGCACCTTGCGAGGTGCTTTGCCTGTGGAGATCTTGAGTGGGCCGCCTCTAGGGCCCTTCACCTGGCGTCGCTTTCTGGGCGCAGGCAGACGGGCCATGATACCCTGGTTTCCAGTAAACTGACAGACCTGGAGGAACACCTCGCTGTCGACGCCTCCGACTTGGTGCAGGCACTGGCCGAGATGAAGTGCCCCAGCAACTACCCCTCGAGATTTACCATGTATGAACGGTCCAGTTCTATTTTACCAATACCAGTTGCAATGTCTATGTTTTGTGCGGTTGATGTGTTTAGCATGTTGTAGTAAACATGCCTTACCCGCCTTAGCTATTTTCCCTACCTTTTCCTAGATAGCCGGGTCATTCTCTGCTCTAGCAGCACCTGGCTTCCGATGTTTAACCGTGTCACTTTCAGTTTCAGTACAAGTTTTAATGGCTATGTTAGGTTGTCTCTACTCTGTAGTTAACACGTCTGTTGTTTATTTCAGTAATGTAAACTGTATTGTTCAAGTATGAACTGTCCAGTACAATTTCACGAAGACCAGTTACAAACTTACAATGTCTATGCTAGATTGTTGTTAAGCGGTTTGTATTGAACAGTTATATCCATTTTTTTTACGCTTTCCCTTTGGTACCGTGCTACTCTTCACAATAAAGATATCACTAGAGATGTTGTCCTTTAATTACCATTTGCTATTTTTGGTGGATGTTGACTCTGTTGTAGTTAACATGCCTTTCCATGTACTTACGCAGGGTCACAATGCCCGATGATGTTGTTTACCGTCGAGGTTAGTCACATCCCAATATCTTATAGTATTTTACATCATTTATGAAATTTAAGTTTAGCTTCTAACATTTACTAGTTGCTTGTAGGTACAAATGTTAGCGGTACTAATCCACGTTTCGACCCACAGGAACTCCTCGCCGCCGACTTTGGGCGGGCTCTGGCCCATATGTAGGGCCTCGGCAACTACCCCTCTGGATTTACCAAGTATGAACTGTCCAGTTTAATTTTACCAATACCAGTTGCAATGGCTATGTTTTGTACGGTTGATGTGTTTAGCCTGAAGTAGTAAACATGCCTAACCCGTCTTAGCTATTTTCCTACCTTTTTCTAGACAACTGGGCCATTCTATGCTCTGGCGGCACCTGGCTTGCGATGTTTAACCGTGTCAATTTCAGTTTCACCAGTACCAATTTCAATGACTATATTAGGTTGTTTGTAGTTAACACGTGCCTTGCTTATTTGAGTAATGCACACTGATGTTCAAGTATGAGTTGTCCAGTTTAAGTTCACCGATACCAGTTACAGACTTACAATGCCTATGCTAGGTTGTTGTTAAGCCAGTTATAGTGAACAGTTATATCCTTTTTTACTCTGTACCTTTGCTACTCTGCTACTCTTCGCAACGAAGATATCACCGGAGATATTGTCGTTTAATTAAGTTTTGCTATTTTTGATGGATGTTAACCCTGTTGTATTTAACATGCCTTACTACGTACTTACGCAGGGCCACACCCCGCGATGTTGTTGTTTACCGTCGAGGTTAGTCACATCCTAGTGTCTTATAGTATTTCACTCATTTGTGCAATTGTAGTTTATCTTCTAACATTTACTTGTTGCTTGTAGATACATATGTCAGCGGTACTAATCCACGCTTTGACCCCCTTTGCATATGGGGCAATGATATATCCATGATCAAGCATCAAGTGAGGAAACTAAGAAAAAATGTTAGGCGGAAGAGACAGGTGATTGGAATTAAACTCTTTATTTACACTTTATCCAAGACATCATTGAACTTTAGGATGGTAAGTAATCTGTTGCCTTCTTTTCCTGCCCACAACAAGTAACTCTATTAGAAATGAATATCTGAAAGTTGTCTCTTTTCAGTGGTTTTTGAAGCAATTTACTCAAGATAACCTTGCAAACTACATGACCGAAGTGGAGCAATGAAGGTTAAAATATATAATTCATGCTACCATAATAATGGTCTAGAAGTCTTCCTGAAGGCGGTGAAGGATGGACGGGTGATCATCACAAGGGGTTGGACAAAAGTTGTGTGCGCCTTTGGCATGGAGGAGGGCACATTATGGGTATTCGGCTTCTTCAACACCATCGACAGCCAAAAGGATTTATAATTCTCTATTCACCTTACCGCCTCTAGTACTATATATTGTGGTTCATCATATTTAATCTTCTGCCGAATTATATAACCCTCGAACATGTACTGAGTTTTGGCTATTGAACCATTGTAAATAGGGTATGTATTGATGGATGTGAAATATTTGAATTCCACATTTCAAATTTTGAAATTTCCAGTTCAAACAATAAATTAAAGAAAAATGAAGTACTAGATAATAAATTACAATACACACAGTTGGAACGAATAAACCATGTGCGATGGTCTCATATATTGCACACGATTGTTTGTAGAATAATGCGTGCGATTATCAGCGTCACAACACATGGTCGCATATTCTGTGTGTTTTGGATTGTGCGCAATAACACACGTTTACATGTTATATCCATGTGTGATTGGCGGTAATACCACAAACGGTTCCAAACATATTCGTGTATAACGTAGGACGATAAGAAAACGGTTGACATATGAACCCTGCGTGTGATAGGAATAACTATCGCACGCCATTATTAAAATTGACACGTTGGCGATAGTAGAGCCACCGCACACAGTTTGTAGTTTCTGACTGTGTGTGATAATGTACCTATCGCAAATAGGTCGTGGAATTAAATTTTTGTGATATCCATATTTCAGAAACGAGTATATTCGCGTCATCGTCTCATATGTGTGGTCGATCACAAACGTAACGTCAAGGTTTCACATGTGGGATAGTCTACGACTTCGCGTACGATGACTTTGCGCAAATTGTCACCACGCGCTCGCCTCATCGCACACATTTTTCTGTCGTGTGGGATGGACCCCCTTATCTCCCACATAGGCAAGGCGACGGTTTGAAACTACGTCGCGAAAAGGGGTTAAAAACTGTTTATATAGGACAATACGGTACCTGTGTTGTGAGGTATACCCTTAGAATTGGTGTACTTCATGGGGGAGCTCTCCATACATTACTCCTATAAAGGATGCTCGAGTACCCTCCTCCCTGGGTGCCCCGTGGGCGAAGAGGCCCTCCCACCTATCCATTTTTGGCGGGCTTGCTGTGAGCGCCTCTTATGGGCTCTCCGTGTCGTCCGATATGCCAGGATGGTGCGCGCCCGAGCGACCTGACTAGGAGAGGGCGCGGGGACGCGCTCAAGGCCACCGTAATTGAGCGGCGATGGGAGCGTTCGCGAGCTAGGACTCATGTCTTGTGCTGCGTGTGAAGGGACAACTAGCCCCGCCTATCGGCATCCTCACCCCACATGGAGTTACTGCGATCATGCCAGCCGGCTCGTGCGTCCCGCCCATGTGCGCCAGCCAGTGTGTGGGTTTGTGCGCGGAGACCATCTTAGTTGGTTTGCATTTGGTGCCAGGTGGCTGGGACATAGAGGGGCCTGGTCATGTGGTGGCTTTCGATACCGAATGAGGTGCTTTGCCCGCATGACCCGGGTACCGTGTGTGCACCTAGCTCTACGGGGGTTGTGTTGTCCGCCGAGCCGTTGTTCTTTCCGAGCCGGCCATGTGCGCTCGCCTAGTGCGCACAGTCGGCTGTGTTGCATGGACCTTCTGCCTAACTGGTCGTTTGCCCGGTAGGCTGTCTGGAGGGTCGCTCAGCTGGTTGTGCTGGCTGGGGAAGGCGCTTGCCCGGGCCTTACCTGCTATCCATCTGTTCGGCTGGGGGTGGTATGTCGGTGTCCCATGGGCTCGATATGTCTTGGGCACTTCGATTTTTTCCTTGAGGCGCTTACATTTTCCTATAAGTTTGTTGTCTTGCGCAAAATTCGGATGCGTCACACATTGGCCGCCCTCTCCTTTGCTTTGTAGGTTTAGCTCTGGAGTTCATTGGCTGCATTAGGAACACAATTGTCTTGTTCATAAGTTCATTCAGCGGTTGTTCATAATCTCTTCTTTTATTATGGCAACCATTACAAAGAGTGTGGAAAACCATCCTCCCCAGACCTTAAAAACTTTGGAAACAAAAAAGGTTGGCGCGGCCATGGCAATTTGCTTCAACTGGTTTTTTCAGCCATGAATAAGAAGGTATGGTGAATTCTTGGGCTTAACTTTGTTTAGGGAAGTGGATACACAAGCATAATTCATACTTACTATAGGCGTAGGCTAGAAATAAAGATCAGGAGCGACCAACCAGGGAGCATAGAGATCATAATCATGCATTCTGAACAATTCAAACTGAGTGGAGCAGGTGTGTAATGCAAGCTTTTTAAAATTGATACACCATGGTGGCTAAATTATTGAATAATTTTGCAATGAACATGTGCCAAGTCAAACATCGAGACTCCAAAGGGAAGTACTTATTGATTGGCATCTTTCTCAAGATTTAACAGTCTAATTGCTACTCTATAATTTGTGAGATCCTTTAGTCGGTAAATATTTCCGCATGAGAAAATAAAGAGCGCCTACCCCTCACACTATGATGTTATAAGTGAAGCATGTTGTTAAACCATACAGATGTACCGAAAGAAGAGGAAAGAAACCAACTGATAGCAACAAAAACATGTACCAAAACTGCAATACAGCCATGGTATTATTCTTAGGGTCTCCTAGAGAAATGACCATTTTACTTTATCATAAACCTTTTCAAGGTAAATCTTGAATACTACTCCAATCATGTTTTTCCGGTGCATCTCATGAATGGTCTCATTGAGGACAACTAGACTAAGTATGCCCTTCCTTGCATGAAACTCATTTGGATGGATGAACAACATGGTCAGCAACCTCATTAAGGGTAGTGAGTGTCAAAGTGTCATCGTTTTTCTCTTCCTTTTAAAAACTTGAGGAGGGAATTTCACTTTCCTCGTCCTCTACACCAACTAAGGATGCACATAACCATTTTTAGTATGAGTATCAGGATTTTTATCTCAATGTGTCATACCACGCATTTAGCTTGGATCTCAAAGATTTTTTTTCTAGCATGAGTACCAAAAATTAGAATCTTATGGATAGTCTCACCACACACTAAGCATGGACCTCAGGAAAAAAAATACCTCTATGCATCACGTGTTAATTCTAGAAATTGAACCCAAATAGTCGGGCTAGACAACTGCATGACTAACCCATATTTTATTTCATGATATTTGTAGGAAACACCTTTTGCAGGTTTAGCCTCGATTTGTCACTCATTTTTCTCCACTTCGCAAATTAATTTTCTCTCTCTCGATACAATCGTTAAAAGTCTTTTTCCACCTAACAACATAATCAATATATAACTGCCTTAATAAATTCAAACCTGAAACCCGCAAGCAAACCAAACAACCTAATATGTCATGATTTAACGTGTTAGTAATACCGCAAAAGGAAAATTAGTTGATTATCCGTTCATCTCAACACCATGTCTCCTTATGAATCATGAAAAAGATTTCCGCGTTCCGTGTCGAATCCTGAGTCATAGAGTTACGCATGATGTTTGACCTTCTAGAGAGGGGCGGCGCTGTGTCTCGCTTATAACGAGACCTAGCATACTCTCGCGTTAGGTGCCTCCCTAAATGGGCCGGCCCAGGTGTGCGGGAGGCCTCAACCTTGTTTTTTTGTTCTTTTTTCGTATTTTCCTTTTATTTGTAATTTTTTTTACTTTCGTCTATACATCAAAATATCTAAACAAATATATTACAAAAACAAAAATACATGAAGCATTTACAAAATGTTAACCAAGCATTTGAAAATGTTAGATGTGTATAAAGAAAATGTTTCTCATATATACGAAAACTGTATAAAAAATTATACAATGTGCGTGAAAAAAAGCAGAAAATTTATTTTAAAAATGTTAATAACTATTTGAAAAAAATGGTAAACAATTATATCAAAACAATTAATCAAATGTTTGAAAATATTAAATGTTAATGGAAAAAATGTTGACCATGTATTAAAAAAATGAAATTGTATTAATTTTTTAATCAAACATTTCAAAAATTTAAAATGTGTACAGAGAAAACTGTTGACCATGTATTAAAAAAAATTTATTCCTGTATTTGATAACTATTAATCAACTATTTGAAAAATGTTAAAAATGTGTATAAAAATATTAACATGTATAAAAAAAATGTTAACCAAGCATTTGAAAAATATTAAATCTATATAAAGAATTTTTTTTAATGTATATGAAAAAATATACAAAAAATATACAATGTGTGTGAAAAAAGTTGATCATGTATTTAGAAAATATTAATCAAAAATGTGAAAAACAGTTACATTAAAAATGTTGACCATGTTTAAAAAACTGTTAATCTTGTATCTAAACTTTTTGTAATCAAGAATTTTTGAAAATTAAAATGTGTATTAAAAATGTTGACAAGGTATTTTAAAATTTTATTAACTTGTATGTGAAAAATGGTAGTCAAACAATTGAAAAATGTTTAAAATGTGTATAGAAAAATGTCAAACATGTATTAAAAATAAACTTGTTTAAAAAAATGATAAACCTGAATTTGAAAAACATATTAAATGTATATTAGAATAATGTTCTTGACGTATACGAGAAACGTAGAATGAAAAATAAAAACAATGAAAAACTAAAAAAATAAAAGCTAAAAAAACAAAAGAAAACAAAGAACTAATAACAAATAAAACCTAAGAAACAAGTGCAGAAACAATGGAAAATAGGTAAAACCGATAAAGAAACAAAGAAAAATTTAAAAAGCCGTTGCAAACCTAGAAACAAACAAATACCGAAGAAAAAAAGGAAGAAAATGAGAAATAAAAACCCCAATGAAAACCCTGAATTAAAACACATAAAAATAAAGATTCCAAAGTAAACTGATAAAAAATAAAGATAAATAAAGAAAATCAAGAAAAATGGAAGAAAGAAGCAAAAAGAAAACGATGAGAAAAACAGAAAACCCGTTGAAAACTGAAAACAAAACCCCGAAGGAAACCAACTTATATCAAAGAATAAAGAAAATCGAATGAATACCGGTTAAAAACTAAAAGAAGCAAAGAGAAAATAAAATGAAACAAAAAAGAAAAACGAAGAAAACCGGAGCAGTAGTGAACATACAGCAAGCCAACCGCGAGAACAACTAGTTGGCGAGCGCTCGTTTGGGAGCCTCCCAACGATCACTCCAATGCGCCATCATTTGGCGCGTTCTTAACCGTCGTCACGTGTCGCGCCCTGAGCGTTCCCTTTAGATTTTTTTTTCACACGCGTTTTCGGCTTTTATGGTGGGTTTTTTCTGAATTTTTTGGCGTTCCGGTTTTTCACCGGTCTTTCTTAGCTTTTGGACGAAAAAATTTCAAAAAACTAATTTTTTGCATGAAAACATGCGTTTTTTCCTTTCTCGAAAAGCACGGTTTTTCTATCACGAGAGGCACGGATTTTCTTCCGCGAAAGGCACGGCCGTGCCTCTCGGAAACGAAAGAAAACGCGTTTCCTTTTTTTCCTTTCTCGAAAGGCACGGTTTTCCTTCCGCGAGATGCACGGATTTGCTTCCGCGAGAGGCACGGCCATGCCTCTCAGAAACGAAAAAAAAGCGTTTTTTTTCTTTCGCGAGAGGCACGGTTTTGCTTCCGCGATAGGCACGGATTTGCTTTTACGAGAGGCACGGCCATGCCTCTCGGGAACGAAAAAAAACGCGTTTTCAGTTTTTCTCTTTCGCGAGAGGCACGGTTATGCTTCCGCGAGAGGCACAGGTTTGCTTCCGCGAGAGGCATGGTCGTGCCTCTCAGAAACGAAAAAAATGTGTTTTTTTCCTTCCGCGAGAGGCACGGTTTTTCCCTCCGGTTTTTTCTGTGAAAAAATAAATTCGTCAAAACCTATCACCATGGGATCTAGTTTTGAAGATTTCGACGCGAGAAATCTAACGGTGAAAACGGTTTGAGATTGGATGCTCGGTTTAAGAGATAAAACGTTTTAAAAATACGGATCAACGAAAAAAGAAAAAACTCCCAGGTTGCGACAAGTGGCACACATGCAGTGCGCCACTTGTCGCAACCTGGAAGGTGGTAGTGATTTTTAAATAGAATATTCCTTAATTAGAGATTTCGGCTAACCACGGTAACGAATAAGTTCGATGATGGGTTGGCTGTTGGCGATGCGCCTGATGCGAGAGCTAGTTCCATCTTGCCATAAGCGAATTATAGCTCTAGAGAAAGTGGTAGAGTGGAAGTCCTCTCTACGAGAGCCTTTTTGATTTAGCGAAGTAATAAAGCCCGGCTGTTTTTGTGAGAAAAAAAAAGGCCTTTTTGAGATCCCATTTCCTTAGCCGCCCCTGCTAGTAGTAGTACTAGTTTGCCTAAAAAAAAGTAGTTTGCATTTTGCTCAAAAAAAAACTACTTTGCATAGCCTCAAATAAAAGAGTAATACTGGATACTCTACAAAGTAGGGGTACTAGTTTGCATGCAAAAAGTATTGTGGCACAGACGTAAAAGAAAAAAAGTACTGTGGGACATGGTAAGTTGCCCTGCTTTGCGGGTTTTTCTCACTTTTGTGTCTCTTCTCGTGCTTTTCCCGCCGAATCCTGCCTATTGTCTGAACCTGTTCTGAGCACAGATTCATCCCTGTAGATGATGACCGATGAGTGAGACAAGGTGGCATTAGTAAGCGTGCTCGGCTGAAAAAAAATGTTTTATATGGTCAGTATTACTCCTCCTTTTTTGTCGCTTGAAATGTTTGACCTCTTCATAATCACCGCCACATGTTTAGCAAAAATATGCATATGTCTGAGGCTAGCGACCGTACACGTCCTGGCAACACTGCACGTATCCCCCTCTCCGAGATATTACGTGATCGTATGCTACATTTGCGGGGTACATCTGATCTGAATAAGGGTTCGTGAGTACAGAGAACCTCATGCGAAGAAGAGCACTGCCTCTTCAAAATGACAAAGGACAGGACACATCAACGCGAAGCAATGAACCAACACGCACACGAAACCAGCTGCACGCAGATCTGACGTGCAGAGAGCATATGTGGGCACCAATCCACGATACAGTACTTGTCGCCGGCCGGGACAGCAAACTACGTGGAGATGATCGATGAAGAGGTCGGTCGATGCAGCAAATTACGGTAGAGTAGAAAACGACTCGGGTGTATTGGTGGACTTCACGCGAGGTTACGTTGGTGTGGCGGTGAGACTGGCGAACCGTGCCTGTCTGGCTGCTTACCGACAGTTTCGTCACATCCCACCGGCCTGACGGCGGGTGTGTCTGCCATGTGATGGCAGCCCAAATGTTGTACTCCGAAACTAATAGCATCTGCAGTCCACAATCTTCACACGCGTGTGCGATATATAATTTTCCAATCTGCGTCAACTTGTCTTCAAGTCCTCTGTAACACTAATTCCTCTAGTTTTAAAAAGTCAACATTTAATTAAGGTCTAATAGGGAGCCGGCACATGTTTTCACCCCGACGAATCAGTTGAGGTTTGGGTCCTTTGGATCTTTTTCTCCACCTAGCCGCCTTTGGGGTGTCAGGATGCAGTTGGACGACCCGGTGGAGCAGGAGTTGCCACCGCTTTCACATCCAAGGACACCGGTGGCATCTAGGACGCCATCGCCGTCCGCGGCCCTTGTTGGAGGTTGCCTTGCAGCGGCTGCACGTGAGCGCAACATCAGGGTGCAGGGACCGGAGCCAGGTACGGCGGTCGGTCTCGCCTGTACCTTCGGGCCCCAGGCAGTGTGAGACGACTACTACACCACTTGGGGACTCAGGGGCGAGGGATGCGGTTGGGATGCTGGCAGGTGGCCATACCCCAACTGTTTCAGCAGTGATGCGCTCTGCTGGGTGCGTGGTAGGTGATCACAACCTAGCAGTGGAAGCGGCAGCAGTGAGCGTGGCAGGTGGCCAGTCTACTCCTGCCGGGCATGCGATGGGTGATCGCGCGTCTGGCGGCATGACGAAGGTTGGTCCAGTCGGACATGTGGTAGGAGGCCACGTTCTGATAGGGCCCACTCCCGAGGAGGTTATCGCCTTCGGAGGGATCCCCGACCCGGCGACTGGGGACAGGCGGACGAGTCTTCGTCTCCAGGCTCAGCGAACGTCGACGACCTGCAGATGGGTCGTGCCATGATGGCGGCTAAGCTTCGTGACATCGAGGCTACTACAGGTATGGCGGTCAATACTAGTTGTTCTATCTTGCATTTCTCTGATGATGATATAATTGTTAACGCAAACAAAATCGGGGTGTCTTTGGGTAATAATGGGAAGGAAATCTCAAAATCTGTGAACGATCTTTTAGATTTAGAGACTGAGAGGGCTATGGAGATGGTTAGAAGTATTGCTGCTGTGAAGCCTATGAATGATGCTGATATTAATGCACTTGGGATGGGGCGCAAGAGTGTCTATGTGAGGATCTTGTGCCACCGTCACTAATGCCTGACGAGGACAATAAAATAGGTTCGGAGGGGTATATGGCCCCTACGCAGTGCTTGCACACAGTCTGAGATCGGTTATATAGACCGGGTGGCTAGACAGGATAAGCCAAAACGCCCTTGGAAGAGGAAGGTATATCCTGTATCTGCGGTACGCAGAAGCGCAAGACTTAAGACCGCAAAAAAATTATGATGAAAGATTAAAGGAATCTTTTGGAACAGCAGAGGTCTAGCAGACTTGGCTAAAAGAAGATTTCTAGCGGAAGCGTCTATTTAACACAAACTTGAATTTATTGCCCTAATGGAAACCGGTAGAGACAATTTTACTTCAAAATTTCTTAGTACTCTCTCCGGTGGTATTGATTTTGATTGGCACTGTCTACCGCCAAGAGGAAGGTCTGGTGGGATCTTACTTGGGGTCAGGTGCGAGACGCTTGAAGTCCGAAACGTAGTGTTTGGGGACTTTGCCGTCAAATTTAGGGTGCGGTCGAAGGAGGATGGTTTCCAATGGGCGCTTTTGGCGGTGTACGGGGCCGCCCAACCGGAGCTTAAGATGGAATTCTTGGCTGACCTCGTCCGGATCTGTGGGGACAAGCGGTTACCGATTTTAGTTGGGGGCGATTTTAATATCATTAGGCGAAGAGACGAAAAAAATAATGACAACTTTGATGGTAGATGGTCATTCATGTTTAATACAATCATCGAAAGCCTAGATTTGCGAGAAATTGAGCTATCGGGCAGAAAGTTTACTTGGCGAATACTCTGCCTAATCCGACTTTTGAGAAGTTGGATCGGATTCTTACTAGTGTGGAATGGGAGCAGAAATCCCTCTGGTGACAGTTCGAGCGTTGCCGAGAGCGATTTCCGATCATACCCCATTTCTTGTTGACTCTGGGGAAGCAACACAGGCGGGCAACAAGAACATATTCTCCTTCGAGTTAGCATGGTTTGAGAGAGAAGGTTTTGTGGACCTCATAGCTAGAGAATGAGCTCGGGCCACATGGGGAAGATCGAATGTTGATAGATGGCAAAATAAGATTAGACACTTGAGGCAGTTCCTATGGGGCTGGGCGAAACATGAGAGCGGCATTTATAAGATGGAGAAAGAAAGGCTTCTCAATCTTATAAACGAGTTAGACATAAAAGCCGAATCCTCCTTGTTAGATGACAATGAGAGGCCATCTAGAGCGGAGGCAGAACAAAGTCTCAAACAGCTTCTCAGAGAAGAGGAGTTGAAATGGGCACTTAGAACAAAAGTGAGACACGTAGTACAGGGCGATGATAACAGACAGTTTTTCCATATGATTTCTAATGGAAAACACAGAAAGAAAAAATTCCAACTTGAGAAAGATGAGGGTACAATTGTAGGACACGATAACCTAAAGTTGTACATCTCTGAATACTATAAGCAGTTGTTTGGGGCTCCCGAGGACAATTTTGTGTCTATGGATAAGCAGATGGTCGGTGATATTCCTCAGCTCGGGACAGATGAGAATGAGATATTAACTACACTATTCACGGAGAAAGAGGTGTTTGAGGCCATATCACAGATGAAAAATAATAATGCGCCAGGTCCAGATGGGTTTTCGGCTGAATTTTATAAAAGATGTTGTCCCATTATTAAAGGTGACTTACTTCCGTTGTTTCAAGATTTGTTTAATGGCCACCTGCAGCTTTTCCACCTAAACTTTGGGACAATTACGCTGTTGCCAAAGAAGGAGGGGGCCGTGCGCATTGAACAATTCCGTCCTATTTGCCAACTTAATGTGAGCTTCAAAATATTTACAATGGTCGGGACAAATAGATTGACACATATTGCACATGCCGTGGTGCATCCTAGTCAGACGACTTTCATGCCAGGCAGAAACTTACTAGAGGGCGTGGTTGTCCTTCATGAAACCTTGCATGAAATTCACTCGAAGAAACTAGATGGGGTTATCTTCAAGGTGGATTTCGAGAAAGCATATGATAAAGTTAAATGGCCGTTCCTACAACAAGCCTTACATATGAAGGGATTTGACGACATATGGAGGAAGCACGTCGAGTCCTTTGTACAAAAAGGCAGCATTGGAATTAAAGTTAATGATGATATTGGTCATTACTTACAAACGCACAAAGGTCTTTGGCAGGGAGACCCCATGTCCCCTATCCTATTTAACGTAGTTGCGGACATGTTGGCAATTCTCATAGGAAGGGCTAAAGAGGAAGGACAGGTAGGAGGACTAGTACCACATCTAGTGGATGGTGGTGTGTCTATTCTACAATAAGCAGATGACACTATTTTGTTTATGGAGCATGACATAGCAAAGGCCAGAAACATGAAACTTGTCCTTTGCTTATTCGAACAGTTGTCGGGTTTGAAAATTAATTTTCACAAGAGTGAATTGTTTTGTTTTGGAAGAGCCAAAGATGAGCAAGACATTTATAAACAACTGTTCGGTTGTGAATTGGGAAACCTACCGTTCAGTTATCTAGGCATACCAGTTCACCATTGTAAACTATCAAACAAAGAGTGAAAGTGTATTGAGGATTGTTTCAAGAAAAAATTAAGCTGCTGGAAGGGAAAGCTTTTGTCTTACGGAGGACGGCTAATATTGATTAACTCGGTTCTCACGAGTATGCCTATGTTCCTTTTGTCCTTCTTTGAGATACCGGTAGGGGTACACAAAAGATTGAACTTTTATCGATCCCGCTTCTTCTTGCAGAGTGATGAAGTTAAGAGGAAGTACAGACTTACTAGATGAGATATTATTTGTAGACCCAAGGACCAGGGAGGTCTGGGGATTGAGAATTTGGAGGTAAATAACAGGTGTCTGCTCAGTAAATGGTTGTTCAGATTATCTGTGGAGACAGAAGGTATGTGGGTACAAATTTTGCGAAATAAATACTTACAATCTAAGACCTTGGCCCAGGTCACAGTCAGACCCAATGATTCACCCTTCTGGAAAGGTTTGATGAGAATGAAATCATCCTTTTTCCATAGAGCTAAATTTATCATTGGCAATGGTGAGTCCACTTGATTCTGGGAGGATACGTGGTTGGGGGAGATGCCTCTAGCCACACAATATCCATCTCTATATAATATTGTGCAACGTAAGGAGGCGTACGTTGCCACAATATTACATTCTAATCCTCTAAATATCCAATTCCGATGATCTTTGCTCGGTCATCGCTGGGAAGCTTGGTTACAATTAGTTAGAAGACTCATGGATGTTCAGTTATCGGACGAGTTCGATAGGCTTCATTGGAAGCTAACCGCAAATGGCATCTTTTCAGTCAAATCAATGTATTTGAACCGTATTGACAATGGACCAATCCCCAAGTCGATCCATATTTGGAAGGTCGAAGAACCCTTACGAATCAAAGTCTTCATGTGGTTTGTTCACAAGGAGGTGATTCTCACTAAGGATAATTTGGCAAAGCGCAACTTGGAGGGAAGTAAACGTTGTAGATTCTGTGATCATGATGAAACAATCAAACACCTTTTTCCCCAATGTCCGCTAGCAAATTTTTTGTTGCAAACAGTGTGTATAGCCTTTAATATCATACCTCCTGATAGCATTGACACATTGTTTGGGACGTGGCTAAATGGAGTTGACATAATTACTGCAAGGCATATTCGTATAGGAGTATGTACTTTACTTTGGGCTATATGGAACTGCAGGAATGACATGGTTTTTAGCAGACAACCACGTATAAATTTTTTGCACGTACTTTACAGGGCATCGGCGTTGATTCGTACATGGTCGTTACTCACTCCTGCAGAAACCTGGGAGTCTTTGGTTACTGGGTCTACCCGGTGGGAGATGGTAGCTCGGGATATCTACAACCGGCTTGGATGGCGGTCCTGTAATAGGATAGATGGTTAGGCATCTAGTCCTATTTTCGCCGGTTGTGGCATCTTTTTTATTTTATGGATTACTTTGCAGCTCCTTATGAGCTTGTTCGGAACCGCAAACTTTTTTTATTGCTTTCATTAATAAAGGGGCCGCATGCATCGATTGATGCAGAGGCCGGAGGTAATCCTCCTTTTCTAAAAAATATTAAGGTCTTTAATTAGAACTGGGTCACTCTATTTTAACCGGGTCAACAATTTCTCAAAGCACTCTCATTCAGTTCTTATATACTATACAACATGCTTCCTAATTATTAAGGCCTCACAATTAATTAAGGTTTTCAATTTAGAATTAGGTCACCTGATTTTGAGCCGGTCAACAATTTCTCAAACCCTTCCACTCAATTATTTTCGTTCGCTATGTTCTCAAAATTTGAAGTACTTTCATTCAACTGAGGTATTAATTCCGAGCTTGGTTTATGATTTTGACCGGGTCGACAATTTTTCAAATCAATCAGCAGCAGCCGGCCTATAAGAACATATCAATCCTGCGCACCCTTCCACCACCTAGGAAAAAGAACGCCATCATGTGGTACTATAACACCAATATAGCACATGCACCGACGCAGAATTTTTTCCACATAAATATATGTTAGTTAGCAGATAATACAGAATCAGACCACAAAAGCCCCACCAAATAACCATATTATAAAAAAAACACTCCATCATCTCCCCCACTCATCAAACTAAATATTCCATCAGTTCCAAAATCTAAGGGGTATTATTTTTTGGAAAGTCAAATTTGCTTAACTTCGTCCAAGTTCAGAGCAAAAATATCGACGACCACAATATTAAACAAAAATACAATGGAAATTCATTTCATATTGAATCTAATCATACCGATTTGATAGTATGGATTTTGATATATTTCTCTATAAATTTAATCAAACTTAAAGCTTTGACTTTTCAAGAAAATAATACATCTTATATTTTGACTCCGAGAGAGTAATTTTTGTAGGAAACAAAACTACACTAATGGCGCAGCAAAGCGTGCCCAACCCTTTTAGTTTGGCATGATATGGCAAAGAAATCTCTGGCCAATTCGATGGCGTCGTCTGACGGCCACATCAGACTTGTAGGACGAGCTGAACTCTAAGGCACTTTGCAGTGAGTAAGTTAGTATCATACATTTGATACTAATGTATGATACTCAGGGACGGATCCAACATTAGTCATGGATGTACACATGTACATCCATTGTTTTTCCATATATATATAGATATATGGCAAAAACACTAGCGTACATGCATATTGTGGCCAACATGCCTAGCCCATCGACAGCAAGCCAACTACCCACTACACAGGAGCAGGAACCAACCACTTGTGCCAAATGCCCATGCACGACAAAGACCACCCACGCGGAGTACAAGATAGCCTAATCCACCAAATTCGGGTGATTGTCTCGAAAATAGAGCTGGACGAGGCGGCGTTGTATGGCACTCATGCCGAGTAGGGCAGCAAGCAAGGCACCAGCGGTTTTCCAGCCAACAAGTTTCCAATGCTGCAGATGACATGGACAAGCCTAAGGTGAACCCCTTTCCAATCCGAAATATAAATCCCCAACTAAATGTGTGGCTTCTGTTTCGATTTAGAAAGATATAGTTCCTATGCAGAAGTTGCTCATGTATGAACGATGGAGTGAGAATCTAATTAGCTCATTGCTTTGGTTAATTTCCAACGGGATGAGTCCACTTCTGTTAGGGTGAAAACATTGAACACCCAAGTGCATATCATTTTCATGGTCAAGCAAATATTGTTCTAGTGGATCAGTAGGAGGCACGACAATAGAAGTAAGACCAATTATTTCATCCTTACTAGATACTTCTCTATCACGAGGTCATCTACTAAACTTGGAAAAATTAAATTCATGAGACACATCACCAAAACTAACACCGACAGTTTGTTTTTCACAATCAATCTTAGCAATGACGGTGCTCAAGAAAGGTCTACCAAAGATAATGAGACAAAAGTCATCTTGTGGGGAACCAAGAACTATAAAATCAGTAGGATATTTTACTTTCCCACACAAGACTTCAACATCTCTAACAATCCTAAGTGGTGTGATGGTGTCTCTATTAGCAAGTTTAATAGTAACATCAATGTCTTCTATTTCAGCGGGTGCTATGTCATTCATGATTTCTTGGTATAAGGTAAAAGGAATAGCACTAACACTAGCACCCAAGTCACATAAACCATGATAGCAATGATCTCCTATTTTGACTGAGACAACGGGCATGCCCACTATGGGTCTATGTTTATCTTTTTCATCAGGTTTGGCAATTCTAGCAGCTTCATCACAGAAGTAAATAACATGCCCATCTATATTTTCTACCAAGAGATCCTTAACCATAGCAACACTAGGTTCTACTTTAATTTGTTCAGAGGGCTTAGGTGCTCTAATATTACTCTTGCGAACCACAATTGATACCTTAGCATGTTCCTTTATCCTAACAGGGAAAGGTGGTTTTTCAATATAAGCAGTAGGCACAGCTAGATCAACATTGTAAATAATGGTTTCATCTTTAGCTATGACCGGTTCTTTAGTTTCTTCTTTAATAGGGGGATGATATTTGAACCACTTCTCCTTAGGGAGATCAACATGAGTAGCAAATGCTTCACAGAAAGAGGCTACTATCTCAGAGCCAAGTCCATATTTAGTGCTAAACTTGCGAAAAGCATCGGTATTCATAAAAGATTTAACACAATCAAACTTAAGCTTTATACCTGACTCATTACCTTCGTCGAGTTCCCAATCTTCAGAGTTGCGTTTAGTTCTTTCTAAGAGATCCCACTTGAATTCAATAGTCTTCTTCATAAAAGAACCAGTACAAGAAGTATCGAGCATGGATTGATCATCATGAGAAATCCGAGCATAAAAATTCCGAATAATAACTTCTCTCGGGATATCATGATTGGGGCATGAATATAACATTGACTTAAGCCTCCCCCAAGCTAGAGCGATGCTTTCTCCTTCACGAGGCCAAAAATTATATATATAATTCCGATCACGATGAACTAGATGCATAGGATAAAACTTTTGGTGGAATTCTAATTGCAATCGATTCCAGTTCCATGATCCAATACCATCACATAGCTTATACCATGTCAATGTTTTTCCCTTCAAAGATAAAGGGAAAACCTTCTTCTTAACTTCATCTCCGGGTAAACCCGCAAGCTTAAATAATCCACAAATTTCATCCACATGTATTAGATGCATATCAGGATGTTCAGTTGCGTCTCCTGCATAAGGATTAGCTAGTAGTTTTTCTATCATACCCAAAGGAATTTCCTTACCAATATTTTCAGTAGGTGCAGTAGGTTGAGGGGCAACTAATTGTGGTTCCGATCGAGGTGAAGAGACCCCGAACAAACCCCTCAAAGGATTGTTTTCCATAGTAGCAAGTGACAATAAATTTCAGCACATAGTATAAGTTTTTCCTTACCGATTTCCACTTACCAAGAGCGCTTCACTCCCCGGGAACGGCGCCAGAAAAGAGTCTTGATGACCCACAACTATAGGGGATCAATCGTAGTCCTTTCGATAAGTAAGAGTGTCGAACCCAACGAGGAGCAGAAGGAAATGACAAGCGGTTTTCAGCAAGGTAAGTTCTGCAAGCACTGAAATTGTAGGTAATAGGTAGTTCGATAGCAAGATAATTGGTAACATATCAAATTCACATGATTACTTGCAACATGACTTCTCCCGTGACCTCAAGAACAAAGGTAACTACTCACAAATAATATTCATGCTCAAGATCAGAGGGGTATTAAATAGCACAATGGATCTGAACATATAATCTTCCACCAAATAAACCATATAGTAGTCAACTACAAGATGTAATCAACACTACTAGTCACCCACAGGTACCAATCTGAGGTTCCGGTACAAAGATTGAACACAAGAGATGAACTAGGGTTTGAGAGGAGATGGTGCTGTTGAAGATGTTGATGAAGATTGGCCTCCCTAAGATGAGAGGGGTGTTGGTGATGACGATGTCTTTGATTTCCCCCCTCTGGGAGGGAAGTTCCCCCGGCGGAATCGCTCCGCCGGAGGGCAAAAGTGCTCCTGCCCAAGTTCTTCCTCGAGACGGCGGCGTTCCATTACGAAAGTCCTCTCCTATTTTTTTTCTAGGTCAAAAGACCTTATATACCAGAAGATGGGCACTGGAGGTGGGCCGTGCTGGGCACAACCCACCAGGGCGCGCCTGGGGGCCTGGCGCGCCCTGGTGTCTTGTGCTCACCAGGGTGGTCCCCTCCGGTAGTTATTTGCTCCCGTATTTTTTATATATTCCAAAACAATTCTCCGTAAAGTTTTAGCTTATTTTGAGATGTGCAGAATAGGTATGTCTGATGTGCTTTTTCAGGTCCAGAATTCCAGCTGCCGGTATTCTCCCTCTTTGTGTAAACCTTGCATATTATGAGAGAAAAGGCATTATTATTCATCAAAACATTATAAATAACAGTAGGAAATCATGATGCAAAATGGACATATCAAGAGGCGCCCCTTCCAGTCCAGCACTTCGCGGCTTTTTAGGCGCGACCCCTCGAGGAAACCGCCTTGCTCCACCGCTCGCACGACCCACAGTCAATACGCGTCGTGGGCGTAGCTGTAAAAATCATTATAACCGCAGGGAATTGCGGCCGCGCGTGCATGTGCACTGTTTTTGGGCCTAGCCCAACAACGTCACGGACTCAAGTGTGGCCCAGGCCCGGGGGCTACTGTCAGTGCACTAAGAAATGAGGCCCTTAGTGCACGGACTTGTGCATAGACGACCGCGGATTCCAGGCCGGCAAGACCTTGTCGGGCGAGGACCAACCTCCAAACAACATCAAGCCAAGACCAAGGCGACATGCAACCCTTCTTGTTAGGAGAGAAGACCCAGCCGCGAGCGCCTTCCTGCCAAGACCTTCACCCATCAGGCCGTCGCCCCATGTCACCAGGTTGATTGTCTACATTGGCTATGTGTCGGGCGGGCAGGCGGTTAGGTGGAGCTGGTCGGGGCGCGTGTCGGTTGGGCAGATTTACAGCGGCTTTAATGACACCCGTCCTACGGTGTGGCAAATGAATAAGAGGTAGCTGGGCGACTGACCCAGAAGGAGAGGAAATCCTTGCCGAGAGACGTTGCCAGCATGCCACCTCGCGGCGCATTTTATGCGCCTGTCCTAATACGTGAGAGTTAGGTATTTCCCACTATAGCTCCTGCCAGT
This sequence comes from Elymus sibiricus, assembly GCA_039707655.1. Lineage (NCBI taxonomy): Eukaryota > Viridiplantae > Streptophyta > Magnoliopsida > Poales > Poaceae > Elymus > Elymus sibiricus. The sequence goes on along the minus strand of CM077667.1, from coordinate 312,185,274 downwards.
GTCTTGGGCAGCTATAGTGTCTACTATTTACCCCATGTAAAGACCATTTTAGCCACTGTGGTAGCCCCTTGGATTATAAAAGGAGGTCCATGGCTACCTTTAGAAAGGTTGACACCCGGTTCATTCTACACGCGTAGCCGCACCCCCCTCGAGCATTCCTTGTCGGGTAGTGACGCTCCTGTACTATTAACAAGCATATAATCCACAAAACAAAGGACGTAGGGTTTTACGCTTTCGAGTGGCTCGAACATATCTACACCATTGTGCATGCATCGGTCGATGATGCTCTTTGTGCGTCCAAGGTCCCCATAGTCGAACCACAAAAAGGGGCCTTGCCGGCCCCATAGATCGTCGTACCCCAACACTGGTCATCGCGACCGAGAGGACCTGGGTGCGGGCAGGCTCGAGGGAGCCTGGGATTGGCGGAGAGGCATTGACGGGAGGCCAAGGAAGCAGCTTGGGTGAGCAACGTGCGGCTAGGAGGAGGTGGCTAGGCATGGCCATGGGAGGATCTCGGGGTTCGGGGTCGAGGCGCCAGCGGGTAGGAGAGGTAGGGCGTGGGGTCCTTCCTGGCCGACGACGACAGTTTGGCGAGGTGGCTCCGGCGGCACACGCGGAGTCTGATGATGGGAGGCCATCGGTGCGAGGGGAGTTCCTCTCCTTGGCACGATGCATGTGTGTGTGGTAGCGGAAGGAGGACGAGGGAGTGAGAGGAGAGGGAGATGGGGATCGGGCTCCCTCGCATGGGAATTAGTGAAGGTGAGAATGGTCGGGAAGGACTAGGGTTTCGGTAGGTGGGGCGGCTGGGCCTAACAGTCCGGCCCAGTTACTGCTGCTGGTTGGGGTAAACGAAAAAAATAAGAGAAATGTCTCCCTTTTTTATTACAGAAAAAGAAAGAGAATCAAAATATTTATTTGGAGGGCCAAATAAATACAAGTTGAGCCGAAATTTCGAATGTTCCTACTCCGACATATTTTAAAGTCCCGCAACTTGAAAAGTAGTCAACGAAGAATAGTGGAAGGATTAGAATAAATAGTTGGAGCCAACAGGAATTTAAATTGCAAGTGTGTTAGGGTAATCTCTAAGTTAATGGAAATTTTTACACTAGCACCCTAACTATTGGGAGGATATATGTTATATAGAGAAAACACCATGTGCATTTCCCTCAATTTAAATAGATCAAACGATCTATACAATTTATTTATTTGAGTCGCAAAAATTTGATGACATGATGGCTTGATGAACTGATGGAATGCAAAATAAATAAATAGAGCAAGCAATATAATAATTATTATGGAAAGAATCGGTCTCGGGCTATCACACCCATACTTATACAAAGAAGGAGTAGATGGTGTTATTAGATGTTGTGCACCTAGCATGAGCAGGAACAAATCTTGAGGAAGTGCCACTCCGATGCAAACAGAGGGCACCATGTTGGAGACAGGAGTGCACACAAGATATTACAATCCGCTTTTTATTGGCCTACTCTCTTCAACGATGCACGTAAGTTTGTTCTCTCTTGTGATGAATGTCAAAGAATAGGTAATATTAGCAAAAGTCAAGAAATTTCCATGTATTATTCACGTGTTATTAAATCATTTGATGTTTGGGGTTTTGATTATGTGGGACATTTTCCTTCATCGCATGGATATAGTCACATTCTAGTTGTTGTTGATTATGTTACTAAGTGGGTAGAAGGTATTCCAACTAGCAGTGTTGATCATAACACTTCTAGTAAAACGCTTAAACAGATTATCTTCCCAAGGTTTGGAGTCCCTAGATATTTAATGACTGATGGTGGTTCACATTTTATTCATGGTGTTTTTTGTAATGTTCTGGCAAAATATGATGTACACCATAGAATAACATCGCCTTATCATCCTCACTCTAGTGGGCTTGTAGAATTGAGAAATAGAGAAATAAAATTAATCTTGCAAAAGGCTGTTAATAGGTCTAGGAAGAATTGGTCTCAGAAACTTGATGATGCATTTTGGGCATATAGAACTGGTTATAAGAATCCTATGGGTGTGTCCCCGTATAAAATGGTTAATGGAAATGCTTGTCATTTACCTCTCGAGTTAGAACATAAAGCCTATTTGGAAATTAAAGAACTTAATTATGACTTTAAGCTTGCTGGTGAAAATAGGTTATTTGATAGTAGTTATGTGGATGAGTGGAGAACACAAGCTTATGAAAATGCCAAGTTGTTTAAAGAGAAAGTTAAAAGATGGCATGACAAAAGAAAGAAACAAGGATTCAATATTGGTGACGAATTTATTTTGTACAAGTCTCTTTCAGTTTTTTGCTCGCAAAATCCTCTCCAAATGGGAGGGCCCCTATATCGTCGAGGAGGTTTGTCGTTATGGAGCTATCAAGATCAATAACGGCAAGGGAAATCAACCGAAGGTGGTTAATGGACAAAGACTTAAACATTATATTGCAATTACCCCCATTAACATTGAAGCGGATGTTAGTCCAATAATTCCGTCGGAAGAGTACCTAAAGGAGACCTTCCAGAACAATCCAAAATCCTGAAAAAGGAATAGGTATGTGATACGGTAAGTAAAACGACTCCAAAAATTCCATGAAAATACTTTTTGTCAGTTTTGGAATATGTAAACAATTAGGAAAATAATAAACCTCCGAGAAGGTCCATGAGGGAGCCACAAGGCAGGGGGCGCGCCCTAGCCCCCTAGGCACGCCCTCGTGCCTTGTGGGCCCCTCGTGCATCCCTCCGACTCCGTATTCCCCCCGTATACTTCTCCTGCAAGATAAAAATTCATTATATATACTCCTCATTGTTTTGACCTCCATATCGCAAGTTTATCATGTGTTCTTGTTTCAACCTATTTTTCTGCAAGGGTTTAGATCTCCAACTTCCTCATCGCCCCTCGAAAGCTCAACGCCAAGCATCGTATTGTTCGACCGGCTCCAGGTAAATGCCCATTTATCAATGTCTACCATGAGTGGTCGTCGGGGGAGGAGGAGGTAACTAGCAGAATGATCAAGGGAGATGGCCCTATATCCCCCATCGAAGATATAGGAAAGGAAGATATATTTCAGACCCTTCATCCTAATCTTCTCGTGTCTGATATTAATGCATTAAAGGCAGTTGAGGTGATCTATGCTCAAAACATAGCGCTTACTAAGGAAGTCATTGCATTAGAGGAAGATAATCGTGCTCTTCTCATGATCATCGACAAGCTAAGTTCATTATCAACAAAAGACGACAAGCCCGCCACTTCATCACTACCATCACCAAAGAAGGAAATTTGAGTACTCGGGTATGGGCACCACCCTGGGCTTGTTCCAAGCTTGGGGGAGGTGCCCCGGTATCGTATCACCATCACTTTTATCATTATTATCGATCTTAGTTCGATCTTTAGTACTTCCTGCTTTAGAAAAAAGTATTAATTTGAATTAGTTTTCGAGTGATTGTTTCATGACCGTTCTATCTATGTAATCGTGTGTGAGAGTTATGTAATAAAAAGTAGTATGTGTATCTTTTTCTTTAGTTCCTTTGCAACAATCATAGCAATAATAATGAAAAGTTCATATGCTAATCCCATGGGGAGTAATGACTTCACATAAAGGAAGAGTAATTGAAAAAAAAATGTTGGGAGATAACAAACATAGCATTGGTCATTGGGGAAGTTCATGGAAGAATAATAAGCGAAGAGGAACTTCACATATAGATATACTATCTTGGACATCTTCTATGATTGTGAACCCCAATTAATTATTTTCAAACTCGATCAAATAGTTGATGTTGGACATGGAAGACAACATAATGGGTTATGTTTGCTTATATTTGCATAGAAGTTATATTTTCATGGATCCTCTAACATGTGGTGCTTGCTTATAATCTTTGCTAACCCAAAAAAATTGTACTAAGTAGAGGTACCACTTGTGCATCCAGACACCCTTAAACCTAGTTTCTTCTCATGAGAGTCCACCATACCTACATATGGTTTGAACAATATCCCTCAAGTAAGTTGTCATTGGTGCAAAGCAATAAAAATTACTCCTAAATATGTATGATCTTTTATTGTAAGGGAAAATAAGTTATGTACGAACTTATGATGGCAATACAATAACAGCGACGGACTTCTCAATAAAGGTTGCCATCATAAAGGGGCAATATAAAATGACGTTCCTTTATATTAAGAGTTTGCACATCCAAAAATTAAAATTGCATGAAAACCTCTACTCCCCTCTGCGAAGGGCCTATGTTTTACTTTTCGAGTTTGTACTTTTATGCAAGAGTTCAAAATATTTACTCCGATTCCAATTTCAATTATTATCCACTTGGCAAGAATTATGTGGTAGGGAAAGATCGAGGCATATATTCAAGTTAAATACATGTAATCATGAGTTATTATTGTTGACATTATCCCTGAGTTAAATAAGTTGGGAGGTGAAATATTGAGCCCCCGTTTTATTTTGTGTATGATTGATACAGTTTGTTCTAAAAATATGCCTTGAGTACCAGCAATCATGGAAGACTATATGATAGTTGAGTATGTGAAGTTTGCTCAACTAAATGCTCTTACATAGAACTTTCCTGGAAATATAATTGCAATTGCTTTAATGACTCAGAGCAAAGTTTCTTAGTTTTCATGGAAGTTTATTGCTTACACTTTAGCTTGTGAATGAATTATTACTTGATTATGAGAAGTTTTATGATTGATGGTTGCTGTTATATTAATGATCATGATGCTACCATGTTCGTATTATCTTTTATCGACACCTCTCTCTAGACTTGTGGTCATGTTTATTGAGTTCGGCTTTCGCTTGAGGACAAGCGAGTCTAAGATTGGGGGTGTTAATACACCCATTTTGCATCATGTTTTCCTACTGATGTTTTAGAGCTTTATTTCACTTTATTATGCAATTCTAATGCCTCTTCTCTCTTAAATTGCAAGATACACCAAAAGATGGAGATTACCGGTAGCTGGAATTTTGAGCCTGAAAAAGCTACAATAGAGATAGCTATTCACTGGAGCACCAAATGACCTGAAAATTCACGGAGAATTATTTTGGAATATATTAAAAATACTGGAAGAAAGAAGTGCTAAAGAGGAGCCTTGTTGGGCCCACAAGGCAGGGGCACGCTCTAGTGCCCTGTGGGGCCCATGAAGGTCCACCAGTGCTCATCTTCCTCTATAGGAAGCTATTTGGCCTAGTAAAAAGATAAGAGAAGACTTTCGGGATGAAGCACCGCCGTCCCGAGATGGAACCTGCTAGAAGCACTTTTGCTCTACGGTGGAGCGGTTCCGCCGGTGAAACTTCCCTTTGGGAGGGGAAAGTCGAAGCCATCTTCATTACCAATGTTCCTATCATGTGGGAGGACTCATCTCCATCATCATCTTCACTAGCACCATCTCATCTCCAGACCCTAGTACATCTCTTGTATCCAATCTTTGTCTCGAACCTCAGATTGGTACATGTGGGTCACTAGTAGTGTTGATTACATCTTGTAGTTGATGCTAGTTGGTTTATTTGGTGGAACATTATATGTTCAGATTGTTAACCATATATTTATCTCCTCTGATCATGAACATGAATATTATTTGTGAGTAGTTTGTTTGTTCTTGAGGACATGGGAGAAGATTTGTTATAAGTAATCATGTGAAGTTGGTTTTCGTTTAATGTTTTGATGATGTGTTGTGTTGTTCTTCCTCTAGTTGTGTCGTGTGAAAATCGACTACATGACACATTACCATGCTTGGGACTAGGGGAAGGCATTATAGGATTCATTAGTTGATGGTGGGTTGCGGGAGTGATAGAAGCCTAAACCCTTGATGAGCTATTCCGTAAGGGTCTTCTTTGGGTCCACATGTTTCATGTTATGGTTAGATTTATCTTAATTCTTATCGTGTAGTTGCGCATACTTGTGAGATGGGGTAATCATAAGTAGGTTGTTTGTTCAAGTCATAGTTAGCATTGGTCTACCCACATGACAACTTATTAAAGCAATGAAAGCGAGTCAATGAATCATGGTGAAAGTAACTAGACAATATTCCCATGTGTCCTCGAGAACGATTTAACCACTATAAGAAATACTTCCAGCTTGTCCTTTGCAATAAGAGGATTAGGCCACCTTGCTGCACCTTATTGATATGTTGGAACGTATCTATAATTTTTTATTATTTCATGCTATTATTTTATCAATATTGTATGCTTTATATGCCATTTTATATCATTTTTAGGAACTAACCTATTAACCCAGTGCCAGTTGTTGTTTTCTGCATGTTTTTGTTTTTTCAGAAAATCTGTACCAAATGGAGTCCAAACGTGATGAATTTTTTATTATTTTTTCTAGACCAAAAGAAGACTCGGAAGCTTTGGGGGGAGATGATACGTCTCCAACGTATTTATAATTTTTGATTGTTCCATGCTGATATATTATCATTCTAGGATACTTTTTGGTTCTTTATTTACCAATTATAATATTTTTCAGCACTAACCTATTGACCCAGTGCCCAATGCCATTTGTTGTTTTCTGCATGTTTTTGCCTTTTCAGGTTTATAGTACCAAACGAAGTCCAATTGCCACGAAACTTTTTCATGATTTTTTCTGGACCAAAAGAAGACCTAGAAGCTTCAAAAGGAGGTCGGGAGGCGCACGAGGGCTCCACCACACATCAGGGCGCGCCCTGGGGGGCACGCCCTGATATGTGGTGGCCCCCTCGTGGCTCTCCTGACGTCCCTCTTCGGCCTATAAATTCTCTAATATTGCAAAAATCCTAGAGGTAATCCCGAAACCCTTTTTCCTTCGCCGCAAGTCTCTGTTCCGTCGTGAGGCCATCTGGAGCTCCGTTCCAGCACCTTGCCGGAGGGGGGATCGATCACGGAGGACCTCTTCATCAACCTTGCTGCCCTCATGATGATGTGTGAGTAGTTCACCACAGACCTACGGGTCCATAGCTAGTACCTAGATGGCAATCTCTCTCTCTTATGATCTTGAATACAATGATCATCGCATCTTAGCTTTGATCTATCCGATGTAATCCTATTGTGTGGCGTGTTTGTTGGGATCCGATGAATTGTGGGTTTATGTTCAGATTATTCATGAAAAGTATTTGAGATACCTCTGATATATATTGTCTCTTAACTGCATGATCATTATAGCTTCGTGTAAGTGCATCTAGTGCCACCCTTCTTTGGTTTTGGAGTATTGAAGACAAACGTGGTTGAGGGACTAATGTGTTTGTGAGAGTTCACAGGATAACACAGATAGAAGTCCCTGGAGATTCGGTTTAACCGTCGAAGACGACCCGTAAAAATGTCCGAAGACATTGATGATGGCTGAAGCCATTGGTGGTATGCGAAGATAATCGCCTGAAGATAATGAAACGCGAAGACGAAGTCTTTTGGCAGTTTTGTTTCTTCTTTCCCGAGTCATAGGAACCATCATACTGTTAAGTGGGGTCGATGTGATCGATGTCAGACGCTGACGTGATGCTCAACCCAAACCTATGTCTTCGAGTGAAGACAATGAGAGGAAATCTCTTCTAGAGTTTGTTGAGTCCGCTTTACTGGTAGCCCAAGTAAAGCTGCCGCGTGAGTTTGAAATCCGACCGTTGTGACATGTGTCGGTTGGCCATTGACCCAGGGTCATTTTGGTCATATCAGGTCGGGTCGCCCGCTGGCTATAAATAGCCCGCCCCCTCCACCATGAGAAGGTGGCTGCTCAGAGAGAGATACGGCTGTTGTCGTTTTGGAGCAACCCACCTCGAAGAAATTGAGAGAGAAACATCCTGTGAGGATAAACGTAAACACCCAGTGCTAGAGTGTTTGAGCATCACCGAAGTCATTCTGTTCTGAGAGATCTGAAGACTTATTACACTTGAAGACTGTGATCTTCCAGACGGTTAGGCGTCTGGGTCTAGAGCAATCCAAGAGTCATTATGGATCGCCGGGTGACCAAGTTTGTACGGGTTTCGAAAGTCTCCCCTGAAGACTTACCTGAGTGATTGAGCGTTGTCTAAGTGACTTCGGCTCAAGGGGAATAAGGTGAAGACGAGGTCTTCTGAATTCAATCTCAGCCTCCCTAACCAGACGTACAGTTGTCACAGCAACTGGAACTGGTCCAACAAATCATGTGTCTTCATCAAGCTACTGGTTCTATCCTTCACTCTTTACATTCTGTACCGAACTGAGAAGCCATTGCCTGAATACTTCTGACTGAAGACATTCCCCGAAGTCATTCATATCTGTTGTTTATCTTCATACTGTCTAAGTTTGTCTTCGACTCATCTTAGCGTGTACGATGATAATGCTTAACTTGCTTGTACGTCTTCATTGTATTGCATGTCTTGCTTAGATCCTTGATATATATCCCTACCTGATCCTGTTCCGCTTCTGCACATTTCGAATACATTCATTGTTCGAATCCTTTTATAAAAATTGCCTATTCACCCCCCCTCTAGTCGATAACTAGCACTTTCAATTGGTATCAGAGCAAGGTACTCCCTTGTTCTGTGTTTCGGTTTAACCACCTGGAGTTTTAGCTATGTCGACTGCAGGGATTATCAAGGTCTCCGCTGCGTGCCCTATCTTCGATGGCACCGACTACCCCTACTGGAAGAACAAGATGCGCATGCATCTCGAAGCCATTGACAACGACCTATGTTATGTCATCATGGCAGGCATTCCTGAGGTTGGCGAAGGTGTTACTGCTGCTGATGTGAAGAGGTTCGCACAAGTGGACTCCACAGCCAAGAACATTATCTGTGGTAACCTGACTAAAGGACAGTATGGCCGTGTGAGTGCACTAAACACTGCAAAGCAAATCTGGGAATGGCTGTCCAAAGTGAATGAAGGTGTCTCATCTCAAAGAGACTCTCGTGTTGATGTGCTTAGCAACTTGTTCAACTGTTTCAAGAGACTCGACAACGAAAATGTCCAGCTCACGTTTGATCGACTCACCGATATCTCAAACGAACTGAATGCACTTGGCGCCACTGATATCATCGAACATGAAGTCGTGAAGAAGCTACTCAGATCACTGGACAGTTCCTTTGACACTCTCGCACTCATGATCCAAGAGCACCCTGACTTCAAGAGTTTGGATCCTGCCGATATCCTCGAGAGGTTGAACACACATGAATTCCAACAAGCTGAGAAGAGGGATATCTACGGTCCTAGTTACAGTCGCTCTCGTGCCCTGAAGGCCAAGGCTGTGTCCTCATCTGAAGACAACTCTGAATGCAGTTCTGACGGTGCTGAAGACTTTGGAAAAGAACTCGTCTGCTTGTCAGGAAGTTTAGGAAGTTTGCCAAGTCAAAACGCTATGCAAAGTCTTCAAAGCGTGATTCCAAGAGGTCTGGTGAAATGTCTTCAAGAGACAGCAAGAACCAAACCTGCCACAAGTGCAAGAAAGTTGGGCACTTCATTGCTGATTGTCCTCGATGGGAAAAGGAATCCAAGAAGAAGAGCAAGGACTATAACTCAGATGACAAGAAGAAGAAGAAGAAGAAGTATGCAAAGTCTTCATCACACAAGAAGAGTTCATCTGGCAAGGCACATGCTTTTATCAGAAAGGAGATGGATTCACAGTCTGAATCTGGTTCCGAGGTGGAGGAAGCATCTGAGGAGGAATCTGACGCTGAAGTAGCTAGACTAGCAATGGCTTCGGCATATCTCTCTACGTCTGTCTTCGAACCCGAAGACAATGGCTCCTTCCTCAACACCGAAGCCAGTGATGATGATGCTGCTCCTGCCTACTGCTTCATGACGAAAGCCTCCAAGGTATCTTCAAAACCCTCATGTCATGACTCTGAATCCGAAGCTGAATCTGATGATGACATGAAACCTAGCTATGCTAAACTGGTAAAAATTGCCACCAAGCAACAAAGTGCCATGGAGAAAATGCAAGCTACTGTAGAGAAAAGCGATGACCTGTTCCGCAAAGAAATGAGTCTGAATGAAACTATGGCTGAAGACATGCGTAGTCTTCGTTCAAGGTTTGAGGATCTCCAAAGTCGTCATGATGCCCTCTCAACTGAACATGAGAAGCTTTCTCTCGAATATCTTCAGAAAAAGATTGATCTAGAGAAGTTGAGAGAAGCTCATGATGACCTACGGAAGGAAAACGACTCACTCCTAGCAGAACAAATCAGTACCGCTCAGGACGAATTTGATGCTCCATGCTTAAAATGCCTTGCTCGTGAAGCTAATGATTCAACTGCTGAATGTTCAAATACTTCTGAAAATGTATTGTCTTCAATTGTATCTATGGTGACTAACCCCTCATCTGAGGAAACCACTGCCATCACTGACGACAATGACAGGTTGAAGACATTGCTTGAAACTGGCATGTACAAGAGTCTTAAGGGACATCAGATTCTCTGTGATGTCCTAAAGAAGATAATCTTGAACAGAACCCCAGGAAACAGGGTTTGGGTTTCGAAAGAAACATCAATGTTGATGGTTCTTACTGGATGCCTGAGCAGTATCCTAAAACCACCTGGGTTGCTGCAAACGGACCTTCAGTAGATCCATCCACATTATCTGGCTTTAACTGTGCTAACCCTGTCATCATTGACGAGTCATTTGACTCCAATTATAAGTTGTTCAAATCTATGAATGGTGAAGTGTTTGCCAGGTATATCGGAACTAACTGCAGGAATGGTTCACCTATGAAGAAGATCTGGGTTCCCAAATGTGTTCTTGAGAAGCTTCCTGTCAATGTCATGACAGCAGCAAGGAAGAAGACAAACCCCAGACCAAAGTCTTCACATGGACCAAAGTCATCATATGGACCAAAGTCTTCATATGATCACTCTAACACCTATGTTTGGCAGGGAAGAACTGAAAGGGATCACGAATATGTGCACTATGGCATGAATCGTTATGTTCACCCCACTAAGAATTACTCTGCATATTCATTTGAGTACTCTAACCCCCCTGTGAAGCGAACCATTAGGGCATCTTTGCCTAAATTCTCTGATGCTTCCCTACATCTCATTGATTCTAAGCCACCCCTTCGCATGTGGGTGGTTAAGAAGAACTAATATCTTCATGCAGCATCAGGTCTCCAGATGGGATGAAGCCTATCTTGAAGATAATCTCTGGAGACCCGGAAATGATCTTGTTTGGACGCAAGAAAACTAATGCGAATGGCGTTACCATTCATATCGTCCAATATCTTCATACAATTGTGCACTGCAATATCTTCATCAATGCATGTTACAGTTGCATGCCTTGGTGAACTAGACTAATTCTCAATGCAGGAAAACAAATCCAATACCACTGAATGGATTATGGATAGTGGATGCACCAGTCATATGACTGGTGATCGAAGCCTATTGATGGATCAAACTCTTCGACCTCCAACAAAAGACCACATCGTCTTTGCAGACAAGAGCAGCATCAAAGTATTGGGACTAGGTAGAGTTGCTATCTCAAGGGACCAACACATGGAAAATGTCATGCTTGTCGAATCCCTTGGTTACAACTTGATGTGTGTCTCAATGCTCTATGACTTAGATATGCTTGTCATATTTGGCAAATTTTGATGTGTTGTGCTAATGGCCTCTGACAAAACCAAAGTCTTCGAAGGTTTTCGAAGAGGTGATTTGTATATGGTAGACTTCTTTGTAGGACCACAAGTTGCCTCATGTCTTCTAGCAAAAGCTTCGGAATGCTGGTTATGGCACAGAAGGCTAGGACATGCTGGGATGAGGAACTTACACACACTCGCCAAGAAGAATCTTATCATTGGCGTCGAAGGTGTCAAGTTCAAGAATGACCACCTCTGTGGTGCATGTGAAGCCGGGAAGATGACTAGGGCCAAACATCCCTCGAAGACAAACATGACAACCACTCGTCCCTTCGAGCTGCTGCATATGGACTTATTCGGCCCTACTCACTACTCCACCTTCTCTACCACTGCAAATCTATATGGCTTCGTAATTGTTGATGACTATTGTCGATTCACTTGGGTGCATATCGTACTCTATAAAACAGAAGTGCATGATGTCTTCAGGCGCTTCGCAAATAGGTCTATGAACAACTACAACGTCAAGATAAAGCACATCAGGAGTGACAATGGCACTGAATTCAAGAACACATGCTTGGATACCTATCTTGATACTCTTGGCATCACTCATGAGTTCTCTGCTCCATACACTCCTCAGCACAATGGCGTCGTGGAGCGCAAGAACAGAACTCTTATTGAGATGGCTCGCACCATGCTTGACGAATACAAGACACCATGGAAGCTATGGCCTGAAGCCATTGATACTGCATGCCACATCATCAACAGAGTATATCTTCACAAGTTCTTCAAAAAAACATCATATGAGCTTCTCACCGGTAACAAACCCAATGTAAGTTATTTCAAAGTCTTCGGTGCAAGATACTGGATAAGGGATCCACACCCCACTTCAAAATTTGCACCGAAAGCACACGAGGGTTTCATGCTTGGTTATGGAAAGGATTCACACACCTACAGAGTCTTCAACACTTTCCACAAAAAAGTTGTTGAAACTATAGATGTGCGATTCGATGAAACTAATGGCTCGCAAAGAGAGCACCTACCTCCTGTGCTAGATGAACTACCACCTGACGAAGCTATCAGATTGATGGGAACTGGAGAAATCTTGCCTGAAGAATCAGAGGTTGAAGAAGTTATCATTCCTCCATCCACTCAGCGCGAAGACAATGCTGAAACTGAAGATATTGCTGCTGACGAAGATAGTGCTCAGCAGCAAGAACAAAGTCTTCGCCCTGCTCATCCACGCGTGGCTAATGAAATCCAAATTGAGAGAATGCTAGACAACATAAATGCACCAGGTCCACTCACTCGCTCAAGATCCACTCAACTGGATAACTTTTGTGGGCATTTTGCTTTTGTATCTATCACAGAGCCCACCAAAGTAGATGAAGCTTTCAAGGAATCAGAATGGATTCAAGCCATGCAAGAAGAGCTTCACCAGTTCGAGCTCAACAATGTGTGGGAGCTTGTGAAGCGCCCTGATCCAAGGAAGCACAACATCATCGGCACGAAGTGGATCTTTCGCAACAAGCAAGATGAGTCTGGCCAGGTCGTCAGGAACAAGGCTCGACTTGTGGCCCAAGGCTACACACAGGTCGAGGGTATTGATTTCGGTGAAACATTTGCTCCTGTTGCTAGACTCGAAGCTATTCGCATACTGCTTGCTTATGCTAACCATCGTGACATATGCTTATATCAAATGGATGTCAAAAGTGCATTCCTCAATGGTAAGATTGAGGAAGAAGTATATGTTGCTCAACCACCAGGGTTTGAAGATCCAAAGCATCCTGACAAAGTCTACAAGCTCAACAAGGCACTGTATGGCCTCAAGAAAGCACCACGAGCTTGGTATGACACTCTCAAGGAGTTCCTCAAGAAGAAAGGCTTCAAACCTGGTTCACTCGATCCCACTCTCTTCACTAAATCCTATGATGATGAACTGTTTGTATGTCAAATCTATGTGGATGACATTCTCTTCGGATGTACTAATAATCGATACAGTGATGAGTTTGCCTTTATGATGCAAGAGAAATACCAAATGTCGATGATGGGAGAACTGAAATTCTTCCTAGGGCTTCAGATTCGACAACAACCAAATGGCATCTTTATATCTCAGGAGAAGTACCATAAGGACTGCCTCATGAAATTTGGCAAGAATGAAGCCAAAGGTTACAAGACGCCAATGCCTACAAATGGTCACCTCCGCACTGACGAAAATGGTAAAGATTTCGATCAGAAGGTATATCGCTCCATGATTGGTTCTTTATTGTACTTATGTGCATCTAGGCCAGATATAATGCTTAGCGTTTGCATGTGCGCCCGATTTCAAGCGGCACCAAAGGTACCGCATCACCTAGCGGTGAAGCGAATACTTAGATATCTGGCTCACACCCCAACATTATGATTATGGTATCCAAAGGGTTCGAAGTTTGAGCTCATTAGCTACTCAGATTCAGATTTCACTGGTGACAGAGTTGACCGCAAGTCTACATCTGGCACGTGTCACTTTCTGGGAGGATCTCTTGTATGTTGGTCTTCGAAGAAGCAGAATTGTGTATCACTCTCCACTGCCGAAGCCGAATACATTGCTGCTGGCGCTTGCGGCACTCAGCTTCTCTAGATGAAGCAGACTCTCAAGGACTACGTCATCAACCAGAAGCATGTACCTCTCTACTGCGACAATGAGAGTGCAATCAAGATCTCCTACAACCCAGTACAGCATTCGAAGACGAAGCATATTCAGATCCGACATCATTTTCTTTGGGATCACGTGATGAAGGGCGACATCAACATCAAGCATGCTCACACTGAAGATCAATTGGCGGATATCTTCACGAAGCCTTTGGATAAGAAGAGATCTTGCAAGTCGCGGTGTGAGCTAAATATCTTAGAATCCTCAAATGTCCTTTGAATGGGAATACATCCTAACGCTTATGCATGAATGATGACTTTTGATGCACAACACACAAAGTAACGTATGTCTTCAATCTCATGAAGACTTACACTCTAAGTGTGAATACATTAACGAAAAATATGACTACAGAGCGCCACGATAATTGTGCGCCGGGTCTGAGTCAAACATTCTTATACAGTGGGTAACGCCACTAATGACCCACAAGTATAGGGGATCTATCGTAGTCCTTTCGATAAGTAAGAGTGTCGAACCCAACGAGGAGCAGAAGGAAATGACAAGCGGTTTTCAGTAAGGTATTCTCTGCAAGCACTGAAATTATCGGTAACAGATAGTTTTGTGATAAGATAATTCGTAACGGGTAACAAGTAACAAATGTAGCAAAGGTGCAGCAAGGTGGCCCAATACTTTTTGTAGCAAAGGACAAGCCTGGACAAACTCTTATATAAAGCAAAGCGCTCCCGAGGACACATGGAAATTTCTGTCAAGCTAGTTTTCATCATGCTCATATGATTCGCGTTCGTTACTTTGATAATTTGATATGTGGGTGGACCGGTGCTTGGGTGCTGCCCTTACTTGGACAAGCCTCCCACTTATGATTAACCTCTCTCGCAAGCATCCACAACTACGAAAGAAGAATTAAGATAAATATAACCATAGCATGAAACATATGGATCCAAATCAGCCCCTTACGAAGCAACACATAAACTAGGGTTTAAGCTTCTGTCACTCTAGCAACCCATCATCTACTTATTACTTCCCAATGCCTTCCCCTAGGCCCAAATAATGGTGAAGGTTCATGGAGTCGACGTTCACTTAACACCACTAGAGGAAAGACAACATACATCTCATCAAAATATCAAACGAATACCAAATTCACATGATTACTTATAACAAGACTTATCCCATGTCCTCAGGAACAAACGTAACTACTCACAAAGCATATTCATGTTCATAATCAGAGGAGTATTAATTATCATTAAGGATCTGAACATATGATCTTCCACCAAGTAAACCAACTAGCATCAACTACAAGGAGTAATCAACACTACTAGCAACCCACAGGTACCAATCTGAGGTTTTGAGACAAAGATCGGATACAAGAGATGAACTAGGGTTTGGAGAGGAGATGGTGCTGGTGAAGATGTTGATGGAGATTGACCCCCTCTCAATGAGAGGATCGTTGGTGATGACGATGGCTTCAATTTCCCCCTCCGGGAGGGAAGTTTTTTCGGCAGAATAGCTCCGCCAAAGCCCTAGATTGGTTCTGCCCAAGTTCCGCCTCGAGACGGCGGCGCTTCGTCCTGAAAGCTGTCTTATGATTTTTTTTCCAGGTCAAAACCCTCCATATAGCAGAAGATGGGCACCGGAGGGATGCCAGGGGGCCCACAAGCCACAGGGGCGCGCCCTGGGGGGTAGGGCACGCCCCCAGGCTTGTGGCCTCCTGGTGGGTCCCCTCTGGTATTTCTTTCGCCCAATATTTTTTATATATTCCAAAATAATTCTCCATAACTTTTTAGGACTTTTGGACTTGTGCAGAATAGGTCTCTCATATTTGCTCCTTTTCCAGTCCAGAATTCCAGCTGCCGACATTCTCCCTCTTCATGTAAACCTTGTAAAATAAGAGAGAAAAGGCATAAGTATTGTACCATAATGTGTAATAACAGCCCATAATGCAATAAATATCAATATAAAAGCATGATGCAAAATGGACGTATCAACTCCCCCAAGCTTAGACCTCGCTTGTCCTCAAGCGAAAACCGAAATCGATAAATATGTCCACATGTTTAGAGATAGAGGTGTCGATAAAATAAAATACGGACATGAGAGCATCATGATCATCTTTAGAACAGCAATACTTATCGATATATAATTTCTTATACTAGAGTAACAATTCATTCACAAGGTAAAGTATGAATCAAGAACTCTATTGAGAACCAACAAACTATGATCTCAGTCATTGAAGCAATTTCAATTTATCATAACATCGGAAATAGTCAATATAAGAGCTTGTAAAGCAAATCCACATACTCAATCATCTTTTAGTCTTTCATAATTGCTAACACTCACGCGGTACTTATGAGGTCAAAGCTTCAATTGGACACAGAGAAAGATAGGGGCTTATAGTTTTGCCTCCCAAACTATTTACCTCAAGGGTAGTGTCAACAGAAATAACTCATGATCACCCACATCCGAGTGGATATCTGTATCTAGATCATTCCCCAACACATGATGCTTGCCGAGAGAGAAAGGCGAAATATAGGAAGTGGTGAAAATCACCATGACTCTTGCATAAAGGTAAGTACTAGAAAGTAAAAGTAACAGATAGGCCCTTTGCAGAGGGAAGCAGAGGTTGTCATGCGCTTTTATAGCTGGATGCACAATCTCTTAATGCAAAAGAACGTCACTTTATATTGCCGCTTGTGATAAAGAACTTTATTATGCAGTCTGTTGCTTTTATTTCTTCCATATCACAGGTTCGTATAAAGTTTATTTTCCTCACACTAATAGATCATACATATTTAGAGAGAAATTTTTTTATTGCTTGCACCGATGACAATTTACTTGAAGGATCTTACTCAATCCATAGGTAGGTATGGTGAACTCTCATGGCAAAACTGGGTTGAGGGTGTTTGGATGCACAAGTAGTATCTCTACTTGGTGCGGAAGTTTTGGCTGATATGGAGTGGAAGCAAGAATCACATGTTAAAGGATCTATAACCATATAACTTCTATTCGGAAATAAGCAAACATAACCCATTATGTTGTCTTCCTTGTCCAACATCAACTTCTTAGCATATAATATTTTAATGAGTGCTCACAATCATAAAAGATGTCCAAGATAATATATTTATATGTGAACCTCTCTTTCTTTATTACTTCCTTTTAATTGTAGCAATGACCAATCGCTATGTTTGTCAACTCACAACAAATTTAAATTGACATACTTCTTATATGTGAAGTCATCACTCCCAATAAGATCATCATATATACTCTTTGCTTTTATTCTATTCTTCTTTCTATTTGTTTTTCTCAATGTCATAGCAAGCAAGCAAAGCCCTCAACTTAAAACTACTTTTTATTATATAACTCTCGGACTCGATTACATAGGGGGAACATAAAGCAAAACTCAAAACTAGATCACACTAAAAACTTTATTCTACTAGATCAAGATATAACCAAAAGGATCAAACTAAGAAAAACGATAAAAGTAAAAGATGTGATGGTGATACGGTACCGGGGCACCTCCCCCAAGCTTGGCACAAGCCAAGGGGAGTGCCAATACCCATGTGTTTAGTTGTCTTTCTTCTGAGGTGGTGATGGTGGATAAGGATCTTTAAGCTTGTTCAGTTTCCTCTTAAGCATAAAATTATGTTCCCTCAGATCGTCAACTTCCTGCTCGAGCTTCAATATCCTTTGACATAATTCTTGCTTGCTCTCCTGCAGAAAACGAGAAGGGACAAATAGAACCTTGGGTTTTCTCCTTGTGTTTGGGAGGCTCGATTTCCTGAACTCCACGTGCATATCTCCTGGTTGAGGTAGAGGGATCTCTTCTTCATCCGAGCTTTCTTCCCCATATTTTCCTTCTTGTTCCTCCTCCGAGAACAATCCATAAGGATCTAAGTCCCCATAGAGCTTGGGATTGGCAAGATAATGCGATACATAGCTCTCCCCATCGGACTCTTGGGACGACATCTTGCTCTAAATCTGCTGCAGAAACAGCTCAAAATGAAAACAGGAGGTATTGTCGTGATACGAAGGTCAAAACCTTCGGGAGATTATATAATGAATTTTTACCAACCTAAAGGAGTATACCACAAGAAAACGGAGTCTGGAGCGTACACGGGGTGGCCACAAGCCACAGGGGCGCGCCCAGGGGGGTAGGGTGCGCCCCCCTGGCTTGTCGCCTCCTCGTGTACTTTTCGGACTACTTTAAATTTTCCTAATTTATTAAATATTCCAAAACGGAGAAAAATTGCTATTGGAAAAGTTTTGGAGTCGGTTTGCTTACCGTACCACATACCTATTCCTTTTCGGAGTCTGAAACGTTCTGGTAGGTCTCCCGAATGTACTCCTCCGGAGTTATGGTATTGATAATATTGGTTTCAACATTTATGGGAGTACCTGAGATATAATGTTTGATTCTTTGCCCGTTTACCACCTTCGGATTTGTGCCTTCGGCGTTGTTGATCTTGATGGCACCGGAACGATATACTTCCTCGATAATGTAGGGCCCTTCCCATTTAGAGAGAAGCTTTCCTGTAAAAAATCTTAAACGAGAATTGTATAGCACGACATGGTCACCTACACTGAATTCACGCTTTTGTATCCTTTTATCATGCCATCTCTTAACTTTTTCTTTAAACAACTTGGCATTCTCATAGGCCTGGGTTCTCCATTCATCAAGTGAGCTAATGTCAAATAACCTCTTCTCACCAGCAAGTTTGAAATCATAGTTGAGCTCTTTGATTGCCCAATAAGCTTTATGTTCTAGTTCTAGAGGTAAGTGACATGCTTTACCATAGACCATTTTATACGGAGACATACCCATAGGGTTTTTGTAAGCAGTTCTATAAGCCCATAATGCATCATCAAGTTTCTTAGACCAACTTTTTCTAGACCTATTAACAGTCTTTTGCAAGATCAGTTTAATTTCTCTATTGCTTAATTCTACTTGACCACTAGACTGAGGATGATATGGAGATGCAATTCTATGATTAACATCATACTTAGCAAGCAATTTACGGAAAGCACCATGAATAAAGTGTGAACCACCATCAGTCATTAAATATCTAGGGACTCCAAATCTAGGGAAAATAACTTCTTTAAGCATTTTAATAGAAGTGTTATGATCAGCACTACTAGTTGGAATAGCTTCTACCCACTTAGTAACATAATCAACATCAACTAGAATATGAGTATACTCGTTGGACTTTTGAAAAGGTCCCATATAATCAAAACCCCAAACATCAAATGGTTCAATAACAAGTGAGTAATTCATAGGCATTTCCTGACGTCTACTAATATTACCAATTCTTTGACATTCATCACAAGACAAGACAAACTTACGAGCATCCTTGAAGAGAGTAGGCCAATAAAAACCAGATTGTAATACCTTGTGTGCAGTTCTATCTCCAGCGTGGTGTCCTCCGTAGGCCTCGGAGTGACACTTATGTAAGATATGTTCCTGTTCATGCTCAGGTACACAACGTCTAATAACACCATCTACTCCTTCTTTATAAAGGTGTGGATCATCCCAAAAGTAATGTCTTAAATCATAGAAGAACTTTTTGTTTTGTTGGTATGTGAAACTAGGTGGTATAAATTTAGCAACAATGTAATTAGCATAATCAGCATACCATGGAGCATTACGTGAAGCATTTATGACAGCTAATTGTTCATCAGGAAAGCTATCATCAATAGGTAGTGGGTCATCAAGAACATTCTCTAACCTAGACAAGTTATCTGCTACGCGGTTCTCAGCACCCTTTCTATCAACAATATGCAAATCAAATTCTTGTAGCAAGAGAACCCATCTAATAAGTCTAGGTTTAGCATATTTCTTTTCCATAAGATATTTAATAGCAGCATGATCAGTGTGAACAGTTACTTTGGAATCAACAATATAAGGTCTGAACTTATAACAAGCAAACACAACTGCTAAAAATTCCTTTTCAGTAGTAGCATAGTTTCTTTGAGCACTGTCTAGAGTTTTACTAGCATTGGATAACATTTAATTTCTTATCAACTCTTTGTCCTAGAACGGCACCAACGGCATAATCACTAGCATCACACATAATTTCAAAGGGTAGGTTCCAATCAGGTGGTTGAACAACAAGTGCAGTGATCAAGGCTTTCTTAAGAATTTCAAATGCTTCTACACAATCATCATAAAAAACGAATGGAACATCTTTTTGCAAGAGATTAGTGAGAGGCCTAGAAATCTTAGAGAAGTCTTTAATAAACCTCCTATCGAAACCAGCATGACCAAGGAAACTTCTTATACCTTTGATATCTGTAGGACACGGCATTTTTTCAATAGCATCAACTTTAGCTTTATCAACTTCAATACCTCTTTCGGAGATTCTGTTTCCCAAGACAATACCCTCATTAACCATAAAGTGGCACTTCTCCCAATTCAAGACAAGATTAGTTTCTTCACATCTCTGCAAAACTCGATCAAGGTTGCTCAAGCATTCATCAAAAGAAGTTCCATAAACGGAGAAATCATCCATGAAAACCTCAACGATCTTTTCACAAAAGTCAGAGAATATAGCAGTCATACATCTTTGAAAGGTAGCAGGTGCATTGCATAAACCAAAAGGCATACGTCTATAAGCAAAGGTACCGAAAGAACAAGTAAAAGTGGTCTTCTCTTGGTCCTCTTTTGACACAGGTATTTGAGAGAAACCAGAATAACCATCTAGAAAGCAAAAGTGTGTGTGTTTGGATAGTCTTTCTAGCATTTGATCAATAAAAGGTAGAGGGTAATGATCTTTCCTAGTAGCTTTATTTAATTTCCTAAAATCAATTACCATTCTATATCCTGTAACAATTCTTTGCGGGATCAATTCATTTTTATCATTAGGAACAATGGTAATACCTCCCTTCTTAGGGACACAATGAACGGGACTAACCCATCTACTATCAGCAATAGGATAAATTATACCTGCCTCCAGAAGCTTTAATATTTCGTTCCTTATCACTTCTTTCATTTTAGGATTTAATCGTCGTTGGTGATCAACAACTGGTTTAGCATCAGGCTCCATATTAATTTTATGCTGACATAGAGTGGGACTAATGCCCTTAAGATCATCAAGAGTATATCCAATAGCAGCACGGTGCTTCCTCAGAGTTTTCAATAATCTCTTTTCTTCATGCTCTGAAAGGTTAGCACTAATAATAACAGGATATATCTTCTTTTCATCAAGATAAGCATATGTCAGAGTATCCGGTAGTTGTTTAAGCTCAAACACGGGATCACCCTTGGGTGGAGGAGGATCCCCAAGTATTTCAACAGGCAAGTTGTGTTTCAAAATAGGATGCTGATCAAAGAAAATCTTATATATTTCATTCCTTTCATTCATATGCATATCGTTTTCATGGACCAGCAAATATTGTTCTAAGGGATTTGTGGGAGGCACAGCAATAGAAGCAAGACCAATAATTTCATCCTTACTAAGCAATTCTTTATCATGGGGTTGTCTATGGAATTTAGAGAAATTAAACTCATGGGACACATCCCCAAATCTTACAGTAATAGTTTCTTTCTCACAATCTATCTTAGCATTAACAGTATTCAAGAAAGGCCTACCAAATATAATGGGACAAAAATCATCTTGTGGGGAACCAAGAACAAGAAAATCAATAGGATATTTTATTTTCCCACACAAGACTTCAACATCTCTAACAATCCCAACTGGTGCTATAGTATCTCTATTAGCAAGCTTAATGGTAATATCAATTTCTTCTATTTCAGCTGGTGTAATATCATTCATAATTTCTTGGTATAAAGTAAAGGGAATTGCACTCACACTAGCACCCACATCACATAAGCCATGATAACAATGATTTCCTATTTTAACAGAAACAACAGGCATGCCAACAATAGGTCTATGTTTATCTTTAGTATCAGGTCTAGCAATTCTAGCAGCTTCATCACAGAAATGAATAGCATGCCCATCAATATTATCAACCAAGAGATCTTTAACCATAGCAATACTAGGTTCAACTTTAATTTGTTCAGGAGGTGTAGGTGTTCTAACATAGC
Organism: Elymus sibiricus; assembly: GCA_039707655.1. NCBI lineage: Eukaryota > Viridiplantae > Streptophyta > Magnoliopsida > Poales > Poaceae > Elymus > Elymus sibiricus. Next base: position 312,163,085 of record CM077667.1, on the reverse strand, counting down.
TCTTACGAACCACAATTGAAGCTTTAGCATGTTCCTTTATTCTAACAGGGAAAGGTGGTTTCTCAATATAAGCAGCAGAAATAACAGGATCAACATTATAAATAATAGTTTCTTCTTCAACTTTAATAGGTTCAACTACTTTCACTTCAATGGGAGGATGATATTTAAACCACTTATCCTTGGGGAGATCAACATGAGTAGCAAATGATTCACAGAAAGAAGCTACTATCTCAGAGTCAAGTCCATATTTAGTGCTAAATTCACGAAAAGCATCGGTGTCTATAAAGGATTTAACACAATCAAACTTAAGGTTTATACCTGACTCCTTACCTTCGTCAAGTTCCCAATACTCAGAGTTGCGTTTAATTCTTTCCAATAAATCCCATTTGAATTCAATATCTTTCTTCGTAAAGGAACCAGTACAAGAAGTATCGAGCATGGATTGATCATTACGAGAAAGCCGAGCATAAAAATTCTGAATAATAATTTCTCTTGAGAGCTCATGATTGGGGCATGAATATAACATTGACTTAAGCCTCCCCCAAGCTTGAGCGATACTTTCTCCTTCACGAGGCCAAAAATTATAAATATAATTCCGATCACGATGAACCAGATGCATAGGATAAAACTTCTGATGAAATTCCAATTTCAATCGGTTGTAGTTCCATGATCCAATATCATCACATAGCCTATACCATGTCAATGCCTTCTCCTTCAAAGATAAATGGAAGACCTTCTTCTTGACATCATCCTCGGGCAAACCTGCAAGCTTAAATAATCCACAAACTTCATCCACATAGATCAGGTGCAAATCAGGATGTAGTGTTCCATCTCCTGCATAAGGATTAGCTAGCAGTTTCTCTATCATACCCGAAGGAATTTCATAATAAATATTTTCAGTAGGTTCAGTAGGTTGAGGAGCAACTCTTTGTGCTTCCGGTCGAGGTGAAGATACCCCGAACAAGCCCCTCAAAGGATTATTTTCCATACTAACAAGTGACAGTAAATTTCGGCACACTAAATAAATTTTTCCTTACAAAATTCCACTCACCAAAGTCGCTTCACTCCCTGGCAACGGCGCCAGAAAAGAGTCTTGATGACCCACAAGTATAGGGGATCTATCGTAGTTCTTTCGATAAGTAAGAGTGTCGAACCCAACGAGGAGCAGAAGGAAATGACAAGCGGTTTTCAGTAAGGTATTCTGTGCAAGCACTGAAATTATCGGTAACAGATAGTTTTGTGATAAGATAATTCGTAACGGGTAACAAGTAAAAAATGTAGCAAAGGTGCAGCAAGGTGGCCCAATCCTTTTTGTAGCAAAGGACAAGCCTGGACAAATTCTTATATAAAGCAAAGCGCTCCCGAGGACACATGGGAATTTCTGTCAAGCTAGTTTTCATCATGCTCATATGATTCACGTTCGTTACTTTGATAATTTGATATGTGGGTGGACCGGTGCTTGGGTGCTGCCCTTACTTGGACAAGCCTCCCACTTATGATTAACCTCTCTCACAAGCATCCGCAACTACGAAAGAAGAATTAAGATAAATCTAACCATAGCATGAAACATATGGATCCAAATCAGCCCCTTACGAAGCAACACATAAACTAGGGTTTAAGCTTCTATCACTCTAGCAACCCATCATCTACTTATTACTTCCCAATGCCTTCCCCTAGGCCCAAATAATGGTGAAGTGTCATGTAGTCGACGTTCACATAACACCACTAGAGGAAAGACAACATACATCTCATCAAAATATCGAACGAATACCAAATTCACATGATTACTTATAACAAGACTTATCCCATGTCCTCAGGAACAAACGTAACTACTCACAAAGCATATTCATGTTCATAATCAGAGGAGTATTAATTATCATTAAGGATCTGAACATATGATCTTCCACCAAGTAAACCAACTAGCATCAACTACAAGGAGTAATCAACACTACTAGCAACCCACAGGTACCAATCTGAGGTTTTGAGACAAATATCGGATACAAGAGATGAACTAGGGTTTGGAGAGGAGATGGTGCTGGTGAAGATGTTGATGGAGATTGACACCCTCTCGATGAGAGGATCATTGGTGATGACGATGGCTTCGATTTCCCCCTTCGGGAGGGAAGTTTCCCCGGGAGAATAGCTCCGCCGGAGCCCTAGATTGGTTCTGCCCAAGTTCCGCCTCGAGACGGCGGCGCTTCGTCCCGAAAGCTGTCTTATGATTTTTTCCAGGTAAAAACCCTCCATATAGCAGAAGATGGGCACCGGAGGGATGCCAGGGGGCCCACAAGCAATAGGGGCGCGCCCTGGGTGGTAGGGCGCGCCCCCCAGGCTTGTGGCCTCCTGGTGGGTCCCCTCTGGTATTTCTTTCACCCAATATTTTTTATATATTCCAAAATAATTCTCCGTAACTTTTCAGGACTTTTGGAGTTGTGCAGAATAGGTCTCTCATATTTGCTCCTTTTCCAGTCCAGAATTCCAGCTGCCGACATTCTCCCTCTTCATGTAAACCTTGTAAAATAAGAGAGAAAAGGCATAAGTATTGTACCATAATGTGTAATAACAGCCCATAATGCAATAAATATCAATATAAAAGCATGATGCAAAATGGACGTATCAGCCACCACCAAATTCGAAGACATTGCATCTATCTTCGCTTTTCTCTATGTCTTCGAAAATAGTGTTTGTCTTTGAACTGATTTGAATTTGCATATCTCTTAAAGTTTGAATATATTTAGTATGCTACTTGGAGTTTGTTCTCTACAGCATTATGCCGATAGTTATATCTTCGAACTTACCTAGGCCAATGTGATCGGACCCACTATTCCTGCATGTTCGAATCTCGTCTTACTCTATTCAACTCCAGTCATATGCATTCTACTTGACAAGTGTTGATTGTCTTCTCTGTGTCCTTGTTAGTCGAAGACTAATCTAACCGACTGTTTAAAATTCCAATTTTTTGTCGTTACCGCTCTTATCGCAACGAACTTCCCGCGCCGTCGCTTCCGGTCGTGTAGTGGGTTGTCAGTCGCGTTGCATGCACGCCACGTGTCCCACTAGAGCCGAAGAGTCCGGGGCATAAACGTCCAAACTGTTCGGATGTCTCCACCCTTATAAATACAAGTGCCCCTGCTCAATAATTACCTTCCACTTCCTCTGCCACCTCCACAGCTCCAAACCCTAGCGCCGTCGCTGGATCTCATCGCCACTGGAGAAGGAGCGCTTAGCTGCCGTGACTCCTCCGTCGACGTACTCACGCCGGCCGCGACCATCATCGTCCACCGCCGCCGTAGGTGTCTGCCACTACCAAGATAGGGTGTGGCAGATCAAACTACTCGGCCTCTCCGCCTCATCGACTAGTTCATTGAGTTCTTCACCGTGGCAATAAAAACTGAATTTTTACCACGCGTTTGATCTTTGCAAATTACCTAATATCTTCGAGATCTGTTTTTCCACTTTCATTCCAATAGATCTCACACTTGTACCTCTATTTTCTCAATTCTTTTGCTTATGTTGCAAATCTAGGTTGATTTATCACTTGTGCGAATTCTCGAACTTGCACAAATCTGAAACCACCCTATCTTTGTGCAAAAGTGAAAGTCTTCCGTGAAAGAGGTCAATGTCTTCATACCATGATATCTAATTTTAAAAATCTTCTGAGAATGCATATGACCTCTTCCACTCCCTCTCATCTCTAACTCTTTCAGAGGTACATGTCCGCAGCAGAATCGCTTGGATCTCATAGTCTCAATTCGTTTGCAGACTACTTGCAGATTCATTTGCACTCACCTGGGGCAAGCTCTCACTTGAATCTGTCTTCGAAGCCTTTGCCCACCTCCAAGCCTTTGAAGACAATGGCCAAAGATGATGCTCCAAAGAAAGGTGGTAGACAGAGACATCTAAACACTGCCAAGGATCTTCCCCCAGAGTTGTATGAGCGTTACAAGTCTGATGAAGATGAAACCTATGCACAACGCAAAACTCGAATCCAATGGATTCGAAGATATTGGGTGGAGAAGTGGTTCAACTATCAGTTTGTTACAGATGAGTATGCTGAGAACAATGCTGAGAAGGCACCTTGGACAAATATCATGTATAAAAATCTTCATCTGCAGACTGAGGCTGAAGCAAGAAGGACTGGCTTCTTTCCATGCATGGTCAGGCCTCCAATGCCTAGAAACCCACATCCCTCCAGCATCCGTGGCTGCCCTGAACCTGCTGAGTCTGAGGATGGCAATGAAGAAAATCCTCCAGCTCCTCATCCAAAGCCTAAGATGAAGTCAAAGGCTTCAAAGCCAAAAGCTTCCAAGGCTTCCAAGGCTGTTGGAACACCAACACAGGCTTCAAGGTCTCCATCTATTGATTCTGAACATACAGAAGATGAGTCTTGCCTTGTTAGGCGAATGAAAAGGAAGGTTGCCGCTTCCAGAGGACCGAAGCCATCTGTCTCACTGATGGATGCTGCCAATATGATCGAGCTCTCCGATGATGAGTATGATGATGAAGCGCTGGCAAGACTGATCCAACAAAAGGAAGAGGAAGCTAAACGTCTTGAAGACTTACCTCTCTTCGACCCAGCAACACTCGAGCACTTCATTGACGAGTGGTTTGCTGATCGATCTCTCACCATCAACACCCTACAGCTGCCCATTGGGCTCAGCGTAACCTTCCAAGGGCTCGTGAATGAGGAGCTCACTGTGGCTCAAAAGATCGTTCAACTCAAGGCGAAGATCAGCCATGAGAAGGCACTCTTCAAGGCCAACGTCCACAAGCTCAAGGCTAAACAGATTCAAGGCTATCAACTGATGATGAAAGACCTCAAGGGTGTCTTTGAGAAGCGATGTGAAGCTGTCAAGGGCACCCTTGTGCGTCTCAAGAAAAAGGCAAATACCATGATTCAAGCTCACAATGATATGTTGAAGCGCAAGGCTCTTGGCCAACCTGCTCTTGATCCACGGATCATTGAAAGATCCCGACAGGCTTCAATGTCTTCGGACCAAGCCGCCCCATCAAGGTCTGAACCACGAGGCATTTAGTTTCCAGCTGGCTTCTCTGGCTCTCGCGCACCTCCGCCTTCCTCTGCTGTCTCTAGCAAGAAGACAAAGAAAGCTGAAGCTGAAGCCAAGAAGCGCAAGGCTGCTGCTTCTGAAGCCCAACCACCGAAGAGGCAGAAGACAAAGAAGCTCATGCCCCCCCGTGTCCGCTCAAGTACCTCAAACTCCACCTGTTACATCATCCACTCCTGCCACTCAACAGGAGCCACTGCAAGTGACTCCCATCTCCGTGCCTCCTCGTGCCTCTGAGAATCAAGAGAGGCAAGTGATACTACACGAGTCTGCTACTACAGAGATTCCTGCTGCTGATGACATTTCAGCTGCTGAGGACATCACAGCTGAAGAGATTGCTCCCGAAGCTCATGCTGACGAAGTCAATGTAGAAGGAGAAAACCCCATGCTGAACACTGATGCTCCTGTGATCCAAACACCAACACATGATGACAGTGAGTATGTTGATATCGGCACTCCTCTGAGGCCCTCAGTGCCAGAGAACATACCAAGTACTCCACCATCTGCATTTTCAACTCCTGTGCCCAGAACACCTGAGTCTCCATTTGTGGCCAGAGAAGTTGAACCCACGGAGCATGCGTCGCCTCTCAAAAGGTTTTGCCGTGGACCCAGATTGGACACATCTTCGATGCAGAGCATCCCTGAAGACGAGGTCTGCGTGTCTCCCACTGCACCTGTTGATGGAGTCCTCCGAATCAGAGACATTGCTCATAACATGCCAGAGAACGAAGCCCTCACCTCTGAAGACAGTGTGTTGAAAACATTGTGGGCGAGGTCAATGCCCCATCCCCTGATGGTCCTCCAGTTCCTGCGACGCCTTCCTCCGACGACAATGGTGATGGTGACAACATTGTCCTGGCTCGTAACAGAGAAGGGCAAATGGTTCCCACCAAATGGCCCAGACCGGTAGCTCCACCAAGGATGGGTCCGCAATATGAATATCATCTTCAAAGGCGCCCAATGTTCTGAACCCTATGCCCAGGCTCCCTATGCTTCGCCAACAAGGGCGTGCTCGTCCTCATGTCTTCAGTGTCAAATCCTTCCGGCTCAACAACACTTTCTTCGACTCCAACCACAATCCATATGCTCGTTCGAAGACTCGGTCTGATAGGTTCTGGAGCAGAGGGAATACTACACATGTGTGCTTTATGGCCAGAACCAAATCTTCCCACATAAAAGGCTCCGTCTTGAAGCCATGAAGGGACTGCCATGTTGGACTATCGATGATCTTCAGTATCGATGATCTTCAGTATCTGCCAAAGACTATCTACCACATTCTTCATCACACCATTTGGCAAATCAAAGGGCATTCATCTTCGAGCAAGATTGAAGGAGCTCTAAAGACATTGATCTACAACATCGTCTATGGCATCAGGTTTGATCTTCAAGATCTCTTCCTGTGCAATCTGGCTGCTAATGGCATCACCTTGTTTGAACCCAAGATCTATGCACCATGGATCATGCATTTCATCAAGTACAGATCCAACACAAGGTTCTTGCCATCAGCTCGCAATCATGGCATAAATCTTCCAGATGTCAAAGTCATTCACACTGACATCTACCCTCCAAAGAGCAAGAATTCCCTGATGCAAGGCACCAGTGGCACAGCTGATGATGAAGGACTTCACATACCATCTGATGCATCCCATGCAAGGCTCATCGGCTCCATTCGACAACCTCAACCAAGTGTCACAGCCACTGAACCACTATCAGCACCTTGCCTCGTCAAGAGAGGACCAGGACAGAGCGTGCCATGACAGACAAAGAGCTTCTTGTCTCTCTCATCCAGAAACAAGATTGTTATCATGAGTGGACTCGAAGACAAATGGCTTCTATGGTTCAAGACATCACCATGATCCGCAATCTCACAACCAAGAATGCTTTTGTTGCTCATGAGACAAGCCGCCGTGCCTAGAGGACATTGACAATGCTCGCACCTGAGGATGAACTTCGTGAAGACGGCTACATGCAACACTTACATTTTAGTGCTCCGCCACCTCGCACCGAGAAGTGGCGTCAGACACCTTCTCTTGAAGACAGTGACTTCTCCTCCGAAGCCCCATCCGTCAATGCGCGTCTTGCCAATGATGAAGCTGACGACGTCTCCTCTCCCTCAACTGCACATCGTGACACTGCACCAAGCTCTCTTGCTCCAACCAACGCCGACCCTAACGCTCCAGTGTCTTCAACTCCTTCTGGGGACGCATAGTGCTCAATGTCTTCGCCCTTTTTGGTCATTCGATGGCAAAGGGGGAGAAGCATTGGCTGGTAGTCTTCAAATGGGTCTACTTATATGGGCCGGGTGATGTCTTTTTTGTTAAGTTTACAACTCTCATTTTTTGAACATTTGCTATTTGGGTTGTAAAATTTAAGTCATGATGGACGTTTGCACACTTTATGTTTACCGTACCTTTGGCGCTACTTTAAGTTTTATCATATGCGCTCGAAGCCATACTGCAGACGCCCATTTTTCATTATGCAGTTCATTATCTTTGAAATATTTTTTAAATGCATAGTGATTGGATTACAAGATATAGGGGGAGATCTCCACAAACTATAACCTGCCATGTGCTTTTGCTTTCCAAGCAAAATCTTCATAAGCACATCTTCTGGGGGATCTCTCTATATCTTGCAATCATAATTTCCAAGTCTTTGTCTTCACAAATATTATTCCCGTTGAAAACTTCAACAAGTTTGTCATCAATCACCAAAAAGGGGGAGATTGTAAGTGCATCTAGTGCCACCCTTGTTTGGTTTTGGAGTATTGAAGACAAACGTGGTTGAGGGACTAATGTGTTTGTGAGAGTTCACAGAATAACACAGATAGAAGTCCCTGGAGATTCGGTTTAACTGTCGAAGACGACCCCTAAAAATGTCCGAAGACATTGATGATGGCCGAAGCCATTGGTGGTATGCGAAGATAATCGCCTGAAGATAATGAAATGCGAAGACGAAGTCTTTTGGCAGTTTTGTTTCTTCTTTCCTGAGTCATAGGAACCACCGTACTGTTAAGTGGGGTTGATGTGATCGATGTCAGACGCTGACGTGATGCTCAACCCAAACCTATGTCTTCGAGTGAAGACAATGAGAGGAAATCTCTTCCAAAGTTGGTCGAGTGAGATTTACTTGTAGCCCAAGTAAAGCTGCCGCATGAGTTTGAAATCCGACCGTTGTGACACGTGTCGGTTGGCCATTGACCCAGGGTCATTTTGGTCATATCAGGTCGGGTTGCCCGCTTGCTATAAATAGCCCACCCCCTCAACCATGAGAAGGTGGCTGCTCAGAGAGAGATACGGTTGTTGTCGTTTTGGAGCAACCCACCTCGAAGACATTGAGAGAGAAACATCCTGTGAGGATAAACCTAAACACCCAGAGCTAGAGTGTTTGAGCATCATCGAAGTCGTTCTGTTCTGAGAGAACTGAAGACTTCTTACACTTGAAGACTGTGATCTTCCAGACGGTTAGGCGTCTGGGTCTAGAGCAATCCAAGAGTCATTGTGGATCGCCGGGTGACCAAGTTTGTACGCGTTTCAAAAGTCTCCCCTGAAGAATTACCTGAGTGATTGTGATTGGGCGTTGTCTAAGTGACTTCGGCTCAAGGGGAATAAGGTGAAGACAAGGTCTTCTGAGTTCAATCTTAGCCTCCCTAACCAGACATGCAGTTGTCATAACAACTGGAACTAGTCCAACAAATCCTATCTCTTCATCAAGCTACTGGTTCTATCCTTCACTCTTTACATTCTGTACTGAACTGAGAAGCCATTGCCTGAATACTTCTGACTGAAGACATTCCCCAAAGTCATTCATATCTGCTGTTTATCTTCTTATTGTCTAAGTTTGTCTTCGACTCATCTTAGCGTGTACGATGATAATGCTTAACTTGCTTGTACGTCTTCATTGTATTGCATGTCTTCCTTAGATCCTTGATATATATCCCTACCTGATCCTGTTCCGCTTCCGCACATTTCGAATACATTCATTGTTTGAATCCTTTTATAAAAATTGCCTATTCACCCCCCTCTAGTCGATAACTAGCACTTTCACTTTGTAATGCTCTCCGATCTATTGATGTGCTTTAGCCAAGTAGATTGATATATTTCATCGGTGGGAGTGGTGCGTTGTGGTAGGTTCAACCTGGCGATTTTCTATATCCCAGTGACAAAGTAGGGGACAAGATGCGTCTTTGTGTTATTTCTACTAAGGATAAAATGATGGGGTTCATTCATATTGATTGAGTTTACTTTGTCTACATCATGGCATCGTTCTCCAAGCATTACTCTATTTTACGTAATACTCTAGATGCATGCTGGATAGCGGTCGATGAGTGGAGTAATAGTAATAGGTGCAGGCAGGAGTCGGCCTATTTGTTTATGGACGTGATGCCTATATACACATGATCATTGCCATCAAAAATCGCATAACTATCCACTTTTCTATCAATTGCCCAACAGTAATTTGTTACCCACCGTATGCTGCCTACATGAGAGATGCCGCTAGGGAAAACTATGGCCCCCAGGTCTATTCATTTATATATTTTCAAACGCTACAATTACCTTGCTGCCTTTATTTACCTTCTATTTTATTTTGCAATTTATATTTATCAACAATTATCTACACAACTCATTTGCTTGCAAATAACGAGATCAAGGGGATTGACAACCCTCTTGCCCGCGTTGGGTGCCAGTTGTTTGTTCATTTGTGTGCAGCCGCTGAAGACGGTTGAGGATTGATATTCCTATTGGTTCGATAAACCTTGGTTTCATAACTAAGGTAAATACTTACCCACTTTGTGCTGCAATTACCCGTTCCTCTTCACGGAAAACCCAACACAGATCACAAGTATCAGGAGACCAGACACCGCACGAGGGAGCGACAAGGGCAGGGGACACGCCTTGGGGGTTAGGGAGCGCCTCCACCCTTGTGGCACCTTTGTGGGTCCTTTGCACCGCCTCTCTATCCTATGAATCCACATATATTCTGAAAACCCTAGGGGAGCATCCGAAATAAATTTTCTGCCGCCGCAAGTCTCTGTTCCTCCGCAATTCCATTTGGAGGTCTTTTCCGATACTCTGCCGGAGGGGGAATCCACCATGGAGGTCATCTTTATCAACCTTGCTGCCTCCCCCATGATGTCTGAGTAGTTCCTACAGGACCTACGGATCCATAGCTGTAGCTAGATGGTTCCCTCTCTCTCTCTCGTTTGATCTTCAATACAATGATCTCTTCAGAGACCTATTCGATGTAATCTTTGCAGTGTGTTTGTTGGGATCCGATGAATTGTGAGTTTATGTTCAGATTATTCATTGAAAGTAATGGATCCACTTTGAGATTTATCATGTGTGATTTCATATAGCCATGCATGCTTTCCGATATATAAGTTTGCTTTGGTCCAGTACATGAGTCGATCATCGCAGTGAGTGGTCCATAGTAGTAAGTTCAATCTTGCGGTGTCCTCACTCTGTGATAGGAGGAGTAGCATGGAACATATTGTATTGTTGCTAGTAAGGATAAAACAATGAGGTGTGAACATATTATTTGGTCTTATTTTGTCCAAATTATGTCATCTTGCTTAAAGCATTATTCTGTTTGTCATAAACTTAATACCATAGATGCATGCTGGATAGTGGTCGATTGGAGGAGTACTAGTTGTAGATGCAGAATTGTTTTGGTCTACTTGTCACAGACGTAATGCCTATGTGCTGATCATGCCATGAATAACGACATAATTATTTGCTTTTCTATCAATTGCCCAATAGTAATTTGGGCACCCACCGCTACTATGCTCATGAGAGAGATGCCTCTAGTGAACGCTATGGCCCTTGTGTCCATCTTCATATTTTATATATCAAATACATATAAAAATATTAGATGTCATCTATTTACTTTTTATTACATATTTATTTATCCTACTCTATCAAGATTTAATTCTTGCAATTAACGAGTACAAGAGGCTTGACAACCCTCTTGCCCGTGTTGGGTGCAAGTATTTGCTCTTGTGTGTGCAGGAACTGTAGATCGTTCATTTGGATATCTTCCTATTGGTTCAATAAACCTTGGCTATTAACTAAGGGAAATACTTTTCACTACTTCACTACATCACCCTTCCACTTCGGGGAAAAACCCAACACATTTCACAAGTAGCAATAAGAATTTCTGGCGCCGTTGTCGGGGAAGGTATCAAACAAACCGGAGGTACCTGCACACACACACACACACACACACACACACGCACACACACACACACACACACGCACACACACACACACACACACACCTTATTAGCTTGCGTTATTTTTGCAATAATTATGTTGACTCAATAGAATAAAATAAAGCCATATGGATCCTCATCCACTTGCTAATCTTTTTAAATTTGTTGTTTGTCGTAAACCCATAGTTGATAATGAAGAAGTTATAAAAGTAAATGCTATTTGGATACATTTATTGAATGAATATCATGATTACAATGATGTTAATATGAATTCCATGATATTCAATTGTGCTAATGATCACGATTGGGGCGATGATGTTTCTTTTGATCCTGCAAATTCCTTTAAACTTCATAATGAATCTACTATTGATAATAAAACTTGTAATAGTATTGAAAGTGTGTTTGGTAGAGTGTCAACTTTAGGTAAAAATAATCCCACATATTCAAAGAGTGTTCGATCTCATGAATTTTGTGATAAAAGTGAGGTTGGAGAGGTCATGCCTTTAGTTGATGTTAATCCCACTATCTTGGAAGATTGTAATTTTTTTGCATGAGGATCATGGAGAGAATATTTTATATGATAGCTATATGGTTGAATTTGATTATGATCCTATATGTAATTATTATGAGAGGGGCAAATATAGTTATAGAAATTTTCATGCTACTAAATTACCTCTCTTTGTGTTGAAATTATTAATGCTTCATTGTTCCTATTTGCATGTGCGTGACATTGCTTGTCTTGATAAGTTGTTTTCCTATAAGATGCCTATGGATAGTAAGTATGTCAGACTTAAATGAGTTTGGCACATGCTATATGATGCTCCCTTTGTGCTTCAATTCTTGTCTTTTATGTGAGCATCGTTAAAATTTCAAGCCTATCTTATTGGCTATAAAGAAAGAGCTTGTTGGGAGATAACCCAATAGTTATCTTCTTTTTTCTTTTCTTTTTTGTAAGTCAACGTGATTATTTCTACTATATTAATTATGTTTGTATCTTTTATTTTGAGGTTTCTGCCAAGTAAACCCTTTGGGATGATTTGGATGATAGTTGAATTGATGCGGTGCAGAAACAAAAACTTTTACACCCAATATTTGAATTTACGGTTTTTACTGGGACCTGATAAATTACTGAAATTTTTACACGGTATTGAGATACAAATTACCCATGCTTTCCTGTCTCTTCAGAATTTCCGAGGTTACATAAGTATGTTTTCAATACAGATCTTTACATAATGTTCTGTTTTAGACAGATTCTATTTTTATTGCATCGTGTGCTTGTTTTAACGATTCTATGGATTGTATCGGGGGGTATAAGTCATGGAGGAGCTAGAATATAGTAGTTATTATGCAAGAAAAATTATGAATCTATTTATGACCATATCTATGGTAGTTGATCTTATTATTATACCAACAGATCTCACGAAGTTTTTGTTGAGTTTTGTGTCCTGAAGTTTTCAAGTTTGGGGTGAGATCACGATGGATGAAGGAATAAGCAGCAGCAAGACCCTAAGCTTGGGGATGCCCAAGGCACCACAAGGTAATATTCAAGGAAGACCCAACCGTATAAGCCTAGGGATGCCCTAGTTGGCATCCCCCTTTCGTCTACTATCCATCTGTAATTTGACTTGGAGCTATATTTTTATTCATCACATGATATGTGTTTTGCTAGGAGCGTCGTGTACTATATTTTTACTTGCTTGATTTTTAGTTTTTTGCAATCATTGCTTTACTCATACACCTATTATGAGAGACACACATTAATTGGAATTTATTAGAATGCTCATTATGCTTCACTCATATCTTTTGAGTTAAGGCAATTATGCTCATGTGATTCACTTATATCTCTAGAGCACAACCAAAATTATATTTTGTAGAAATCATATACACTCTCATACTTAACTTATATCCTTTTGAGAGTCTAAATAGTAAGTGGTAATTTGCACATGTTATAGGTTTAGTCGGAAAATGATAGGTATACAAAAGGGATATAATAAAAAAACTTCCATGTAGATCACTAAATGTGAAACGTATAATCAGCGGTATTGATGTTATAATATTGATGCTTACTAGTTTGTGAAAAATGATTAGTAAGAATAATCATATTAAGGTTTGTGATTCACTATTCATTAAAGTGTTGGTCGTGACGGCTCAAAAAAAGTGTTGGTCATGGCATGACAAGGAAGTTGGAGTGAAAACCTTATGTGTTGTCTGGACAGGGGCGCGCGATGGTTAACTCCACCCAACCTCCTCCCTAGGGGCATGATATAAGTACCTTGCTTTGAGAGAAATAACAGAGTACACAATAAGTATCTGAGTTCCTTGTGTTTAATGTGAGTTTGTGGACCATAAGCACTTCCCATCCTTTCTGTATTTTGCTAGCCTCTTCGGTACCGTGTATTACCTTTTCCAACCACGAGATTTGGCGCATACTTCGCCAGTGCATCCAACCCCGTGATATGATATGCTCTATCTCACATAAGCCTCATTATATATTTCTCAAAATAGCCACCATACCTACCTATCATGGCATTTCCATAGCCATTCTGAGATATATTGTCATGCAACTTCCACTGTTATCGTTCATATGACTTGAGCATTCTTTGTCATTTTGCTTTGCATGATCATATAACTGACATGATAATTGTGGCAAAGCCACCGTTCATCATTGCATACATGTTACACCAGTATCATTGCACATCCTGGTACACTGCCAGAGGCATTCATATGTGGTCATATTGTTTTTCAGTTTTATCGAGTTGTAAGTAAAAAAAGTGTGACGATCATCATTATTAGAGTGTTGCCCCTACCTGTGAGGGTAATAAAAAAAGGCTGCAAAAGAGCCAATAAAATGAGAGAAAAAGAGAGAGCGGCAGCATTACTATCCTTTCCCCACACTTGTTCTTCAAAGTAGCACCATGTTTTTCATATGGCGAATCCTCATGTTTAGTCATTTTCATATACTAGTGGGAATCAATATTGAACTTTGCTTGCAAATTTCATTTACGGGTTCCTCAATTGCCCGAGTTCTTCATGATGCAAGTAAGTTAGATGTACACCCACCTAGTTTCAGTAGAGAGCTTCCATACACTTATAGCTCTAGTGCATCAAAAGTTGCATGGCAATCCCTACTCCTCGCATCGATATCGATTGAAAGGCGTCTCCATAGCCTAACGATCCGCCGAGTTAATGCAAGATCATTCTTATTTTTGTCTTCTCCTATCAATCCCTACCACCATTCTATTCTACCTAAAGTGTTGAAAGTCCATGGCCCACGCTTAGGTATTGAGTGAAGTTGAAAAAGCTGAAGCGCATGAAAAAGTGTGAGTCAAGTGCTTGGTTAGGCACCGGGGTGATCATGATTTATACTTTACATTAGGAACATAGAGTTGTGGCATGGCTTAAATGATTAAATGAATAGGCATAACTTTCTTTAGTGTTGTTAATTTGAAATGCAATGACATTTGCTAGTATTCATCTGTATTATCATTTCAATATTTACTAAGTCATCATTTCTCAACATTTATACCCAAAAGATTACATGATAGACATCTTAGGTAGAATTCAACATCAAAAATTCTATTTTTATCATTTACCTACTCGAGGACGAGCAGGAATTAAGCTTGTGGATGTTGATACGTCTCCAACGTATCTATAATTTTTTATTGTTTCATGCTATTATTTTATCAATCTTGTATGCTTTAAATGCCATTTTATATCATTTTTGGGGACTAGCATTTTAACCCGGTACCTAGAGCCAGTTGTTGTTTTCTGCATGTTTTTGGGTTTTCAGAAAATCTGTACAAAACGGGCTCCAAATGTGACGAAACTTTTTGACGATTTTTTCTGGACCAAAAGAAGACATGGAAGCTTCGGAAGGATACCAGACGCCATAAGAGGGAGCGACAAGGGCAGGGGTGCGCCCTGGGGGTAGGACGCGCCCCTACCCTTGTGGCACCCATGTGGGTCCTTTGCACCGCCTCTGGGTCCAATAAATTCACATATATTCTGGATAAACCAGCGGAGCATCCGAAACAATTTTCCCGCCGCTGTAAGTCTCTGTTCCTCCACGATCCCATCTGGAGGCCTTTCCGGTACTCTACCGGAGTGGGAATCCATCACGGAGGCCGTCTTCATCAACCTTATTGCCTACCCCATGATGTGTGAGTAGTTCCTACAGGACCTACGAGTCCATAGTTGTATCTAGATGTCTCTCTCTCTCTCTCATTTGATCTTCAATACAATGATCTCTTCATAGACCTATTCGATGTAATCTTTGCGGTGTGTTTGTTGGGATCCGATGAATAGTGAGTATATGTTTAGATTATTTATTGAAAGTAATTGTTCCAATTGTGTAAGTGCATCTAGTGCCCCTTAGTGATTTTGGTGTATTGAAGACCTATAGGTTAAGGGACTAATATGTGTGTGAGTGTACACAGGCTCTATAAGTCGCTGAGGAGTTTGGAATATACAAAGAATGTCGACCCCTAAAAATGAATGTCTTCAGCTGAAGACTTTAATATTCCATGAAGACTTTGAAGAATTAATAAATTGGTGTGACCTTGAAGATATTGATACGAGGACTATGAAGCGTGAAGACTTTTGTTTTCGTAGTTTCATTTCCTTTCCTTGAGTCATAGGAAACACCGTACTGTTAAAGGGGGTCGAGGTAATGCTAAGGAAGAATTTCCAAGTGGTGCTCATCTCAAAGCCTACACATAACCAATCCTTCGAGTGAAGCCTTTGGAAATCTCTTACAGTTCAGTCAAGTTCTTCAATGACAGAGACGATGTTCTTCTGGTCTCTGAGGAAATTGGTCTGACTGAGGAGTTAGGATTTCGCCAGTGCGAATTGCCTACCGAGAGGAATATGATAAGCCCTGAGGAATTTGACAGTTCAAATTCTGACCGTTGTTGTGCTTTGTGCCAGTTGTCCATATATCTTATCCATATAACAGTCATATCATTGGGGGGCATTTATGCCTTATCATGTCGGGTTGCACCCTGGCTATAAATAGCCGCCCCCCACAACCACTAGTTGGTTGGCTGCTGTCGGGGATATAACTCCACGATATAACCCGCCCTACTGGGCTGGGTCAACATATCAACAGTCTTGTGACCCAATTCAAGGTGGGTCGTGTCCTAAATACAAGATAAGGTGGCGTCTGACCAAGACACCGGGCGACCCAATACTAGAAGACGGTGGCTCGGGGCCCATGAAGCTAAGGACGCCGGTTCAAGTTTCCTTAAGGAGCAAGATAAGTTAGAGATATAGTAGATTACGGGTCATGATGAGACCCGGACTTTAATGTAAACCCTAGGGCTTGACCTGTATATAAAGGCAGGGCCCTAGGGCCGAAACTCTCAAGTTACAACCTCTCGATAGCTAGGTTAGCGACTCTGCACCCTTGTAACCGAGATCTATCCATCCAATACACAAAAAGCAGGACGTAGGCTATTACCTCCATAGGAGG
This sequence comes from Elymus sibiricus, assembly GCA_039707655.1. NCBI lineage: Eukaryota > Viridiplantae > Streptophyta > Magnoliopsida > Poales > Poaceae > Elymus > Elymus sibiricus. The sequence continues at coordinate 312,146,341 of CM077667.1, read as the reverse complement.
GGCCGAACCTGGGTAAACCAGACTCTTTCTCTCGCTTAACCCCTTCGAGTCGCCACCAAGCGACGATGGCCTCACACCTAAGTCATGTTACAAGGACATCTGCCGGGTTGATAAAACCACGACAGTTGGCGCCCACCTTGGGGCCCTCTCCCGGTGGAGTTGAGTTCTCGAAGGGAGCCCTTCCGGGGTTCAGGAGTTACGTGATATGAACAAGAGCTGCCGCGGCAAGATCTACATCGATGACTCTGGCTGGGGCCCCGACGCCGACTCTGTTGAGTATGGTTACCGGGTCCCCTTTGGAAAGATCCAAGTCTTCATCGGCAAGATCGGCGCAACGGTGCCCGAGCCGGACATCTGCTCCAACATCATCGAGCTTGCTCGGCGTACTCAATCTGGCCGGCGTCAAGCCTGCCGAAGGCACGACATGGTCAGAGCTTCACGGCGGGTCGGCCCTCTTGAAGAGTCGGTCATCGAGGAAGCGATCGTCATCAACTCGGACTCTAGACTTGGAGTCTCGCCCGGAACGGAGATTTGCGAGGAACTTCGTGACCTCCCCCAACAGGTTCCGGCTCATGCTATGGTGAGCACGGTGGCTCGGCTACCAGTCACGCCCGGAGTCCTCGACGGCTCTGACGAAGCGCATGGCGACTCAGGAACGGAGCTCCAACAGCAGGATTGCCAAGGTACTTTTCAGAAGGATCCGAGGTAGCTAAATTGTGGCCAATACCATGTGTTCACCACCAATACCTGCAAGCGGGATAGCAAGGTCAAGAGCAGGGCTGTCAACATGGCTGAGCCGGCGATCCGTAGTTACCTTAACTGGTCCGAACACGCGATCACCTAGAGCAGAGAGGATCATCCCCCCGGGTTGACAATCCGGGCGGTTTGGCTTTGGTGGTGGCACCGCAAGTTGGAGGATACACTCTGTCCAAAGTTCTCATGGATGGAGGCAGCAGCATAAACATATTGTACTATGAGACGTTTCGTCGAATGAATCTGTCAGAAAGCACGTTGCTTTCCTCAACGACAGTTTTTCATGGGATCGTCCCTAGAAAGTCGGCTTATCCGATCGGGCGGATTAAACTCGATGTGGCCTTTGGAGACGAGTCCAACTACAGGTGCGGGTCATTGATGTTTGAAGTTGTCAAGATAAAAAGACCTTATCATGCTCTCTTTGGGTGGCCGGCTTACGCTCGTTTCATGGCCCGCCCGTGTTACGTCTATCTCAAGCTTAAGATGCCGGGACTCAAAGGGACCATAACCGTGGATGGAAACCGGAAGATAGCCCAGGAATGCGAGGAAGGAGACGCGGCCTACGCCGAGTCAGCCTGTGTAGTAGAGGAGTTGAAGTTCTACACTGCTAATGTTGACCCGGCTGACATGAGCCCGCTCAAGAAACTCAATACTGAGTCAGAACCCGAGCTCAAGTTCAAGCCGACTGAGGATACAAAACAGATCGACTTCACACCGGGCGACTCGTCCAAGCAGTTCACTATTGGGACCGGCTTGGATCCCAAATAGGAAAGCGCGCTTATCAAGTTCATCCATGAGAATCGGGACATCTTTGCATGGAAGCCATCTGACATGCCTGCAGTTCCGAGAGAACTTGCTGAGCACCACCTTAACGTAGATCCCAAGATGAAGCCAGTGCGCCAGTACCTTCGTCATTTTAATGAGGAGAGACGCAAGTCCATTGGAGAAGAAGTGGCTGACTCCTAGCTGCCGGGTTCATTGTGGAAGTTTTTCATCCCGAGTGGTTGGCTAACCCGGTGCTGGTTTTGAAGAAGAACGGCACTTGGCGCATATGTGTCGACTACATAGATCTCAACAAAGCCTGTCCCAAGGATCCTTTTGCCCTTCCGTGTATCGATCAGATCATTGATTCTACGGCAGGTTGTGAGCGTTTATGCTTTTTGGATGCATACTCTGGGTACCATTAGATCAAGATGGCTGTTGAGAACCAAGAGAAGACGGCTTTTATCACACCCTTTGGGGCTTTCTGCTATGTTTCCATGCCTTTTGGGCTCAAGAGCGCCGGGGCGACTTACCAGCGTTGTGTCCAGAATTTCCTTAAGCCGCAAATCGGACGTAATGTTCATGCCTATGTTGATGACATCGTGGTGAAATCTCAGAAGAAAGAGACACTCTTGGATGACATCAAGGAAACCTTTGACAATCTTCGAGTATACAAGATGAAGCTTAACCCGGCGAAGTGTGTTTTTGGTGTTCCTGCAGGCAAGTTGGTAGGGTTTCTAGTCTCTGAGCGAGGCATCGAGGCCAACCCGGACAAGATCAAGGCCATGTGTCATTATCCGAGCTGGCGAATGTGAATCAAGTTCAACGGCTCACATGACGCATTGCGGCTCTAAGCCTGTTCATAAGCCGCCTAGGGGAGAAGGCAATCCCTTTTTACCAGCTATTGAAGAAATCGGGCGACTTCAAGTGGATGGACGAAGCTGGTAGGGCCTTTGAAGCGCTCAAACAACAGCTTGTTAACCCGCCCATCTTGGCTGCTCCCACGGAAAAAGAGCCTATGCTCCTGTACATTACTGCCAACTCCAAGGTGGTAAGTGTTGCAGTTGTGGTCGAGCGGAAAGAAGAAGGAAAGGAATACCCGGTCCAGCACCCGGTTTACTTTGTCAGTGAAGTCTTAACCCTATCCAAGCAGCGGTACCCGCATTGGCAGAAGCTGGTTTTCAGGATCTTCATGGCGAGCCGGAAGTTGAAGCACTACTTCCAGGAACACCCTATAACTGTGGTCAGTTCGACACCTCTTGGTGATATCATACAAAACTGAGAGGCCACGGGCAGGATAGCCAAGTGGGCCATTGAGCTTGGTGACCACCACTTGAAGTACATGCCCCGAACCGCCATCAAGTCTCAAGCATTGGTGGATTTCATCAACGATTGGACGGAGTTACAGATTCCAGAAGATAGGCCAGATACCACGTACTGGACTATACACTTTGACGGGTCTAGACAGCTGGAAGGCTCGAGGGCTGGAGTCATGCTATCTTCTCCAAAAGGTGACAAATTCTGTTATGTCTTACGGGTCATGTTTCCGTGTACTAACAATGCAGCTGAGTACGAAGCGCTCCTACATGGGCTTCGGATAGCCAAAGAGACGAACCTTAGCCGGGTCAGATGTCTGGGCGACTCAGATCTAGTACAGCAAGTTTCAGGGGCTTGGAATTCTAAGGACCCTCTTATGGCGGCTTATCGATGAGCGGTCTCTGATGTGGCGGGTCATTTTCAAGGTTATCAGGTCGATCATATAGATCGCCGGCTCAATGAGGCGGCTGATGCTTTGTCTAGACTTGGCTCCCAGAGAAAGTTGGTGCCGCCTAACGCCTTTTTGGACGTCCTTCACAATCCATGAGTCAAGTTACTGTCGGAGGAGGACATAGCTATCCCTGAAACGGAGGCACAAATGGTGGCAGCTCTGCGTGTCACCCCTGATTGGACTGTGCCATATTGGCCTATCTGACCCAAGGAGAGCTCCCAGAAGATGAAGTCGACGCTCGACAAATCATCCAGCGATCAAAGTCCATGACAATTGTTAAAGGCGAGTTACATCGTCGGAGCAGTACTGGCGTGTTTCAATGGTGTGTTTCACCTGAGGAAGGCCAAGAAATTCTTAACGAAATTCATTCTGGGGACCGCGGACATCAAGCCGGCTCACGATCGTTAGTCGCCAAAGCTTTTCGACATTGATTTTATTGGCTGACGGCTCACGCCGATGCTGTGGAGATTGTGCGCAAGTGTGATGGATGCCAAAAGTTTGGTCGACAGGCTCATGTACCGGCTTAGGAGTTGCGTATGATACCGATTACTTGGTCGTTCGCAGTCTGGGGGCTAGATATGGTTGGTCCATTCAAGCCGTCTTCTGATAAAAAGACAAACTTATTGGTGGCGGTTGATAAGTTTACCAAATGGGTTGAGGCAGAGCCGGTCAGCAATTGTGACGCAGAAACTGCAGTCAAATTTCTGAAGAAGCTGATTTTCCGTTTTGGTTACCCTCACAGTATCATTACTGACAATGGTACCAATCTGTCCAAGGGAGCCATGGAGCAATTCTGCCAGCGGGAACACATCCAACTCGATTTAGCAGCGGTAGCGCACCCGCAGTCCAACGGGCAAGCTGAAAGAGCCAATCAAGAGATCTTGAGAGGAATCAATCCCCGGCTCATGGTGCTCCTTGAGCGAACACCGGGTTGTTGGGTCGAAGAACTTCCCTCAGTACTTTGGAGTATTCGAACAACGCCCAACAGATCCACAGGATACACTCCTTTCTTCTTGGTTTATGGAGCTGAGGCGGTCCTTCCGAGCGATATTCGTCATGACTCGGCTCGGGTAACTGCTTATGTCGAGGTGGATAATGAGCAAGCACGCCAAAACTCCTTGGATGCCTTGGAAGAGGATCGTGACTTAGCAGCAGCCAGATCTTCCATATACCAACAAGACCTATGTCGCTATCACAGCCGTAGAGTCTGAAGCCGTACCTTTTAGGAAGGCGACTTAGTTCTCCATCTGATTCAAGACCAAACGGGGATGCACAAGCTCTCCCCACCTTGGGAAGGTCCTTTCGTCATCAGTCGAAACCTCAACAATGGTTCTTATTACCTGGTCGACCTACGAGAGGGTTCATACACTTCTCAGGAGGAAACAACCCGGCCCTGGAATATCGCACACCTGCGGCCTTATTACACTTAGGAGCCACCGGCTCACCTTTTTGTAATCCCCCCTGCAAAATTCTGTATATACTTCTTTATGTTCAAATATAATAAAGCCGGCATCCCCGAAACTTGGGGCCTTTGTCGTTTCAGCCTATAAATTGAGCATGAGTCTTTATTGTTTGAAACATAGGTCACTTGGGGGCTTCCAACTCATCGAGTTTAGCTTTCTCACCCTCTTGACCCGGCAAAGACGCCACTAAAATATGGTTAAACCTGCCTGTATGTTTGATGCGACTCCGATCAGATGACCCCATGTACTCTTAAAAGTTAATCCTTTTCTGGACCCTGAACTTTTAACGTTAAAACATTGGCTTGAGTCATGTGAGAGCCGGCATACAGAAAGCTAGGACTAACCATGGGTTATTATGCCCGCTTTGTGGAAGCAAGACTGGAGCCTCGAAAGCAAGTCTCCTTTTTCCGAGTCTCATTGAGCAGGATTATTAATATATATATATATATATATATATATATATATATATATATATATGCTTACATTTTTTTAGGTACAATATTATCCTTGCCACCAGCTTATATTTGGATGGCCGGGTTACATAATTGAGTTCATATCATGACCAGTTTCCAGGTTATCTGTCTTCAATATTATTGAAGGAAAAAATCGATTGACTTGAGTTCCGAAAGATCAGGCTATGCTGCTGGTTTACTCCAGATTTGCTTTATGGACAAAAATTGTCAGACATTAAGCAATGAAGGTGCGGGAATAAACAATGAAATGAGCATATTAACAAGAAGCTTGTCACATCAGCGTTCAGCACTGACAAAAGGAGCTAAACGCGCACGATGGCACGACAAAGCAAATTCAAAGTTATGAAGAGTACTGCTCCTATTATAGGCTCATAGTGGAGCCACATAATCCTTCACAAAAGTTTGTCTTACACCATGGGGCTCGTCTGACAAGGCGACTCATCCAGTTTCCAAGCCGTCCTCAAGCTCTATCATCAGCCGCCTCTGGACCTGACCCCACCGGCTCGTCATCATCTTCAACCTGCTGGCCTTTCTGTTCCAACGAATTGAGAGCAAAGATTCCAAATTTGCAGTCCCTTCAACAAGAGCTGGCGCGTCAATGTCAGGGGCAAAAGTTGTCTTACGACGAGGCGGCACCAGGTCAGACGGCTCATCCTTGGGCGCGCTAATGCGTTCATTATCAGCGGTGTAGGCTGGATGATACCTTGAAAGATCTACCTCGTCGGCTATCAAAGACGCCAGTGGCCGGGTCTTCAAGAGGCACTTGGCGTAGCCTTCACGAGTGAAGGCTGACCCGTCAAGCTTAAACTCCGGGAAGCCGCCTTTCAGCTGCTCCACATCCAATTCTGGCAGATACGCCTTTGCCCGAGCAAGCGCCATGTTGGCTCCTACACGAGCCGCCAATTTCCGAGTCTCAATCACCCATTGTGGCATGGCAGAAAGATGCTTCAACATGGCTTTGATACTTCTCAGTGGATGCTTCAGGTTCTTCACAGCCATGATAGAATATACGGAGCATGTAAACAGCTGCTCTACGTACGTGAAAATGATCTTCAATTTCACAATTGGCAGCTCTACGAGGTTGTGATTTTTTCGCCCTGCCGATAAGACAAAGCAAAATAAGTCGCCACAAAGGTTCATAGACCGGTACATTGACAAAGGCGGGACGGAACATGTACCGAAGATTGCTGTCAACATATCATTGATCTGCTTCACAAGAGTGGCGTATTTCTCCTTCACAGGGCTAAAGTTTTTCTCAGCTTTCTCTGCACGTTTTGTCAGGACGGTTTTTTCCGCCTTGAACAGTTTTATGGCCTGTTCCAGACGTTCATTCGCCTGACGTGTGGAATCTTCAAAGTGAGCCGCCCTAGATTTGGCTTCAAATTTCAACTTTTCTTCTTCCTTAAGCCGTTTCTGTAGTCTCACAGCAACAGACTCAGCATCTTCACAATATCCCCGATGGATGAACAACAAACATCAGCAATTATGGTTTACAAGTCTCAAAAAGATTGCAAGCAATATCCTCGACACTTCGGGGCTAATGTATTTCAACTCTTTTGAAAATAAAGAGTGGAGAAGACCTGACTCATCTCAAGAAGATGAGTCGGCCCTTGGGGGCTACAGGTCGAAACTCCTTCAATCTTAAAAGACCCGACTCATCTCAAGAAGATGAGTTGGCCCTTGGGGGCTACAGGTCGAAACTTCTTCAATCTTAAAGACCCGACTCAACTCAAGAAGATGAGTCGGCCCTTGGGGGCTACAGGTTGAACTTTCTCAATCTTAAAGACCCGACTCATCTCAAGAAGATGAGTCAGCCCTTAGGGCCTACAGGACTACTACATGCCTAAAATTACTCTATACAACCAGCTTATCATAACAAGCTGGTCTTTGGAGGCTAATGGTAATACGCAGGATAATGGTAAAATGAGGAGATTAAAGAGGAGATTACCTCATATTTTTCCTTCATAGCATTTATCATGCTCTTCTCAATTTCTCGGCTCTCAGACAGCCGGGTTAAGTATTCTTGATACAGGTCTTCAACACCAAGTACGGATAAATCCAGGGATTCCATTTTGGCTTTTCCCTTATCCAAAGTCACTGATCCATCCTTGCTCACGATTTTAGTTAAAGAAGTGGAAGCAGTGGGGGCTTGCAAATTTTCTTTGACAAACGCAATGTCTGGAACGTTGTGGTCAGATGACGCCATAGGATCATCTACGCAAGCTGATTTCGAAGGAAAGATGGATGATTCAACCTCGGGAGGAGCATCCATAAAAACCGGCTCATCTGTTCCGGGTATTTCAGTAGCAGCATACGGCTCTACCCTTGCATCAAGTTCCTTTTCAGAAGAATCAACCATTGGGGCCATCTTCAAAAGAATTGGCGTCTCTTGGCGTGTTGGTCCAGAGGATGACCCGCCTGTCCATTTGGACATGACAGCTTTGGCTCTGGATTATCAATACAACAAAAAAATTATCACAAGTTGAGATCAAAGCAATGAAGATACACTACGAACTTAGCAAAGATAAACACTTACCCACGATTGACATTTAAAGGGGGAAGTTGTGACGCGCTTGAGTCGCCTGATTATGAAGGAGAATCCTGATAAAGGGAATTTGAAGGACTAAGAGGTTGTTTAAACAAACCGGCTCTAGGGCGAGAATAAGTTGGACTATGGGGAACCTCAAGGCGTGGTTTGCGAGCCGGCGGTGCGTGAGATAAACTAGGGTCTTCATCATCTCGAATCTTGCGTTTTGATAAGCCGGCAAACTGTGTGTTCTTCAAAGGAAAATTAGGAGCCAAATGAGCTTCTGGGTGTGATAATTTAACTTTCCGAACGGCTTGTTTTGATCTCCGAGGAACAAGCATTTCCGAAGGATTGAGGGAAATTGGAATAACCTCAGTTTCGCTGGCTTGGCTACATTCCGAGTCATCCTGATAAGAAGGTGCGTCAGCAAGTTCATTAAACAGGCGGCCGAGAGAATCAAGTTCTACCTCAGATTCCTCCCCCGAAGATGACACGGAGACTGGGGCATTCTTTTTACCCGTAGCAGGAAGGGAGGCTTGAGGTGCAACTTTCCAAAAGTTAGAATCCGCCTGCAGACATATATAATATAGAATAAGTAAATGGCGAGTCAAGAGAAAAACATGGACAAGAGACAATGGAAACAATGAATACCTGAGGCGGCGGGTTAAGGAGGTAAAACGGACCCAAGCCGGTGACACTGCACAGCTCTTTTGAGTCAGAGAAAAACTTCTTTGTTTCCTTGGCAAGAGCACTGTCACTGATATTTTCACGTGAGAACCGTTGAGGATCATTTGAGGCGCCTGAGTAATCACACATCAAGCTACCCCTCAAACTGATGGGTTGGATCCGCCACTTTAACCAGCAACAAATCAGATCTATCCCAGTCAGGCCATGTGCGGTCAGGGCTCTTAGCTTTGCATGAAGAGGCGCTAAGGTTGCTCACTCTTCATCAGTTGGCCAACCCGAGAATTCCATTTTTCCACTAAGTCTTTCCAATCTGAAACCCGGCAAAGGATTTTCCCCTTCGGGTGAAGTATCTCTCCAAGAGAACCAGGTTTTGTTCCACCCTTTGGGGTGACTCGCCAGCTTCGATTCTGGAAAGGTGATCTTCTTCCTCTTCTGGATAGAAATACCACCAAGCTCGCAGGAAGCACCGTTCGTTGTTTCTGTTTGACGGTTGAGATAAAAGAACTCTTTTAACAGAGTCACAGACAGCTCAACCTGAAGGTACACTTCACATAACACTTGAAATTGGCAAATGTTTGTCATGGAGTTCGGACTAATGTCTTGAGGCCTGAGCTTGAAGAAGTGTAAGAGATCTCTAAAGAATTTTGAGCCGGGAGGGCGGAAACCCCTGCGCAATGATCAGTAAATACTGCAACCTCCCCTAGTTGTGGTTGTGGGGACGGCTCTTCTTCAGGAGCTCGCCACTTTATAGTCTTTCGAGCCGGCAAGAGGCCTTGATCCACAAGGTTCTCCAAGGTGAGCTTGGACTCTTTGCTCGTTGCCCAGTTACAAACTTTGGAGTTTTTTGCAGCCATGGCGGGTTATGCGGTAGCTACAAGAGCAATAAGAAAAATAAGCCAGAGCAGATTATAAGTCGCCTATATTAAGGTATTGTTATGAGCCGGCGAAATTTGAGAAGGTCAAAAAGGTGTCTTCAACACTTAGCAGAGACATTGGGTCACGAACAGGTTTCTATGAAAGTTTCTCTCTGGGCGGATCTAATTAAACGAAGAAATACAGTGAGATATATGTTCTAGCCGACGGAACGACCGAAACTGCAGCAGTCCAAAGGATAACCCTTGATGGTTTGTTTTAGATCTACTTTAAAGGAAAATGGAGCGGAGGACGTTCTAAGAATACATCACAATGAGCGGGTGATGTGTGGATCTACAAATGAAGTTTCAGATGAACACTATGAGGGCGGCAAGAACACCGAAGATACTGAAACCCTAAATGGCGGGGATTCATACCAGATGATGTCAGAGCAAGGACGAAAATGATCGAGTCCGCTTCGACGGTCGCGAGAGGGCTTGACGACGCCGGCAATGGAGTCGAAAAAACCTCGAAGTCGCCTTGGGAGCTCTAATGGTCTCAGTCAATGGAGAAGCAGGAGGAGGAAGACGATGAGGAAAGGTCACTGTGGAGTCCAACGGGGCCTATTTATAAGAAGAAGAAAGTGAAGCGGCACCGAGAAAAACGAAGCGACCATGGTAAATTTGTGGCTACAAGCGTGCCTCGATTTTTGCGCCCACCTAGATTTGGCACAGTTTTCGAAGAGATACGTTATGATGACTTTGAAGAACAAACGGTCAGCAAGGATGACGTCACAATAAATGAACACTGGAAAAATGACAAGTGAAGAAGCGAAACAAGCCGGCGTTTTTCATAGAAGTGGAACAAGCCGGACTAGTATGAGCCGCCAAAAGAAGGAAAAGATCTATTGATATGAATAGATTCAAATCAATCTGGGGCCTAATGTCGGGGACATAACTCCACGATATAACCCGCCCTACTAGGCTGGGTCAACATATCAACAGTCTTGTGACCCATTTCAAGGTGGGCCGTGTCCTAAATACAAGATAAGGTGGTGTCTGACCAAGACGCCGGGCGGCCCAATACCAGAAGACGGCGGCTCGGAGCCCATGAAGCTAAGGACGCCGGTTCAAGTTTCCTTAAGGAGCAAGATAAGTTAGAGATATAGTAGATCACGGGTCATGATGAGACCCGGACTTTGTTGTAAACCCTAGGGCTTGACCTGTATATAAAGGCAGGGCCCTAGGGCCGAAACTCTCAAGTTACAACCTCTCGATAGCTAGGTTAGCGACTCCGCTCCCTTGTAATCGAGATCTATCCATCCAATACACAAAAAGCAGGACGTAGGCTATTACCTCCATAGGAGGGGCCGAGCCTGGGTAAACCCGACTCTTTCTCTTGCTTAACCCCTTCTAGTCGCCATCAAGCGGCGATGGCCTCACACCTAAGTCCTGTTACAAGGACATCTGCCGGGTTGATAAAACCACGACAGCTGCTCCGAGAGAAATTGACAGTTGTCATTTGAGACCAACCCATCCTCTGAGGACTTTGAGAGAAAATCATCAGTGAGGAAAAACCCAAAACCCAAATCACCAAAAACAAAAGTAATTGATCATCACTGAAGAGATTGTTCCTGTGTGGAACCGACGCTTTTTACCTTTGAAGAGTGTGCATCTTCCAGACGGTTAGGCGTCATGGTCTAGAGCACCCAAGAGGAAATTGTGGATCGCCGGGTGACCGAGTTTGTGAGGGTTTGGAAGTCTACCCTGAATACTTACCACGAGTGTTGGGCGAGGTTTGTGTGACCTTAGCTCAAGGAGAATACGGTAAAGACTGTGTGTCCTGGGACTGTGTGTCCTTTGGTTTAAATACCAAGTCGCTCCGAACCAGACGTACGACTGTCATAGCAGTTGGAACTAGGTCATCAAATCCTTGTCTTCATCGAGCTCCTGGTTCTATTTCCTCAACCCTTTCATTTCCTTGAAGTACTTGTTGATAAATTTGATCGTTACTGTTTGAAGAATTTGACTGAAGACTTTCTCAAATTCCTCATCTCAAATTCTTCAGTCACTTTGTCTTCTGCCTGCTTATCCTGTTCACGCTATTCATGCTCTGTGTATGTTTCATTTCATGATGATGACTATGTTACAGTTATGTTTCGCTTGCACTTTAGTACTTATTCCGCTGCTAGTTGTTCGTCACTTAGCAAATTCCTCAACTAGAATTTGCTGAGTGACGAATTTATAAAAATCGCCTATTTACCCCTGCTCTACTCGATATAACGCACTTTCAAATCTGAAATTTACTATGTGCGATTTCATATCGCTATGCATGCTTTCCGACCTACAAGTTTGCTTTGGCCAAGTAGATGAGTAGATCATCACAGAGAGTGGTGCATAGTAGTAGGTTCAATCTAGCGGTGTCCTCACTCTGTGATAGGAGGAGTAGCGAGCCAGGTATTTGTATTGTTGCTACTAAGGATAAAATGACGGGGTCTGTACATATTATTTGGTCTTACTTTGTCTGCATTATGTCATCTTGCTTAAAGCGTTACTCTGTTTATCATGAACTTAACACCATAGATGCATGTTGATAGCGGTCGACTAGTGGAGTAATAGTAGCAGATGCAGATCGTTTCGGTCTACTTGTCACAGACGTAATGCATATGTATTGACCATGCCATGAATAATAAAATAATTATTTTCTTTTCTATTAATTGCCTAGAGGTAATTTGTGCAGCCATGATAACCCACAAGTACACGGGATCGCGACAGTCTTCGAGGGTAGTATTTCACCCAAATTTGTTCATTCGACACAACGGGAGCCAAAGAATATTTATGAGTCTTAGCAGTTGAGTTGTCAATTCAAACACACCTGGAATTTCTTTCTGCAGCAAAGTGTTTAGTAGCACAATAACAATAGTAATAGAAACTCGAAAAGTAACAGTTTGTAATGATTGTAACAGTAACAGTAGCAATAGTAACTTAGCGAAGATCGGTATGTGAAAAGCATAGGCATTGGATCAACTATGGATATTTGTGTTGTATGGCATTCATCATGTAATATTTACAACCTAGAGTGACACAGAACTAGCTCCAATTCATCAATGTAATGTAGGCATGTATTCCGTATACAGTCATATGTGCTTATAATAAGAACTTGCGTGACATCTTTGTCCTACCCTCCCGTGGCAGCAGGGTCTAAAGGGAAACTAAGGGATATTAAGGCCTCCTTTTAATAGACAATCTGAACAAAGCATTAACACATGGTGAATACATGAACTCCTCATACTACGGCCATCACCGGAGATGATCCCAACTTCTATCACTTTGGGGTCTACGGATCATAATACATAATAGGTGCATACAACTTGCAAGCTTGGATCCAAAACACTCTCTTATTCATAGAAACATAATAGGTTCAGATCTGAAATCATGGTACTTGGACCCTAGTGACAAGCATTAAGCATAGCAAAGCCATAGCAACATCAATCTTAGAACATAGTTGATACTAGGGATAAAGCCCTAACAATTTGACTCGATTACATGACAAATCTCATCCAACCCCATCACTGTCCAGCAAGCCTACAAAGGAATTACTCACTCCCAGTGATGAGCTTTATGGAATTGTTGATGGAGAAGGGTTGGTGTTGGGGATATTATCCACGGTTTGACCCGGCCAGGAGAATGACCCGTCCCGTCATTTGGCGGCTCATACGGGCGCCGTGTTTTATCAGGTCAACCTGGATGGCAAGGCCCAAGGTCCCGGCGTGCACCGCGGCGGAAGGCGGCTCATAGAGAAGCCAGGAGGGCCGGCTCACAGAGAAGGCCCAAGGAGAGGAAAGATTCCCTCACAAAGAAAACAAGACCCGGATTAGGATTCAAGAGAGACTAGTCCTAGTCCTACTCCTAGTAGGACTCTACATGTAAACCTACCCCTTCAACTTATATAAGGAGGGGTAAGGCACCCCAAGAGGGACAAGTTCAAGTCATTAGAGATAGACATATTAGAGGCTCTCGAGATTAGAGGTAGCGAAACAGCACCCTTGTAATAGAGATCATCCTCATCATCAATACACACTAAGCAGGACGTAAGCTTTTACCTCCATCGGAGGGGCCGAACCTGGGTAAACTCGCGTCTCTCGATTCTGACCAACCCCTCTCAAGCCGCCACCTAGTTGCGATGGCCTCACACCTAAGTTCTCTCATGAGGACATCATGCCGTGACAAAACCATGACAGTTAGCGCCCACCGTGGGGCCAGCGCACGGTGGTGTTGTGATCTTGGAGGGAACCCTTCAGGGATTGAGTTACTCGTGATTGACCAGATGAAGAAGAGCCGGCACGGAACAAGGACACGGAGTAACCCGACAAGAGATAACCTTGGTCAAAGCCAGCAATTATGAAATTAGATCGAGTCCAAGAAAAATTACGGTTGCGTCGGAAGCGTCGCCTTCGACTGCTACCAAAAAATTAACAATGGATCAATCGTGAAGTGTACCACACCGAATCCGTTTGCTCTACTACTCGTGCATATCAAAGAAAACTAGAAAGCGATGGCTATGTCCAGCCAAAAAGAACAGGCAGATAGATCGGACGCTACGAGTCCCATCCGACCTGGTGCCATCACTGCTCCTCGCGGGGAGTCGCAGATCGGAAGCAGTGCGCGCGTACGTATGATTGGCTACAGTGCTACTAACTATGGTGTCCGAGCTTATTGGAAAATTATTGTTGATGGGCCCACAAGTGATGATTCCAACCAATCCAAGGCAATAGTACTACATGGCGGGAGTGCCTGGCAGGGCATGTTGAAATTTGTCCACGGATTCACCATGTTCATGTGGTCATATTACCCCAACGAAATTAGTGGTGTTGCAACCACTACCACCCATATTACTATGTGCAAAGCACTACGGACGGTTCCAAAACTTGGTTGATCCACGTGAGGAGCAAGTAGTTTGACTATCACCATGGATTGCTAGTTTGACCAACTACCACCTGAATTCAAGAGGCTGGCTCGGAATACTACTAGAACAGTATACTACATCAATAGAAAAAGAGGGTGCTGGTCTGCCTGCACGCAGTGGATACATCGATTAAAAAAATCAACAAAATTATCCGAGATGCGGGGACCGAGTCCGACCGGGTCTGTCCCAAGGGCAAGGCAAAGCAACGGACCTTGAGTTCCTTGATTCGTTATAATCATATACACGTGCGGAAAAATTAGTTGCCGACAATGACGAGTATGACAGCACCGTCGAAGGGGGCGGTGGAAGCATTAAGAAGGCGCTCGCGATCGCCGCCTCAGTGTCCGCTTACACCATACTTGCACGTGGCATCGCGTGGGAGCTCCTCCCCAACGGGTTGCGTGTGGCCGTGCACTGGGATGCGGCGTTTCCTGCGCTCCCGCCTCGGCGCCTGCGAGAAAGAGTGCCAGACTGTCATCGTCCGCCGCTCAGTCAACAAGAGCTAGTCCACTACGACAGCGTGGACGTGTTCCCGTCAGGACTAGGAGCACACCTAGTTCAAAGGTTCAAGTTCCAAAGAGATCACATTGATTAGTAATCTTATATCCAAAGAACTTCTACAAGTGCCGCATCCATGCTTCAGCCGCCGCGGCCTTGCCCCGCTCACCACCGGCTCACCGCGCTGCCTCGCCTCGCCCTTGCGCACGCCCACCCCGGCCAGTTCCGCCTTGCCGTCGCCGCTGCCGTGCCCCGCTGTTGGCTCGCCGCTGCTGTGCCTCGCGCGCCGCGTCGCTCGAAGCTGCCCTCACGCTGGCTCCGCCATGCCGCGCACCTCTGTTGCCGTGGCCTTGCTTCGGGCCGGCCTCACCTTCACCGCGCCTCGAGCCGGACCCGCCACCGCGTGCCGCCGGCTCGCCGCGTAGCCTCGGCCGGCTCCTCCTGATGCACTGTCGCGTATCCAGGACAGCCACGGACCAAAATTGATGGAGTCCGTCCAAATACACTTCAGTCCGTTTCCTACCCAAGAGAGAATCTTACAGAAAATTATGTTGCGATCATCAGGTTGTCGAATCTCTTGTCAGAAATTATCATTGCTGCATACAAGCTTCAAACCTGAGACACTTCAAGTCCCGATGAGGAGCGATCTGTCCACATTCTGTACTTTCACGTGGTCAAGTCAGCGCCATGGGTTAGTATTACTAATTTCAAAGGTGATCCATCCATTGGTCCATCAGCACGTTAAGGCAAGACATCTAGTCAATGTCAACTACCGGTCAATCAGTTTGGAAGGAACGCGAGTCTGAAACTGCAGGGCGTAGATGCCACCCAAATATTAAAAAAAAGAATGGAAAATATATGCGGTGGCGGCCAGCCTCTCGTGAAGGGCTGTTCATAGTGTTTCACATGGGAACTTGTTCATAATGCTCGTACAGTGTGCACGTGGGGCACATACCAAAAGCTCCTTCTCTCAAATTCATGCGGGCAGGAGAGCGTCACCAGATTTGTTGAAAATCAATCTTCTGGAATTTACCGGCATTCAACATATCAGATGCCAGAACCGTGTACGTCTGCGTTCGAACGAGAAAAATACCAGGTGATATTTGTCCTATCTATTTCTATTTATCTATTAATTCATCCGAAAATAATTACTCTGCTCTGCAATATTTTTACGCAGGACAAATTACAAAAGTGATGGTCATACTACGGATACAAAACTCGCATCAGTGTCGCCCTGCGATAGCGTCCGTACCGCGCCTGCTCACTCGAGACGCCCAATGGATGCGCGTGAGCCGCCGCCCCCGCGGTCCGGTTTACATCAACACGCCGTTCCGCGACTGCTCGCTCGAGCCGCCCAACGGATGCGCGTGAGCCGCCGCCCCCGCGGTCCAGTCTACATCAATACGCCGGTGCCACACCTGCTCGCTCGAGTAGCCCAATGGACGCGCGCGGGCCGCCGTCGCCGCAGTCCTGTCTACATCAACACACCGGGCCCGCGCCCGCCGTACGAGTCGTCCTATGGACGCACGCGAGTCGCCCCCATGGCCCGGTCTCCTCCACCAACATTGGACCAAAGGAAAAAATGAAATTTAGAATCATGTCTTACGCAATATTGCCAAAACAAGCGCCAGCTTCCACTCGCACCAGGTTGCTCAATGGAGAGACGCATTGGCCTGTTATCCCAGCGATATGGTCTATTTCAACATATCCAAAGAAACAGGAGATCTTGCCATGAAGGAAAACATCCCTGGAAAAGCTACAATTTGAGCCAGCCACAGTTGAGCCGGCAATTCAAAAGCCAGCAACAAAGAAAAAATGGCCATGGAGGAGTCAGGAGATCCGGACCAAGTGAGAATAGCAATGAATGGATCAGGAGACATATGAACACAATTTGGCCACGACATTTGCCAAAGACATACGACGAGTATCACGAAGATCATCAACTCACCACATCGTCTCCAGTTTTAATAAATTACATCGTTCAGCCATCAACCTTATGCGGGCTTATGCCACAACCAAGTATGAAGACTCTTAAAGCCGCCTCCTTGAGTCGACTTAAGACTCGGGGGCTACACAGATATGGCTCGGCAGATTCGATCGGTTTCAACAAATACAATAACCCTGGGTCATTAACCCAGTCCCGGGGGCTGCCCTGCCTTATGGGCAAAAAATTAAAAGTCGCCCAAGAAGACTGGTTGCCACGATGCCCAGTTCAAACATGGGTGCCCTGCCTTATGGGTGAAAAATTAAAGGTTGACAAAGAGGACCAACTGCCATGATGCGCTGTTCAAACATAGGTATCCTATTTTATTGGATCATCATATTATCATATCATGATCAATGGAATAAAGCTGGCTTATCTGGGCCCCAGATGTTTTGCAATAGTAGGATTGTCTCCTGTATATCCTATCTTGAGTTTTTCCATGATCATAGGTCACTTGGGGGCTTCCAACTCATCGAGTTTAGCTTTCTCGCCCTCTTGATCCGGCCAAGACGCCACAAAATGGTTAAACCTGCATGTATGCTTCATGCGACTCCGATCAGGTGACCCCATGTACTCTTGACAAGTCAATCTATCTGGATTCTGAACTTATCAAGGTTAAAACATCGGCTTGAGTCACGTGAGAGCCGGCTTGCAGAGAGCTAGGATAAACCATGGGTTATCACACCTGCTTCATTGAAGCAAGACTCGAGCCTCGAAAGCCGGTCTTTATGTCATGCCTTGAAAACTGGCACTTTATATTTTGTTATCATATACATACATCATCCTGCATTGCATCATGCAACATACATACATATCAAGCCAGTCATCAAACCAGGTTACATCGTAACCTTTGCAGGAACAAATAGATCTTTGATAGCCAAAATGGCTGGATCTTCATCATGGTTCACCACAACCAATATTAAATGATTGGGTTCTTTAATCTAGCTCGGAAGAAATGACTATTCTCGAAGAGTCGCCCTATCACATATAATGCCGGGTCATCTAATTGACCGGCTCTTGGATTTTTTCCAACTTGTGCTCTATAGTAAACTACAACACTTATGGATTTCTCAAACATATATTTGCCGGGTTGTACCGCAACCACGAGTAGGGATTTCATTTCAAGGACAAAGGCATTGTTCCAAGATATTCGTTCAAAAAATAAAATACCAGGTTACATTGTAACCACGGGCAAGGATTCATTCAAGTCAGATCAATATCAGTTCAAAAGAACTTCTAAAGTGCATTATGATGGGTTATATTATTCTCATACAGTCCCAAGTCGCTGCAGGCATACGACCTGGCACTTGGGGGCTACATCATATGATGTTTTTCTTTTCAAAAGAAGAAGTACATGTAAGTCCCGAGTCGCTGCAGGCAAACGACCCGACACTTGGGGGCTACACTGCTCAGATCAAATTTTCTAAAGTCCCAAGTCGCTGCAGGCATGCAACCCGGCACTTGGGGGCTACAGTATTCTGTTGTTCAAACAGATTATAAGGTCTAAATTGAAGACCCGACCCATCACATACTGATGAGCCAGCCCTTGGGGGCTACACATGTGAAATTCAAGACATTCAGTCCATATCTGGCGACTCATATGACAACCCAGATTTCTCCAAAGCTATCTATCTACAACATTCAAAACCAAGTTCGGAAGTCCCAGGTTGTTGCAAGCAAAACAACCCGGCACTTGGTGGCTACACTAGATGAAGCTTTATAAAGGATAAGACAATTACAAGTTCCATGCTGCTGCAGGCAAGACAACCCAGCACTTGGGGGCTACACATTCAAAGATATTATTGCAAAGCACCAAGTCATCAGGAACTGATGAACTCAGAGCTTGGGGGCTACAGGTAGTATGGATATATCAAAAAATTGAAGAACACTTTCAAGCTATCAATTGTGAGCGAGACTGGTCTCACATCTTGATGGAGCTAAAGCATTGAAAGACCAGCTCAGCATCACCCGGATTTTTTTTATTCCCAATAATTTTATCAAGTCAACTGGAGTCCAGTTGTTTGACCTGGCGTCACCAACGATCATGACTCGGCAGAATTTATATAAGCAACCCGGCTTTACAAGTTGGCAAGTTTTACATCCATAAATCAGCAATATTTTCATCCTAAGTTGGCATCCACTACGTCTGATGACCCGACAAGATCCCCGCGTCCCATGAAGTGGTTTAACAGTGGACGAATTTCTATTCCCAATATTTTCATCAAGCCGAAGCAATGGAAGCCGGCTCAACCTCATATGGTTTTCTTATCTCCAATATTTTTATCAAGCCAAGGCATTGGAGGCCGACTCAACGACATATGGGTGTTTTATTCCCAATATTTTATTGGAAAGGACACGTACCTGCAAGATGATTGTGAAGACGACTCGTTAATATGAAGAAGAAACCCGGATTTTCAAGGAGCCACTTCATTAAATTAAGCCGGCCAAGGGAGCAAGCTGGTCACTTAACATATTTATTATTCTTATTTC
This sequence comes from Elymus sibiricus, assembly GCA_039707655.1. Lineage (NCBI taxonomy): Eukaryota > Viridiplantae > Streptophyta > Magnoliopsida > Poales > Poaceae > Elymus > Elymus sibiricus. The sequence goes on along the minus strand of CM077667.1, from coordinate 312,127,119 downwards.
AGGAGCTTACCATGAATAAATTCAAGCTAACCTGGGGGCTATGTTGGGGATATTATGCACGGTTTGACCCGGCCAGGAGAATGACCCGTCCCATCATTTGGCGGCTCATACGGGCACCGTGTTTTATCGGGTCAACCTAGATGGCAAGGCCCAAGGACCCGGCGTGCACCGCGGCGGAAGGCGGCTCATAGAGAGGCCAGGAGGGCCGGCTCACAGAAAAGGCCCAAGGAGAGGAAAGATTCCCTCACAAGGAAACAAGACCCGGATTAGGATTCAAGAGAGACTAGTCCTAGTCCTACTCCTAGTAGGACTCTACATGTAAACCTACCCCTTCAACTTATATAAGGAGGGGTAAGGCACCCCAAGAGGGACATGTTCAAGTCATTAGAGATAGACAGATTAGAGGCTCTCGAGATTAGAGGTAGCGAAACAGCACCCTTGTAATCGAGATCATCCTCATCGTCAATCACACAAAGCAGGATGTAGGCTTTTACCTCCATCGGAGGGGCCGAACCTGGGTAAACTCACGTCTCTCGATTCCGACCAACCCCTCTCAAGCCGCCACCTAGTTGTGTTGGCCTCACACCTAAGTTCTCTCATGAGGACATCATGCCGTGACAAAACCATGATAGTTGGTGATGATGACGATGACGAATTCCCCTCTCCGCAGCCCCAAACGAACTCCAGATCAGCCCTCCCGAGGAAGAATAGGAGGTGACGACGACCCCGTCTCGTAAAACGTGATGAATCTTTCTTCTTTATTTTTTCTATGGTAAATGACAACTTATAGGAGAAGATGGGCACCAGAGGCTGGCCAGGGGGCCACGAGCTCAGGGGCGCACCCTGGGGGGTAGGGCGCCCCCCAGGCTCGTGGCCACCTAGTGGGCCCCCCTCTGTTATTTCTTCTGCCAATATTTTTTACATATTCTGAAAATAATCTTCGTCAATTTTCAGCTCAGTCAGTGAACTTTTATTTCTGCACAAAAACAAGACCATTGTAGTTCTGCTGAAAATACCGTCAGTACGGGTTAGTTTCATTTAAATCATGCAAATTAGAGTCCAAAACAAGAGCAAAAGTGTTTGGAAACTTAGATACGTTAGCGACGTATCAACTCCCCTAAGCTTAAATCATAGCTTGTCCTTGAGCAATTCAGTTGACAAATTGAAAGTGATAAAGAAAACTTTTACAAACTCTTTTGTTCGCGTTGTTCTTTATATGCTTAACTAGTGTTCAAGTTTTCAGCAATGATTATAAACTAACCATGTTAATGATAACACTTAGGTCTCACATTTACTCATGACAATAACATAACTAACTAGCAAGCAATAATAACATATCTCGGATGCCAACAATTTTTCAAAACAATCATGATATAATATGATAAAATGGTATCTCGCTAGCCCTTTCTGAGACCGCAAAACATAAATGTAGAGCACCCCTGAGATGAGCACCCCAGAGGTTCAAGCAGCTACTAAACATTGTAATTCAGGGTAGAAGAGATCCAGTCATGCTAACATCAACATTAACTAGACTCAATGCATAAAATGACAATAGCGCTCTCAGGACTAGTGCTTTAATGAGAAGATGATAACTCAACAATGAAAATAAATAACATGAAAGTAAATATAAAGGCCCTTCGTAGAGGAAAGTATTGATTTGCAGCGGTGCCATAGCCCATGGTTTATAACGGAGGTGAAAGTATAATTTGGGGGTGGTGTGCTTTTCCTGTCAACGTCACCACAAAGGATTTCGGCATCTTCCATGCTAAACACGTTGTTAGCGGTTCCCAAGGGGAATTGTAAAGTTTACTCCCCTCCACCATACATACACAAGCCATGGCTAACCGAATCCACGGGTGCCCTCCAACATTCAACTTTCCAGGGGAGTTTGTTTTATTTATTTTTGATTATGCAGGACTATGCATACTTTTTACCAGCCTCTCTTGTGAAATGATAGGCGAATAAACGCCCATCTTGAGAATAACCCGCTTAGCATGGAAGATACTGACCACCCCATCACTCCATGAGCGGTACGAGCACACAAAACAGATGTTTATGTGAATGATTAGAGGTGGCACATGCAAATTTACTTGGAACGGCGGGGTAATACCGCATATAGGTAGATATGGTGGACTCATGTGTAACAACTTGGTTTAAGGATTTTGGATGCACAAGGAGCATTTCCACTTAGTACAGGTGAAGGGTAGCAAATAGACTAGGATATAAACACTCTGACATAAATATCATGAAGGTTTCATTGATTTTGAATAAACTACATGTTTGCACATGTGCCAAGTCAAGCTACTCGAATTACTCAGAGGAGGATACCATGCTAACATACTACATCATAATCTTTTTAATGCATGTTGACACACAAGATAAATTATTATCCCCTCCTAGGTATTTAAGCATGGCGTGAGTAACTATAATATCTAATTGTCATCACAAACATGTTTACTCATAATATGCTGAATCAAGATCGACTCGGTTAAACATATTTACAAAAACAGAAAGCAACAAGAGTTCATACTAGCTTCCTTTACCGCAATCACTTCATCAAATTATCGTCATTATTGCCTTTCACTTGCACGACCAAATGGTGTGAAAATAATAATAGTGCAAGTGTGATGTGGACTAAGAAGGAATCTACAAAACCATTTATACAAAGGAGCAGACAAGGTAACATTGGCTCTTTGTTAGATCAACAATATAACATATGAGCCATTCAACAATCATAGCATAGTCTTCTCCTTACGACATCTCAAAGAAAATAAAAGAATTTCAGAGAAACACACTGAATGTTTTTGGAGTTTTTAGTTTTTCAGAAGGAAGCAAATTAACAAAAGGTAAAACGGAAAGCGAGAAAAAGTATTTACACGGGAAAGCTCCCAACAAATAAGAAGAAGAACGAGAAATCTTTTTGGGTTTTATTTTAATAATGCAAACTAATTAACTAGGAAGAAAAACCGAAATAGAAGCAAGAAATATTTTTGGATTTTTGAAAGTTTTTTTAAACACACAAAAGAAAGCGAAAATGAAATTACCTATGGATTATACAATGAAAGAGGATGAACACCGACAACTGGAATGAATGTGTGGTACATGAATGTAATTTCGGTGAGAAATATGTACTCCCCCAAGCTTAGGCTTTTGGCCTAACTTGGTCTATTGCCACGGCTAGCCTCGATAGAACTCCTGGAGGTAGTTTGGGTTATACTCCATCACGGTCGCAAGCGCCTGGTTGGCCGCCTCAGTACAAAAAGCACTCTCCTCTGCCATCCAGTATGCCCCAGCCTCCTCCTGAAGTATATAATACCTCTATTTTTCCTGAAAGTTAAATAAGGAAGGAGCAGACAAAGTAATATGGTAGACCTTGCGCTTGTTAAAGATTAGCCTATATCGAAAGGGTGTGTCATCTCTTTCGAGAAACCAGTGGTGCTCCAGAGCATCATAATTGATGCAGCAAGGTGGCAACTGGGGGTCGTCTTCCTTAATGGGAACGCCCAAGTAAGTGGCCAAACGAGTAGCATAAATCGCACCATAAAGATCACCATCGAGAACATTATTATACAAGCGACGTGCAATGATTGCCCCCATGTTAAATTGTCTATCTCTCGGTACCTCCCTCTTAAAAATGTTTAAATCAAGGGAGCATAGGGTACTAAAGTCATGTTTACCATTTATGCATCTTCCTATGAACAGAGCGAAATAGTGAATTGCAGGAAAAATGAATGCTGCCAATTCTAGCTTGCGTTATGCCCCCAGTTTCAGAGTGAGGATCATGAGAAATTCATTGCAATCAGTTTTATGCGATTCACGACAAGTTCCCCAACTAAGAATTCTACAAGCAATGCAAAATTCCTCAACACACATGCAAAAATTTCTATCATATAAATCGAACATAACTTCATGAGCAGAACGATAGACCACATACTTAAATCTGCATACGAATGAATCAGTGAGATTATGGAATTGTGGACACTTATCTGACAAGAAGTCCGTCAACTCCGCATTTTGCACGTACATATCGAATTCTTGCTTGATGCCCGCTCTATTCATGAAAGCATCGGACGACCACTCGCATGGTTTGACGAGAGCATCTCATAGTGGTTCGAGGTCCGGCTCGCGAATTGCTGACCTTGGGGAGCTCTTTCTCGAAGAACCACCATGGACCATGTTCCTAAACATCCTTTCTTTCTCTAAAATAATTCTGAAATTTTTAGTCCCTCAAAATAAAAGTGGACAAAACTCAATAAAATTGATAGCAACTACTCCCACTAGTGTCTAGAGGCTATATCATGCATCAAAACTACTTTCAACCATACAAGTTCTACATGCAAGCTCATGTACATGGTTACCAACAGTAGCAAATTTTGCAAAATATAAAACACTAGAACAAAAACTAATTGGAGCATTGGAAGAGTCACATAGCAAGGAGTGATTCCTCAAAACAGTTTCAGAAACGAAGTTCCGAGGAAAGAGATCGAAAATCACTCGGAAATGACCAAGAACACGGGCTAGGAGGCAAAGGTGATTTTTTTAGAGGTGGAAGAAGGCTGTGGGCATGGGGACTGAGTGAGTGGGTCCCTGTGGGGCCCACGAACCTTCATGGTGCGCCCTGGGGGTGGGCACGCATGTGAGCTCGTTGCACACACGTGCACCCCCCTGGGGTGTGTTCAGTGCCAAAACTTCTTATTTATTCTAAAAAAATCATACTAAATTTTCAGGGCATTCTGAGAACTTTTTATTTTTGGTTTATTTTTTTATTGTATGGATATTTCAGAAAACAGAAAAATTGTGATATTATTTTTATTAAAACTTTAAATAACAAAGAATGAAACTATGGGTACAGTAGGTTGTGCTCACTAAATTTATCGACCACATGCTCCTAAAAAAGAACCCATTAATAAGGTTGATCAAGTCTTATTAACGAACCGTTTCCGAGTGACATGAAACCAATTTTTTTGTATAACACTAAGTAACCTCAACGGGGATATGCATTTCCCCAACAATAAGAATATCATATCTCTTCTTGAGAGTAGGGAGAGAAAATTTAAACTCTCTAATAGTAATTGTTTCAATTTGCTTAATGGAGTTGATATTATTCACCGGACTTTGTTTCTTTGGGAAGTATACAATATGCTGATTGCCATTGACATGAAAAGTAGCTTTTGTTGCAATCAATAACAGCCCCTGCAGTATTCAAAAGGGTCTACAAAGGATGATCGACATATTATCGTCCTCGGGGATATCGAGCATAGCAAAGTCCGTTAAGATAGTAACATTTGCAACCACAACGGGGACATCCTCACAAACTCCAATAGTTATAGCAGTAGATTTATCAACCATTTGCAAAGATATTTCAGTAGGTGTAAGTTTATTCAAATCAAGTCTTCTATATAAAGAGAATGGCATAACACTAACACCGGCTCCAAGATCACATAAAGTAGTTTTAACATAACTTCATTTAACGGAGCAATATATAGTGGGTCTACCTGGATCTCCCAATTTCTTAGGCACTCCACCATCAAAAGAGTAATTAGCAAGCATGGTGGAAATATCAGCTTCAGGTATCTTTCTTTTATTAGTGACAATATCTTTCATATATTTTGCGTAAGGGGGCATCTTCAAAATATCCGTCAAACGTGTTCGCAAAAAGATGGGTCTAAGCATTGCAACAAAGCGCTCAAAATTCTCCTCGTTCTTATTTTTAGAAGGCTTACGAGGAAATGGCATGGGTTTTTGAACCCATGTCTCTCTTTCTTTACCATGTTTTTAGCAATGAAATCTCTCTTATCATAACGTTTATTCTTAGGAGGTGGGTTATCAAGATCGGCAACAAGTTCTATTTCTACATCATTATCATGTTCTTTATCATTATCTGGTCGAGCATCAACATGAACATCATCATTTTCACTATCACTAGGTGGATGTTCACTACCAGATTGTGTTTCAGCATCAGAAATAGAAACATTATTATGATCCTCAAAAGGGTTTTCTACCATAGGTTCACTGGAAGCATGCAAAGTTGTATCATTTTTCTTTTTCTTTTTCTTCTTAGATGAACTAGGTGCCTATTTATTAATGTTCTGAGAATCTTGCTCAATCCTTTTAGGATTACCCTCACGAAAAAGAGGTTCGTGAGTCATTCTACCTCCTCTAGTCATAACTCTAACATCATGACCATTCAATTTATTATTCATTTAAGTAAGCAAATCATTTTGTGATTTAGCAACTTGTTCAAGATGAGTATGAACAACGGATGAATGTTTACCTAAACCTCTAACATCGCTAGCAATTCTAAACATCAAGTCACTCAAGCGATCAATCTTGATAGCATATTGTTTTAGTTGATCCTTAACATACATGTTGATATCACTGGTGCAGCGACATGCTAGACAAACGGTTCTTAACCCCTTTCCGCGACGTAGTTGTAAACCGTCGCCTTGCATGTGTGGGCGATAGGGGGGTCTATCCCACACGACACGGAAAACCCGTCGGCGATGGTGGCCAACGAACACAAACGTTTCGCAAAACTAAGCGTATGAGATGTTCGCATCTATCACAAATGAGGGTCACCGGGGAATCGTTTGAGATATGGTGTATTTCCCATACGGTTCATCCTTGCAACTCGTGTGAGATCCCACTAACATCGCACGCGCTATTTTGTGTCGCGCCGTTTACGATGTGCGACGAATCGCAAACAGTTCACGATTATAAAGCGTGTATGATAAGGGGGCTATCACACACATTTAGTTCCACCATGACCGTCTGTGATATGATATAAGAGTGCATACGGTTGTCATTAGAAAACCGTATGCGAAGCTTGAATCTATCCCACACGCGGCGTTTTTCATAAACATTTGTGATTTACAAAACGTCCCAAATGTGTGATCCATACTTCCCAAACGTGTCATCCAGACTAACTGTGTCGGATGAAGGCCTATCGCACGCGCTCTTCTTTGACCAACGTTTACCATGGGCACGATATCATACACAGTTCGAAATACGAAATCGTGTGTGATAAGGAGACTAGCACAAACGCTGGTGTCATTAATCGCACACGTTCTTTCTCGCCTGACCGTGTGCGAAGACGAGACTCATCGCACACGCCGCGAATGGAGAAACATGTGTGATGTTGAAGTAGATCGCAGAAGTTTTGCTTTATCAAACTGTGTGCATTGTAATGGCCTGTAGAGCATGATTTGCCCCTAATCAAATACCTTTGTTCATAATTCACATAATTTACATTTGAAAGTAGGAATTCATGTATTTCATATCGAATCATGTTTAAATGTAGGTTTAAGAACGAATGCATAATTTGATTCACATGTACATATACTCAAGAACTACATAAGCATCAATTCTCAAAAAAAGGAACACTACAGAAGGGAAAAATAAAGAATGATGGAACCAAGGTTGTATTAAAGACGGTAAGAGAGAGCCGAAAGACATTCTGGTTGTTGGAGTAGGTGAAGCGGAATGCCCATATTGTGCCCTCCTCCATGCCTAACGCACGAACGACTCTAGGCCAGCCCCTAGTGATGGCCGCCCGCCCATCCTTCACTGTCTTCATTATGACTTCTCGATGCTCATTGTAGTCTGGATGATATATTTTAACCTTCATTGCATGTCCAGCAATCATGTACTTTGCGAGGTAATCTTGAGTAAACTGCTTTGGGAACCACTGCAAAAGAAAAATATTCAGACATTGTTGTGTGACAACTCATTATGGGCAGTACTAATAGAAGCCTACAGAGTTTGTAGTTACCATCCTACAGCTCACTGTTGTGTTGGATAGAGTGTAAACAAATAGTCTAATTGGCATTCTTCGTCTCTTTTCCCTAACAATCATTTTCAGTTTCCTAACTTGATGCTGGTTCATGAATATTTCATTGTCCCACACGCAAAAAGGGTCCAGGAATGGATCTTTACCTAAGACATATGTACCTACAAGCAAGAAGCCGATATTAGAAGCTAAAATGCAGTTGCAGAATGGTGTAATATATTACTCCATTAGTTCCACAATGTGTTGCCTATAAACATTTTGAGAAGTCAACATTTACTTACTTTGACCAAGTTTGTAGAGAAAAACATTTACATCTAGAATTGCAATTCCATTTCATTAGATACATCACAACATTTCATATTGTATACATTTTAGATGGTATATGTAGATACATCACAAAAATCTGTATGCACTACATGATGGAACGGATGGAGTATAAGCAGAGGGATGAGAAGAACCTCGGTGGAAAACGTTGGCCACTCCCATTGTTGTCCTGTGCAAGTACATGTAAAGTCATGATAAGTACAACAGGCTTAACATCAACCAAGTATACGAGGTATCTGCTTGCAATAAACAAGGCATATATGCTCACTATAACAACCAAATATAGCCATTTGATACTGGACAAATGATCAATGGAACCAACCTAACAACCAGATAACGAAAAGCAAGGCGTCTGCTTGAAAACTAGACAAATGTTCACTGCAATCAACCTAACAAACAGATACAGAAAAGCAAGGCATCTGCTTGAAAACTAAACAAATGCTCACTGCAACCAACCTGGCAACCAAATTCAGAGAAACAAGGCATAAATGTTTAAAGCGGGAGTTAAGGGCATAGGTTAACAACACCAGGCATAATAGGTGGTATTGATGAAATTGAACTGCACAGTTCATACTTGCACATAATGAACATCACATTGTGAATAACTAAAAGAAACAAGGCATTCCTGCTCACTGTAACAACCAACTATAGCCATTGAAAACTGGATAAATACTCAATGCAACCAACCTAACAACTAGATACATAAAATCAAGGCATCTGCTAGACAACTGGACAAATGCTCAATTAAACACTGCATGATTATCGCATGGCAAAAGCTACTACAACAATGGGTACGAGACGGCTAGCTAGAAAAGGTATGATTTGCTCACAGGATGTTGCCTCACTTTTCATGGATGGGCTCCTTTCACTTGGGATATGAGGTGCCCAGGGTGCGCTCCCTGATGTCGCAGATGGGACGTTTCCCCTTGTAACAGTCGTAGTGTGTGCCATTATCTTGGTGGATGAGATCTGACTTTGGAGCTAATGATCCCAAGCCACTGTCGTAGAACGTTACCTTCAGAAACGACAAATGGGGCTCGATGGCGTAGAAGGATCGCAAATCCATGACCGCGAGGCAGAGGAGATCAGCGGCGGGGCCTTTGAAGAGATCGACGGCGGTTGAACCAGAGGCGTTGCCGGTGGACCACTTAACTTGTGACATGGCCCGAGTGAAGGCGGTGATGTTGATGAGCTTGATGTCGTAGCTGGCTCTCCTGAGATACAGGAATACGCGAGCCCGTAGACTTGAAGCCTTCGGCATGGCAACGTAGGCATCGTCCTCACCGGCTCCCGTGGCGAGGTGTTCGTCCGGGATAGAAGGGTTGGCGCGGACGGCGCCCACCTCGCCAGCGTACGGCGGAGAGGCCATGATAGACCTCTTTTTGCTCGTACACTCCTCGAGCTCCACGGGCTGATTAGGTTGCGACTCTCTCGAGTACGGGATGGGGATCTGGGGGAAAGGGACACCACCGGCCTCATCTAAAAACTCAGGGTGGCGATGGTGTATGTGGATCGGTGGGGACCCTAAACCTGTTTAGCTATGAGGCACGGGCAGGCTGGCTGAGGTTGGTGGTGGAAGGCGGCGGGGGGGGGGGGGCGAGCTAGGGTTCAAGCAGGGGAGGAAGGGGGAGGGGGTGTTGTGTGGACGGGGGGTGTTTGCGGATGTGCCGCTGCTGCTGAAAAATTTAGTAGTAATAGTGTGGGTGGAGATGGTGGTGGACGACGGATGGCGACGGTTGAAATGCCTCGGCAGCTGAAAATTTACTATAGGGTCGGTACGGTGGACGAGGAAGGGCGGCATGCAGTTGAAATACCGCTTCCACTTAAATTTTGGTAAAGGAACTGGGCGGGAGCAACCAAGATTGCACACGGTCCTAACATAATAAAGTTTGTGCGCTGTAACTAAATGTTGTG